>CM055855.1:24662500-25262500 GCA_029490765.1 Euthynnus affinis
ATCCATAATAAGAAAAGTAACAGTTTGATGTGATTATGTAAATAAAAAGGAAGTTAATTAAAATATTATGCTTAAATATGCATAAATATGTGCATTTAAATATACAGAATATACAGAATAAAAAATAAATGAAGTAAAATAAGGTACATAAATAGTGGTATTGCTGCAGTATAAAAAAACTATATGTATAATATATCAATATATTAATCAATCAAAATGTATTTGTATTGTGATTTTTGTCAAGTTAGTGCGATTAAAAGTGTTTTACAGACGACTGACAAGCTGTAAACAAGAAAACTGTTTGAGATTAATTCACACAGGAAATAAAAAAATGTGGAAAATACCAAAATAAAACTAATAAACAAATGAAAAAACTGGATAAAATAGATGAAAATGACAAAAAATAGATAATAAAACTTTTTAAAACAAATTAACTAATAAAATAAACGACGTCCAATAAATAAAATGATTTATAAACTGTATAAACTCTGAGTCGTCGTCCTGTGAAGCGTCGCAGTCTGACGTGTTTCCTTTATGTCTCTGCAGTTCTTGCATGGACGCCGATGACGACGGCTTCGAGGCCGGAGGAGCGGCGTCCAGAGGTCCCGGTCGAGCGCCGTCCTCCTCAGCGCTCTCCGAGCTGCTGGACGGACTCCGCAAACGCAGAGCTGGCGCCGACACGGCGGACGGAGCCGGCAGCACCATCTCCCTGCCCATCTACCAGACGACCGGCGCTTCCACCCTCAGACGCAGAGCCTCGGCGCTCTCCCTCAGCCCAGACGACCTCCAGGAGCCGCGGCCCGGCCCCAGCATCCTCAAACCGCCGTCCCCGCGGCTGCCTCGCGCCGCCAGCGCCCGCTCCGTCAGCGACGCTCAGGCGTCCGCGGCGGCCGGAGCCAAACTCTCTCGCTTCAACTCCAGCGACTCCCTCTCGTCGATGCCCTCCCTCCCGCGCCTCTCCTCCTTGGCGTCCTCCCACGTCTCTCGCCCCTCGCTGTCCATCCCGGAGGAGGACTCGGAACCGCTGCAGCGCTCCCCTCTGGCGGCGAGGCGGTGCATGCTGGGGAGTTTAGTCACGGACGACGGAGGCGAAGCGCCTCTGGGTTCAGAACCGATGGTCTTCCAGAACCGCAGGCTGGCCGGCGACAACGGCCGCGACGACGCAGCCTCCGACATCCTCCCCGCCATCCGGAGAGCTCAGTCCACCAGCAGCCTGGCGAGCTCGGTCAGAGGAGGCAGGCGGGCGCTGAGCGTCCACTTCGGAGAGCTGCCGCCTTCCACCCGCAGCAGGAAAGGCTCTGAAACCGAGTCGTCCAGCTCGGGAGGGTCAGGAGGAAGCTCTCAGGGCGGAGGAGGGTCGAGGCGCCGGTACGACAGGCCGCAGGGCGAGAGACTGGAGGCGGAGGGCAGCGAGGGCGGAGACGTCGCTTCAGTCATGAAGAAATACCTCAAGAAGGAGATCGACTGAGCCAGACCAGGTGAGCTTTACACACAGCGGCTTTAATTTAGTTTTTAGCTCTCAAAAGCATTTTAAGACTAAAATCCATCTTACGAACCTTCTTAATCTTTAGAGACGCTTCCAAAAACATAACATAACTGAAGTGCTGCTCATGAGGAGGAAGTGTTTCTGTAAATTACAGACCTGCTCCATGTGCTGTGATTTGGTGCTATATAAATAAAATTAAATTGAATTAAGACACTTAAACTTACTTCCAAACATTAACATGAATCATAAAAAGGCAGCGAGTTGAAAGCTGAAGCTTGTTGCTGAACATGAAGCTGTTTTCTTGTTGAATAACTCCATGAATAACAATTTATTTGTGTCATTTACAACATTTTTCACTATTTTTATCGGTCACACTCGCTGCGAGGCTGCAGGGACGCTGTGCTGTGAAAGTTTGAATGGTTCCCTTTTTCCTTTAACGCCGTTACGATGTTGGAGTTTGTGATTTTGAGGGAAATATCTCGATAATAATCGGATGGATTGCCATAAAATTTAGTCCAGATGTTCATGTTTCCTTCTCAGTTGATGAGTTGTAATCATTTGTTGATCCGTTAACTTTTCATCTGGCGCCATCAACAGGTGAAAGATTCAAATGATCCGAGACAACATCAGGAGAACTCATCAGCCTCAGCTGTAGTCTGTGTTTACAGCTAATTAGCAAATGTCTGCATGCTAACATGCTAACAAAACATGCTAAACATCAGCTAGCACGGCTGTAGCGTCTTCCCGTGTGTTCAGACAGAACGTGAAATGAATGGAAATCAACGGAAAGGTTTAAAGATTGAAGGCAGCGTCCGTGTGTAACAGGAGACTAAAGCCTCACGGTTTATAACGCCTTCGTTAAGCTTCCTTTACATCGATGTTAACAGTGACAGCCTACAGTCTCTGTGTTGTGATGATGATGATGATGATGATGATGATGGACTAACAGCTGACAAAAACTCCAACGAAGACACCCAAACAGCTCCTGATGTCGATTCATAGATGTTTATCGCTTTAAGCACTTCAGGATCTGGAGGATAAAAACTGTAAAACTTAATATAAATAAAATCATAATCAAAGGAAACTTACAATACTGATAAATGATTTCTGTGATGAAGCTTAAAAACAGTTAAATAACAAATTACAGGGCCAACGGACGAACGTTAACCAAGATCAAAAACTATATTACTAATTACATAAAAGTCACTATTAATCAATACACACAGATAATCACTTTGAATGTTAATATTGTTATGATTAGTGATTAATTCCCTCTCAGTCCAGATATACATTCATATTTACAGGTTTCCATTTAACTCTCACACACTCACCTGGAGGATACAAGCCTGCTCTGACTTGTTACCACGGTGACGGGCTTCATAACTGCATTGTTACCTTGGATACTATATAAATATAATAATATTAAATATAAAATAACAGCATAAAATAATAAAAATAGCACAAAATAGCTAAAATTACTAACAAAATGATATTCTGTATTACAAGATTTTGCACTATTACTATTGCAAGTGTTGCATTTACTGTAATATGACGGATGTTACACATGCAAATTGAAAACTTGAGCAAAAAAAATGTGCATAATCTACTAAATCATAAATTAAATGAAAGGAAAAATGTGTCTTGAGAGTGTTGATCTGTTGCTGACAGTTAGTTTGTTGGTGTTTTTGGTTGTTTGGAGCAAATAAATAAATCCAGTCCAGCGGTCGATAACGAGCAAACGAGGTGAGGCACAAAAATATTCTTCACTTTCTGTCTGAGCGCAGCCGAAACTTGTACATGGAAAACTCATGAAATTTTAAAAAAGCACTTGTAGAAATGCTCTTTTCTTTCTGTAGAAAACGCTTTAACGCTCTAAAATCCATCATCATTAAAGAAAGAAAGAGTCGTTCAGCTCGTTAAGTGTAAAGTAAATAAATGACATCACTCTCAGATAAATGAGAGCTGGACTGAGGAATAGAAGAAGTATTTTTAGTCCCAGTTTAACATTCAATGCGACGTCTTGGAACAATCCTGAGGTGTTTGATCAATACAAGTCCAGACCGGTAGATGTGTCTGTACCAGCACATACTGTTAACCTCCCCTCCCCTCCTCCTCCTCCCCCCCTCTGGAGTGACCGTCTTCTCTTTTTCTGTCTTTTTCTCTCCCATCAGCCTCTGTGTGTGTCCGTGTCCAGCTGAGAGCTTCACAGAAAGACTGAGGACTTGTGGAGCTGCGATCAAAGCTGAAATCAGATCCGTCAAAAGTCAAACCAGGATGGTTTTTTTTTGTTTTTGTTTTGTTTTTAACTCTACATACATTAATATTGATATCAAAGTACATTTGTCCACAAGCACTCAGTCCAACTGTATTTTCAGAAAAAAAACTTGTTTGTATATGAATAAAAAATTGAAATGAACTTCTTGTTTTGTGAGTTTATTCCATCGTTTTCACCTGAGAGTGTTTTTCATGTATTTTTACATTTACAGATGTTTCAATCTCAGGTTTCACTGCTGGATTTTATTCTGTTTACATTTGAGTTTGGTTGAATTCACTTACATTTACTTCACTACTGACTGTATTAAAGTACAGTTTTTTTACATGATTGTACTTTACCGCTGTGTTTATGTTTCATGCTACTTTTCTTTACATTTCAGAGAACGATCTTGTCATTTTTACTGCGCTACATTTATCTAGCAACTGTAGATTTTACATACAAAACATACAATGATCACATCAAATATACTTTAACACTTTGTTGTACATTAACCAGATGATCCACTGATGTTTACAAAAGAGTAGAGATACTCTAATATATATATATATACCTTTGTACTTATTGGAATGATATTAAATAATCAGTATAAAGTAGTTCAAATCAGCTCCAACTCGACCAGCTGTCAGGTTATTTGAGTATTTTCACACTTTGCTACTTTGACTTAATAAATATTCTGAATATTTCTTCCAGTGCAGGTTTTTTTTTTAATTTTATGTTCAAAGATCCCCTCCAGATGTGTTTGAAGACATAAAAATACTCTGCTCAGAATACTAATTTGTGTCTGACGTTGAGGATTTCGCACATTTTTTTTCACATTTTTCATTTAACTAGTTAGAAATTCTTTAAATTATATATTTCTTTTCCCCCTCAGTGAAAAATCAAGAATCTATGAATATGCAAATGTTGTTAATTTCCAAAAGATGAACTGCTCCTAAATCACTCATTCTCAGTGTTTGTGTGTTTGTAAGTAAGTAACACTGGACTGTAACAGGCTCCAAATCCTGCTCGTAGGTTCATGCTGAATTTATTTAAGATTTAAGGTGAACTCAGAGAAACTTTCCTCCCTCATGTGGAAAATAAGCTTTCAAGTGTCAAACTCTGAACATACCGTATTTTCTGCACTATAGGGCTACTGGGTTATAAGGCGCGCTGTCAATGAATGGTCTATTGTCGAACTTTTTTCATATATAAAGCGCACCGAAACAAAAGAGTCAGTCAGTCAAACTTTATTAAACGCGTTCACAATAACTCTCAACATTGTTCAAACGTTAATGAGCGTATTCACAATAACTCCCAACCTTGTTTAGTTGTAACACGTAAAAAAAAACAGTCTGATACCACTAAATCAAACGTTAGCCAGTGTTTCTCCTATAATAACACAGGCTAAATATATTTTTTAAATGTCAAAAATAACGCCAAATATTCATTAAGTCTTAAATCAATAGCGTTTGGGAGCCGTTGAGCAGCGCTGTCTAGAAACGGGAGTTAAAGGCTGTGTCGTTGCCATGGAAACTTCAGGTAGCTCCACTCCTTAGCCAGTGAGTGGTTAAGCGAGAGAGAGAGCGTCTGAAATAACGGCTAATGCTAACGGAGCAGAGGAAACGGTTAGCAGCAGCAGTAAGTTGTCAGTCTGGCAGTAAATGTACAGTACAGACTACAGTGTGTCAGTTAATAAACGCTGCAGCTTGTCAACAGCATGAAAAGTCACGTCTGTTGTTTCCCCAACTGCTGGAAAAGTGAAGGTTAGCTCCAAAGTTAGCAACAATGGGTTAGCCTAGCTTAGCGATGCTAAACAGATAAATAGAAAACAGAGAAATGTGTAGCTGCCTGCTAATCCCGTCGTACTAAAACACTTTCCGACATAAGAGGAAGAAGGAGCTGAAAGCTGCTGTACCTTCACTGCAAGACTGTTAATATGTCATTTTTATAAAGTTTTAATATTTCTTCAGGTGAGAAAGTAACCGTTTAGATTCCCAATATGTGGTCAGTTCATCTACATAACGCCGATTTGGAAAGTTGCACCGATGCTACAGACAAGGAGACATCAGCTGGTCGTAGCACAGATTGATATTAAAACATCATATCAATAAATTAAGTCTCAAATGGATTGCTGTGGTGTAAAATGGCAGCAATTACTGAAAAAATGATGCTGTGTGGCAGAAAACATGTGAGTTCTGTGACATTTTATGATTTACACCTACCCTTGAGGCATGTGTATAAATATTTAATTATTACTTAGAGTTATGTTGTAACTTATGCTGCTCCCTACTTGTTTGGATCACATCACAGATTCTTACATATTTAAACATTTATATGTCTATACCTCTGCTTCACACACCTTGGAGCTGTCCGGTGTCTCGCTGGCTGGACTCACAGCAGCTGGAGCAGTTCATAAAATGTTATTATTCCCAATTTACAGTGTATTTTTTTTTTCTATTAACGGTGTTCAGTGCGGTACATGAAGGTACAAAGGAACAAGATGTAAAGCTCAGGAATAAAGGGAAACAATCTGGAAAGAATTACACTGTAGATGCTTTTGTAGAGCTGAAAAACAATTATTTTCATTACCAATCAATCATTTGGTCCATAAAAAAAATGTCAGAAAAGTGAAAAATGAGATTATTTCCTGAAGTCAAGGTGACATTGTTAGTGTGGTTGTTATGTTTCACCAAAGATATTCACCCTAGACAAAGAAAAGCTGCAGATCTTCACAGTCGCATAAGCTGGAACTAGTAAATATTTGGCATCTTGCTTCAAAAGCCTTTCTGGATTTAACTTGAGTTTGTAACTTCTTTAAAATGACTTTTATTCCTGTTTTTATTTCTTTTAATTAATTGTTTTTGTTTTAATTTAATGATTTTATTATTTATCCCTTTTATTCTGCTGCCCCTGTGAAGCACTGTGTAACATGAAAACTACTCTCTAAATTACTACTACTCTATTATGATTATAAAATTATTGCAGCTCTAATAAAAATAACCACTGTATAAATTATTTATACATTTCCAGTAGGACTGTAGTCAACCAAAGAAAATCTTGGTCGACTAAAATTGTACATAATCTTCAACTAATCGATTAGTCGCAGGGGACAGTTATGACTTTTTAAGCATTTATTAACTGACACACTGTAGTCTGTGCTGTACATTTACTGCCAGACTGACAACTTACCGCTAACCTTTTCCTCTGCTCCACTCGTATCCACCGTCAGTTTCTCCGTGCATATTACTTAACAGAGTTGCTCGTTTCCCAGGCAACGACACAGCGGTTCACTCACCAAACAGGCTAAACAGACTCCCAAATGCTAAATATTTCTGAATGAGTGGATATTTGGCGTTAATTCTGGCATTAAAAAATATTTTTGGGGGGTTCTTGTTGATATAATTGTAGAAGAAACACTGATTCAGTAAACCTTGAGAACAGTTAGTTTGGGCAAGCCCAAAGTTGTGAAAACGGCAGGGGTGTTTTGAATACACCCCCGCTGTTTTCACAGGTAACATGTTAGTCGGTCCCCCCTGCCGCAGGAAATAATGGATTAATCCTGGAAAGCTGCTGATGTAGCTTTTCTCCTTATGAAAGTAACACGGAGATTATTCCACCAATGAATTTAGTCGGATGAGAGCATATCAACCAACTAATCGACTAGTCGACCAGCAGACTACAGTCCTAGTTTCCAGATTGTTACTCTCCTTTTTCCCTGACTTCATATCTCACTCTCTTGTATCCACATGTATGTATCTACTGTACTGACACTGTACATTGAGAATAATTAGACTGTACGTTGCGGTCTGTAATCAAAAGTAGAAATCATAGAGGCTTACTCTGCCTCTCAACCCTCATTTTCCATCTAATGTGGGGATTTGGATTATCAGGGGGGGTCGGTAGGATGTGAAAAGCTTCCAAATGTGATCCACAGTGAAGATGTTGTGAAACACATAAACACAAAGTGAGACATATAGACCTCATGCACAGTGTGGGTTGCATTTTATTTCAACGGGAAAGTGTACTGAGTGAGCCTTTTTTTTTTTTTCCCAGTGAGTCTGAAGGTTAGCGCCACGCTGTCAGCACTATACTGGATATGTTTCCTATGTTCTTTATCCCCATCTGTTGCTCCGCATGAGCCGAACCAGAGTTCAGCTAGAGGTAACATTTCATTTCAACTCTGAGAACAAGTCTGAGAGCAGAAAATACCCTTCAACTAACTATATCCTCTCGCATTACAGCCAAACCCGTACACCGCTGAAACATTTCTTCCCACCAGACTCCATGATTCTGGCTGGTGTTTAGAGTTTATAGCTGCACCTTGTACTGTTTTCCATTTGCAGCGCTACTATAATTCCACAGATACATACCAGAGTTACACTAATGCTGTGCTATCCTTAAAAAAACAAAAAGCCCCAACAGAGGCATTATTCTCTTTTATTAAGGGACATTTTTACAAAGGTTTCACGAAATAAAGAAAATAAGACATTGATCATTGTAACAGTTTGCTGCAGAAATGGAAGCAAAAGCCTTTCCTAAAATTGAAAATATACAGTATTTCATTACATCAGGGTATTAAAGTGTCTGCTGCCAAACACAAAAGACACTGATGGCTTAAAGTTAAAGGATAGAGCTGGTGTTTTTTAATGTTTTTATATATATAAATTGACAACAAATCCCATGAAAACACCAAAACCAACAATGTGCAGTAATGCATCTCAACACTTTATGGTGCCACAATGAATAGGCCAGTAATTGTGCAAAGAAAACATTAACATCTATAACAGATAGTTCACAAGGGAATACAGAAGAGGAGGATCAGTAGTATCACATTTTAATCTTCTCTGTGTGATGAGCGAAGGTCGCCGGGTCATGTGTGTGTGTGTATTGAGACAAACGTGGAAGAGGTCAAGTACAACTGATAGAGAAGTTTTCTGAAGCCGAGTCGTGTCTGGATTATTACTAAATTGTTAAGATCAAGCGAGGTGGAGTTAGGAGGGTGATGAGAGGTATATAATTGAATGTTTTATGATTTTTCATTAGGTTCTTTATCCCCCGGATTAAGGCCTCGGCTCGCTTTGTGTTGCTCTTTATGCAGAGCAAACCTGTTCACATTGAACTCTACCAGATTCCAGTGTGTTTGAGTCTTTCTCTTATAAGTTTAATACTAATTTGTGGGCGACCTGAAGATTTATTGGCCCATCTGAAGATTTCCCACAACAACTTTTTGACTTCCTTAACCCTGAAGACACAAATCTTTAAAAAAATATACCTCACAATTATATAGTTTAGTTATTTATTTTTTTAAAAAGGTTGGTAATTTCCTACAAACAACTTTTTTTAATGTAGTTTTTAGCAAACAAACAGGAGGAACTGGGGACTATTTTCAGCGGTGGATGAATCCACATTGGGTGCTCTAGTGAGTGTTTCTGGTAGCAGGACCAACCCAGTCACCAGAATAAAACATTGGCATTGAACGTTTCTGCAAACCACAGAAACGTTGACTATATACGTTTCAACATGTGAAATACGTACGTTGGATAAAGATGTTTTATGGTGTGACTATCACGCCGTGGTGAAATTTAGTTGGGGGTTTTTGTCCTGTCTCCATGTTTTGTCTCGTCATTTCCTGTTTTATTTTGAAAATTATTCCTCCTTGTTTCTGGTCACTTGCCCTTCCTCATGTGTCTGATTACCCCAAGTGTTTCCACCTGTTCCCCGTTCCCTCGTCAGTTCTGTCCGTGTATTTAAGCCCTGGTTTTCATTTGGTTTTGATGTCTTGTCTGGTCGTAGTCTTGTTTTGTGTCTTGCCACAGGCTTCTGTCACAGTTCTGACAGGTTAGGTTTAGGCACAAAGACCACTTGGTTAGGGTTAGGAAAGGATCATGGTTTGGGTTAAAATAAAAAATAAAAATGTCCTGGCGTCTCGCTAAAAACACTCGCTTTTGTCGGTTGAAGCAGGAAGTGGATGTTGGTTTCGAGTTGGTCTTCTCTGCTGACTTCCAATTTGCTGCCAACAAACTTACGAGCCATCCAACGACCCCTCATATAGATCACATGTGAACTACATCACTTTATAAATGTCGAGATGATACGTTTTGTTGAAATGTTAATATGCTACGCATTTCACGTTTTGAAATGTACATATTCATTGTTTCTGTGGTTTGCAGAAACGTACAATGCCAACGTTTTATTCTGGTGACCAGGCTGGCAGGACTGTGTGTGTGTGTGTGTGTGTGTGTGTGTGTGGGATTGTGTGATCATGGTGATGAAGGAACATGTCACCCAGAGTGTTTCTTTGGACAATAACAGAGGTCTATAATAGGCTTTAACCCTTTTATAGGATCAGCTCATTGTTAGTCATTGTTAACTGGAGATCTGTCTTCTGACTCTTATTCTGGTTTATTTCAACCTGCTATATTTCCCAAAAATGTGGCCACTATGACTCGGTGGGTGATTCTAACTTTGTTCTCAGCAGCTCTATTAGACAGATTCAGGGAAACAAGGACTTTCATAAAATGACATATATCATGGTGGGGAGGGGAAGCTATGCGAGCCTCATAAAGCTTTCCAAATAAACCTGATTTTACATGAATCATTTCAAACGCTTGTCTGTGACTCTGAGTCATACTGAAGGTACGGTAAACACAGAAACTCGTATGGGAACAGCCGTTATGTCTATAGATCTGGAAGTGAAGAGTTAGCGCGACCCTTTGAGCCACAGTGGCCACATTTATGGGAAATATGCCAGATTGAAATGAACTTGAATTACCCTTTTTAAGTGTCTCCTCCTTTTCATTCGGTGCCTTTTTCAATTATTTCCGTGGCTCTGAACTTAATGTTTTCCATCTTGTCGATGATCCCGGTACCGTAGGGAACCGGCTGTTTCATTACCTTGGAAACACACGTCACCTTAACCACATTAAACCTACTCTGCCAAATGAAATCTTAAGGTGACATCAAATGATGTGAGTCATGGCAACCAGGATTATTATTTTCCAAGAATATCTCCAGCTACTGACAGTAGGCTGATGGGTTATAGTCTTAGTGTTATGGATTATAGATTTACATACATGAAGATCTGATGGATTCTGAATTGAATGTTTATCATAGTGCAGTAAAATAAGCCATCTTTTACAAAAATAGAGGAAAGTGCTGAGTGATTCTGTTCATGTCTCCTTCTGTTTCTTGTTTCTAGAGGCTAGAGAAGTGGTTAAAAAAAAAAAAAAAAACTACTGCAGTAAAAGAAGAACAGCTTTGGTTCAAAATCTTTGTTTATAAAGTGTCAAGAGTCTGCAGCTTTTCCATCCACCGCAGCTGCCGTTTCACTGATTAGTTCACATTCTACGGTTGAAGGTGACGGGCGGTGGATTAACCGCTGTAAATGTACGGCGCAGCGACTGGTTGAGTGGGAAAAAACTGTCACAACACAGTGTCTGCGCAAAGTTCAAGAACACTTCAGAATTACTTATAAATATAAAGGCTTTCAGCTGTAGCTAGATAATTAAAATGGTAAATGGACTGCACTTATAGCACTTTATGATTTTTGCCTCTCATTCGCTCATTCTCACACACACACACACACACACACACACACTGATGGCGGCGGTGGAGCTGCTACGCAAGGCGAACTGCCAATCCTGCAGTTAGTAGACAAACCCCTCCACCCTCCTGAGCCACAGCCGCCCAAATTAAGCTCACATCTCCGTCATGAGTCGGTTGAAAACACTGATCTATTTTTTTTTTTTTTTTTTTTTAGAAAACAAGACCTCTCTCTCTATATATATATATGCCTTTTTATGAAACCTTATTTCAGAACCAAATATTAAAAACAGCTATTATAAATGTTTTCACTCCAAATGACTGGGAGGATTTTAACTTGTGCACCAAACTCTATTAATTTTTTTCAATCAGGCAAGAAACATTTATTAGACAAGAACACAATCACACAAATAGAAGAAACACAACCACATGAAAAACATGGAATTTAATAACAACAGTTACAAGAATCATTGAGAAATAAAATCAGATAATAAAGCTTTAAAGTGGACATGGAAATGGATTGTTTTGTCTTTAGCTTCTGTCCTGTGGCTCCTCAGTCTCCATCGTCTATCCCTGTCTTCAACTGTCTCCGTCTCTATCTTTCACTGTTTATATCGTTCACTGTCTATCTTTCACACTGTTATATCTCTCAAACTCTGAACTAACCAACCCCGTGACGTCACAGGTTATAGTACCTCAAGATGGCGACGCCCTTGTCACGAAAGATATAACAGGACTTGTTTTTTTTTATACGTTCACGATTTTCATGTTTGTTGTATATTTGTTGATAAGAGTCAAAATCCATTTAGTAAATCATGTTAACTTGAATGACTAGCTTCATATCCACTGTAAATTCTCTGGTTTGAAGGCAGTTTGCAGTTCCTTTCATTTAAAAAAAAGGTGTGTACCTGAAACCAGCTCTGCCAACATTAGTGCAAACATTGAGGGATATCAGAGGTTAAGTAGCTGCTGGAGTTTCTGTAGTTACCAGATTTAAACGAGAGAAGAGATGTGAGGTAGTTTAGAAGCTTTATAGATAAATAAGATTTTTTTTCCCCTTCTTGTCTGTAAATGAAGTCCCACTGACCCTGTGAGATAGAGAGAGAGAATAATGATGAGTACGAAATTTGTCATTTGTGATAAAGCGTAATGCGCTGTGATACACAGGATTTAACCGCTGAAGTGCTGATGGGGCAGCATGACAATAGAGAATATCTCCACGGTCAAGGACAGACATGAAGGTCGACTGCACAATAATTTTACGGTTGGAGGAAGACGACAGACGTCCTTTGATTCTATACGAGGAGCCGAGTTGATGGTAGTCTGCTGGCAAGCCAAAATTCCTGAGTGTTTATATGATTCAGCAATATAGAAATATAGGTGCTAGGTTCAAGTTTTAATGGAAGGATAGTCAGAGTCAGCGGTGGAGATGGAGAATAATGTACCGGGGTTTTTTCTGAGATTAAGGAGTGATGATTGAAAAGCATTAAGGGAAGTCTGAAGGTAAGTCAGAGTCTGGGCTGAGGTGGAGTCTGAGGCATATAAAAGGGTATCATCTGCAAAAAAAAGTGGATATTGAGGTATTGATTGGGGAGAATTGTGTTATTTATGTATAATATAAACAGCAGTGAACCAAGGATAGAGCCCTGTGGCACCCCGTTTCTGATGGTACAATGGCGTTCTCTCCTCTAGGTTGTAGTTTATGATTTTATGATCAAATGCTTTTGAGAGATCGACGAAGAGAGCAGCACAAAATTGTTTTGTTTTGTTTATTTTACCAAGGAGGAGACTGAAACTGCAGCTGTTATTGTAAGTAGGACGTTTAGCTAATCGATAAAGGTGCATAGTTGTAAATTGAGCAATCACTCTGGGATTTTTGCTAAGAAAGGAAGTTTAGACACTGGACAGTTTGGAGACATCACTACTTTTGTGTGAGAGAACTACTAACATGCTTGTTAAAAACGTTTGGTTAAAAATATGTGCTAATTGCTGGACAGATTAAGGGGACATTAACATGAAGAAGATATTGGTCCAGATTATCTGCGCCAGTGTTTTTGTAAGTTTTTAACCTCAGCAGAGCTTTGTGAACATCTGCACTTCTTACCAAACTGAAAGAAAACTTGCAGTCAGAAGAAAGTGAAGCGTCTGGGGACTCCCCTTGTTGGACAGATATAATAATTGTCTGCAGACATATTAAATAAAAGACCAGAAATGATGATTAAAAGCTTCAACGATGGATGACCGACTATGAGAAATATGACCAGACACTTGCTTGATTTGTGGTGCGAGATGTGACCGTGATGAATCCCTAAGAGATCTCATAGTGCTCCAAAATTTAGTAGATCTATCACAGGCAGAGAGAGAGCTGACTGAAAATAATTTGATTTATCCTTCCTTATCATGCTGGTGCAGACGTGCCTTTGTTGCCTAAAGGTTAACCAGTCCTCAGGGGTGCCGCTGGATTTGGATTTGGACCAGGTTCCAGGTTTTTTTGTCTCTGCTGTGGACGTCATTGGAGAGCTGCGAGGAGAACAAAGTATCTATTTTTAATTATATGTTTTTCTGTCAGCAATAACATTAATTGTGAAAAGTTTTCTAGCAGGATGAGAAAAAGAGAAAGTGGTGAAGTTTAGTTGGGGTTTTTTGTCCTGTCTCCATGTTTTGTCTCGTCATTTCCTGTTTTATTTTGAAAAGCTACTCCCCTCGTTTCAGGTCACTTGCCCTTCCTCATGCGTCTGTCTGATTACCCCGAGTGTTTCCACCTGGTTCCCTCACCTGTCCTCCGTTCCCTCGTCAGTTCTGTCTGTGTATTTAAGTCCTTGTTGGTTCAGTTGTCGGTTGGTTTGTTCTGTCAGGAAGTAACAGTGGAGGCAGACGCAGAGATGAGGTAGCCCCCAAAAAAACCTCTAAATCTGCTGTTGGGAAAGGCAAAGAAGGAACTTGACAAGTGGCATGAACGAGGGCAAAAAAAACCCCCCAAAAACAAATGAAGGGCAAGTTCCTTATACAAAATATAAGGAATACACACTAGTACGCCTCCACCACCCACTATGACCTCATTAATAAACATAAAGTCGGATTATCACCTTTCTAATAACGTCAGAAACATCTAATCTTTGCAAAAGTAGAATTTATGACTCTGGTTCAGGAGGGAGTGGGGAGGGGTGAATGAGGAAAGTGAATTCGGTAAAACAAATGGCAGTTTAATAAGTAGAAACAAAGAAGAGGCTTTTCTCTCGCTGAGCCTGCTGGCTGAAAGAGAGAGTGAAGAGTTGGAGGGGAAGAGGCAGGTACAGAGAGCGCACGCTTACACAGGACGCAACGGTGTGTGTAAAAAATTCTTTCCTTTCGTCCCACTGATCTAGTCCAAATGCCAGTAAAGGGCTGATGTTCCTTTACTGATGTTGAAAAGGACCTGCGTCTTTACAGCGGTCAGTAACACAGGTGATCTGAATTAACCCTCAGGCAGTGACATTGAATGGTTTGATCAAACTCAAGGACCAAAGAGTGTGCAGCAGTGTGTACGTGAGGGGAGAGTGCTTGTTATTTATTCTCATTTTATTGCTTTAATAACAAAGAATGACCTCTCTCATCAAGCTTGATCATTTTAACTTGTTTTTTTGGGGGGGTTTTACTGTATCAGTGTGTTTTAAAATGCACTTAAAGTTGAACTGAAGTTCGTGTGAGGAGTCTGAGCCAACTGAGAGCCTGTGTTGCTAGGAGACAAGCTGTCAACTAGCGGCGGTGTACTACTGACACGTCGTGTTGTGTATATTCTGTAAACACTCATACAAGGTATTTTCCTCGCTTTCTTTTTTTTTTTTTCCTTCTCCCAACACGCCCACACGTGTTGCGGCTGTGTAAGCCGTCAGTCTCTTTTACAAAAACTAAACATTTGGGAGAAAAAAAACCAAACGTGCTGTAAGTTTGAAGCTGTATGTACAGAAATGATGAAACTCATCTACCAACAGCGTGAAAAGTAAATAGTAAGATCAGTATTCATGAACACTGCTACAGGTAGAGTGGGAGCAGGTGGACCCAGGTGATACGATGCTGTGATGTTTCTTTAATGAAGATGTGAAAATATCTCAGGAACTTGCAGAACACGGGAATATTGGCAAAAACCAGGGAAAAAGCAGGAGGCAGTGATTGTAAATGAAGCACAGGTGAGACACACGAACTAATAAAACACAGGAAGTAAGGTGACCAAACACAAGAGTATTTCAAAATAAAACAGGAACTAAAGGAAACCAGATTATCCAATCAAATCAATCCACTTTATTTATATAACAGGATTTCCATAGTGCTGAACAGCAAGATAAAAGACATGATAAATAACAAACCAGAGCACAATAAAACAAAGATAGGCACAATAGGATAAAACAAATGAAATAAGTAAAGTGCACTGCTCACACCGGAAGCAACACGCTACATGGTGTCAAAGGCCGGAGAGAAGAGGTGGGAGGTTTCCATAGTTTTGGAGCTGCAACAGCAAAATGCTCGTTCACCTTTAGGTACTGTCAGGAGCAGCCGATCAGCTGACCTGAGAGAGCGGCTAGGAGTGTACGGGTGCAGCAGCTCAGAGAGGTAAAGGTGGAGCTCGGCCATTCAAGGCTTTTAAAAGCAAATAAAATCATTTTAAAATGAATCCTAAAATGGACGGGCAGCCAGTGGAGTGAAGCTTAAACAGGTGAAATGTGTTCATACTTGCGTGTGCCAGTTAAAAGATGTGCAGTAGCATTTCGAACCAGTTGAAGGCGAGCAATGGAGGACGCACCAACCCTCATATAAAGTGCACAAAAACACAGAAGGAACACAAACCAAAACCAAGTGTAACCGCTGTCTGCGTTGTGATTTTTTTGGACACACTTTATTGTCTGTAAAAACAGCGAGGAAACACACACTGGTCGGTCACATTCAGCAGTCGCTCGGCACAGCTTCGTGGAAAAGAAGTTAGCAGGTGTTAGCTTAGCATTTGAGCTACACAACCAATTTAACTCATTTGGTTCTGTGCGATGTATTTGCCGCCTTCTTAAGCATAACATCACTTTAGTTATTACATTACATTATTTTCACATTTTCAGTGCAGTGTTGTGCGTTGAGTGACCTACCATGTGCTCTATCCTCTCTTACTGGCGCCAAGGTAACGCCACAGCTAGTATTTTATAAGCTGAGGAGAGCCGTGCCAACCAGTTGGTGTCCCTGATACTATAGACTGCTGCGTATAGAACGGCAAATCTGATTGTCTGTTTGGTGTTAAGTGGAATCAACTGGACACATAAGACGGGGCAGGAGACACGAGGAACAGAAACTAAGCAGGTCAACCTAACAAAAACATGAGGCGTCTCAAAAATCAGACAGTCCTGACAGGCCATGACAAACTCAACCTTCCAGACTATATTCTTTAGATTCTTTATTTCATTAACACCTTAATTTTACGCTTCCTTTTTCAAACTGGAAAGTCTACATAAATACAACTGTGCTGAAATGACGACACAAAGGTCCTCGAGTCCTTGAGGCTAATTAGCTCGCTAACCGATTCCTACTGAACGTTAGCTTGAACTTAACACCGTTGTCTGCTGTCACTTAAATGAAAACACATGTTTTTTTGGGAGGGGGGGCGCTTTGCTGGAACAAATGATGACGTTGTTTCTCTTGGGAGGACGCTCTCTCTCTCTCTCTCTCTTCAGTGTGAGTGTAATCTATATTTCTCGCATGATTTACAGATATGAAACCCGTGAACACTGAACGAAGCAGCCAGCTCTCATTAGGAGCCGCCGAACAGCTGCGCATTAGGTATGCCACATCAGTAGGAGACCTTCCTCTGTGATTACATCACTGCTGCCACATATTCTCCCCGCTACATCCAGGCTGAGCAGAAATTATGTATATCGAGCCTGATTGTCCTCTCTTGTAATTGCTGTTTGATTTACAGTAATAGACCTGAATCACAGTGTCTGGTGTTTCACTCACTTTCTGATCTTCCAAAGATTGACTCCTCGGGATTGAACATACTGCTGACGCTTAACGACTTCAAATAAATCCCGTTTATGTTCCCCGAGTCCTCTTAATGGGATTGATGAGGGAAGGACAAATAAAATGAAAACCTGGAGTAATGAATAATTGATGCGTCTGCTTATATGTCAGCTGATAACAGTCCGCGGATCGGGCTAGAGCGTCGGTTTGTTTGTGCGAGGTAAACAAATGTTTGGCTATAGCTCTCCTATTGTGCGTTATCTGACTGCCGCAGGCTGTTGTAGCCAAATGTGGCTTGTTAGGAAGTCTTAACAATAGAGGAGCTATAGAGGATCTCCACTTTAGCAAATCTCCACCACCTCAGGGCGTCTTACACACACACTACAACAGCTACAGTGTGTATGTGAAGGAGCTTTCTATATATATATATACGAGAGAAATAAATGCATTGTGTTTTGGTCCTGGAGCTAATAAAGGAGGGTTTGTTGGTCTGCCTCCAAAGTTCAAGACGAGCTATAGATGGAACCGGAGCACAGTGTGTTAAATGGTCCTGCTCACTGACCTAAAATATTGTCCCCGGCAGCTTTTGTGGACGTGTTATTGTGTCTATTCTGAAGCGGTGAGTCGGTGCGTGATGTTTATCTATTGTGTCTGTCTCGTTCTGGTTTTCCCGCTTCTTAACAATAACGCCACTTAAACTTAAAAACTTGAAATTTAGGTTTAAATATTGTTAATCTGTTTAGTTCAGTTTACATTTTGTTAGGAAAACTAGATTATGTTTACTGGCAATGCTTTAAATAAATGGAGGTTGTATGTTTTTATACTGTATGGAGGTCATTGGGGCGAGTGGAGGGGTATCAGGATCAGGTTGGTGATAGTAAACAGTTTTATTATTGGCAATAAATCCCATGAAAACACTAAAACCAATCTGTCTGTGGCTCTCAGCTCTAAGCTTGTTAATTCCTCCTGAAGCATCTTTTTTTTAAAAGCAGCTCGCAAATATAAAGTTTAATTTAAAAAAAAAAAAGGCTCAGTAATCTCCTTTAAAACAGCACACACGTGCATTTGTTTGGGGTCTACTTTCAGCAGCGGATGGATCCACATTTGGTGATCTAGTGAGTATTTCTGGCAGCAGGACGGTGTGTGTGTGTTCATGGTGATGAAGGAACACCTCACCCAGTGCAACAGTGCTTTTATACTTTATTGTCAGAACATATAGCATATACATTTTTTCACCTAAAAAATCAGTGTTTCTCCACCATGTTGGGCGAGCAGCGGACTTCCTGGAGGGGCTGTTAGCCGAGCTGCTGCTAACGTTTGCCCAGTTTATTTCTCTGATAACTTAAGATCCAGACGTCCAATGACTAAAATCCTTCTTGCGGCTAAAAGATCAAGTTAAAAACCAGCTAAATTTATCATGAAAATGTGGCTTCAAACTGAATAAAAGTCCATTTCTAACAGTTTGTGTGGAACAAGCACAACAAAGCCCATGTATTATCTTGTATGTGTGTAAGTTACTCTTTGCTAGACGCCATTGTAGCGGACAAACACGGCGCCGACGCATGCATCTTGTGCACTATACTCTTTGGTAGAGGAGGTATGACGCCATTGACAGGCCACCAAATGAAACGGTCCGTTAACTTTGATTAAAATGACAGATTTCTCTGGGTTTGGAAACCGAAAACTATTAATCAGATGCAGCTCTCTCAGATGGGAGGGATTGGACTTCAGAGCTGAGGCCAGAGAAATTTAAGTACACAACTCAACAACATATAGAACATAGGTCTAGTTGTTTTTACACATTTTAATGTGGAATAATTACATATTATACCTTTTTTAAATCTTAAGAATGAGGTCGGGATAGATGGACAGAGCTTCACATCCTGAGTCCAGCGTGTGGTTTTTTGGTTTAGGCAACAAAAAGCACTTTAGTTAAGTCTGGTGAAAGATTGTTATTTTCGCTTAAATGTTAATAACAGTTACTCTCCACCGCTGTCAGTCTCTCAAAATGTGACCTCTGCGCTCACGCCGTGTGAAAGAGAGACATACAGAAGCGACACGAAGCAGGCTGTCGCCGCGGCCGAGGCTTATCCTTCCTCACATGTATCTGTGAAGGAAAAACACACAACAGCAGCGTGAGAACCAGAAGCGATGGGAGGAAAGTAGAGAGATAAAAGAGATGAGATTGGGGGTAAGATGGAAGAGGAGGGGGGTTGGGGGGAGGGAAGGGGGAGGGAGGGATTAGACAGAGGGAGAATGAGATGGGATGAGGACGGATGACACAGCGAGTGAGGTGGGGGGGGGAGGGGGAGAGGGGAGTGGTGATGGTGGTGGTGGAGTTATCTTTCACAGAAATAATGATATCTCTTCTCCTTCAGAGGCCGTTGTCTAATCCTTTTATTCTTTGGTTATCAGAGATGGAGGAGACAGCGCTCTGCCATATTGGCAGTCAGCCACTCAGTTACAACACAGCGCTGCCTGTCTCGGCACAGAAAAGGCAAAAATCAAGGAGTTTATTCATGTGGACAATGATCCTGTTTAGAGTCTGGGGATAATAAACATGGCAGGACATTAGCGGAGAAACACAATGCAGACGATGCTCCGCCGTTTTACAGCGAGGATATTCTGAACATGGTCTGTACATTACAGGATAATCTGTTTATCTTGTCATGTTGGCCGGTCATTTCTATCTGTTATGATAGCGATTAACTGTCCTCCCAAAAATAAACGTCTCAGTCGTTCATAATAAGTTGTTACTAAGCAGCAGCAACCACATCTCGAGGCTGAAGTACCTTTTAAAGTGCCACCGACAGCTGCAAGATAGTAAATCAATCATTATTTTCAATGAGTTATTCTGGTCTCAATCTCTAAATTCAGGCCCTCTAATAAATGTGCTGCTGATTAGAAGATTTAAAGACTTATAGTAGCTTTGATGTCCGCCATGTGGGCGTTGATTGACAGCTGTGATTGACAGCTGTCTTAACATTTTGAATGCTTAAGTGCGTTCACAATGCACTATGAGAACCTGGATGTTTCACTCAAAACAGTCAAAAAGTTGAGCGTGGACACTTCTCGCCCTCAATGGCCGCCATCTTGGCTACGTAGCGGAAGGGGAGGGACTACTTTTCAAACTGGAAATGGCGGCCAAGGATGTTGTAACTATGGTGACCGTCGCCGCATTATACAAATGAAAGTTATACATGTGTTTTTTCGCACTAAGCACCACTATACTGTTGTACTGATGAGGCATCAGTATGCTAGCTAATGCTAGCTTGCGATCGTCATTCACGCTAAGTGCACAACAGCTGTGTTTTGATTGAGGACGACACTACCCTGTCGAAATTTGCGCAATATGCCAATAAGTACATGATGTGCACAGTGTACTGACAGGAGTTTGTGATTTGAGACACAGCTCATGTGTGCAGCGCTCGGTGTTCCCAGTAAGCTAGCTTAGCTAGTTAGCTTGGGTCCGAGGTAACTTCTCTTAACCTCAACTTATCATTTATTGTTGTTTTATTCAATTCATTCATTTTGTTTATGTTCAACATTATCTTTCATTTATTTATTTAGGTTACATTTTACAAGTTTTAATTTTGGTATTTTTTACTTGTATCTTGTTGAGCGTTAGTCTTCTAATCCATATTTACCACATCGCATGTAAAGCACTTTCAACTGCATTCAACTTGTATGAAAGGTGCTTTATATAAATAAAGTTTGATCCATTGATGGTGATTGTATCTCGTCCTGTCGGGTCACATGATCCAGGAAAGACGAGCTCAACCGAAACACAAAAAGGAAGTCTTTGGAAGACATCAGTTTGAGCGAATTTCAAAGTTAAATGTTGTTTAAATGTTAAATTATATACATGACAATATATAGTCACATTAAAATTTCAACATTGAGTGTTCAGTAGTGGTTAAAGTTTCCCAATTAGGTGTTTATTAATTATTATGACCTTTCTTTGCTTCCATAGAGGTGACACAGTATTTATTTTCAGAACCACGGACAGAGCCTGGAGGTGAAAAACACGGCAAATGTTTTCTTTTGTTGTTCGAGTTGTGTCTGGTTCTTTGTGTCTCTGTATCTCCCCTCTGTGTCCCCCCCTCCACCACCACCACCACCCACCCACCCATCCCTACAGCCCGTCTGGATGTGTCAGCAGCTGAAAGTTGAGAGTGAAAAATCACGCAGAAGGGGCGAGACAGCTGTTGCAGCACACTGTCTAATGAGCTGTGTGTGTTACTTCCTTCCTACTAGAAGCCAACCCTGAAACCCCAGACAGACAGACAGATGGACAGACAAGACGAGGACGAGGATATCTGTCCATCTGTCTGTCTGAAGAGCGTGTTTTTAAAGTGATATCACTGAATCTTTGATAAGCGTTTGCCCTGCGTTACACACAGACCTAACAGAGAAACAGAGAAAGAGAGCAGTTTAAAGGTTTGAAACTTAAGACTCAATTATATATTTTCATTTACATGAAACTGCTGCTGCCGTACTGATAACAGCAGAACGGAGCTCAGACAGGTGCCGGGTGGGGAAAATGGAACGGAAGTGCAAATTGGCAATCACACTTACATTTCCTTGGTCAAGTCCGAAGTTAAACCTGCAGAGCGGAACTTCTACATATAAATGAACGTCCGCTACGTTCAAGCCCAGACAGAGCTGATTAGCCCTCCGCTGACACGAAGGGAGTTAAAATAATGACATCACACGCGGCTCTTATGGACTTTACAAATGTTATCAGGCTGAATCGATCGACTGATCAATTTCTGATAGTGAAACGAGTCATGTTGCAGGGCGGATGATGGCGGAGCCTATGATGTCAGCACGTGTCGACAGTGTTTTTTGTAATTAGTCTCACTGCCAGATCCACTTTAAAGCTGCACTAATCAATGATTTTTATGTTAAAGAGGTAATTTTGCTTTTGTGGGTTTGTTGTTTCTATCCTGCTATGATGCAGGATGTTAAACAAGGTCAAAGTTTGAAAACTTGAGGTGATTATATGCAAAAAAAAAAAATTCCTGCCTGTAAGACAAAGCTCAGGTTTCATCCGCCCAAACTCTTTGAGCTCCGACATGTCTGGATGTATTTGAGAATTTTATATGTGGAGTAAAAAAGGAGAAAAAGACGTAGCCTCCAGGAAGCTTCCTGAAAGCTGACCAATCAGAACAGAGCAGGGCTCATCAGGAGGCGGGGCCTTAAAGAGACAGGAGCTAAAACTTCCTGTTTCAGACAGAGGCTGAACTGAGGGGCTGCATAAAGGACCAGTAGAAGATAAATAAGGAGTTTTTAACTGGAAATCATGCAAAGATATTCCAGTAGAGCTCCAGAATATAAATATAGAGGCTGGAAATGTGCAGAATATGTTGTTTAATATAAAATATTATCAGTGAATACAGTGAAGAGAATGTTGAGTTTAGTCACAGCAGTGAGATTAAGGAACAATGTTGTTGTTGTTGTTTGATTAAAGTGGCTTCAATCAATGTTTTACATTAACAATCAAACATTTCCAACATTTTTGTGCAATTCAAAGTGCTTTGCAGACGACTGACAAGCCGATAAGAATAAATGTAAACAGTATAAACAATTGAGTGCACGCAAGACAATAAAAAAACGGCTGAATGACTTCATTGATGTGAAAGGAGTCCCTCGTAGTGACGAACCTACAGAGACTCTGCAGCTCCTCTCAGCTTTACGGAGCTTCACAGTGAGTTTCAGCCTCATTGTTTATCTGTTTAGCTGCAACTTTTACTGTTCTGGTTCACTCTCAGCAGCTCTCATAGCGTCGATTTCCAGAGAAAAAGCCGCTGTACACTACACCTGCTCAGCACCAAACAGTTAGCTGTAGACTAGCTGGTGAACATAGTGGAGCATTTAGCAGCTAAAGAGCCAGATATTTCCCTCAGGAGTTGGTAGAGAGTAAAAACAGAAGCTAAAAGAGAGAGAAGATTGGACTTATATTGCTTATGACTGCTGCAGGTGGAAACTGTTTGCTAACAACCTTTTAACTTTAAAGCTGATGATGCATCAGTGTTTCCTCTGAACTAAAAATCAGTTATTGCAGATTGAAAGTAAAGAATCACATGTTTATAAGTCTGTCTTAAAGTCACATGTCCGTATATACAGTGAGACCATTTTTTTGTCTAATTTGTTTAATGTAAATAAAAGACGACGGCTACAACCACTAATCCGCCGCTAATAATATGACATATGACATGATAATTAAACTAATTAATATTCAATTAATCAATTAGCATCAAATTAGACAGCAGTGTCTCCTGTGTGACGCTGTCAGCATGAATCATCCCGCTGAAGCCTTCATGGACTCAGGCAGTGAAATACAGCTACTTATAGAGATTAACAGCTCGGGATGAGATGGCTCCTGAATCACCCCCCCCCACCCCAAAAAAAACACACATCCTCCCAACATGGATGGATGGGACAGTTATCTATCTATCTATCTATCTATCTATCTATCTAATGTAAGTGTGTCTGTCAACTTGGACGAGAAAAACGTCAGATACCGTTAATATTTTTAATTATTTTGAGTAAATATCACATTATTAGACGTTAAAAATTAATATAAAGGCTAAAAATACATTTACCTTTAGATCTGTTCTTGCTTTTTTTGAATTTCTCTTTGCTTTCTTGTGCTCTTTATGTTTACTTGATTGTTTTTCTCTATTTTTTTTTGCTTTTGTTTGGTTTGTTTTCGCTTGATTTTACTTATAAATGTGTGTGTGTGTGTGTGTGTAACATCATTTCCAACCATTGCTGATTTAATTCCATCCTTCATTTTGTTTCCTCATTTTCATTGTGCTTAGAAAAAAAAAGTCACCCTGACACATTTACACACTCTCTCTGAGCAAAAGTTTCATTATCATTAAGGTCAGCTCATGTGTATCTGTGCATGTGTGTGTGTTTGTATGAGAGAGCGAGAGAGAGAGAGTGTGTGTGGAGGGGTGGGCGGGTGAGGGGGCACGCAGAGAGAGAGAGAGAGAGGACAGAAGCGGAGGAGAAAAGGAGGACACAGATCGGAGGCAGAAAGCAGGAGGCGCTCCTTGCAGAGAGAGAGAGGAGGATGCTGCGCTGACATGCGGACCGTCGGCACTCTCTGATCCACACCGCGTCTCTCTCTCTCCCTCTCTTTCTCTCTCTCTCTTTACCTGCCCACACTGACTGCACACATCAACCACCCCCCCTCCTCCCCACCACCACCACCACCACCCTCCCACCCCACCACCACCTCCTCCCCCCACAGCACCACCACCACAACAACCACAACCACCACCGACTGACAGCGCGCCTTTGCCTTTGTGTTCGCTCTCTCTCTCTCTCTCCTCTCCACGGGTTGGCGCATCACCTCTCTCTCTCTCTCTCTCTCTTTCTCTCTCTCTCTTTATAATACTTCTCCTTTTCTGGGAGGACCGGCTCTTTTTTATTGTGTCGCCATGCCGCCGGCAGCCTGCGCGGTCGGACTCCGCAACACCTTGCTGTGGATCGGGCTGCTGCTGATGCTGTGGAGCAGCGGCAGCAGCGTCTCGGCTGGAGGAGGAGGAGGAGGAGGAGGTACAGTAGTCTCTCATTTCACTTACATGTGCAAGAGCTGCTGCTGATGATGGTCAACTCTTAATATAACCCTTCCTGCATGCTTTTACTCTCCAATCCTAAACTCCTTCTCTTGTCTTTGGCATGTTTCCAAGCAGGATGACAGCAAGCTTAGAGTTCAGCTTAGGGCAAAAAACAACTCGTCTTTCCGGGCATCCCTGTCTTGTTTTGAGGCATCTCTTACCGTAGGAGGAGAGAGAGAGAGAGAGAAAGAGAGAGAGAGAGAGCAAGGAGAGATGATACAAGTCTGAAGCAGCCTTTGAAGTCTTGAAATAAACGCTGTTGCAGGCTATTTATTGAACTGCGAGCAGTTCCAACCAGTTTTTTGGCACAAAGCTGCACACGCATCCTGAGAGAGAGTCAATGTGGACCCGAGCCCACTCGTGTGCGTGGGAGCCTCCATCAGCGGGGGATGCAGAGAGAGAGAGAGAGAGAGAAACACACATACATACAGAGAGAAAGAGAGAGAGAGATCACCTGTCAACAAGCACTGCAGTTAGACACACACATAAGGAGGCAGGGGGGTTGTTGGTGTGTGTGTGGTTGGGATTCCTCTACTGACATTTAACAAATGTTAGAAAAGAGGAAAGTTGATGATGTTTGAAATGAAACATGTCAGACGGTGAGAGAGTAAATGTGCTGCTGTGATGTGGTGTCATATCTTTAAAAATAAGACCTCCGGGGTCGTCGCTGTCACTTTCAACGTGTTTATTTCATGGTCACTGCAAACAGTTGTACGCCTGGAAGCCTCTGCGTGTGTGTGTGTGTGTGTGTGTGTGTGTGTGTGTTACAACCTGGGGAGAAGCGTTGTGGAGTTTAAAGGCAGTAAAGAGTCAGATTAAGATAAATAAGGAGCTTTTTTTTTAAACTGTAACCCAAGTAAGATCCAAATATAGACATAGTGGAAACGTGCAGAACGCGTCTCTCCTCTTATGTAAAATGTAACCGCTGAATACAGTCAGGAGATTGTGCTGCCAGGATACAATGACGGCGTTGTACGTTCCTGCAAACCACGGATACGTTTGAATCTCTATATATGTTTAATACGTATCATGGAGGAAAGTGACGTAGTTCAGATGACGTTCACGCCCGTGTCAGGAGGAGGAGGCGGCGGGTCGGGCGGTTGGTGTGTTCATTTCCTGTTGCATCCAACAAAACTGAATATTTTTAGCGGATGTTTGCAGCTGTTTTTCTGTGTATTTTAACCCAAAATCATGATCTCTACTGAACCCTAACTAAGTGGTTTTAGTGTGTAAACCTAACCAGACCTTAAAACATCATTATTCAGCTGGTAACGGACGTTTAATGTGGCTTTAAATGCAATTAACATTGAGGTTCAACGTATGCGTGGTCCGTTTGGAAAGGTATGACGCAAATGTTTTTCTGTGGTTGGTGGTTGTGTTTCCAGTTTGTTTACAGCAGTTAAACCAGTTAAAATGTTGTTGGTGTTATTGTTGGGTTAAGATGTTGTTGCCTTCGAAAAATGACCCATAACGACGTGATCTCAGGTTGGCGTGTCATGTCTAAGCATTTGCACCTTTTCACATGTCGTTTAACGCCGTTGCTGCGGTTTAGGCACAAAGGGAAAGATCACAGTTTGGGTTAAAACAGTCAAATGTCCCACTAAAAACATGACAGTCAAAACGTCCTGTTAAAACATCCCAGTAGGAGGTCTTGAACAGCGCTTTGCTGCTGCTTGTGCAACTTTTTTGCTCACAAACTATCAACTAAACCAACAGGCCTCCTCATAATTAGGACAAAAAAATCACCTTATAAATAAAAGAAAGTCGCATTATAATGACGTCATCTGAAACACGTCACAGTGTTTAAATTAGGGCTGCAGTCTGCTGGTCGACTAGTCGATTAGTTGGTCGATATGCTCTAGTCCGACTAAATTCAAAACACCCCCGCTGTTTTCACAACTTTGGACTCGCCCAAACTAACGGTTCTCAACTGTTACTGAACGTTTACTGAATCAGTGTTTCTCCTACAATTATATCAACGAGAACCCGCCAGGCCAAAAAAAATGTTTTAATGCCAGAATTAACAACAAATATCCACTCATTCAGAAATATTTAGCGTTTGGGAGTCTGTGCAGCGCTGTTCAGGACGGGAGTTAACCGCTGTTGTCGTTGCCTGGGAAACGAGCGTAACTCTGTTAGTGACGATGGATACGAGTGGAGCAGAGGAAAAGGTTAGCGGTAGGTTGTCAGTCTGGCAGTAAATGTACAGCACAGACTACAGTGTGTCAGTTAAATGCTAAAAAGTCACGTCTGTTGTTTCTCCAAGTGCTGGAAAAGTGAAGGGAGTTAGCTCCAAAGTTAGCAACAATGGGTTAGCCTAGCCTGAAGACGCTAAACAGAGAAATACAGAACAGAGAAACGTGTGGCTGCTGAGCCCCCTCCTCCTCCCACGACTAATCGATTAGTTGAAGATTATGCACAATTTTAGTCGCCTAAGATTTTCTTTGGTTGTAGTTTAAATGATGCACGAAAAGAGCTTAAAATGCGTCGAAATAACACGACAAACGACTTCAGAAATATCCGTGTTATCCATACATCATTTTGGTGACACCAGACTGCTCATAGAAGTGTTTCATTACAAATAAACATCACAAAATATGAGTTATGCGCACTCAATAGGATCGTGCTGCGTTAGTAGACACTAATTGGAACTTGCAAAACATGATTTTTTACATAAAATACATCAGTGAAAGACAGGGATGCAGGTACATGGGGACATGTTGTCAGAGTAGTGGAAACACATTCTGAATAATCAAATTATGTAAAAACCAAATGATGTGGAGTAAACGTGGGCTTTTTTTGGGAGGGGAGGAGGGAGGGGGGCGACTCCTGGGCAGTCGTTTGCTTTGCCTGGTTGGTTAATTCAGCTTTTTGGGTTACTCATCTCTTTATTCATGTTACGAGATGCACAAATGTTCGATTGGTAAATGCAGCAGAAAACCACACAGGCACACACACACACACCTATTGTAGACTCAACACACACACACATTCACAAACACACTCCGTATCATGCGCTGCATCACTGGTTTCATCTCACTGTCAGTGTCTGTGGTTAATGAGATCACCCAGCAGAGATGTAAAGTCACACAGCACAGGGATTGTTGTGTGTTTGTGCTACTGTGTGTGTGTGTGTGTTGTTGTTTTTTTATAATGCGAGGATTGTGCCTGTGTATGAAGATAGGCTGGATCACTGCGTGGTCTAATTTCTCAGGGTGAGACCGATAATCTGCTGGAAAGACGGCTTGACAGCTGAGTAGAGATTCGAGAGCTCCAGCTGGGAAGCAAAGCCAACAAACTGCAGTTTGTATCCCGAGAGCAACATGGAGCCCTCTTTTTATCGACCCACGCTGGCATTGTTTTGTTGTAAAAATATCAATGAGGCATGTCCGCTTAATTTAAAAAAAAATATAGATTCTCTTCTCCTTCTCGTCTCTTGAACTCATTCGTCTTTTAAATTCGCCTTTCCTCTCTCATCACATCACCTCTCCCTGTTTCCTCTTCAACTTCCTTCCTCTCTCTCTTTCTTTTCCCTCCTATTACTTGTGAGTGAGAGGAGAGAAAAATGGAAGTGAGGGAGGGGAGGCGAGGTTTGAAAGGAGGGGTGGGAGGGGGGGGAGACAGAGGAGATTGTTTCTTATGGTTGAATAACTCCGGCCTTATTATACAACTAGATCCTCCTCCAGGCTGTGAACTTTTGAGAATATTGTGTCAAGGAAGCATCAGAAAGTGAACGGTAAGTAAAGCCGAGGCTGGAAAAGAAACACAATTGAAGAGGAGATTAAGAACTTATAGGATACGAGTCTTCTCTGAACCTCTCTGTGACCTGCTCGATGTGAGAGAGTCTCCAAATTAAACTCTCTTTCACTAAAAATCTATATGTAGGCTCTTATTATCCATTCAGCTCGGTTATAAAGACGGAAGATATCGACTGAGAAACTGAATAAATCCTGATTATGAAACAGAAACATTATAAAAAAAAAGAATTGATTTAAACTCCCAGGAATCACCGTCTTATTATTTTCTTCTTCTCCACTTTGCAATATTTAGTCACACTTCTTTGTTCCAGACTGAAAAATCTCAACAACTATTCGATGGTTTGCTGTGAAACTCTGATCAGACATTCATGTTCTCCCGTCAGCCTCAGCTATGTTACAACAAAATTACAAATTATGATGACTTAAAGGTATAATATGTAATTATTCCACGTTAAAATGTGTAAAAACAACTAGACCAGACAGAAGCTTCTCTCCTGAAACCGTCAGGTTGTTGTCACTCAGGTCCAGACCTATGTTCTATATGTTGTTGAGTTGTGTACTTACATTATCCCAAATGTTTCCAACAGTTTTCAAACCCAGAGAAATCAAAGTAACGGACCATTTCAGAGAAACAAACATTAGCAGCAGCTCGGCTAACAGCTAACAGCCCCTCCAGGAAACAAACAGCTGCAGAAATATTGATATTTTAGGTGAAAAAGGTTTAAGTAGTATTTTTTAACTATTTTAATCTGCGTGCACGTTTGATTTTGGAGAAGAGGAGACTTCTGTGGATAATTCGGCTCCCAGCAGAAACCGGACAAATGTCTGGATCTTATGTTATACGAAAAATAAGCCGAACAAATGTTAGCAGCAGTTCAGCTAACAGCCGTCCGGTGGTCACCAAACATCGTCGGAGAAACACTGGCACATAAAATATCAAAGTATTTATACATATTATGGTTATGATTGAATAACAAGTCACTGAGCAGATGATACGATTTTTTTTTTCAGTGCTTGTTAATGAATTCAAACACGGGTCAAATTTGACCCGCTAACATTAAAGGTGTAAACCCTTTTCTAAACACATTAGAAGGATTAAACCAGTATTGATGTGATATCTTCACATCTCACATAGGAGTAAAAAGGAACCTTTAAATTTGACAGAAATTTGATTTATATATTGTAATATATCGACTATCGACTGATATGAAATATCGTGCCGTAATTTAGATATCTACTTATTATGTTATATTTATTTAGTGTCGTCTGCTAGATTTTGTTCTGTTTTATGGTAATGAGGGAAAACGAGGCCACAGGCATACAGTGTGTATATATATTATATGTGGGTGCGTTATACTTCCAGCGATGACTTTAAATGTTGTAGTAAAAGCAATAAACGTTTGATCCAACAAAAAAAAAATAAATGGGGGGGGGGGGGGAGATTGGGAAAGTAAAGCAGCAGCGAACATTTTTATGCATTAGTAATATTTTAATGGAGCCGGTGCCGTCGGAGTCGAGCCACATGGCAGGAGGACAGCTTTCAGGGTCACAGCAGGTAGAAGCAAAAGAGGTGCTTATAAGACAAAAGCGAGCAGGAATCAGCAGAGACGGAAACAGACAGAAAGTTGGAGGTGACCCCATTTTAATCAGCAGCTCTCTCGTCCCGGCAGCAGCGGCGGCGGTGGTGGTGGTGGCGGCAGCACAGGTGGGCTTTAAGGGGGGGGGAGTTAACCTTTCATTCGGAGGAGAGCTCCCCAGAATATGAGTCACTGATTAACATGATTATACAGATCATTGTGCTCTTAATGAAGAGCTAATGCTGCGTGTTCTGATGAAGTGCATCGCCGCTGCAGTCCAGGCTCTTTAAAACACTGCTGCAGCAGTTTTTAGCCTGTTAACTACATATCATGTGTACGTTACATTAGTGCTGAGCAGGAGGTTTTTTTTTTTTTTTCTTGAGCATTGAATTGATTTTCTACTTACACTACTACTGCTGCTGCTGCTGCTGCTGGTTTCAGGTCACTGCAGAGTAAAAAAAAAAAAATCTACCTGCAGAGACTCTGGAGGTGTTTGAGATAGACGATCCATGACGGCGTCAACGTGAAATGCACTCTTATTTTTGAGAAAATGACGCTACCATTGACTTTAGAGCTTTGGTTGATCATCAGAGCATTAAACATGCTAATATTTTGATAGTTGAACAATCATTTAAATCATTTCTTGAGTAAAAAGGCCAAACATTTGATGGTCACAGGCTCTCAAATTTGAGAATTTGCTGCTTTTTCGTGCCTCACAACTGAATATCTTGTCTTTTGGACTGTTGGTTGGCAACCTAGTCGCCAGAACAAAACGTTAATACGGAGCCTAAATGCCATGTTAAATTCGATCATTTAAGTTATTTAAGTTGAAAGATTAAAATAAATATTTGCATTTCGTTTGTTGATGTATTGGTTAATTGCATAAAGGTAAAATATCTTTAGTTATTGTTATATTTGAAATGTTGTACAAGGATCTTTAAAGTTGCTTTGTGACGGGTTAGAGGATTACGGAGGGAGGGGTGTGTGGTTAATTAGTGTACAGCATTAGTGGTGAAAAGTGGAGCCACACAGTTTTTTGACCTCTCTTTGATCTTCTTTTCCAATTTTTTTTTTTTTGTGGAACTGTACAATTTTTGATTTAAGTGAAACTTTGAAAACTCAGCCGAGTTGTCTGGTGGATTTATGGGACGTAGATTCGAAAAAAGGAGTTTTGGAGCGTCACTGATAGAAACCTACACGTATCGTCTATCGACATTAACGTTTATATCTGTAGAATAATGATGTTCAGGTCTGGTTAGGTTCAGGCACAAAGATCAAGTTTTGGTTTTAAAATAAAATAAATACGGCTGCAAACGTCCCAACGTCTCGCTAAAAACAACCACCCGCTTTTGTCGGTTGAAACAGGAAGTGGGTATTGAACTGCTGATGCTCTCTGCTGATTTCCAACTTTCAACTTTCCGCCAAGAACCTTTATAAACGTCCACCGACCGCTCCTCCTCCTGATGGGAAAGTCAGCTCATATAGATCGCACGTGAACTACGTCATTTTAGAAATGTAGACGTAGATATTCAACGTTTCTGTGGTTTGGCAGAATGCCGACGTTTTATTCTGGTAAGCAGGCTGTTGGTTGGACAGTATAAGACATTGGGCTCTAGGAAACAGTGATGAACAAACCATTTAAAATTGGAAGATTAATTGATTATGAAAGTAATTGTTAAGGGTCGGACCGGGATAAGAAAACGGCGCCGGCTGCTGGGCCCGTCATGCATCTCTCTCTCTCTCTCGTTCTTGTTTAACGGGATGCTCAAGCAGCCCACGGGGATTTCTCCCGGTGATCCTGATTGCCAGTCTGACTCTGATTGCAGCCCTAATTAAATATAATTAGTTGTGACCAGAGACTGCTTTTTTAAAAAAAAAAAAACGACTCCTTGTTGCTGCACGCTGTTGTTCAGTAGAAGCTTCTGTTCAATAACCAGAACAAGCTTATTTATTCTGCCTCAGAAAGCTGAGCGTACACTTTACCTTCACTCTAAAACTAGCGACAAAGATAGGCTGGATAATTAACCTTCAAAATAAAAGCATTTGCATTTACTGGAGCCAAGCATTTATAGTGTATTCTCCATAGAAACACTGATTAATTTCCATTTCAAGGTTACTCTAATGTGTAAATGCTATAACTGTAAATAAATGTAAATATTGTGCGCTAAACTAAACATGAATCACCTGTTTTCATCACTCAAATAAAAACAATTCACAAAACACACACAGGGACACTTCAGCACTGGAGGAAATGTAACCTTCACTTCACTCACAGCAGGCATGTTCAAACAATTGGTTCTCTGCATTTTCACTTTTTTTAAAAAAAATAACAAAACAAGAGGAAATGATGGATTTGTTGGGGACTATTTTCAGCAGTGGATGGATCCAATTTGGTGCTCTAGTGAGTATTTCTGGCAGCAGGACGGTGTGTGTGTGTGTGTGTGTGTGTGTGTGTGTGTTGTGTGTTTCATTGTGATGCAGTGCAGGCGGTGTGACTCACTGATGTGTTTCTTCTTTTGACAACAATGGAGGTTTATGGCACTGAGAAATAAGATATATACACCCCGATACATCAGTGGTTCTGGTCTTGTGATCGGTAAATGTAGAAAAAGTAAACTCCTGCTCTATCTCCTTCTTTATCTTTCACTAACTGACTATAAATAAATGTTTGGTCATCATTAAGGCTCAGAATGAGTCCATCAACATGGTTCATATATCTGTGGAAACCCGACAGTCTCCTCCATCCGTCCTCATGTGGACATTTGTGCTGGATTGTTTGGACCATTAAGACAAAAAACCTACAATTTAAAACCTACAGTAATTTCAATTAACATAATATTCCCCCCCCCCCCCCCCCCCCCCCCCATACAAAAAGTCTCTAAGAGCAGGTTTACTGCCACTCACATTCAACATGAAGGCCTTCCTTTCTAAATAGCCTATCTTGTCCCAAAAAATACAGTATACACACATATACTGTATTTTTCTGGACTATAAATCTAGAGTGCTTTATATATGGATTAATTCTGGTTGTGTTTACTGATCGAAGCAAGTTTGTGTGGTACACAGCGCTCAGTTAAAATGTTTTAGCAGGCAGCTACACATTTCTCCGTTTTCTATTTATCTGTTAAGCATCGCTAAGCTAGGCTAACCCATTGTTGCTAACTTTGGAGCTAACCTTCACTTTTCCAGCAGTTGGGAAACAACAGACGTGACTTTTCATGGTGTTGACAAGCTGCAGCGTTTATTAACTGACACACTGTAGTCTGTACTGTACATTTACTGCCAGACTGACAACTTACTGCTGCTGCTAACCGTTTCCTCTGCTCCGTTAGCATTAGCCGTTATTTCAGACGCACTCTCTCTCTCTCGCTTCACCACTCACTGACTAAGGAGTTACGCTACCTGTAGTTTCCATGGCAACGACACAAACGTTAACTTTCGTTTGGAGACAGCACTGCTCAATGGCTCCCAAACGCTTTTGATTTAAGAATAAATGCATATGTGGTGTTATTTTTTGACATTTAAAAAATATTTTTGGCCTGGCAGGGGTTCTCCTTGTAATATTAAAGGGGGAACACTGGCTACTGTTTGATTTAACGGTATCAGACTTTTTTTTTTTTTACGTGTTACAACTGAACAAAGTTTGACTGACTTATCTGTTTTGTTTCGCTTAATGTGCCTTATAGTCCGGTGCGCTTTATACATGAAAAAAGTTTGAAAATAGACAGTGTGCCTTATAATCCAGTGCATCCTATAGTACAGAAAATACGGTATATGACAGTCTCTGACATAGGTCTATAAATTAAGAGACAACACTCACAAACAAGCAAAAGAAACAGTACAGCCCTTTTAAATTTGCTAAAAAAATATATATCAGTTTTTCTAGTTCAACAGTAAGTAAACTTGAGTCTGGGGTCTTCCTCTCGATTTCTCTGCAACATTATGTGTGTGTTTATGCTTGTTTATGCTTTTCTGCAGCTGGAGGAGCTCAAGCTGCCAACTCAATTAGTCCCTGCACTCATTAGGACCAGAAGTGAGAGCTGCAGCTTCTCGGTCTCTCACACACGCTGACATATGGTCCGGGCTTCTGCAACAAACTTACCAGAGACGACAACATCCCAGTGAATTATTCAAAGTTTGATGTGTGTGAGCGTGCGAGCGTGTGAGCGAGCGAGCGGTGGAGGGGTTTGGGGAGGTGGATGTTCTCCTGGTGCTAACCTTCCTCTGTGTTGACATCAAAGGAGAAACGCCTGAATCAGTAGCGGTTCTTACCGGCAGTGATGTCTCCACCTCAGCAGGTCTGCTTAGACCTTTGTGACACAGTGCAGCTGTTTAAAGGGGTTTGAAAGTGTGTGTGTGTGTGTGTGTGTTTGTTGTTCAGTGTGAGTTGTTGGTGCCTGCCTCAGTATCCGGGATTATCCTCTCTAGGATGGCTGCAGGATTGCACGGATGCTGCTGACACTTCTCTACAATGGAAGCAATTAACTGAAGCTTAACTTTGTGTGTGTCTGTTTTAAGCCGTGTATGTTTGTGTGTGTGTGTGTGTGTGTGTGTGGGTATTACTTAAGTCACTTTCAGGGACACACACTAGACTTAAGACCGGTTGATTGGGGGACGGCTTGTGCAACTGAGGACAAAAAGCTGTGCTCTCCCAATTGGTAAAATGTTGATTTTTGGGTCAGTGGTTAAGGTTAGGGTCAGGTTAAGTCAATGTAAATACAGCAAAAAGGGATTTAAGTACTGTGTGTGTGTGTGTGTGTGTGTGTGTGTGTAGTTGAAACTAAACCATCCAGGTTTTTTTTTTTTTGTTCTCTATTTCTTGAGCCTCGTTTACCAAACTCATGTGTGCGAGTACGTGTAAGAAAAGGGAAACAGGAAAGTAGATATTAACAATGATAAATCTCACTACTCATACATGTACAGGCATCGTTGACACACAGAAACGCCCCCCAGCGTGTGTCACATACGGTCGACCACATCTCTAAAAGTCCAAGTTGGTAAATAACAATCCTGATGAAAGTTGAGGTTTTGACTTTCACAGCTCACATAAAAAAAAAACTTCCACACATCTACTGTAGATAATAATAAAATAAATCCCAGTGAATATAACTTTATTACATCTAACGCTGCCACCTCACCAGGAGAGCATTAAAACATGTTTGCACTGTGCTTTCAGTCAAACATCTTCAAGTAAAATACATCATTTCGATCCACTTTTAGCCAAAATGAGCTGTTAGCCATCAATTAGTAACGTGAGATCTGCCCTCAGATGCAATCTGTTACAGTCTTATCAATCAATTTTATTCTTAAAGCAGCCATAATAAGTATTGTCCGTTATTATAATGTATGATCTGTCAGTGTGTGATGTGTTTGGCTCGTCGTGTTGAACCTACAGAGAATTATCAGCAGCTCCTCTCGGCTTTACGGAGCTTTATAGTGAGTTTCAGCTCGTTTATCTGTTTAGCTGCAACTTTTACTGTTCTGGTTCACTCTCAGCGGCTCTCATAGCGTCGTTTTCAGACAAAAAGCTGCTGTACACTAAACCTGCTCAGCACCAAACAGTTAGCTGTAGGCTAGCTGGTGAACATAGTGGAGCATTTAGCAGCTAAAGAGCCAGATATTTCCCTCAGGAAGTTGGTAGAGAGCAGAAACAGAAGCTAAAAGAGAGAGAAGATTGGACAGAAACATGACTCCACATGAACGATATCGTTGCTCCGTAACTGCTGGAGGTGTAAAATAAGTTCAACATATCAACTTAAAAGCTGATGATACATCAGTGTTGTGTTCATTACTTGTTCTGATGAAAACAAAGTGGATAAAAAAGTCAGTTAATGCAGGTTTAAACAAATAAATATTGGCCTACGTTTCCCCTGCACCAGTTAACGGCCCCAAATAAAAAATGCTATAAACTAAAACATGCACCACAGTTGAACCTAATTGCTGTTCCTGTCCTAGTAATGTCGTTGCGTCCTCTTCTTCTGTGGTGGTTTAATAGCACAGAACAGCAGCGGACGGAAACAAATATTGATTAAATTTTTCTTGCGCTACATTTGGAGGGAAACCTACAGTAGTTAATGATATATTTTTAACCAATTTTTGTGCGTCAAAGCAACGCTGACGTAAAGGATTTCTTAAAGGAACAGTTCACCATTTTGGGAAAAAACTTTCTTGCTGAGAGTTTGATTAGATGGTTGATATAAATCTGCCGTCCAGCGCCTCTAAAAAGGCTTTTACATCCAGTTCAGATTCCATTATTAATCACTACTGAGACATGACTCAGTTAATGATGTGACAACGCTCTGGTTAAAGGTTTCGGCAGTGCAAAAACCACTTTGTTGATTTCAGAGGAAGTTAAAGAGCTTCCTTTAAAAAAAAAACAAAAAACAAACCCGGCTTCATGGAGAGAAAACATCAGGAAATTTTTCATAACCTGGCGACGCACAAGCGCTTCTTTTAAAGTCCCCCTTCGCTCCAAAACATGTTTTGCTTGTTTGATGTCGGCGTCAACATGGCTCAGAGCCTCCATGGCTGGAGCAGGAAGGAATATGAGGACATGCCAAATTTCTTTGCAGGAGGGGGGGGGGGGGGGGGGGGGGGGGGTGGGGTGGTAAAAAATATTTCCTCTCCTCAAGACAAATCTATTTTAAAGCCTGACTCAACAGGCGCGGTTAGAAAAGGGCATTGAGAAATGTTGTTGGTTTTTTCGCTCCGTGGCAAATGATGAATTGTGATCCAAAGAGAGATTTGACACGGTTTGTCTGGGATTAGAGTGACAATTTGGATTTTCAGTCTGACTGACTTACACACACACACACACACACACATACACATGCTCGAACGCAAACTCGCCCCCCTCCCGCCCCGACACTTTGCGTTTGTCAAACTCACTCACAGGAGAAGATTGGCACAATCAAGTGTGTCTGCCGCCAAGCCTTTTAAAAGGTTAATATTTCAGTTCCCATTTGCCTCAAAGCTTTAGAGCTAAGCCACCGCTCTGCTCCCCTCATCTATCTGCCTTTTGATACAGGAATCCCACTGAAGTAGGTCTGTCGACACTTTCCACAAAACCCCCCGCATCTGTGTGTATGATAATCCACGCCGCACGCCGCTTAGAGCAGCGCTGATAGCTACGCCTGTCATGCTGACGAGTCGGTGTGCGTTCCTCTCCCTCATACCTCCGCCAGGAAGAGGTCTGCGAGAGACGAGCCCAGCCCAGCGAGCGTCGTTGGGATACTGGTGTGTTTTTTATCAGTATGATTGGCTGCAGTCTGGGCCGTGAGGTTCAAAGTATCAACGGCGCTTTCACTCCACTCCGCCGCGTTGGATTGATTGATTGATTCCTTGTCATGGAGAAGGGGGTGCAAAAGTTCTGACAAAGCCCCTCTTGAGCTTTGGAGAAATTTATGGTCCAGCAGTTTTTGAGGCGTGATGTAGGATGAATTTAAAGGCTGTGAGGAGGAGATGCAAAGCCTTCATCCAGACTTCCAGCAGTTTCTTCCTCCTCTTGCAGGAGGAGGAGGATGATGGCTGCCAGTCATGCTCTGAAGTGCAGGACAGCTGTTTATGTCGGGTCGACTCGCTTCAGAAACTCAAATAGACTTTTTTCCCCCTCTCTCTCTCTCTCTCTTCTTCTTGTGTTTTGAAAGATAGCTTCACAAAAATCATTAAAAAAAAAAAAAAAAAAACACTCGATAAGTGAGAGGCGCTGCAGTTCGATTATTCTCCAGACGTTTTTTTTCCTGATAGAAAAACTCCTGAAAGAGACCTTTGTATTTTTTTTTTTGCTTTATATCTTCAGATTGATGTCCTGCCCTCCAGACAACCGCCTGCTTTACATTTATTTCTGTATAGAATAATAAAAAAAAAAAAAAATCAACTTGCAGGAACTGGAAACTTGCTGTTGACAGGTAATCCATCACAGAGAACATTAACTTAAACGCCTCTTTATGCTGTGTGACTTCGGGCCGTGTGAGAGTCTTATAATCCATGAGAGAAACGTGCCTCTGCGTTCCTTCCAACACTCGCATATGAAATATTATTTAGCTTGTTTATTTGCTGTAATCATCAGAATCAGGTTTATTGCGAAAGTGGTGTTATCGTGAGAAAAAGTCAGGTGATCATAAATGATAAAAACACAATTTTACATTACAAAATAAGATTAAAAATATATATATTGTAGGAGATACTGAATGTGCAAATGTTCAATAACAGTAATAAACTATTAAATATATTATTTCCACAAGCGTGAAGCATATTTCCTCCTATTGATCGGTCTCAGTCATCGAGGTATAAAGAGTCATGATGTCACTTCCTGTTCAGTAGTTTCTTTCATCTGTCTTTGAAATAAATAAATAAATAAATAAAAATGGAGTTTCAAGTCAAGATTGTTTTATGAGCAAACAAACAAACAACATAATTTAGTGCAGTGCACTGGAAAATATCTTGAGGCGCACCACCAGCCGAAATTAAAATTTAATTTAAACTCTGTCTTAACAAAATAAAAGCATTCTCATCAAAGTTTCTTCAATAGGAATCAAATAAACACAAAGACTTGGGACCAAACCGCTGCTGGAGAGCTTTTCATCACCACACCAGGCGCAGCGGTGACGGTGAAAGTAAATCGAGATGAAAGGTAGCTTTCGTCGCGCCAGAGGCTTCGCTCGAGGTCGCCGTCTTTGTTTTCTTTTGACCTCCACTCACACTAAGGCCTTCATCCGGGTCAGGATTTTGTCCAGGGTCCAGTTCGGAGTTTCCATCACTGTCAGTCTCGCTAATCATCTGCGCATCACTAATTCTCTCGTCTCAAAGTTCAACGTTAGCTAGCTAGCTGCTGCCGTCTACTGGCGAAGAGCAGGCTGTTTATGACATGATTACTGTCACCACGCTGCTCTCACTGGCAGATAATCATTCATTTGCTTTCAAAAAATGTTTTTTACACCTATTAGATGAAATTGGATAATTTCCCACGGCACACCTGACTTTAGTGTGCTGGTTGAAAAACGCTGGTTTAGTGAACTACAGTAAAAAACAACAACACGGATGCAGCAGCGTAGCTACTTATGTCAGCGTAACTCAGTTTGTCCAAAAATCTATAAAACTCACCCAACGTTTTCTTCATTCTTCTTCTTCTTCTTCTTTTACTGGAGCTGCAACGACCGGCTGATTTTACAGAACGTTACTCGGAAGCCATTTTTAATAATCAGCTAATCATTTCGTCAACAGTCGAAATGCTCTCGAACGTGAGAATCAGCTGCTTTTCTCCGTCTTACGTGATAGAAAACTAAATATCTTTTAGGGTTGAAGCTGTTTGTGGAGACAAAACAAAGCATCACCTTGAAGTGTGGACAACTGGGATGGATGTTTTTCACAGTTTTCTAATGTTTTATACACTAAACAATTAATCAAGATTGTAAAATTATATTAAAAAAAACACCAACTCTTAGTCTGCTCTCTAAATAATTCTGCTGTGCAGCGTTTGCTTCTCTCTCCTGCTGTCGAGCCGATATGTTTAGCCGCAGGCAGCTAAAAAAAACACATAAATATTCAATAAAGAAAAATATTAGATTGTTTTTCAAAAAAAAAACAAAAAAAAAAACTACCATCCTTATTTAAACACATGAAGTGAGTCACACAACATTCAGGCTCCGCTCCGACGCTGGATGTTTATTTAAATAACTAAAAATATCAGCAGCGTGTTTTCTTACTTCTGGAAAAAAAAGGAGCATATTTTTTCCTTTCTGGTTTCATTTCAGCTCTTTTTTTTTTATTACGATTCATCTTCTGGACAATGTGAATATTTGCATCTATCCAATAGCTGAACCACAAGTCACAGAAAATTAAGATTCATCTTCTGGAAATATTCATATCTTTGCAAAAAAAAAAAAAAAAACAAAGCGTCCAAGCAATCCATTGAATAATTGCGAGGATATTTCAGTCTAGACTAAAGACTGACAAAGTAATAATCATCATTTTTTAAAAACTGCCTGACTTGGTCGAGGATCTATGATTCAAGTCTTGGCTGCAGAAAAACATTTATGGACACTTTGAGAGATAAAAAAAAATCAATCATGTTGCTGCTCTGCACCAGTCTGCAGCTGTGAAATATATCCTCACACATATTTTATTATTTTATTTTATTATTTTTTTGGACGCTCCAGCTCTGTTATCATCATCATTTAAAGCATCGAGTCTGTCATTACTTTAAACTTGTGATCAATTTCCCCGCTCATCCGACAGTGTCTTTTGATCATTTACTCATAAAAAGGTCTGGACGAGAACAAAGCTGCCGGGCATTTCTAAAAAAAAAAAAAATATATATATATATATATATATATATATATATATAAATAAAATAAGTAGAGAGGAGCGGGTCATTGATCGATGGGGAAGGTCAGGACTGATTGATCTTGAGCCTGTAAAGTTAAAACAGTGTACCTTGTGTGTGTACGCTAGCATCTGGAGAATAGCTCTAGTGCTATTCTATATAAATAAAAACCATAATGGACGTCCGGGAGTCGATCTGCGCTCTTCAGATCACATCAGCTATTCTATACCATCAACGCACGACGTAGGAAATGAATCTTATATATCGTAAAGATAAACAGTAAAAAAAAAAAAACGACATCACAGGGTGTTTATAACTGATTAAAAACACACCGCAATCGAAACTGTCATTGTTTTAAGACGCATTAATACAGTATGTGTTTCTTCATCACAATCCACTTGTATTTTTTCTTTTACTGCCTTTTATAATTTATTACTGAGTGTTCTCTGTGTTGACATTTGGGTCATGGCCACCCCGAGGTTCACACTAAAAGCATTCCTCCTCTCTCTCTCTTTCTCTTTCTTCTCTCTCTCTCTTTGCCTCCTTTCACAATTCATGTGGACGTTGAAGATATACATCCTACCTTTTCTTTTATTCATGGATTAAAAGCAGAGAGCCCTGGTATACCTGTGACAGACCATGAACACACACACACTCTCAGATAGTTCGCATTGAGATCAGATTTTTCATCATTTCAGCCTTTATTGGTTTTGATTTTTCTTTACAAAAGCAGCATTTTTCAGATATTCTAGTTATCCAAACATTTTATTTTCACTTTATATGAGCATTTAAAAAAAAAAAAACACCACATGCTTTTTAATATTTGCAGTTTCAGCACCTTTATTTCTTTGAAAAGTGCTGCTGTATCTGTGTAAAAAAAAAAAACCTTAATCTGTTCGCCATTAATCAGCTAGTTACAGATAAATCTACTGCAGTGGGGCCTCACTTGTAAACCTTCATGCTTTAACAGTGTAATTTATATAAAAGCATCTCACTGTTGGACGCCGTTGCCAAGAAATACGTCCTGGCAATCCAGTAAAAGCGGTTATATATTGAAAATATAGTCATCATTCGTCATTAAATTGCAGGTTATGATCTTTCTAAACTGAGCTGATCTCTGTTAGCTTCCCTGGCTGATATAATACGCTCACAATATCATGTGTGTCTTGTTTCTTATAAGCTTTAAATGATGCTTTTTATTCATTTATTAATTAAGTCAGAAGCTGAGAAGTCATTCCTGCTGGTTCGTTGTTTCTTCCTAAAAAACCACCTGCATCTTAAATCATTTGAGACCTAGTGTTTCGAGACCGGAGAGCTTCTACGCATTCATCTGTCTGCCGTGATCAACCCAAACATCTCTCGCCCTGCTCTCGCCGTCTGCGGAGGAGCTTCGGAGCGCGACACAATAAATCAGCCGCTTCTCGTCTTTAAAAAAAAAAGAAAAAAAAAAGACCGAAATGAATGAATAGAAGAAACTAAATGATCCTGGATTCCAGACGGTTAAGTAAAAGATTAAATTATGAAAAGTCCTTCAGCAGAGAGTGAAATCTCTCCTGCACAGCGTCTGACTTTCTGTCCTTCAAAGGCTCCAATATACCTGCGTTACATGACATGCTTTGGAAAACACATCTTGTATGAGCTAAAACATACAAACACACCAGTTTTAACATATTAGCTTATAAAACAAGGAGTTGTTATCAATGAGAAAACACAGCAGGATGTTCGGTCTGTGGAGAGATAGAGCTGTCTGATTCCTCTGGCATCAGTTTCCTCCATTACTCCCCTCCTCCTCCTCCTCCTCCCCCCCTCTCATCCCTCCCCGCTGCTAACTGGAGGCAGGCAGGAGTGTGAGGAGAGTTTCAATGACTTGTGGCTGCAAGAGCACTCACACAGCGATGTTTCTGCTCAGTGGAGCGGCGAGAAAACACACACACACACCCACACACACATTCGTATTACTGCTGCATACTTGTTAGGAACTTCATTGACTGTATTCATTCCCCTCTAATCCTAACCTTTACCACGACTAACTCTGACATTTCCACTTAATCCTATCTTAATCTTAGCCCTAAACCCACATCTAACTCTGAAGTAGAGGCCTGAAGAAATGTAAAAATGTTCTGACTCTGGAATATTTCCCTCTCTCTCTCCCTCTCCGTCTCTCTCTCTCCCTCTCTGTTTCTTTTTTTTTTTATAATCCTCATGAGGATTAAATGTTTTCACAGAACTATAAGAAGACACACACAGAGTCCCAAAGCTGTGACAGCAAAGAACGCACGACTTTAAATCATTTTCTACTTTTTTTTTTTCGACTGTGTTTTCATTCTTGCCGCTTCTACAACCGCTTCATCATTCACACACACACACACACATACACAGACACAGAGTCACGCTCCTCCCGCACTCGCGCCTCATCGACTCACATCGCCGAGAGACGCCCTCGCTCGGAGAGAGTCGAGCCTCGAGTGTTTTTTTTCTTCATGCTAAGATCACGATGACAAAAAAAAAAAACGTAATCGCTGATGTGACATTCGAAGTTCAGTCATCCCGGGAGGTGTTGATAGTCATCTATCTGTCACCGGCGTCCATCTGTGAGCTTTTTCGCACAATAAATGACCGAGCATCTCTGCAAATATGGTCACACAGAGTGCAACGAGGTTCCAGAAACTTTAATGGCATGAAGGTTTATTTGGGAATTTGGATTCTTAAACCACAAACTTGACTGTTTTGTACACATTTAACATGCAGTTTATCACATGTAAAGCTCCCCAAGTTATGTTTACTTGGTATATTTTCTTCTGTATGGATCGTATATTGTGAGAAGAAAACAATTATATATATATAGTTGTTATGTGGATGCCAAATATACAATTTCTATCCATTAGCTAACGGCTAAAAGGACTCTAAAGCTTACTATCTTGGGAAAAACATCTGCATTAAAGGGGATTTTCTGTTATTTGCATCCTGTTATGATGTTGGATGTTAAACATGGTCAAAAAAAAAGTGCTACCTGCAAGTCAAAACTCAGGGCTTCAACCTGCTCTTTCTACCTTGCTGTAGCCTTTGTAGCTGAGGTTGTTCAAGCGGACCGTTCTGCGATCCGATTCAGGCTCCGACGTGTACGGACGGATCTGAGAAGTTTATATATTTGTGAGTAAAGAGTCATTTTGCGGCCATTGCTGTCATAGTGAGACTGAGACTGGGATGTGTTGGGTGTGTGTGTGTGGGAGGTTGTATTGACGACGTTGGGCAGTGGCCCCCGGTTACTGATGAACGTTCCTGATGTGGATGGCGATCTTAACGTTATTCAAGTTGGACATTGGTCACGACAACAGCCAGAAATAGAGAAACAACCAGACCATCTGCAACATTTCAAGTGACGTGACTGCACCAGCTAGCATAATCAATCAAGAGTTACATTAGTAAGAATTAAACAATATGAATTTGTGTTGTTTTAAAGGTATGAAAGAGAAACAAAATGCCAACTACAGGTCACTCATAGAGGGTCAAAATTACCTGAACACTCCTCATCCTGTCCATCAACAACTATCCCAATGAACTAACTCTGCAGAGGAAGGGACGGTAGAGTCGTAGGTGTGACCCGAGACTAGAACAAGAGGGGAAGTGCTGCAGTCGTACAGCAGGATTACCTTCACAACCTTTACAACCTTTACAAGGTGAAAGATGCTGCGACCCAAAGCTTCACAGGTACATCCTGCACTGATGAAGTGTTCGCCTGGAACCAGTCCACCTGGAAAAATGTGGTGCCAGACACACAGACGATTAAAAAAAAAGGGAAGGGCCAGACCGTGAATACTGGAAAAGTACAAAAGTTTACAGCGACAGCATTCGAGACAGACACAGATGTCACACAACCTCCTCAGACGGCTGGTTTGGCCACGATACTTGGAACCGTTTCTGCATCTTGTGTGTTGACTGCACAGCCGCAGGGGAATGTAAATATATAAGATCGTTCACTATGTGCTGAACAAAACTCTTCTCTTGGCGAGGCTCTAGCAGATGACATTTTCCCCTGAGGAAAGACAGAAAAACCAAGAGAGAGAGAGAGAAAGAGAGAGAGAGAGAGATGCACTTACATTTTTCAAACAGGATAAACCAAAAACAATCATATGAAACTGACAATTTGGAAAGCATCTCAGTGAGGATCTTTTGCTAAATTTTAAATGTCATGCAGGCAACGGATGAAACCTTCCAATCAAACTTATATGACATACAGGGTTATGGATACCTGGGAGTGGATTAAACACATAGCTTGAGAGTGGTAAAGACTAATGAGGATGAGTAGCAAATACCACATAACTCAGCATGTCAGAGAGATTGCTTTACACCAAATGACTTCGAACCCACACTTGAATAAGACACTCAAATCTCCTCGATACCATACAGCAATATGAAATGGAAAAATAACCCTTAATTCCAAAAGGTTGTCAATTTTTCTAAATTAATTCAGATAATTAATGATAAACTCCAGACGTTATTGACTGTCTGTCAAATAAAAATTGAGTTTTCTGTGGTTGAAAAAAAAAAAAGTCAGTGGTGGTTTTTCGGTTTTAAGGACTCTCTGCTGAATGTGTCCGTAGTTGCTCATAATACTTGTGTAAATTGGTGGCGTAGATAATTAACACAGATGAGTATGTATTTAAAACTGATTAAAGTAAAATCAAAGGCTTTAACGAGGATACCTACACGGTCCGTTTTTGTTTTCAACAGCTGCCGTCAGTACAAGCAATGACGATGCCTTTGTGCTGAGAGTCACCAGTTAACACAGTCACTCGTTAAACCGAAACACTAGTGTACGTTATCTGTTTGTGATGCTGATTGAATGGTGTTTATGATGTTGGTCATTATCTTGCCCTTGTCAGAGCAACTAATGTTATGTTTCACAAGAACACCACAGTAAGTTGACTGTGGTGTTCCCACAGAACTCAGTCTGTAGACATCAGCTGTGTCTCAAATCGCATATTTCCGTTAGTACACTTGTAGTATATGTACATGTAGTTTACTATGTGCACTGTGTATTTACTGGCATAGTGCGCAAATTTTGACAGAGTAGTGTTGTCTCAAATCAAACACGGCTGTTGTGCACTTTCCAGAAATTAAGAAAATCAGCGTTAGCTAGCGTTAGCATTAGCTAGCATTAACATTTGCATTTTTGTTCGTCCTACCAAATCATTACAGACCTCTAAATCAATCCAAAAACATACTGATGGCTTATATCCAACAACAGTATAGCGGTGCTAAGTGCTAAAAACACATGTATAACTTACATTTGTATAATGTGGTGATGTTCCAACGCTGCCATTTCCAGTTTGAAAAGTAGTCCCTCCCCTTCCGCTACATAGCCAAGATGGCGGCCATTAAGGGTGAGAAGTGTCCGTAGGTCCACACTCAACTTTTTGACCATTTTGAGTGAATCATCCGGGTAGTGTTATGTCTTATGTACTCAAAATGTTAAGTGTAAGTACAGAAGTACAGCAATTGTCTTAGCCTGCTAACGTTAGCTAGCTTAGCAGTGGCTAACTTAGCTGATGCTAGACTAGGCAGCTGCATGCTAGTCATTGTCAGATGAATAGAGGCTGCCTACTGTGAACCAAAACCCACTCTGCTGTTGTTACTGGGAACAAAGTCCTTTCTGATAATATTCTTGATCCGTTTCTGGTGAACATCTTTGTCCTCTATACACCCAGGATATCCGTGTAAACCGTCTGGTCTCAGTGTATTTCATATTCAGCTTTCCTTTTTTGGAAAGTTGAAGCTCCACTCCTGTTGGAGCAGCTGAGAAATGCACAAGTTCTTCCTTCACTTCTTAGACAGCATTGTCAAAAGTAACTTTACATAGAAATTAAGTGTAAAAGTAGAAATTTGAACATTTCTAAGGACAGCTTGTGTTGAAACGTGCAGGTATTGTAGGGAGACGCTACCACAGTAATGTGTTTTGTTTATTTCTGGTACATCCTCGGATGTGTGTATAGTTTGTTTACGTAGCCTCCTGAGACGGCGGTAGCTTCCTGAAGCTGACCAATCAGAACAGAGTGGAGTGGTTTTAGACAGCGGCTGAACTGAGGGGCTGCATAAAAGATCAGTATGAGATACATAAGAAGTTTTAACTGTAAATCATGCAAAGATATTCCAATAGAGCCCAAGAATATAAATATAGAAATGGAAATGTGCAGAATATGTGTCCTTTAACAATTGCTTTATAGCATTTATCTGGTTCTGTGATAAAAAGCCGAAGGTACAAGTCTGTGTCGGAGCCGGAGTTGAACCGATGATCCCTCCATTCAAAAATATGACAATGCAATATTGTCTATTAATATTAATACTGTCTCATATTTGGGTCAGTGCACTAAATGCTGCTCTAAAGTCAACTGAGAGTTTTAACCTCCGTACCTACAAGCTCATCAAGGACATTAACACCACCTACTGTAGACTCTTGATGTAATGAACAACATTATTTAATGAATCAATCAACCGTGAACAATCAAACATATTTCTGTACTGATATCTCTTAGTTATCGGCTGCCTGATACTGGTGTAACATATTTTAATCCAATTATTTTAGTTAAGGCAAAATGCTTAGGTCATGAAAGCCAAGAGCAGGTTAAGAGGATAACGACCTTGGCTAAAAACACAAAAATAGCTTTTTAATATGTGTTATATAGTTACAGTATGTTGGATGAGATGGTATAAAATGCATATCTCACTAAAGTTATTGATGGGTGAAATAAGGACGCTCTCCTAGAATAAAGCTTTGGAGTCGATGTGCTAAAACCCAAAAGGGAAAAAAAACATTTATATGGTTGAGCAACAGGATTTATCGCTCATTAATCATATGTGTTGCCCAAGGGAGAAACACAGAGGCGTGTCTTTACAGGGAAAAACACACACAAAAAAAGTGAGTCAGGGAGAGAGAGGCTGTGATCATGGGAAAAGAAAAAGGGATGTGAAAATATAGAGGGAAGGTAAAAGTTGATATGGAAGGTAGAGAAGGAGGCACAGCTGCACCAACAGGCTGGTCACGATTATGGAAGGAGGGGGGGGAGGACCACGAGAGAGAGAGAGGGGGAGAAAGGATGATGTGAGGGAGAAACAGCCCACAGATGATGCCATCTGCTCGACTGAGCTGGTCATAGCTGGCTGCAGTAGCACCTGTTTCTGACACCACACACACACACACAGAGTCCTGTTTCCATCACTTTAGAGGACATTACATCCACTAACATTAATTTCCTGGAGACTTACCCCGAGCCTTAACCTTTAGACCTTTACTTTAACCTTAAACCAAGTGTTCGCCCCGAGATTTAATGATTTACATTACGGGGGCTTGATTTTGTCCCCAAAAGGGAGGCGAGTCCCCGCAATGTCCTCAAAGGAGGCAAGTCGCGAGTCTTTGCAATGTCCTCAAAGGAAGCGAGTTCCCGCAATGTCCTCAAAGGAGGCGAGTCCCTGCAGAGTCCTCAAAGGAGACGAGTCCCTGCAATGTCCTCAAGGGAGGCGAGTCCCTGCAGAGTCCTCAAAGGAGGCGAGTCCCTGCAATGTCCTCAAGGGAGCTGAGTCCCAGCAATGTCCTCAAAGGAGGCGAGTCGCGAGTCTTTGCAATGTCCACAAAGGAGGTGAGTCTCCGCAATGTCCTCAAGGGAGGTGAGTTGCGAGTCCCCACAATGTCCCCAAGGGAGGCGAGTCCAAGCAATGTCCTCAAGGGAGGCGAGTCCAAGCAATGTCCTCAAGGGAGGCGAGTCCCAGCAATGTCCTCAAAGGAGACGAGTCCCAGCAATGTCCTCAAGGGAGGCGAGTCCCCGCAATGTCCTCAAAGGAGACGAATCCCAGCAATGTCCTCAAGGGAGGCGAGTCCCTGCAATGTCCCCAAGGGAGGCGAGTCCCAGCAATGTCCTCAAAGGAGGCTTTTGACAGGTGTTGCATACGGATGCAGTTCACTGGCATTTCATTGAATCTAACTCCAGTGTTGAATCCACACACTGCATCTAAAATGCTGCAGTTTTTAGTGGTAGATTGAATAATAACATTCATAACCTGTCGATTCAACCTCAAAACCAGCAGCTGAAGATATGAGCTGTTGATTGATTAGTCTACGTTAGAGCTGCAAGAATTAATCAATTGACAGGAAACTGACTGGCAACTATTTTGATGATCGAAAATAATAGTTTAATGTTTTTTAGGGGCACTTATCATGGTTTTTGTGGTTTTCTGTTATTGATATACTGTTATGATGTTGGATAAACATGGTCAAAGTTTTTTTTCTACCTTGCCGACAAGCTGACGTCAGCTGAGTAAAGAACTAGAAAAATTAGTGAAACCGTACTACTATATTTTGTTTCATGGTTTGTTAATGTAGCCTCGGGTGCCGTCAGAAGTCTACTGTAAATTATGCAAAGATATTCCAGTAGAGCCCCAGAATATAAATATAGACCTGGAAATGTGCAGAATATGTCCTCTTTAAGCAAAAATGGCAACATCTCAAATGTGAGAATTTGAAGCTTTTCTTTGTCATTCATGACTGTAAACTGATTATCTGCACATGTTTTAACATTTGAAGATGTCGCCATTGGTCCCCAAGACATGAAAAACAGAAAAAAGGCATTTTTTCATTATATTCTGACATTTTGTAGACAAACATATGAATAGGTAAATTAAGAAAATATTCTGCAGATCAGTAATGTTTCAGCTCTAGTTTTAGTTTATTTATTTGCACAAATATCAAGACACAAAAATCTGATAATGCGTTAAAGGAGTACAAACGGATCAATCATGTTGTCTTGCTGTAGAATCTGGACCTTTAATTTGAAAAAGGAAAAACTAAAAGAAAAGAATAACATCTTAAGAATTGATGTTTATCAAGGAGAATAAACACATTACATTAGAAAAAAAATAGAATAACCAATATTTATATGTGCCAACAATGAAAATAAACACATGAACTGTCTGCAGTCGAGTTGCATTGTGGGTAATGTAGGCGCCAGGTTTTAAGAAGAATCTGTGGAATAAAAAAAGATGATATCTCTGGTTCTGCCACGTTGATTTTAACGCTTGTTTCTATTATAAATCCAACAGAGTTACAGCAGCGCAACGTTAAACTGGTGGAGTACTTCTTTTATGTAATACAGATACTTTGCCAACTGGGAACCAGAAACAAAATGGTAAATAAAACTGGCTGCTGGAACTCAACCACAGTGCTGCAGGAGAGTCACAGAGTGGATTTTTCTCTCTCTTTTTATATTAAGAAACAAGTTAAATAAGAACAGTTCAAAACTTGAATTCCCTTGCTGTTGGTTGACAGTATTGGTGCTTTCACAACAATTTTGTTTTCACAGCTTTTCCAATTAGTCAGGTTTAATTAATTGCTTTAATTAACTCTGTCAGAAAATGCTGCATCTACTCTTTTGCATCATTAGCTGAAGGATGGTGTTATTTACTCCCTAAATTCAGTCAGAATTATTAATCAATTAGCATGAGGAATCATTATTTTTGTCCCTTAATGTAGCAAATTAGAAAAACATATTCGCTGAAACTTGATAAGATAATTAGTTTTAATGAGTCATCGAGTGTAAACGATACGGACGCTTGTCTACATTACATGTGCGTCAGTGTGTGTGTGAGTCTGGGTTTATGTAAAGAGGAGATTGACTATCTATGAACACGCTCATCTGCTTCGAGGTCGTCGTTGATCGGTCGGTTCGATAGCTGCTCTGCTTTCAGTTTCAGGTCATTCGGCTCGCTGACCCGGAGCGAAGTTCAAGCGCCAATCCTGAGATAACATCGATCAATGTGTGTGTGTGTGTGTGTGTGTGTGCGCGCATGTGTTTGTGTTGGCAGTCATCAGCTCAGCCAGGAAATCATTAAATCAGTGCAGTGTGCTTACCCAGCGCCTGAAACTGAGAGGCAGGGCGCATCTGAGGTCACGAATGCTGCAGTTTACCACAGTCTGGCTTCCAGTGGCTTCATCCAATTATACAGAGAACCTTTAATAATTAACACCGAGGTACACTGGTGGTCAAGTTGACCTAGTTTGTAAAGTCAGTGGCTGTTAAAGATTGTTCTGCTTTTATTACAGCATGTTTTTTAATTCCTAAGTAGTAATGATGATACTCACTGCTGAAACAAGTCAGTCAAGGCGAGAACAGCAGGATGATCACACAGGTTGTATGTCCACCAACTCCGACCTCCAACTCAACTTCCACTGTGCTGTTCTTGTGTTTGCACATAGTTTTCCTTTGCAAGTGGGAAGTTTTAGCTTCAGTGCTTGAATCCAACAGTACTGTCTTAAAGAACAGGAGGAGTCAGGTGTCCGTATCATTCCTCCTGTTCATACTGGATATTAAAAGATCTCCTTCTAAATGTGCTTTCAGTGGAAGTTGATGGAGGCTAACAAACCACAGTGTGTCCACACAGTCATTTAAAAGGTTGATGTGAAGCTTCTGTTCAGCTTCATCAGTCTGAGTTTAGTCATATCAAGTGGATATCTGACACATTTACAGTCTTTTTTAGCATCAAATTCTCCTCTTTGTGTTTCCCTGTTGAGCTGCAGGTGGAAGTATAGAAACAAAAAGAGGGACTTTGGCGCTAAAAAGACTGAAACGTTGAAAGATATCTACTGGATTTGACTCATTTGGACGCTGCAGCTTCATATTAGCTTCATTGTAAGGTCATCATGAAGGGATCTTATAATGGTCAGTATGAACAGGAGGGATGATTACAGCAAGAAAAAACATATTTCAATGTTCATTTGGGCTCCTGACTGTTGAAAAATTGTGAACATGTTCTTTAAACTTTAAACAACTAACTTGATCTCTCAGGGTCTGTTTGTTTGTTTTGATTAAATCCAAGGTGATCATGTTGCGAAGTATTTTTTAGTATATATTAGTATGATAAAACCATTTACCCTGATATTTCTGGGCATAAAACCTCAGCATCTTTACTATAGAAACGGTCAGAAAATATGAAAAATCATCCCCAGAGTTACTAACGAGGTGAAACGATCCTTTTAATTCGCTGCATTTAGTTCAGCCGTTTAACTTTCCAGCCATGAAACGCTCAAAGCAAAACCTGTTACTCCTGCACCTGAAATGATAACCACACCTGCCTTATTAGTGCAGCCAAAAAAAAAAGCTGCGATAGCATGCGCCGAATTCAGACAGCTGAGTCGTGCTAGTGTGTATGTGTGTGTGTGTCTTTGTTAGTGAGTGTGTGTGTGTGTGTGTGTGTGTGTTTATCACAGTGGGTCTCCATGGGGAACGGACATGGTAGACAGGGAATGTATTCCAAATACAGTTGCTGCCAGTCTCTGGTCTGATAAAGCACTTTAAACAGCCACCAGCTCCTAGAATACAAATTAAACAGAGTAACAAAGAAAACAAAGTGTTGAGCTTTTTCTCTCTCTCTCTCTCTCTCTCTCTGTATTTTAATGCAATAGTTCAAGCTCAGAAAACCCCACAAATACACATAAACAAAACCATGAAGAAGCCCGTCGTCATTGTCGTTAGCCCCCCTCCTCCTCCTCCTCCTCCTCCCCCTCGCCCCCCCCCCTCCTTTCAGTGCCGTTGAAACCTTTTCTCACATTGCTTAACAACCTCAGACTTGATTGTGTCGGAGTGGCAATGAACGTCTGCAGTCACTGCGAGGACTATTGAATTCTGCCTCCGTCTCCATCTCACTTTGTTTCTCCTTTCAACAACATTCAATCTGTAAGCGAGCACGACCTCACCTTCTCGGTCAAATAAATAAACACACACACACACACATGCATAAACAGTCGCCCTTGCTTTCCTCCTGCAATGAAGTCTTCACTGGTTAATTTGTGAGGAGCACGTACTACACATGCACAAACATCTCCAGACGCTAAACGGTGGCTGATGGAGTGATTGTGGAGAGCGACATGTGGCGTTTAAGGTTGCCGGGCCCTCCTCGGTGAGTAGCGTTCGCACCGATAAACAGAAACACACTGAACGGTTTAATTTTTTTGGTGTAGAATATTCATGACTTCAATCGTCCATCTGATAACAAACCACATAAACAAGGATGAAATATAGCGCATCAGACAGCCCGTCCTCACAAGCAAAATGACACGCGTGGGTGTAAAATTAAGCCTGGCAAAAAAAAAACGTTTATGCCATCTAGTGGCCGTTTAGCTCATTAGCCAGTTAGCCAGAAAAGCTAATTTTCATCTGTTGTTGCTGGGCAGCCAAAAAGTCGGAAGCGCAAATATTGAGAATAAAAGCATTGAAAAAACAATCAACAGTAAAACTGGTGAAAATATGCCGATACAAACAACCCTGTGCTACATAGAGACAAGAAAAACAACTGTTAGCATGACAACAATCAACAAATAGCACAACAACACAATGTCAGGACTGGTAAAGTGTGGATGTTACATACAAAGCCTCTGATAAACAAGAGCAGACCTCTGGTCCTTATCCATCCTCTAGAACACTCATAAAGGTTGTTTTGGTACGAGGACTCATGGTATTGACTCAGCTCATTATATAGGATGAGGTGAAGGACATGATAGTCCTCATAAAGCTGGGCAGATACTGTACATATGAACTGGTCAAACTGGTCAGACAGATTTCCGTCTGTTCAGATGAGGTTTGACGTTCATTTTGAGGGTCGCAGTGCCGGCTAAATTACCAGAATCATCAGTAATCTGGCAGTTTGATGACCAGATTAATTTCTTTTTGTCCAGTTTTCCTACACGAAAAAGCTGTCAAAAGATCTGTTACACCCATGGACGGTGGTGTCATGAGGGGGCGACATCACCTGTTGGTTCTCATTGGAGCCAGTTTGAAGCCCAGAGTTGCATCTTTTCCGTTTGGAGTTAGGAGTGCAGGGTGTCACCTATCACGCTCTGGAAAGACGCCTCGCTACCTCGGACCAAAGCTGACGCTAGCTTACTGGAAACACTGAGCGCTGCATGAAGCAAGTGAGCCAACCATCAACCACATCTGTCAATCAATGCCCACACGGCAGACATCAAAGCTACTATAAGTCTTCAAATCTTATTAAAAAGAGCAATAATTTCCAAAATGACCACCAGCACACTCATTAGAGGGTCTGAATTTAGAGATTGTGACCAAGGACAACATGTTAGAGACCAATATTTTGAAAAAAAAACAACACAAAAATATCCCCAGTATTCACCTGTTTAGATGTTTAGATGACTTTGAGAGACTTCCAGTCCTGCTGGGAGAGAGGGAGGACTGCTGCAGGCTGGCAGCAAGATATGTCGCAGCCTGCCATGAGCTCCACCGCTCTATTAGACCCCTGAACCACACGGCTAATAATAATTAATGCTTATTTCATAAATAATTCATCTGTTGTCACCCCTATTGTTCTCCATGCTCTCTTGTATTGTTTTTTTTATGTTTATATATTGTTTATCTGTCTGCTAAGATTGCATTTTGTGTAAATATGCTTCAGCATTGAACTGGATTGATTGAGACCAGAATAACGACGACTGACTCTTAGAGAGAAGTCGAGTCTTTTTGAATCAGTCGGAGCGTCTAGCGGCCATCGGTGGCACTTGAAGGTTCTTCAGACTCAAGCTGTGGTTGCTGCTGCTCGGTTGTAACCTGTGGTGAGATTGCTTTAATAGTATCTGAGAAGTTTTTTTTTTAATTCAGTAATTGTAATCTTGACTGTGCTGTTATTTAAACAAGACTGAGCATCACTATATAATAGACAGACCACTTTGTCCCTGCAACGTCTCCTCGCTGAAGAATTGTACAAAGTAAAGTCGCCTTTCACCTTTTTTTTTTCCAACATTTTTGGATGTTGTTGCTATTTTGTTTGAATGAAACTTTCTTGTCAATGGATCAAAACTGCTCTGGAGTGTTTTTGTTCAGAGACAACTGAGCGATCTGTACAGTTTGAGCACAGACGTCACATGTCTTTGGCCGCTTTGTGACAAACAGTTTGGACAGGAAATAACTGTATGGCCGAGTATTTTGTGTGTATTCTTCCCGTCTGGCAACCATGAATGGGGGAAAGATAAATCCAACCGCAGCTGGTCTCTCGGGATGCATTTGTGTTGCGTTCTCATGCCAGATGTGAACCTGCAATTTGGGACACACTCAAGATACACAAGATGTGTCCCAATTTCCAAAAGGTGTGCAAGTGTATGACGATACACCTGCTGTGGCGGTTACACAAGGAGTCGACGTGCTTTAATGTTTGCACTTAAAAAAGGGATTTGCACGAAACGATCAAGCTGTGACTTTCACTTCAAATAACATTTCCAAGAGGGAGGACTTATTTTTGGACGCTCCTGGTTCCAGTTGTAAAAAAAAAAAAAACCCATTAAGTTTTACTCCATAGAAAATGTTGGTGACTCAAAAGTTTGAGCGCTTCGACGGTTCGGATCAGCGTGAAACTCGACACGGTGGATCATCAGCACGAAAGCTGAACGACTGAATTAGAAAACATCTCGTTCTTTGATAAAAAGTTGAAGGTACAAACCAGTGGACATGAAAACTTTTGGAGGAGAAGGTAGAGATTAAAGTGAACAAACCACTAGTGTTCAAAGTGTTCCTGAAGACGTTTCTCATCCAAAAGGCTTTTCACTTCTGACCGACTGCTGAGGTCTTTAACCTCTGTGGGCTCGTTTACACCTTCAGGGTTGTTGAGGTCACATGTGGGTCGTTAGTCGTCTCGTCTGTCATGTGACAGTCATTATAGAGTCGACTATAATGACCCTAAATGACCGAGGTGGAATGAGGTGTAAATGAGCCCTCAGGGGGCCTTTTTGAATGAGAGAAGAAACGTCTTCGAGAAGCTACGAGACGAGTTGCTGCTGTTAATAAAACTGACAACACAAAGGGACACATTCAGACATGAAACATTTAGATTTATGCCTTATTGGTGTTATTAGGTCAGCTTCCAGCAACCTTTTTTATACGCTTTTTCAATTTGAGCATAGAAACCGGATGTGGAAACACTGGAAAGCTTTTACGCTTTGATGAGGTGGAAAAGTTGATCTATTGATAACATTTAAAATGCAACAAAGTGCATAAATGATGACGTACAGGACGCTTCTGGCCAGCCGGAGAGACGAAACATGGCGGCAAACATGGCGTTTCTATACGTACGCGTTTGTATAACTGATGCTCATCGTGCTCTCCATCACCAGGATGTGATGTCATTGCGTTGCACAATCTTCTTCTTCTTTACTGCACTCGATAAGGAACACCAGCAACTGTTCACTTTGACATCAGTGGAGGGGAATGCACAGTAATTGACATTTCAGTGAAAATTTGCACTACTACTACTACTACTGCACCACTATTTGGATTTTTCTGGTGTTATTTTCATTATTTTCAGTAACAGCAGCCTTGCTCTTTAAGTTCCTGTGCTTTAAAATGATATTTTCAGTTTGTAGAGGTGCTGTTGAGGACATAATAACTGAGGTGAGCTGAGAGTTTCAACCTTTATCAAGCAGTTCGTCAACATTAATACTTCCCCACTGAAGTTAATAAAATGTTTGAATCGTGACAGCAAATACTTCATATTGAAAGCGGAACATTTAGCTTTTAATCTGCGTGCTCGGCAGGTCCATCAGTCTGCTGATAATCTGTCGGGGTCCAGTTCTTTACCGTCGACTGTTTGTACCCGTGGCTCAAAACTGTCTGCAAGTGCAGATGTGAAAGGTCACGAGCTGACAGCCACTCTGAAGATACACCGCCTTTTTGTTTGGGGGGAGGGGGGGAGCCTTGATGTCTGATGTTTCAAAGGCCTGTGGAATAAGTTGTGTGGGGACTCCCCAGGGTGCAGAGATACCTGTGTGACCTCTCCATCACAAAGAAGGGATGAAAGGGACCACTTGCTGCTGCTTGACAAGGGTTTTTTTTTTTTTTTGTAGAACCTGGGAGCATGTACTGTAGCTCATAATGATCAGGACACTTGTGCCTATTTCAGGACATCAGGAGAAGTACCTAGACGGTTTTATTGATTCTGAGAGTCTCCAAACAATCCAATCTGTTGTGACAGCGGCAACAAAAATAAGTCTTATATCTTTTCCCCCCGTCTGGACAGGCGATACTGTGGATGTTCAGCTCTGTTTAGAGGCTGCTGTTGATTGAATACATACTACCGAGAGGAGGGGAAGCTGTTCACTCACAACTCAGATGCAATCTTTATCATTTACGTCCTATACACGTCGACGTTCTGGCACGCTGCCTTCTTTAAGATGAAGATGCTTTTCCTCTTTTTATCCTGACTGCCAATCAACCGTTGAAGCTGATGGTGTTTTTTTTTTGTTTTAAATCAAAACATGAGAGTTTTTAAACCATCTAAAGCCTTTTTTTTTGACAATCGAATTCAAAGACTAGTAAAGACTTGTCAGATATCCTGCAAAATGTCAAACTATTCATTTAACTCAGGACATTAAGCATGCATTAATTCAGTTTCTGTCCATTTGCTTTCATCAGAAACATTATCATTCATTTGGAGTCGTGTTTCCTGGTGAATATAAGTCCAATCTTCTCTCTTCTCTTTGAGCTTCTGTTTCGGCTCTCTACCAACATCCTGAGGGAAATATCTGGCTCTTTAAGCTGCTAAACGCTCCACTATGTTCACCAGCTAGTCTACAGCTAACTGCAGCAACAACAACTATTCAATTCAATTTTATTTCAATTCAGTTTTATTTATATGGCGCCAAATCACAACACAAAGTCATCTCAGGGCACTTTTACATGGAGCAGGTCTAGATCACACCCTTTAATTTACAGAAAGAGAAACCCAACAGTTCCCCCCATGAGCAGCACTTGGCGACAGCGGGAAGGAAAAACTCTCCTTTAACGGGAAGAAACCTAAAGCAGACCCCGGCTCTGGGTGGGCGGCCATCTGCCTTGACCGGTTGGGTTGAGAGAGAGAGAGAAAGAGTGGGGGAGGGGGGGGTCTAGGCCTATAGCAGCATCACTAAGGGCAGTCTAGGCCTATAGTAGCATAGCTAAGGGCAGTGTAGGCCTATAGCAGCATAACTAAGGGCAGTCTAGGCCTATACCAGCATAACTAAGGGCAGTCTAGGCCTATAGCAGCATAACTAAGGGCAGTGTAGGCCTATAGCAGCATAACTAAGGGCAGTCTAGGCCTATAGCAGCATCACTAAGGGCAGTCTAGGCCTATAGTAGCATAGCTAAGGGCAGTCTAGGCCTATAGCTGCATAACTAAGGGCAGTCTAGGCCTATAGCAGCATCACTAAGGGCAGTCTAGGCCTATAGCAGCATCACTAAGGGCTGATCCAAGGCGAGTCAGATCAGACCTAACTATAAGCTTTATCAAAGAGGAAAGTTTTAAGCCTACTCTTAAATATAGAGAGGGTGTCTGCACCTCGGACCGAAACTGGGAGATGGTTCCACAAGAGAGGAGCCTGATAGCTGAAGGCTCTGCCTCCCGTTCTACTTTTAAATACTGTAGGAACCACCAGTAAACCTGCATACTGGGAGCGCAGCGCTCTAGTGGGATTGTATGGTACTATGAGTTTCAGATAAGATGGTGCCTGACCATTAAGGGCTTTGGAAGTAAGAAGAAGGATTTTAAACAACAAACAATCTTTCAATGTATGTGTTCAAACATATCAAAAAAGATACACTTCTTGCCCACCTCCTCACACCCATGACCATTGAGCCATCAATCAACTGGTTCACAATGAAAGTAGCGGTAACAATAATAAAAAATAAATAAATAACATAATAATAATAATAACAGTAAATAAATAAAAATACAAAATGCACTAGAAAAACAAAACAAAACAGAAAAAGAACAAAACAAACAAAAAAACATGGAGGGTCCAGTCTTACTTGTTATTGTAACATTTAAGGACTTTGGTTACTTGGTCTTGATTCAAAGAATGTAATGAATGAATCCCATATTTTATGAAAAATATGGCTTTTGTGTTTAATAGCATATGTAAGCCTTTCAATTGCTAAACATGAGGATAGTTCATTAACCCAGAGAGTTACAGACGGACAGTAGACACTTTTCCATTGTTTAGCAATAAGACGTTTGGTGCTTTTACAGCTTTTACTCTGAAAACGACGCTGTGAGAGCCGCTGAGAGTGAACCAGAACAGTAAAAGTTGCAGCCGGATGGATAAACAATGAGGCTGAAAGCTCCGTAAAGCCGAGAGGAGCTGCAGAGTCGCTGATAATTCTCTGTAGGTTCATCTCTACGAGCCAAACACATTACACACTGACAGCTCAGACGTTAGTGTTATAAAAATATAGCTGCTTTAAGACGATGGGCTGGAAACAAATGGTAAACTGTCTCATATGGTCACATGAAAATTCTACATTTAGTGGCTTTAAGTGTAGATGAGTATAATCCTTCTCTGAGGGCCCAAATAGATGCTTCCAGATTGTGATCTGGCGTGCAGGAGGTTTACTGTATGTGCTTTTCTGTCAGCACTTATAGGAGCTTCGTCATTGCAGCCATGTTCCTTCTTTATTAGCCTTTTCTGCTCTGTGGTTCTTTTCTCGTCACGGTCGTGTCACACAACCTTTTCTGCTTAACGTTCACTATTATTCTGCTGCATTATCATTCCTCTTCACCCGTGTCTGTGTGTGTGTGTGTGTGTGGTTTGGTTTTTGTGTTGTTGTTGTTATTGTTGCTGCTGCTTTTCTGTGAGACGTATCAATGCTGCATTTCCAGCAGTTTGGTGGAAAACAAGCAGCGGCTGTTTTCACAGATTATTTCCTCCCCCTCTGACTGAAGGTGCTGCAGTTTCCTGGGGTGGATTAAAAAATCTGCAAACTCATTGATCTCTGTTAGCACTCGAAAATAAGATGTAAAGATTTCATTCCTCAAACAAACAGAACAGAATCTAGTTGTTGACGGCGTCCACTGAGAGACATCTGAGCTCTAAAAAAAAAAAAAAAGGTCATTTATTTCCTCGTTGTTTCATCGTCTTCTTCGGGGTTTTTTTCTCTCCACTCATCAAAATCACTCATTTTTCCAGTCTTATCTGCGCACTGTGTGAAATCCTTTCACTGAGCTGAATGCCCTCATCAAACTGTCACAATAGCGAATGTCACAGCAAGTTTCCATCAAACAAAACTCAAAAAAAAAAAAAAAATTACCAAAAACGTCTGTCAGCCTCTCGTCAACACGCCTATTGTCGTCTCCTCAGAACTTAAACGGCTGCACGTTCAATCTCGGGGGAGAAAAAAAAAAATTGCGATGGAACACAATCTGCGCTTTAATAGACTTCACAACATCTGGGCTTTAATTATTCACCTGGTGACTGAAGGACTCGGGTAGCAGCGCAGCTACGGAGGCCGTCAACACCTTTTTTTTTTGACAGGAAATTAATTACACAGCGTGCCGAGACGGTTCTGCCTTTTAAACTCGACCACAAAAGACTGCGGACTTCACAAAACATTCACTATTGATTTCTCATTAAAGAAATATTGGTGTTTGTGTGTGTTTTTTTTTAAATAGTTGGATCAAATCAGAGGCCACACTTTAACTTAAAGAGCCTCTTATTGAGCTATCTATCTGTATTCATTGTGCCTCTCTGATAACGCATCACTGTTTCGATGGTTCAAAGTCAGCTGATGACCCTCCTGCTATAAATAAGGTAACTAGGATGAGTGCAACAACAAAACAAAGGCTCGGTGGATGCAAATACACACACACACACACACACAAACACACACACACACACTGGAGACCAATTGAGGACAAAGGATTTTCAGCCACAGATGACTTTCGATGGAGGTTCTGTCGACGCTACAAAGCTAACAAACCACAAATGTGCTGCTCAGGCAACAAACTGTCTTATTTAATCTAAAAGAGGTTCGGCTCACCCGAGAAAGTGTTCAGCCGTGCGGAGATCTCTGCCTCCAAACCAGTAATAGAGGTGGAAATTATGAATCGGTTTGTTGATTCAAATTGTTTTGTTCAGTTTCGGTTACCGAGCTGAATGCAGCTGGTACGGCTGCAGGTTTGTGTCTTCAGGTCAGCAGCGTGTTCGGTCTGTTGATGGTTCGAGACATTTTCATGCTCTTCACCTACAACTCTTGACTTTTTTTTTTCTCCATTTGTGAGGTTTGCTGCTATGAATGTTTCAAATCACATTCATCAAACTCTGATGAAGGTCACCTGTTGATCGAGAGGTGAACGTTTCATCGTTAGCATCATCGACAGCCCTAAAATTTGCCATATAAAAAGGAGCAAAATCTTTGTAAAAACAAAAAGATCAAAGATGTATTAGTTTGGTTTTCTTGATGATAATTCATCATTCATCCTCGCAGACCTGCAACAATAACACTCTGAATCTTGTTTTCCGATGTAGCTAGTCGCTAACTGTTTGGTGATGAGCAGGTAGTGCATTGTGGGTTATTTTAGAGCTCTGCTTTTAGAAAAAGCTGCCGGTTTTCTGCAGAAAACAACAGCGAGAGACGCTGAAACTGAACCAAAACAATAAAGCTGCAGATGGTTAAACTGAAACAATAAGCTGAAAGACACTAAAAATGCTCTGAGACACTTTTCATTGAACGTTTGAAGCTCATCTACAGCTTTGATTGTAGTTTGATGAGCTGTATGTTGTGTATAAACTGTACATATATATAACTCCACCAGGTCCTGTATATACACTGGTCCTTTGTATACACAGGACCAGTGTATACACTGGTCCTGTGTATATACTGGTCCTGTATATTTACTGGTCCTGTGTATATATACTGGTCCTGTGTATATATACTGGTCCTGTATATTTACTGGTCCTGTATATATATACTGGTCCTGTGTATATAACTGGTCCTGTATATATATATACTGGTCCTGTGTATATACTGGTCCTGTATATATATACTGGTCCTGTGTATGTATATACAGGACCAGTGTATATATATATATATACACTGGTCCTGTATATATACTGGTCCTGTGTATATATATATATATATATATATATATATATATATATATATATATATATATATATACTGGTCCTGTATATATATATACTGGTCCTGTGTATATAATTGGTCCTGTATATATATACTGGTCCTGTATATATACTGGTCCTGTATATATATGTTGGTCCTGTATATATATGCTGGTCGTGTATATATATATATATATATATACTGGTCCTGTATATATATATACTGGTCCTGTGTATATACTGGTCCTGTGTATATAACTGGTCCTGTATATATATACTGGTCCTGTATATATATATATATATACTGGTCCTGTATATATACTGGTCCTGTATATATATGCTGGTCCTGTGTATATACTGGTCCAATACAACAGCTCTACTCTAACAAAGCTTACACTTGGCGGTGCTGTACTGGAGTGTGTTATATTGAAAAATGCTCCTCCTCATGTATGTTAATGGGCTGAAAATTGTTTAATAACCAAATCAAAAAAAAAAAGGGGGGGGGGGGGGGGGGGGTTGTTCATGTTATGTGTTTACATCGCTGTAATTAGTGTGATATTCTGTCCAATTCAGTTTAAATAACTCACATCAAAAGCGACATTACAGCTGCGACACGAGCAAACGTTTTTCCAGTGTCTTTAGAAGATTAGCGTGTGTGTGTGTGTGTGTGTGTGTCAACATCTGCTGCTGAGTAGCTGCCTAAATAACTGCAAGCTGTGAAACTGAAATGAGTTTCTTGATGACGGCGGTTTGACGTACTGATGCAGGAATATCAAGACACACAACAAAAAGAAAAAAGGTTATTTATTTTCTGTCTTAAAAAACGAAAAAAAACAACAACAACAGCAGCAAAAACAGGAAGGCGCTTGTCGACGTTGACAACAACAACAACAACAACCAGAGGATATTTTCCTCCTGACTTATTTCCTGTCTGATAAAACCGACAGCAGCAGCGGCGGCGGCGTTGTTGTTGTTCCTTTGGCCTGCGTGGTTTTGCTTAGAGGAGTGTGTAAATGACACTCAAATGTAGATTAGTGCGAGGCTGCACCATGAGCTGTTTTTCTCAGCTGGAGTGTATGTTTGGCTGCTGGTTGTGAGGGTGGACGCTCAAGTATGTGAGTGTGTGTGTGTAAATGTGTGTGTGTGTGTGTGTGTAAATGCTGGTCTGTGCTGTTTTTGAACTAAGCTGCTGGAGATGGCATTTTAGCATGCACGGCAGAGCGGTTTGCCTGTCTATGCATTTCTTCTTTTTTTTTTTTTTTCTTCTTCTCCCCACACTTCCCTCCTCCTCCTCCTCCTCCTCCTCCTCCTCCTCCTTCTCCTCTTCGCTCTGCTCCTGTCATGCTTAACTGCCCTGTCTCCCCACTACACTGTCTTATTGTGTGTGTGTGTGTGTGTGTGTGTGTGCCTGCAGGTGAAAAGTGGAGGTAGCTTTGGCTGTGCAGGCTAGATAACCCCACTCCTGATAAGACTAGCAGGACAGTGACAGAACCACCCAGAGCTGGACTCCCAGGGCCTTTTCGTTTTTTTTTCTCCTTTTCCCTTCCTGCCAGTTGAATTGATTCCCCCCCCTTGTCTTCCACTCTTTTCAGATAAAGCTGTCCCCGCCGCCACCTCCGCCACCTCCTCCCAGCCTCCAGTGGTGACACCAGGGAGCACAAAGGAAGGCAACCCCAAAGGCAGAAGCTCCAGCGCCGTGGCCGGAGGTTTGCTACAGTCAGTGCTGGCTCAGAAAGGACGACTCGTCTCCCAGAAAGGGGACATCCTCCCTTCCGCTCTGCCCCAGAACCTGCTCCCTCTTCTGGGCAGAGGGCTCAGCGTCAGCTCCCTCCCTGGAAGTCATTCCCTGGAGCATCAAAGCGGGGGATTACTGAGGAGGGTAAAACCCCCGGCGTCCGCTGCGGTGTCAGGCCGAGGCAGCGATCCAACTCAGCCTCCTCCTACAGACACACACTCCCAGAGGCCTCACACAACACAGACGCACACACCTGAGCAGGAGGCTGAGAGCACCACTGTGGGAGCGATGCTGGATGTAGACACAGAGACAGGAACACCCTCGTCAGGTATGAGTATGCACACGCTATCCTCCATTTAAATATCCTGCACAGTAACTAAGCACATTCACTCGAGCACTGTACATAAGCACAATAAGAGGCACTTTGACTATTTTCAGTTTATGCTGCATTACAGAAATTAATATTGCAGTTTCTAGTCATGTTAGCTGCCCTACAGACGGCAACATGGACCGGTCCACCATGTTGGTCCAGACTGAACTAAATCAACAACTATTAACAATTGATCTTTCACTTGTTTGCTCCATAAAATGTCAGAAAACGGTGACAAATGTCAATCACCGTCTCCCAAAGCCCAAGATGACGTCATCAAATGTCGTCTTATTGTCCCGACCGACAGTCCACAACCTGAGTATGTTCGGCTCGCCGTCATAGAGGACGAAAGAAACCAGAAAAGATTCACGTCTGAGAAGCTGGAACCAGAGAAATTGTAGTTTTTTTTTTCTTAAAGAATGACTCCAAGCGATTAATTGATAATCAAAATCATTGGCAGCTCTCGTTGGATGGATTGTCATGCCTTGTCGCCGCCATCATCAGCTCACAACTTAGATTTGTGCAGTTATTTGGTTCACTGTCTGACCGAATACCTGCAAAACTATTTACAAAATATTTACATTTCCAGCGACAGCGCCCTCTAGTGGCCGCAGTGATTATGATGGAAGCAAAGAAGGAAATCAGATGATGACAACGTCCACATAGCTCAGTGTTTGTTCCCTTTACCAACAATAGTTCAACATTGTTTTAAAAAAAAAAACCATGACAACGATCGTCTCATAAAGTTAAAACCCAAACCGTGATTCTTTCCTAAAAATAAATCCACGGAGGAACCATAGCAACAACCTTAGCAACCAAGACTACAGACTGATGTCAACTCGTAAGCAAGGTAGGAAAAAACAAAAAAAACAAACATTTCAAATGAAGCATTCAGAGCAAGCCCTGACTTTTGACTTGCAGGCAGCGTTTCTACATATGTTCATCTCAAGTTTTGGAACGTTGACATCCTGACAGGATATAAACGACAAAAAACACAAGAAGTATTATCAGCTAAATGCATAATTTAATAGATGGCAACTAATTGATTATCAGCGAATTGTTGCAGCTCTAGTTGGATGGATTGCCTTATTGCCTCATTACGTTTTACAAAATCTTCACATTTGCAGTGATGGCGTCCTCTAGTGGCCGCAGTGGCTATTATGGGAGCAAAAAAGGAAATCAGATGACGACAAAGTCCACGTAGATCAGTGTTTGTTGTCGTGGTTGGGGGGAAAAGGGAAACAAACTAAAATCGTCCTGTAACCTAAAGTTAAAACCAAAACCATGATTTTCTTTAACCCTAAAAGTCTTAGCAACAACCTTAGCGTCAAAGGCTACTGGACGGACGGCCGTTTAGGGGTATGTGCGACGAGGTCAGCGAGGTGACGTCATCAAAGTAGAAAGAAACATCAGACTGGAGCCCTGACCCTAACCCTTTTTTTCCCCCTTGATCCCCCACCCTGTTACCCTCACCTTAACCACACCTATTCCCTAACCCTAACCCTAACCCCACCCTTCTTACCTAACCCTAACCCTAACCCTAACCCCACCCTTCTTACCTAACCCTAACCTACCCATCCCTAACCCTAACCCCACCCTTCTTGCCTAACCCTAACCTACCCATCCCTAACCCTAACCCCACCCTTCTTGCCTAACCCTAACCTACCCATCCCCATCCCTAACCCTAACCCTTCCTTTCCTACCCCTACCATGACCCTCCCTAACCCTAACCACCTCCTCACCTAAACCCAACCACCCAATCTCCCCACACTCACACTACTCCTCCTTCCCTAACCTTAACCTACCCACCCCCTACTTGGACCCCAACCCAGACCTTACCCATCCCCTTCTCCTTACCTTAACCACACCCCTTCCTTTCCTACCCTAACCCTCTAGCTCCCCTAACCTTTACTACACCTACCCCCTACTTACCTATCCCCTAGCCTAACCTCTCCTAAGCTAGTCCAACCCTCACACCCAACCCACCCCCATAATCCTTTCTTGGACCCTTGGTCCCTCAACCTTCCCCCTCCGGTTTGGGTACTTCCTGTCGGTAGGCCTGTGCTATTTAATCTATCCTCAACCCCTAACCCCAACCCCAACCCTAACCCTGACGTTTCTACATACGTTCGCACCTCAACTTTTGGGACTTTGACCATGTTTAACATCATAACAGTATATAAATAACAGAAAATCATCAAGTATTATCAGCGAAATGCATCTAAAGTATCAAATATGCTCATTCTGCAGAGAAATTGCCTCTGCTGTGAGTGTTATATTACAAACATTTTATTATCGGGTTAATCTGAATGATGCATCATTATGTAAGCAGGATGTTGTTGCAAGGCTGCGACGGAGCTAGTTTTAATTAATTTATATACTGTTGGGTAGTTCAGTCTATAATGATGCATCACATTTTATAAGAAGCTCATGTTTGTAAAGTCTTAATCTGCAAACAAGTAAGCAGTAATTTCAGCTGTTGAATAAATGTAGTGGAATTAAAAGATTATCTTCTACTGAAGTCTATCGGGGGGTGTAAACGTGCTTAAAATTTAAAATACTCAAGTAATGTTCCTCAAAACTGTACTTAAGCACAGGTGTTGAGTAATTGTGCATGAATTACATTAAAAACACAAGATTTTACAGTGTAATTTTACTGCTTTTACTTGATTAAAAGCATCTGAAAATGTCTTCTACCACTGATCTTAACCTCTTCAGAGGAAAACACAGTGATTGTTTCACTGTTAACAGCCACCAGTTTTTTGCTTTTTGCTGTGTTTTCTGCTGTGTAGTCGTTCTGATCCCTGTAATTTCCGTCATTAATTATACACAGCAGGGATTTTCAGTGGGTTTCTCACATTAAAAGGGATTACAAGACGGGCTTGAGAGGAAAAAATAAACAAGGAAAAAAAAGGAAGAAAACACTCCTCTGCTCTGCTCTGCTCTGCTCTGTCCTCAGCTGTGTCGAGCTGTGTGGTGAATTTCTCCGACCCGGAGGGGTACATAGACTCGTCTGATGACCCTCCTCTTCCTGATGGCACCGTGTTACACTGCACCTACACAGTGACGGTGTACACCGGCTACGGCGTGGAGCTGCAGGTACGACTCAGCAGCATGACAGCAACAAACAAACACACACACAGAGCTAGACTGCAGTTAAAAAACACTATGAGCAGAGTCACTGCTGATCCAGATGCACTAAAGTTTGTTTTTATTATTGTTATTGTCTGTTTGTATTGTCTGCTTCTGATCCCAGGTTGAACTCTGCCTCCTAGTGGCAGCTGATGGTACTGCTGCTGCTCCTCACTAAGTCATGTTTCCATCACTTCAGATGGACTTTAACTCTAACTCTGGCTTTCATCTTACAAAAACAAAATGTTCACAATGTTTTAAATGAACATTGAAACATGTGTTTTTCCTGCTGTGATCATCCCTCCTGTTCATACTGACCATTAGAAGATCCCTTCATGACGCACTTATAATGGAAGTGATGGGGGGACAAAACCCACAGCGTGCAAAATTGTAATTAAAAAAAAGTTTATCTGAAGCTAAATATGAAGCTTCAGCAGTCTGAGTTAGTGGATATCTGCCTCATTTGCAGTCTTTACAGCTTCACTCTTCGTGTGTGTCCTCGGACAGTGAAAAAGCTATTCTTTAAATCACAGCATGAATCATTAAAGATTCCCTCCACGCATGTTGTAACACATATGAAAACACTACTTTGATTCATAATTTATGTCGGATAGAAAAAAGATCAGTTTACTTGTAACGACTTCTTCCTTCCTCCTTTCTTCCCATTTAAAAACCCAGAATATATGATTATATAAATATTGTTAAACTCTCCTCCTTCGCTGTAAAGTTCATTCTCAGGCTTCGAGTTTTCAGATCTCATGTGTGTGTGTGGGGGGTGGGGGGGGTGGGTTGTAGTTTTATGGGGTTTTTTTGTCCCCAAAAGGGAGGCGAGTCCCGCAATGTGATTGTGTGAACAGATTTATTTCCCCACAACATGAGTAATACCTGGCACACACACACACACACACACACACACACACACACACACACACACACACAATCCAATTTCAGTTCACTGCAACCGGCAGTTTTATTGGTACAGCAGAGGGATTTCAAGCATTACCAGAGTCACTGACAATATCAATTCTGTTTCTCTCTAAAAAAAAAAAAAAGAGACAACAACCGCACATTTTTGGAGCTCGAGTTATTTCCTGCGACTTCAAACCAGAAGTTAATGGGTGTGAAGAAGGATTCAACAGCCAGGAGAATAAGTTGCTGTTTGCACATCGCCATCTACACTTCTGCCTAATAATTTTACCTTTATTGTGGACCTCTGTTTCCATAGTTTACCCACTTCTACCAACATAATGCTATGCTATTTTCTACATTATAACAAATTCTGCTGGAAATCGGTGCCTGTGCATTTTACAACAGTCTAAAACAATCATAAACTCTGCATATATTTCCATAAAAAGTTTTACCACAAGTCAGTGGATGAGAAAAATGTTCCATCCACTGAATTGTTAATGTTTTTAATCCATTTTACAAGTTAAAAGCTACAAACCAACAATGAATTGATCTACTAGCAGGTATTGTGTGTGTATCAAAGCCTGATATCTTAATCCTCTGTGCTGTAGACTTCCGTTGTTGTTGTTGTCCAAAAACTATTAAAAACCACATCAGTGAGCCAAACTGCTGCACTGGGTGACATGTTTACAGCTTTGCTAGCTAGTCGTGCTACATATCACGACATCTTGACTTTGTACTAAAGTTCTTTAGGATGTATGAAAAGGTAGTGCAAAGTCAAGAGGTTGTGATCTGTAGTGAAGCTCTATAAATGAAACTGCATTCCTGCACATGCTCAGTAGCGTCCGCCTTACACAGAACTACTCTCCTGGGACTGAAAACATGGTCGCTGTTATTTGTCTTTGGAGCCGTTTGGACAAAATATTTTATTTTATTTTATCTAAATGGTTAGAAGAATCCTTGCAAGTGTTTTTTTTTAAACGACCTTGTGTGTTTTTCAAACATTGCCAGTCAATTATCTTTTATAGAAACAACAACAAAGCAATAAAAGGAGACTTATTATTTGGAAATTCAGTAAAAAATCTGCAGTGTTTTTCCTCTCGTCTTGTTTAACTTGTCCTCCTGTGTCTTCAGGTGAAGAGCGTGAACCTGTCGGAGGGCGAGCAGCTGTCCATCAGGGGCGTAGATGCGCGAGGCGCTCTGCTGGTCCTGGCCAACCAGACCCTGCTGGTTGAAGGTCAGGTGATCCGCAGTCCCACCAACACTCTGTCCGTCTACTACTGCTCCACGCTGGAGGGAAACATGGGCATCTTCCAGCTGCACTACCAGAGTGAGTCCAAAAAAAACATACAAACACGAGCAAAACGCACACAAAACATGTCACGACTCGGGATATGAATATGTATGTGTGCAAACATGCTATACGCAGGATTCTTCAGTAGGTCCGAAGGGGCTGTTTGTACACTCTATACATGCTAATTGCATAATCAAAAAATCTTCTCATCTAATCACTTAGCACGGTGATTGAATCTGTCGTGTGAATTAGCTGATTAGAGCTTTGATTAATTGGCTCTCATCTCATTAGGAGGCTGAGAATATGGGAGTTTGTATAGAGTGTGTGTGTGTGTTGTGTATGTTTCTGGGTGTGTGTGTGTTTGGCTGTGCCAGCCTATAATGGATATGACAAGAACTGGAAAGGAGGAAGCATCAGAGTGTTAAGACCCACCTGTGCCATTAATCACAGCCATCTAATCCTTTTACATCACCAGGTGGAGAATAAAACATGAAGTCATTTCTGAGATTAAAATGTCTTTGAGGGAAATTTATGGCCGAAACGAGACGTAAAAACACAGTTAAGGGAGTAAAAAACAACACATAACATAAATAAGCTTGAAATATTATTAAAAAATGTTCAATTAAAGTGTAACTACAAGTGTTAGATAAAAAATAACCCGACATTAACCTTAAATGCTTATTTCAAAATCCTTCAAAAAAAAAAACCCTGAAATTCAAGAGTAGTTTAGAAGACGTGGTGAAGTAAATGTAATAATTGGCCATATGATGGTATCAGAATAACAAAATCACATCATAATTATAAATAATTAAAAAATAACTTGCATTTAATTACAAATTCTTGGCGTAAAACAGAAAGTTTGAAGGTCATTTTGCTTCCACTCTTGAATACATATTCATAGAAATAACCTTTTTTGTTTTTTTTTAAACCTCAACCTCATTAAAAACCATTTTAATAATGAATAAGTAACAGCGTTTTAATATTTCTGAACACATTCATCATTCTGCACAGTGAACAAGAAGAAAAAACATTTTTTGGTCTTATTTTCTACGTCTTTAAAAGGGTACAATATGTAATTATTCCTCATTAAAATGTGTAAAAACAACTAGACCTATGTTCTATATGTTGTTGAGTTGTGTACTTACATTATTAACAGTTTTCAAACCCAGAGAAATCTGTCATTTTAAATCAAAGTAACGGACCGTTTCAGAGAAATAAACGTTAGCATTAGCTCGGCTAACAGCTAACAGCCCCTCCAGGAAACAAACAGCTGCAGAAATATTGATATTTTAGGTGAAACAGCTTTAAGTAGTATTTTTTAACTATTTTAATCTGTGTGTACGTTTGAATTTGGAGAAGAGGAGACTTCTTGGATAATTCTGCTCCCAGCAGAAACTGGATGAACGTCTGGATCTAAAGTTATACGAGAAATAGGCCGAATAAACGTTAGCAGCAGCTCAGCTAACAGCTGTCTTGTTTTTTAAGAGAAAATAGCTTTAAAATAATATGATTAACGATTTTAATCTGTGTGTACGTTTGTTTTTGGAGAAGAGGAGACTTCTGCGGATAATTCGGGAGAAACGGGAACGTAAAGTTATATAAGAGAAATAAACTGAACAAGTGTTAGCAGCAGCTCAGCTAACAGCCCGTATCTGACGTCCGTGGGTCGCCGTACATCGTCGGAGAAACACTGATCTTTTAGCTGAAACTGCTTCAGTGGGTCTGTTTGTTCTGGAGAGGAGGAAAAACATCCTGAACCATCAACACCGGAATAATCGTATCCCGGTGAAGCTGATTATTTAACAACGAAGACAACAACTCCCATGATCCCTTGCTACTTCACACCGTCATCACACTCCGTCTTTTGTTATTGTTTTGATCGAGGGACCCCTAGCGGCTGAAATTACATATTGTGAGTTTAAAGGGTGTAATGCATTTTAAAATAATTCTCATGTCATATTAACTGTAGAAATAGCAGCTGTAGCATCATTACAGTAGTTTTTATTAGAACAGAAACAGAAGCATAACAACGTGTTATTGGTTTTGACTCTTATTTGCCACCTCCTCCTCCTCCTCCTCCTCCTCCTCCTCCTCGTCTGTGTGCAGTCTTCAGGCTGAGCTGTTCCCTGCCGAAGAGGCCTCACTTCGGGGAGGTGTCTGTGCTGGACCTGCTCCCTGGAGGCACCGCCCGCTTTCACTGCCACATGGGCTACCACCTGCAGGGGGAGCCGCTGCTCACCTGCATCAACGCCTCCCTGCCGGTGTGGAACGGCAAGGAGCCCAGCTGCAGGGGTCGGTGTTTAACGTCCATGGTGTCGTCTTTTTTTTTGGTTTTTGGGGGTCTTCGTGGCACCAGAATGAGCCACCAGTTCCTTCACAATTAAAAAATAAATAAATATCTTGACCAGAATTGTGATTAAATGAGTTGATTTGATGCAAATGTAGTTTATTTGGCAAAATAATCTCAACACAAGGTCCTCTCAGTTTCTGTTCTGGAGAATTCGTGGAAATGTTGAATTAATTTGAGGATTGTTTTCTAGATTTGTTAATATGTCTGTGACATTTCTGCTTAAAAAAATACTGAAACAGACTTAATCAAATTGTGAAAATACTTATCAATTAATCATTTCAGCTCTAGTTCATGTTCTTTATTCCCTTGAGCACTTGAAGGACTTAAAAAGGTTTAGTTTTCTTTCACTTTGTTGAAGAAACCGACATGTTTGTTAGTATTTATTCCCAAAATATAGTGAAAGTAGAAAAAAAAGAATAATTTGTTAACTTATTATGACTTTCATGACATATTACAATAATAAAAAAGTACTTTACATGATAAGAAAATAAGAAAAACGATGCTGTACACAAACTTGCGTCTTTGGGCCTTTAGTTTAATAAAAGTCGACTACACCGACTTCTTCTCTGCAGCTCTTTGTGGCGGCACGGTGAAGAACGCCACGGTGGGAAGAGTGCTGTCGCCTTCTCCGCACCACGGGCCCAACGCCACGCAGGACCGCTCCTGTTCCTGGTCCCTGGAGGCACCCAAGGACCAGAGGTTGCACCTCCACCTGGAGAGACTGGCGTTGGGACCCACTGACAGGTCAGAGTGCACTTTTCTTTTGTTGCATGCAAATGTTTAAGACAGCGGTGGACAGGTTTCACTTCCTTTTTTTATAGTTTGATTTTGTTGGGTTTTCATATGGAGGCACCCTGCCTACGCTGAAACACGGAAAATTGGCGGTTTGATCGCCGGCCCCTCTGGTCCACATGTCAAAGTCTCCTTTGGCAAGATAGTGAATCCCAGATTGCTGCAGAAGGCTCTGCCACGAGTGTGTGAATGAGCATTAGAAACTCTTCCTGAATGTGTGGGTGAATGTTGGCTTCTTTAAAAGCTCTTTGAGTGGTTGGAAGACTAGAAAGGTGCTATATAAAAAAAAATGCAGCACATTTACCATTTCCATTCATATCTGGAAACTAGGGCTGTAGTCAACCAAAGACAATCTTGGTCGGCTAAAATTGTACATAATCTTCAACTAATCGATTAGAGTGCACAACTCAGCAGCCACACATTTCTCTGTTCTGCATTTCTCTGTTTAGCGTCTTCAGGCTAGGCTAACCCATCGTTGCTAACTTTGGAGCTAACTCCCTTCACTTTTCCAGCACTTGGAGAAACAACAGACGTGACTTTTTTAGCATTTAACTGACACACTGTAGTCTGTGCTGTACATTTACTGCCAGACTGACAACTTACCGCTAACCTTTTCCTCTGCTCCACTCGTATCCACCGTCACTTTCTCTGCGTCCAACTCGCAATTGCCGTATTACTTAACAGAGTTACGCTCGTTTCCTGCCAACAGTTCAGCTGAAGTTTCGGGTGTATTATGCTATACAGAGGTCTGATAACCTCACTTCTTTGTAACTCCACACCCCCAGATGTTATTACTTATCTAACTTGTAGTCTTCATCTCCAACTGACGTCCAGTTGATCAGATTTCCCCCTTAACTGTTTTGATTCAGTCCCACGGCTCTCATCAACTTTGTTTTTCCAGGATAAAAAGCTTTAAAAAGCCGCTGTACACTAACCTGCTCAGCACCAAACAGTTAGCTGTAGACTAGCTGGTGAATATAGTGGAGCATTTAGCAGCTAAAGAGCCAGATATTTCCCTCAGGAGTTGGTAGAGAGCAGAAACAGAAGCTACTTATTGGACTTTAGGGTCACCAGGTGGACAGAAACATGACGTTAAATGAACGATAATGTTGCTCCGTAACTGCTGGATGTGGAAATAAAAGCAACTGTTTGCAACAACTTAAGATGATATGTCAGAGTTGTGTTTATAGTTACTTTCTGTTGCTCTTAAATGGCAAAAATGCAAGTTTAACACTCAGGAAATATGTTATTATTTTCACTGAAGACATTTCTTGAACGACGTCCACCTGCTTCTTCCTTCGTCGGATCAACTTTACACCAACTTTTTTTTTCTGGCTACAAGCAAAAACCTTCTTCACTGTCGTTTGGAGCGACACATCCCAGAAAGACTTCAAATTTAGTGCAACTCCAGACAACTCGTCTTTTCTTGCAGGTTGCCACGGAGCCTCCCAACAACTGTCAGCTGTCAACAACTGTCTGCTTTTGATCTGAGGTTTTACGAAGAACTCTTGAAGAAAGGTTTTCACTTTGACGCACTCATTCTTTCCACCACCCCCCCCTGCAGGCTGGTGTTGTGGAGCGGCCTGGACGCCGGCTCTGTGGTGCTGTTCGACTCCGGTCGGGGTGGACAGATACCCTTTGAGGGAGTGATCAGCGAGGGTCCGGCTGTGAGGATCCAGTTCATCACCGATCAGCCAAACCACAACACGGGATTCAACATCCGCTACGAAGGTACGAATCCACTGTAATTGCACACACACACAAAAATAAAAACCATGCCTTCCTACAATGACTGCATAATCATGTAAACAAGCACCACCATTCCCGAGAAGATTGCAGGGCTCTGTGTTTCTGTTTACATTGTGCGCTGCCAAGTCCGTATTGGCTGAATTGCGAGGAAGTGCGCCGGTTGTCCAATGTAATCTGAGCTTTCAGAGTTTTTGGCAACGTCAGATTGCGGAGGGATGGATAGATCCCTTCCAAAACATTTATCCTCATCAGTAAAAGAGAAAAAAGAACCATCACTGCAAGTGGAAAGAAGATTTAAGGACAATGTTTGATTACATTTTTTTTCCCCCTTCAAGGCAAAAGCTTTGAATCATTTTGGCGTCACAGACTATGAATGAATTTTGTAATTAATTGTTAAAATAAAAGGGTAGGTTCCCAGTTTTTCAAGTGTGTCTTAAAACAACAGTCAGGTTTCCATATGAGCAGTGGAAGAGGGTTTTTTCATACTGGATATCAAAATGTGCCTTCAATGGAAGCGATGGAGGCCAAAAATCCACAGTGTGTCCACACGGTCATTTAAAAGTCTGTGTGAAGCTTCTGTTCAGCTTCAGCAGTCTGAGTTTAGTCATATCAAGTGGATATCTGACACATTTACAGTCTTTTTTAACATTGAATTCTCCTCTTTGTGTTTCCCTGTTGAGCTGCAGGTGGAAGTATAGAAACAAAAAGAGGGACTTTGGCACTAAAAACACTGTAACGTTGAAAGATATCTACTGGATTTGACTCATTTGAAGCTTCATATTAGCTTCACATAAACTTTTAAATACATTTTTGCACAGATGGAGGACTGTCGCCCATCGCTTACAGCAATAAAAGTCTCATTTAGGCTCCTGACTGTTGTTTTAAGACAGAACCCGTCCTCTAAGCTCACTGATCTCTCATTCCCTTCCTCAGCTTTCGAGCGCGGCCACTGCTACGAGCCGTACCTCCAGAACGGAAACTTCACAACCTCCGACCCGTTGTACGGCGTCGGAGCTGTGGTTCAGTTCACCTGCGACCCGGGTCACTCTCTAGAACAAGGCCCGCCCGTTATTGAGTGCATCAGCGCGAGGGATCCGTACTGGAACGACACAGAGCCGCTGTGCAAAGGTAAAACTGAGGACAGGAAACAGAGATAACGGAGCTCATGCAAGAACATTTTCATATATTTTTTTTTATCTTAAACCTCTTTACTTTTTCTGTGAGGTTTGCTTGAAGGTGTTCGGCAGACTCTCTTAACTTAAACTTGTCTTAAATTGCTTGTTTGAACTTGATGAATAAGATGAGATAAGATATTCTTTATTGTCCCCAAAAGGGAAAATGGTACGCTGCATCACAAAGCATTTATCTCCAGACAGACTTAGCAGTATCCTTACAATCATTTAGACATAAAAAATCCAAAAGTTCACACACACACACACACACACACAATAAATAATATGCACTCATAACGCTCAATGTACCAAGATATTACACCTTCAATATACCACCTGCACATGAGTAGATGAGTGTGGGGAGTAGTTCAACATTTTGTTAGCTTAGCTTAGCATAAAGACTAGAAACAAGGGTAACAGCTAGCCTAGCTCTGTCCAGATATAACAAAAATCCACCTACCAGCAGCTCTAAAACTCACTAATTCAATGTAAAGCTTCATATTTACTCTCAGCAAGTAAGGCAAAGAAGTGCATCTCTTAAAAAAAAAAGGTGAAATTACAACTTTTACTGTGTCTTTCCCCTCATTCTTCAAGCTGTCCTCGTTCTGTCTCCTCTCTGCAGCACAGTGTGGAGGCGACCTGACTGGTCCGGGAGGAGTGATTCTGTCTCCAAACTGGCCGGAGTGGTACGGAGAGGGGGAGGACTGTAGCTGGAGGATACACGTCGGGGAGGACAAACGTGTGCTGCTCGACGTACAGTTGTGAGAAAAAAAAACACACCAAGACACACCAACACACACACCAACACACACACGTTTACTTCAAAGCTTCGATCCAAACTCTGGCCCCGACCAAGAAGCGAGTGTTGTCAGTATGCAGGGCTGGATGTGCCTGCTGATAGATCTGCGTTCCTGCTCACACTCAACCATTAATTCAGAAAAAAAAAACTAGACAACATTAGAGAGCATGCTGATGAGACTTCTGTGCTTTTACTGGCCTGTGCCAAAGCAAACCAGCGACTCTCGCTGCGTCTCTGTGATGCTGCTGGATTGAACCTTTGATCTTGAGCATGTGAAGAAGAAGAAGACTCCAGATTCATGTCTCAGAAACGTGTGTGTTTGAACTGAGAAAAGTGAATTTAAAGCCACTAAATGTAAAAGTTCCCCCCCCCCACCATCCCCACCCCCTCCTCCTATTTGATTAGAGCATCTTAAATTAATTCTTAACTTAACGGCATAAGTTTGTTTGTAGATAAATGAGAGAAAATCCCAATTTATCTGTTTTGCAGTCAAAGCAAAACAGCTCATCAGCACATAAGTAGAGATAACGAAACTACCAACAAACCACCAGTAAAGTCACAATCAAAGAAAAACATGGCTTGAATCAGTACATTTGAAGCTATAAAAAAAAAACAAGCAACAAACGAATGCAGTCGACCGTAACAGCTAACATTATGAACACGTACAAATTTAAAAACAAATGGATTAACAAAATAGTGTAAATATAAAAAAAAGGCACCAAACTGAAATGAACCAAGACATGGGAACAGAAAAGATTTGACAGATCTAATAGATTGTGGGAAATGATTCAGAGTTGGGGCTGAGACTGCAGCAAACGCACCGTCACTTTTCGTTTCATGGAGACAGATAGATAGACGGCAGAGATCGTGGAAGTGGAATGAAGAACAAGGAGGTCAGAGATGTAGCTCGGGGCGAGGTCATCGAGTGCTTTATATGTAATCGGCAGGATCTTGTAGTCGAGAACAGAGGTAATGTGTGACTAACGGCTGCATTTTGGACTAACTGTAAAAAGGTTTTGAGTGCAGACTGACTGAGTAGACGGAGTTACAGCAGTCTAACCGGGAGAAAATGATCTTATTTTTGCATTATTTCTTAACTGTTACTGATGTGTTACTTGTTAACTAAGTGTTGGTTTAGAAGCTACTGTTTTCTACAAGAAACTTCTGACTCAAAACCTTTAAAAAAAAAAAAGGATTGTCAGATGATCAGATGTATCCGTTTTCCCCCGATTTAACTCATTTGCAGAGAAACTTGTCCAAGCCTTTATCTCCTTAAGACTGGACTCCTGCAATGTGCTCTTCACAGGAATCCCTGGCAGGAGCATCCAGCAGCTCCAGCACATTCAGAGCAGCGCTGCCAGGATCCTGAGGAGAGTGTGAAAAACACAAAAAAAAAACAAAAACACAACAAACCCATATAAACACTGTTTCTGTTTTCATCGCGCTGGCTCCCCGTCTCCCTCGGGATTGACTACAAAGTCCTGCTACTTACAAACAAATCCATCAACAGACATGCACCTCCCTCCCTCCCTCCCTACCTACAGGAACTGATCACACCACAAACATCCACTCACACGCTCAGATCTGCCAGCAGCTTGTTCCTGCGGGTTCCTAGTACTAAAGCTCCGCACCATGAGACCCCGAGTACTAAAGCTCCGCACCGAAGGGGGTCGAGCCTTCTGCGCCCCGCTTGCGGAGCAGCCTTCCTAACAAACCGAGGGCAGCTTCAGCCTTCCTGGGGAAAAAAAAGGCTTTATTCAGGAAGGCTTTTTCATCTTAACCCTTGTTATTTTCTTAAATGTTATGTTTTTAAATGCTGTAGCACTTTGAGATGCACTACACATGGAAAGTGCAGTAGAAACTGAATGGGGCATCATCATCATCATCAACTAAACTCCCTTCCAGCACGAATCTAATTACTTGAAACTTAATTATATGCTTTGGGGGGGAAAAAAATAAATCATATTTTCAGATATTTCCATTTTCAAAACCTTTAAAAAACAGACACCTCTGTGTTGTGGTGAAACAAACATCTCTTGGGGCAATAAAAAAACATGGATGTGTTTACAGACTGTTAAACACTTTGCCTGTAGATGAATGCAGCATTTAGCCTTTGAGGTCATCTCGTCTCCCACGCAGTTGGCTGTTGACACGACTGCACTCTGAGTCATCATAACTTGTCCTGAACTGATACCACTGGCTATATCTATCCTCTCACTGTCTGTTTCTTTCCCTGTCTGTTTTCTGAGCAACGGTTTTAAAATGTTTTTCTGGTCAGGATTTCGACCACACAACAGAACCGAGACCACTCTTATAAAAATAAATAAATAAAAAAGGTCCTGAATGACATCCACATAAAACACAGACAGTAGTAACATTTCAGTCTTGGTTATTATTAAATCTATTAGATTAGAACATTTTACTGGAAATCTGAGGAGGACTACACATTTAGAAGTACAAAAATAGCATGTGGAGTTCCCCAAGGCTCTACTTTGGGGCGTCTTCTGTTGCTCTAGAATATATCAAATTTACATTTTGTCTTTGGCTGACTTATTTTTTCCAAAGTGACTCACAAGACAATCATGCATTAGAGGAGAGTGACTCAAAAGAGCCGTGTTACAAATTCTCAAGTAAGCTAGCTAACTTAGGTACACGTTTTTTTGTTTTGTTTTAAAGTAAGAAACAAGTGGAAGTAAACAAGTGCACAGGAAATACCATAAATCATATTAAAAGACAGACTGGAAGTCTGGGTAGGACTTTCTGGCTCAGTACCCAGGACTACTTTGTCTCAATTGGCAACTACACATCAGAGTTTATGAAAAATGACATGGAGTTCCCCAAGGCTCCGTTCTGGGGCGTCTTCTGTTCAACATCTACAAGCTCCTACTAGCACATATTATCAAAACAATAAATATATAAATAAATATAACAAAAATCTGGGTAGGACTTTCTGCTTCAGTGCTAAACTGGTTTGAATCCTATTTAAAGAACAGGGACTACTTTGTGTCGACTGCTAATTACACATGCGGGTGGATAAAAATAGAAAGTGGAATTCCCCAAGGCTCTATGCTGGGGCCTCTTCTGTTTGATATCTACATACTCCCACTAGCTCAAAGTATGGAAAACAATGTCTTTTCATAAATTATGCAGATGACAGATTTATTTAAAGATATCACCAGATGACTGTGGTCCTATACAAGCACTGAGTAAGTGCACCAGACAAGTCAAAACCTTCCTCTATTTTTTTTGCAGATAAAGACTAATTATAAAGTCAGTGCTCAGCTTAAATCATTAACATTAAAATAATAATAAATCACCTTTTCTAACCAGAAGTTTGAAAAACATGTCCATAAGTTTATCTTCAGTCAACTCAACTACTGTAGTGGCATCTTTATAGGTCTCTCTAAAAACCTGCAGCTGATTCTATCCTCGCTAAGAGCAGGAGAGTGGATCACATCAATCCAGTTCTTCCTGTCTGTTAGAGAACTGACTTACTATTACTTATAATACTGTTAAATAATGAACCACGGCTTGGACTCAATTGCAGACAGATTCAGTGGACAAGTTAAAAAATCGGTTCTCGGTCATTACAAAGCAAGAGTATCCAAATCAGAAGGCTAAAGGCAAGGTTGAGGCAAAAAAACAGGTCACGTAAACTATAAGAAGAAAAGGCTGTCACACAAGAACAAGACGAATTGGTACAGAAAGAAGGGAACACTGAGACTAAACACTCTGGGGAGGGGAGACAATGAGACACAGGTGCAACACATTAGATCAGGGCAGGTAATCACACAAGGGAGAGAGAGAGACGAGGGCAGGAAGTGAAGGACAAGAGGTGGGTATCAAAATAAAAGCAGGAAGTACAAGACAAAGAACACTGGGAGAAGCGACAACGATAACTCAGCCATCCAGCCGGGGTGTGACAAACACTACCGTTGGTTTCCAAAGCAATGGATGGCCTCCAGACCTCTCCAGATTGTGTTGGACAGGAGAAACAACATTCAGTTTTTATGCACCGCATATCCAAACAAACTTCTTTTCAACTTCTTTTACTTCAAGGCTGAAGACTTTTCTCTTTGCTGCACTGTAATTTTTATCCTTCAGTTTAATCTATTTTATTATAGCTTATTTTTGTCTTCTTTTATTTAAGTCTTAACTCTCTCCTGTGTTGTGTTTTCTTCTTTTCTCAATGCCTTTTTTTATGTTTCGTAAAGCACTTTGAATCGCTTTTTTGAAATTGTTGAAAGGCGCTGTACAAAATAAACCCGCCTCGTGTCTCGCTCTCTTCCTGTCGTCAGGCTGAACATCAGCGACAGCGACATGCTGACCATCACTGACGGCGATGAGGTCACGACGCGTATCCTGGGGCGTTACGTCGGAGGAAGCAGCCCCTTCAAACTCTCCTCCACCACCCCTGACCTGACTGTCACCTTCCACTCCGATCCGGCGGGGCTCGTCTTCGGAAAGGGCGAGGGCTTCATCATCAATTATATGGGTGAGAGAGAGAGAGAGCGTTTGAGTTAATTAGTCGTAAAAAAAAATACAAACAAGGCTATGAAAGTAAAGTATGAATGAAAGGATAAGTCTGGTGATATAATCTGTGTTTCCAAAAGCCAGAGGTTCAGAGGTTTCTGGTGTAGGGAAGTTTTTGAGAGACGGACTTGTTGACAGTAAGAAAAATATAGATAACACTTGAATTTTCCTTTTTTTTTTTTAAACATTACTGCAAAGTTTCAGTTGTACCATTCATTTCTATTTTGCCTTTTTCTCCTCGAGCTGCCCACTCCATTTTTCATCTTCTCCTTTTGTCTCGTCTCATCTTTATTTGTCTGTCCTTTCATTTCCCCCCTGCCCTTATTCAATCACATCCTATTTGTTTCACCATCTCACAATGGTCCTCATCTACACACACACACACAGAGACACACAAGCAGCCAAATAAGCTCACTCCCTCCCTTTTTTTTTTTACACACAGTAATCGGCACTGCTTCCCAGATCCAACACCTGACACCAATTTAGAATCACGCTGTCCAATTTACTTGTCACCCTCCCGACACCACAAACTCACACAAATTTCCCTACAGAGTAAATCAAGTAGACACACTATGAATACGTAGGCTACTCTCTTTGATTATGTATGTGTGTAGGCATGAATGTGTATGTGTGTGTGTGTGTGTGTGTGCTCCAGATAAATTATCCACCACACGCATTCAGGCTACATGGAGGAGGAGAACTGAGTCAATAGAGAATGAATAATTGATTCAGGAACTTCAACTTACAAATCCCTGTAGACCTATTATTTTGTACAGTGTAATGCAATACAGTAAGCCACCCGATCAATCATCAAATATGGGCTACACATGCAAACACACACACACACACACTAGTCCCAGTAGGAGGGTACTTATTAATATGTCTCTCAAGGCTGTAATGATTATTTTTTTTCTGTCTTTAAAAAAGCGTACACTTTATTAATGTTTTGTTTTTTGTTTTTGCTTTTTTTTTTTCTTGGCTTGGATACTGGAGGTGGTTTTTGTTTTGTTTCTTCCTTTGTTCTAAACTATGATACACTTGAGATATCTGAATACACAGAGCAACAAAAGTGCAGCAGTTAATGAATGAATGGGTGGGAGAGAAAAAAAACCCATAAACCATCTGTAAAGGCAATTAACAGTAAAATTCAGCTGATTTCATTAAGTGTAGTGATGTGTCTCTGCTGATATTTCTTCTTCTTGCAAACTGATTTTTTTGAAGCGCTGACATGTTTTATCAACTTATCTTTTCTTATATAATATTTCTTATCCCAGAATATATATTCAACAAAAGTCATCAGTCAAAGAATCACAATAAAGGAAATAAGTACATAATATACAGAAGTGAAACCACCCAAAGGAATACTTCAACATTTTGGGAAATACAGTTACTATGAAGCTACAGCCAGTTAGCTTAGCTTAGCTTAGCTTAGCTTAGCATGGAGACTTGAAACAGGAGGAAAACGCTAGACTGGCTCTTTCCAGAAGTAACAAAACCCTCCTAACAACACTTCTGAAGCTCACTAACCAACTCTTTGTATTTCAGTAGTTGTATTTGCACAAAAAACCAAGTTGTAAACACACCTGTGTCCATGCTAACTAAGCTAACCGTCTGCTAGCTGCAGCATCATATTTAACAGACAAACATGAGCGTGGTGTTAATCTTCTCATCTAACTCTGGGTAAGAAGAAACTATCCCTTTAATCTCACAGCTGGAAAAACTTCTGTCAGACTGGTTCTTTTACCCTTAAATTAAACTAAACTCACAGTTCAACACTTCACACTAAATCACAGCTAAGCTACAGCTGCAACAGTTAGTCAATTAAAATGCTAAAATCCTCTCATTCCAGCTTCTCAAATGTGAAAATGTCCTGGTTCATTTAGTCCTCTATGACAGGAAACTGAATATCTTTGAGACATTTGAAGACGTCACCTTGGGCTTTAGGAAACTGTCACTAGTTCAGTTAAAGAAAATTAATAACAAACATTAAATAGCCAATACATTAAGGGAGGAGTACCACGTAAAATACTAACATACTGTGTATCATATTTACAGGCACACACGATAACTGGAGCCCATTTTCATTTGTAAACTTGCCATCATGTTTTTCTTTATTGTCTGACTGTGTTCGGTTGGTTTTGTAACCAGTAATTATTTAGTTTGCTATTAACAAACTTCTTAAAATATTGTTCGTAGCTGACATGGCCTGTACATCTCTAAGTACAAAGTACTGCAGTTCTAGTGATACATCAACATTTAAAATAGTATTTATCTCACGTGTGCCTCCCAGTATTTTGCTAATTCTGTACAATCATTAGAGTAGTGGCAAGGTCACTAATTTATCATTTTACAGGTGGACTTGCTTGCCTACAGTACCAGCTCACCAAAAACTCAAAACAGACATGACTCCAGTTTTTAGCTCCTTGATCAATCTAAAGGGAAGTTGTTTTTTCTCTCCTCTCATGACTCTGGACTTCAAGTGAGAGCTCCAAAAACTAGAGATTTCATAACAAGACAAGTTTGAGCTGGACGTTTTTAATGCCAGCGAGTCCCTGTGATCAGAGGGATCCTTGTTTCAAACAGATCTTTTTAGAGCCGTTTCTTCTGGTTCTGTCTGTGTAATCAGTTCATGCTGCTGTGTGAAGTCCTCTTCTCGGATACAACATGTAGGAAAACATTCATCCTGTTTGTTCTTTTCATTTCATAAAACACACTTCTGTGCGGTTCCAGCCAATAAAACCACATCTTAAAAGAGTGATAGCAGAGTGATCCACTGATAGCATCGCATTGTTGGACTCATGATGGACAGTCATTACATTATCCACAATGCAACTCAGCTCTTGACAGTTCGGTGTGAGATTCTGGTGTGTTATGCTGATAGCAGCTAATGTAGCGTGGAGCTGCTAGCCTCCAGCAGCAATGAGGAGCTACTAAAGGTCTGACGCCGACTCAAAAGGCTTTTTACTACTTTATAAACACCTGAGGTGAGGTGTAAAATCGACAGAATTCACCTTTTGAAAGCCTGAACCATGAAATAAGTCAGAAAATAGTTGGCAGTTGTTTTTTTTAAAAATCTTTGCAGTGTTTTAGCATCTTTCAGCTTATTGTTTTGCTTCTTTTGTGACCCCACATTACCGTTTGATAAACCTGCTGTAGCACGGTAAACAGCAAGTGGTGGAGACCAAACCAGAGCTAAAAGAGAATAAACACTGGACATAAAAAGGGTCATGTTGCCAGACACCCAACACTAAAATGAATGCTAATATCGCTCTGTGTCTGGATGTGTAAATAGGCAACTGTTTCCTAACACATTCACCATATAAACTTAATAAAGTGATATTTTAAACATGTGAGTTGTTATTGTAGAGTTCTGCCCCCCACATGGCAAAAACAGCTGATTTTTGTAAATCTGACACATATTGGACTTTAGTAACTATAATTTTGTGAATAATATGAATAAAACAGTAAAATGGAGAAAAAACACTTAACAAAACTAATTTCTCAGTTGGGTAAAAAAGCAAAATTGATTAAATGATTAAAGAAAAAGTGGAAGATGAGCCTGAAAGCTTGTTCTTGATCATGGGAATAGAACTTTTCCAAAGCTTTCAACTACATCTCATGGTCTTCATTAGCCACATAAGTGTGGAGCTAAAATTACATGATAACAGGTGGCTGTATATATGGAAGTTATATACGTAGGTTTGGTGGTGACATCTGACAACTCCATGCACCAATGAAGACCATTAGATGCAGTTGAAAACCCTGAAAAAAGATAGAAAGCGGATCTTGTTATTGTGTCAAAACATTTCTTTGACAGCACGCGGCAGATCAACGCAGCTGTGCCACTCAGAGCTGACAGCGTGTCATAATTTTACTGAAGACTGTTTCAGTTCGAAGACGAATTAAAACCGACTGACTTTCCCCCCCAAACAGCAGCTTCACTGTCAGCGCAGACGCTCAGAGGTGATATCTGAAGATTGTCCGACACAGATGAAATCCATCATTCTGTCACACGGTTAAGTAATCGGACAATAAGTCCATAAATCTTCAGGTGCTGAGATGCGCTCCTCCTCACGGGGAGCATGTGCCACTATCATGTCATTATTAGACGTGCTGGTTGCTGCTTAACCTTCGTAACTGCTGTGAGAGAGAGAGAGAGAAGGAGAGGAGACGCTTCCCTGTTAGTCAAGCCAGGACCACGAGCAATGACACCATCGTAATGGAGCCCATTCATCATCCTGTTTTTTTTTTTTTTGTTTCGTTTCTCTTCTCAGAGGTGTCCCGAAACGACTCGTGTCCAGACCTGCCCGAGATCCAGAACGGCTGGAAGACCACGTCCCACGTCGCTCTGGTGCGAGGAGCTCGTATCACCTACCAGTGCGATCCCGGTTATGACCTGGTGGGACGGGAGACCCTCACCTGTCAGTTAGACCTCTCCTGGAGCTCACAGCCTCCCTTCTGTGAAAAGAGTCAGTTACTCTCTGTTACCGTCCATGTTTGTGATTGTTTGAATCCCTTTTTTAGGTGGTGTTCATCTGTTCGGTTGGTCATGAATTTGTAATAATTTGTGGTGACCCCTGAGCTTTCATTTAGCGCAACTGTTCCCCTCAGCCAAACACTTTTGTCTCCATGACAAGCCGTCTTCAAAAACGAAGATTTGCTTCCTGTCTTCACAAATCAGGCCTTTCCCAATATGGACGCCAAGATCTTGGGAGTCCAGTGCTCAGTTTCCAATTGGAGCTGCAGCTTTCTTGGATGATACTTCAACACAACTGTACAACAAAAAAAAACAACAACACACAAATGTGTTTGGAACCCTTACCAGCTTTTTCAGGATGATGACGGTTGTCACATCTCTGAAAACGTTGCAGCAAATCTGCATAATTTTAATTTAAAAAAAAAAGAAAAATTACCATATATTCAAAAGTCTAAATGGTTTTTAGTCTTGCCTGGAAAAAATATCAAAACTTAATTTAGTGAAACATTAGTCCGCTGCCAATGTAGTCTTGATAAAAAAACTGGCAGAGCAAGACTTCAACAGATTGAGAGAAAGGCCGAATCGTCTTCTCTTAACGTCTTCCCTTAAAGGACGGAAAGATCACGTTGAAAATTGAATGCCCTCGCAACCACAGAAGAGGAAGTGTTGCTCTAATAAACTCTCCTCTGTTTGAGCCGATGAAAGCCTTTCTCTTGCTGGAAGGGAAGGAAACAAGGGCCAACTGGAAATTAATTTTATTGTTGCTGGTATGGCGGCATTCTGAGGATCCACCGCTCGATCTGAGAGGAAACTGTGTCCAGAAGCAAATTTATAATGTGGAATTGAAGGCAGCCTAATGGATTATAAGACATGGATCCTTCCAGCATCAAACCAAAATGTTGTACACTAGAAACGTCAAAGACAACTGGCAGTAAATATCTCAGTGCTTAAACATTTTGATCGTTTATTGTTTGGATCCTCGTCTATGAGATCGTCCGTGTTTATACAGTCAGCTAGGAAACAATCCTCCTTTTCCCTTTTGTCTTCTTCCAGTCATGTACTGCTCCGATCCCGGCCACGTGGAGCACTCTACCAGGTCTCTGTCGGACCCAAAACTCCTGGTTGGGACGACCATCCAGTACAGTTGCAACCCGGGTTTCGTCCTGCAGGGCGGCGCCACCATCACCTGCTACGGCCGCGAGCCGGGGACCCCTGTGTGGACGTCTCGACTCCCTCACTGTGTTTGTGAGTATCGGAAAGAACTTTTTTTTTTTTTTTTTTTTTTTAAAGTCTCTAGTGCAAAAAAAAAAGAAGAGAAAACATGAAAGGTTAGTTTGTTTTACCCACCATGAAAAGCTAGTCATTATTTTATTAAACCTGCGGGCTGAAAGGTTCCTTTGGTTGAGTCATTATTTGTGTAATTTACCATCCTTGTGATTTCAGGAACCTGTCATCAGGATAGACAGTTTCACATGGCAGTTAGCTGAAGATGAAAGGCTCTTTTCCTGTCGCTGTGCAATCTAACATGAGTGGGTTTGTGTGATTTCTTGCAAAAAAAAAAAAAAAAAAGCCTCGCTCTCTTTCCTCTGCTGACACAGATCACAGCATCTCTGCATGCCAGAGATGATGCTGCTTCATCTCCTGCATTTTCATCTCAAGACTGAGACGATGTACATGTGTGTGTGTGCGTGTGTGTACTCGTGTGTGTGTGCTTGTGTGTATGTGTGTGTTTTCAGGGTTATTAATGTTTGTGTGGAGTGTGTTTGATATGTAAATGCCATGCTAATGCACCGTACCAATCAGCCCTCTGCCACCTGGAGGAGGGGGTGGAGATTATCCATGAGTCATGTTACCTCAGCCTCGGAGCCTGTCAGATGTGTCACTCCAGCCTCTGACGCAAAAAACCTCTGATTTGTGTCGAGAAACTCAGCGGGATCCATCCAGCTTTCATTTCTTTATATATTTATTTATTCATTTTTTATTATTTTTTTTTATTCCTTCCATCTTAGCTGAGGATTCTGTTTCCTGTGAGAACCCCGGTCTCCCTGACAACGGCTACCAGATCCTGTCCAAGAGGCTTTACCTGCCTGGCGAGTCGCTCACCTTTGTCTGTTACCAAGGTTACGAGCTCATTGGAGAGGTTGCGATTAAATGCATCCTAGGGAACCCGTCCTTTTGGAGCGGCCCACTTCCACTCTGCAGAGGTGAGACTTTTATCCTCATGTATATGTATGTGTGTGTGTGTGTGTGTGTGTGTGGAATGAAACGCTCCCTTGTATACCTTTTTTGGATGTATGCATGTACACAATATCTTTGAATACTTTTTTGCCCCCACATGCTTGTCGATACAGATTGATCATGCCCCTATGCATGCAACTGACAGTTCGCTAAACCCCTCCCTCCTCCCTCTCTCCCCATCTACCTCCCCCCCCAAATGGTGATTGTCCAATCATGACTTAGCAACCATAAGGCCACAAACATGCACCATGCCATTACGCAAATGGCGAAGCTTTGCCCAGCTGGCGCGAAAGGAAGAACATACTCGACGTTTTCACGAACGAGGCGATATCAGTTGGTCGAAGCTAATTAGAACGAGTCAGAGAGTTTCCATGACGATAGTAGTGACCAAACATGGCGTCCGTGGAAGAACTTACTGCACTAGAGCCCCAATGATTAGTTGGTTCATCCATTAGTTGTCAACTATTAAAATTAATTGCCAAGTGTTTTGATAATGGATTCATCGTTTGGAGTCATTTTGTACGAAAAAAAAATGTCCCCATTCACTCACAGGCCGAAATAATGTTCACGTGAAACTCCACTAACGAACTATTGTCCTAGGAGATGGTTGGGCGGTCACTTTTGCAGAGGTTAAATACCTGGGTCTATCTCCACTGTGTTGTCAGACTGGTGAGGACTAGTCAGACTGATGCGTTACCAACTGATGAAGCTGCTTGGATAAGAGGCCAAACGTCTTCATGAGACAAATCTAAGTCCAGTTGCCTTTGAATCAATTGTTTGCCTAGAAATAACTACGACCTGAGGATGTTCATAGACAAACACATCAGACTTTACTCTTTTAACATTAACGGTTAAATATGAGTGTTTCCCCTATAATTGTACAGAAAATTACATTTTTTAAATGTCAAAAATAACGCCAAATATCCATTCATTCATAAATCAATAGCGTTTGGGAGCCGTTGAGCAGCGCTGTCTCGAAGCGTCAGTTAACGTCTGTGTCGTTGCCATGGAAACTTAGGTAGCGTCAGTGAGTGGTTAAGCGAGAGAGAGAGAGCGTCTGAAATACCGGTTAATGCGCGCGGAGCAGAGGAAACGGTTAGCAGCAGCAGTAAGTTGACAGTCTGGCAGTAAATGTACAGTACAGACTACAGTGTGTCAGTTAATAAACGCTGCAGCTTGTCAACACCATGAAAAGTCACGTCTGTTGTTTCCCCAACTGCTAGAAAAGTGAAGGTTAGCTCCAAAGTTAGCAACAATAGGTTAGCCTAGCTTGACGACGCTAAACAGATAAATAGAAAACGGAGAAATGTGTAGCTGCCTGCTAATCCCCCTTTCCCTCCTCCACCCACCGCCAGGCCAAACCACTCAACCTAGGGGAAACACTGAATATACAGTTTCAACATACACTGTTTCCCAAGAAAACCGAAGACGACCGTCCTCCTCGGAGTTGTCTTGTCGCTTCGCTCTAGATGTAAACAAACTGCGAGGATGGAAATGTGGACAGGTGCGGGAACAGTAGGGGCGTTTGGGGGATTAGCGAACGGGTCAGGTCAAGGCCGCCTTGTTGCAAATTCCAAACTCAACAGGAAGTGTGATATAAGATTTCATAATGCACTGACTGACAGAATGATGTCTTGCAGCCAACCATGACTGCTACCATGGCAACCATGCTTTGGAAGGTGAGTCTGTGTGTGTGTGTGTGTGTGTGTGTGTGTGTTGGTATGCTGTATGCTCTGGTGCTGTGCGGTGAATTAAAAAAAAAAAGACTTGCAATTTGTTTTCTTGACTGATTAAAAAACAAAACAAAACAAAAAAGAACCCCCAAACACGAGCAAAAAGGATTAAAAAAAAAAAGCACTTGACCTCCGTGTGTCTTTGCTCTGCCTGCATCAGCAAACATCTGCCTGCCAAGTTCATTCCCACCGTGTGTGCGTGCGTGTGTGTGTTTGTGTGTGTGTATATGTGTGTGTGTGTTTGTGCATCCGGCTATTTCCGTTCATCTGTTTACCTGTAACACCCACCTGTGTTTGTTAAACCGCCCTTTTGCTCAGACTTTTTTATAGGTTTTATTTGTCCTTCCCCTCCCTCCCCCTGTGATAATAATATTATCCCCTTGAATTAACCTTTTTGTTTTATTCATGTGTGTTGTCTGTCCAGTTGCAGAGGCGCCTGCGAACTCCTCTCTGGACGGAGGGAACATAGCGTTGGCCATCTTCATCCTGGTTCTTCTGCTGTCTGTGCTGCTGGGAGGAGCGTATGTCTATGTCACACGGTAAGCTCTGACTGCTCAGATTAAAGGAATAGTTTCACATTTTGTAGCTTAATGGAGCAACATTTCAATCTACCAGAGATCTTCGTCACAAAGCAAGACAAATAATATGTAGGCACAAACATGCTCAGCACTCAGGTGATTGTGATCTGCATGATTGAGAGTCAATGACCTCAATGAAAGGAGCTAAAAACAACTCTAAACAACCTGCATCAATATTATACAGGCTCATATGAAATACTTCAAAAGTTGAATCAAATATAGATCATAAATCATATGAGTCATCCACAAAGTTACCATTAAAAACTACCATATAGAAAAATACAGGCAAATGGAGGCAAGTTCAACCTAATAATTGGCTTTAATCTGTGTTAATACATACAACAGAAAAGGCAACACAGTCAAAAGAAGAAAATGGAAAAAAGAAAAGTGCTTCAACAAATATAAAACGGTCTGGAGAGACAAGGTATTCATTAAGGTATCTACTTAGAAAAGATGTATAACCACTTATAAAAAAAAAGGTTTTAGATCAATATCTAAATTTAGATTAGGTGATAAACTATTAAAGGTAAAAATAGAGAATGCCTCTCTTCTCTTTTGATCATTAGTATGTATGTTATTTCTTTGTTCTGAAATACAGGTCTGGAAACAGCGTGTTGTTTTTCCTGTGTAAGCCAAACCACAGTGACATTTAATAACGTAGTTAACGACATTTTTTGTGTTACAAGTAATGATACACTTTGATATTTAATTTTTTTATTTATTTTTTGCTGGAAATGAGTAAACATATAAACATAAAAGTTGCCATTTGATGTACTGTCCCAAAGTTAGCTTATAGCTAATTTTCAGCCAGCAGCCGGCTAGCGTAGCTTAGATTAGCTAGCCCAGCTCTGTCCAAAACTGATAAAATCCACCTACTAGCACATTTAAAGCTCACTGATTGTTAGCACATTAGTTAAAATAGTGTCCATCTTGTCCCGTTATCGCTCTGCCAGAAAGCTAATACGCATATTTTCCAAAGATATCAAATTATTCCTTTAACATTTGAAGCTAGCTAGTTTAGCAACGGGGCAAAGTGGGCAGCTCTCCTTACACTTTGGCTTTTTATAAAGGAATAAATAATACAGCCTCTACATTTTCTTATATTGTTGACATTGTCAGAAAGGTGATAATTGTACTTTATGTTTATTCATGTATTCATGTATTTTAATATTTACTATGGCAGAGCTTTTGTTTTGGAGCACAAATATAGAAACGCGAGTATGAAACCGTTGAAAAACTCACTTTGAACACTTTGAATCTTAATTTCTTCTTCTGTTTTTCTCTCATCTCGCTCATTAGGTGCAGATATCACTCCAACTTAAGGCTTCCTCTCATCTACCCCCATCCCTACCGACAGATCACTGTGGAGACCGAGTTTGACAACCCGCTCTACGAGACAGGAGGAGTAAGTGTCCCCGTAAACGCACCGAAACGCTGCATTGCTCGCTTCACGGCGAGACGACTGACACTGTGTCTTCTCTTTCTAAATTTCTTTCAGCAGGACACTCGTGAATATGAAGTATCAATATGAGAAGCCTCACAAAAGACATTTCTGAACAAAAAACGACCGCCCCTCCCCAACTCTTCATCCTCTCCTCCCTCCTTCTCCGCCCAGGAGGAGGCGATGTAAATACGAATAGATGATGTCCAGCCCCTTCTGCCACAAGACGCCACGATTGATCTTGTTCTCTCTCCTCCCTCTCTCCTTTTTTTTTGACGCGACAGCTTCTGAAGACATTGACGGGGGGCGAGGGGATAAAAAGATAAAATTAAAAAAAAAAAGGAGAGGGAGGAAAAGAGAGGAGACGACGGACCTGCGTGGATCGGTGTCGCCGGGAGATGACGGGAGACGGAGAACAGGAGGGGGTAAAAGCCCAAAGATCGTCTCAAAAAAAACATCAAACGTGGTGAGAAAAAGACGAGATGTTGGGTGTGAAGTGGGGCAAAGAGGGGGAAGGAGTTGGGGACAGGACACAGTATGAGGAATGTGGAATGAGACGACTGAAGCACTTTTTAGTATATATTTTTGGTGTCATAATTCGATTCAGAATAAGTTCTTACTCCGACTCACTGTGTGCCAAAGCATCAAACCTTTATCCACCGAACTGCAACATGAAACATAAGCAACAGGGAGGCTGAAGGTCAACGTCTGACCAACAGAAAGAAGCAGAGAAAGTTAGCAGCAGCTTTTTGGTTTTGTTCAGACTGACGGCACAAATCTGTTTGGTTTTTGGGGGGTTTTTTTTGGCAGATCCGGAGAGCAAAAAACAAATCGCAGCTAGCATTTAGAGGTTTCAAAGAGTCTTTTTACAATTTACAGTTTCATTCAGCAGTCACTTTTATCCAAACACAAGTAGAGATCTAGTCGAGTAAGAGCTGTAAAGCTTAAGTTTGAGTGTGATAGGGTGTAGATGCCAACAGGCGGTCCACAGAGGTGATGATTAGAGAGCATAGAAGCAGATTTTTTTTTACCTTCAGTCCATAAAGTGCAGAGGTTTTTAATCTTTTCTTAAAGACTGAGAGGGACTCTGCAGATCGAACAGTTACAGTCTGGTAACCTGTTCAACCGACGCAACGCAACACACAACAATGACGTCAAATCCAGAGTGACTGAGGTGCGTCGGAGCGGCCGAGCCGAGTCCAAGCTGCTACTAGCAGATCAGCATGGAGGACAGATAGATGCTGAAATAAACTGGGGGATGATGGAGAGGGGGGATGATGGATCTCCATTTCTCATGCTTCCACATTGGAAAGCTGCTGATTTGCCTGCAGTCTGAACAAAACCTTTTGATTTTTAATTTGGAAGCATCTTCCAGTCTTTTGCTTGTAAGAGAGGAATCAAATCAAAGTGTCGTTTACTGACCAACATCACGGCTTCAGTGTTTGTAGTAAAAACACAAGTTGTGTCTAGTATCAGGAAAAGCGATTGTTCTCTAAAACGCTGTGAAAATGAAACGGAGACACATTTATTTCCTTCACAGCTTGAAGTTTTAGTGGGTGATAAAAAGGATTCACTAAATACTTCACCGCTTCGTCACGCAAAGATAATTATTAATATATGTACCACGCAAGTATGCGAACGCTTCAAAGCTTCAAGCCACACAAGATCGATGTCACGTGTTGCGTTCAGGAGCGTCTCGACCTGGAACTTCTTAATGTGACGATGCTAGCGTTGCGGATAGGGGGCGCTATAGCATCAAGCGACTAGAGACGGCGGATTCCTTAACAGTCACGCTGAGCAGTTTGTCACGTCTTCAAAGAGGAACCCATCCTTCCTCGATTCAAACGTTGCACATCTTTTCTTTTTTTTCCTTTCATGACGCTTAGTTAGTTAGCTTAGTTTAGTACTGTTGTCATGGAAACGCTCTGATTAGCTTTAAGGAGGCAATATTTGCTAGCTAGACTAAAAACACATTTCCATTACATTACACGGAAATACAAAATCAGTCAATTTATGGCAATGTTTCCCCTACAATAGTACAAGCCTGGCAGGGCCACCAGGCCAACGACGACCCCCGCAAGCCAAAAATATTTTTTGAATGTCAAAAATAACGCCAAATATCCATTAATTCCTAAATCAATAGCGTTTGGGAGCCGCTGAGCAGCGCTGTCTAGAAACGTGAGTTAACGGCTGTGTCATTGCCATGGAAACTGCAGGTAGCATAACTCCTTAGCCAGTGAGTGGTTAAGCAAGAGAGAGAGAGAGAGAGCGTCTGAAATAACGGCTAATGCTAACGGAGCAGAGGAAACGGTTAGCAGCAGCAGTAAGTTGTCAGTCTGGCAGTAAATGTACAGTACAGACTACAGTGTGTCAGTTAATAAACGCTGCAGCTTGTCAACACCATGAAAAGTCACGTCTGTTGTTTCCCCCACTGCTGGAAAAGTGAAGGTTAGCTCCAAAGTTAGCAACAATGGGTTAGCCTAGCTTGACGACGCTAAACTGATAAATAGAAAACGTAGAAATGTGAGGCTGCCCCCCCGCCAGGCCAAACGACTAAACCTAGGGGAAACACTGATTTATGGTATTCGTTAATTGACTCAGAATCTTAATTTTTATGTGAACCACCTTTTTAATGTTTTTGTCTCTCTTATCAGCAATTTAGTGGAAAGAAAAGCTGTAAAAAAAATGTGTCAGCAAGTGAGAGTTGAGGGGACGAATGGGAAAGTAGGAGGATGGAGGGGGGTTTTCAGTTTTTGTTTACATCCACACGAGTCACCATCTGATGCCATAAAAAGATAATAACAGGAGGGAAATGATGTTCAGTTGCTTCCAGTCCAACGCAGGATGTCAGCTGTCTCCTGTCCCCAAACTCCCTCCCGCCTGCAGTCGTCTTCAAGGCTTTTTTACTCCAGCCGGTCCAGGTCTGCCTGTAGCTGTAGTTAAGTGGTATTTTAAATCTGTGACTTTAGGGGCCAGTGCAGTACTGTTGTCTTATTTCTCTCACATGTAGTTAGACTGATGACTGTGGTAGACTGGCCTCAGAGTCTCCAGCTCTGCACCGGCTGACGATTAAAAAGGGGGGGGAAAAATGCAAAACACACATTGTTGCAGACGCGGAGGCTGCAGATGTTAATAGCGTAGCTGTAGTTAACTGACCGACCTTCGAGTGCAAACTCAATCAACCCACCAGATGATGTATTTATTTTGATGTACTGTATATGTGATGTTTTATGCAGATTGATAAATGTACATTTTCATTATGAGAAGACAAATGTTAACAGTTTCCCTAAATAAATGGTAAAACTTGAATAAAAAAGTACAGAAGATTCTTTCTAAATATTGAGTTGTGTGTCATATTTTCTTTTCAAGAGAGGACAAACGTGGAGACACACAAGACAAGTCTACAAATGTCATTCATTAATTATATCTATCGTCACCCACAGAACATCTGTCAGTGGTCTGTTCACAGCTTTTTTTCTGAAGTCTGTCTAGAAATTTACAGCAATGAACAAACTTATTTATAATAGAAATTGTTGTTAACCCTGTAATTTGTTTTATTTCCCCTTTATGTATTATTTATACGTAACAATGCACATTAATCAATAACGACATTTTAACAACATCAGTCTAAATGTGCATCTGTAGTCCTGACACGACTAAAAACAGATAAAGCACTTCACATAATCAAAATGAGACACCACTCTTTGTGAACAATATTAAATAAGTAATACGACCATAGAAATTTAAAACTCTAAAAACCAGCTAATCTATAAAAACATGAGTACATATCTGACTCCTCTGAGTCTCTTATTAGCTTCAACAAGGAACGTATTGCACATTTTCTCTCATTTTTTTTCTTTCTTCCACATTCAAAATTTAAGATGGATAATAAATATTGTATTTAGGTTTTCCTGGAAAAACTTTAAAGTCCCCCCTCTGCTCAAAAATGTGTTTTGCTTCTTGTTCCTTCACTTGAATGTTTTTAGTTTCACTCTGCGGTACTGTGTGTGTGTGTTAAAACGTGTCTGAATGGAACCTCTAATCAGCATTTAAACTTGTTTATAAAACCTTATCGAGCACCTTCTCATAGCTGCGACGTGCCAACTAGGACTCTCAGATCTTCCTCTGGCTTCCTTTCAGAGGTTCATGTTTCCCAAAAGGAATCTGGTGAAGCTGCTTCCTGTTTTTATGCCCCTAAACTGTGGAACATCCTCCGCTTAGATCTTAGAGCAGCAAACTCCAAAAACAGAAATCAAAGACGTATATCTTTTTAATATGACTTTCTTAAATTTCACCTTGTAAAATTTTAATCTTTGGTATTTACATGATTGTTCCTGATGGCCTTATTGGTGTTGTTTTTAATGTTTTATTATATTGTTATCAAGCAGCAGCGACCACATCATGAATCTGAAGCACCTTAAAGTGCCAACTTCCCCCTACAAATATGAAGTAAATCAATAGTTTCAATAAGTCATTCTGGTCTCCTTCTCTAAATTCAGGCCCTCTAATGAGTTTACTGGTGGACATTTTGGAAATTATTGCTCTGTTAATAAGATTTGAAGACTTATAGTTGTTTTGACTTGCACCGAGTCAGACTATTATCACATTATTTCACTAAGTTTAATGTTACTTTATTATGATACCTGCCCTGTTAGCACAATCTAGCTAAAGTAGCTAATGTTATCCCAAGTGTGCAGCGCATAGTGGTCCCAGTAAGCTAGCATTCACTAAGTTTAGTGTTAAGATACCTGCTCTGTTAGCACAATCTAGCTAAAGCAGCTAATGGTAGCACAAGTGTACAGTGCTTGGTGTTTCCAGTAAGATAGCATTCACTATGTTCAATGTTATGTTATTATGATACCTGCTCTGTTAGCACAATCTAGCTAAAGTAGCTAATGTTATCCCAAGTGTGCAGCGCATAGTGGTCCTAGTAAGCTAGCATTCACTAAGTTTAATATGATTTTGATACCTGACCTGTTAGAACAGTCTAGCCAAAGTGGCTAATATTAGTGCTCGGTGTTCCCAGTAAACTAGCATTAGCTTGGGTCTGAGGTAGCAGGGCGTGTTTCCAGAGCGGGAAAAGCATCACCCCAGACTGCTTATCTAGAAAGGTCTGGCTCCAAATGGGAAAATCAGCAACTCTGGGCTTCAAACTGGTTCCAATAAAACGTCCCATCTCGCTACATCCATCTTCCACACAGTCTGTGTGGTTGTGATCAAAGTGGTAATTTTCTTTCCATTTTTCAAATTATTGTTGTTGTTATTACTTTGGTGCAGCAGAAATGTGTCTTTTCTGCTCTCCAAACCCCAACAGAAAAAAAGATTTTAATCTTCTTAATTGTTCTGAAAAGTTTCTTTGAAGTATGAACTCCTTACTTTCACTCCCAGTGTGCAGTTTTGGCAAGCGTTCAGTTTGACAAGCAAGTTTTTTTTTTTTCTGGAGTGCTGTTCTTGTCTTGCAAATATACCCTGATGGGTGGGCGGCAAATCCTGCCCCACAGCATTTCCCTGCCTCCAGCCCGTTTTAATGTCCTAATGATTCCTTCTGTTGCCACCGTGAATGCTAATAAGGAGATAATGCTTCCTGCAAGGATAGCAATTTCCAGAGGCTTTCCTGCTGCGGTTAATTTGACTCTTGAGAAGCTTTTAACCAGATGCTTAATGATATTAGGCACTCTGAGCAAACTGAGTGCCACCCACACAAGTTTAATGATCCAAAGGCATTTCACAGAGCCAGAAATACATTACATTTATGTCTACATTTAGAACATTTAGTCGGTGCTATTACCCAGAGAGATTCTAATGAGTTCAGAAACACAAGGAGATCATCAATATTACAAGCAGCTAACAGCATGGGTCAAACCCACACTATAGAAGCAGCAAATGTGTGTCATGGATATTTATGTATAATAGACAGGAAATGCTTTTGTTTTCTCTCCTATTTATTTTTCTCTACAGTTTATCGTGCCACAGGCAGTCATCGCTAATCAGAATGTAAAGCCAATAAGTGCAACACCACCAGCAGCAGTGCTTAAAAATCAAATAGCTAATTTTGCCCTGGCGTACAGATAATCAGATGTTTTATTTAAAGCTCAACTCAAACATTATTCATGGATTTCTACATTGCATCACCTCATCGTACTGGATGATATGAGTACAGATATGAAAAGTGCACTAGCTTTGGGCTCAGGTTGCTTCCATCTTCTCTGATATATTGGATGGTTCTTGTACCGTCTTCTTCTACAAATCATGTTACCGAGCGATGATTCAACCCTAAAGCCCATCTGCTCATAAGAAGAGAGTCTCATTTGCAGGAATAACAGTTTTGAGATGGAAAGCTCCCCTAGTATATTCCAGTGGAAGCTGCCGTTTCAATCATTTCACAAACATCATTTGAGGCTTCTTGTGCTCAGGAACTTTCCCCGAGTAAACAAAGTGTATTGTCCTAAGTGTAAAGACAATGGACAGAGCTGTTGACGCATGTTTTCACAGAGTCTATGTCCTTTTGTATGAGCACATTCATGTGCTTTCACACCAAATTACAAAGGAAAAACAATAAAAAAGTTTTCGTATCGCATCGTTAAAATGGTCCATTTCACATTATTGCTGACACACGTTAATATCACATGTAAATAAAGACTTTCGACGGTTGATATCCACCATCCAAAAGAAAAACAAACCATTGCTGCAAACACACAAACTGCACACGTTTCCTAAAACAAAGACAAATACATTACTTTTAAATTTCTAATGTCACGTATCAGAAAAAGTATAGAGATACGAAAGCCATATAACCAGAGATGTCAAAAGTATTCACATTCATTACTTAAGTAGAAGTATAGATACTAGGGTTTTAAAATACTTCTGTAGAAGTTGAAGTATCAACTCAAACTTTTTACTCAAGTAAAAATATTAAAGTACTGGTTTCAAAACTACTTGAAGTATAAAAGTAAAAGTAATATAAGGGGGAAAAAATGCCAGTGAGGACAAAAGCTTAGGCCACACAGGCCTCTAGTACACTATCCCACCCCTCCCCAAAAAAACATTTTCAAAAGGCCAGAACGACTCGCTGCTGGTGCTCGGCTGAGACAAGACACTCGGTCTGCTATGTGTCCTGCTGGAGTGTGGCGTCATTTATAAATGTGCAGGTGCGAATGATCACGTACAAACCAATAGGGTGTCGGAATAGCACATGTTTATTCCTCTCATCCAACCTCAATCAAATTCACTCTATCCGGATGGCGCCATTTATCTGGATAGGTTTTTTTGTTGTTGTTTTTTTTAAACAATGACAAGCCGGGAATGAAAACAAGCTGAAATGAAATAGGAGGAACAAGGCTATTTACTCCTATTTACTCCTACTCCTTACATAAAATGTAAGGAGTAGAAGTAGAAAGTCGTCTGAAAAATAGTTACTCCAGTAAAGTATAGATAACCAAAATTTCTACTTAAGTAAGGTAATGAAGTATTTGTTGTTTGTTACTTGACATCTCTGCATATAACACGTTTTATCTTGTAATGCTGTTTAATTTTACTGAATAACCTGTTTCTCGTGATATAAAGGAGAATATAAAACAAAATATATTTCACTTTACATTTCATTAAACTCATAAAACTGATCCTGTTGTCTGACTTTCCCCCCTGAGCAGATGATGTTTCATTTTCAGCTCACTCGGGCTCATTTGAACTGATAAACACACTGGAAAAACAAAATTTTTAATCACTACTTGTATTTTATGACAGTCTGCTGTCGATCAGACCCATCAGTCTGTTTCACAGTCTGCTCATAAAAGCGGCCCGACGTGCCTCACAGCCCAGATCTCCTCTCACAGCTCCAGTCTACAGCTGCAGCATATTAATCTACTCCCCAGAAGAACCTCGTGGCTTTATTTTGAACCACTTCACGTCTCTTGTAGGTTTAAATCCACCATTTCAGCGGCGTGGTCCAACACAGGACGGACTCGTTAAGAGTTTAGTGTGTACGAGGAGAAACGGTAAATAGTAGTCCGTACTGCATTTTTAAACAAGAGAACGCTACAGGCTTTCTTTGTGAGTTTGGACAACTCTGGAGTCAGGTCTTACTGCTAATAGTGTCTGTCTGTGAGGAGACGGATTAAAAGAGACCTGCATCATAAACAGAAAGGATAAAAATCAATGCAGCAGAACCAGAGATATCCCAGATAGGATAAGCGGAGACTGCTGGTTTTCTTCTGGCTCGGATAAAATGGATGTGAGCCTGAAATGGCACCGCATATAAAATAGCAAATATGGTCCAAATATCCCCAAAACAAATGTGGGCCCTTTTTTTTGGGGGGGGGGGTAAAGAAGCGGTACTCTCAGGGATGTGTATTCTGGTTTGTTCCTGGTTGACAGACCGCTTGCTTGTGGCCCAGATCTGGGAACACAAGAGCCCGAGTGCCACACAGTATGTGGGCCAGATGAAAGTGGGCCACAGCAATTTCTCTGCCTGGGATCTTCTTCAAGCAGCAGCGACCACATCATGAATCTGAAGCACCTTAAAGTGCCACCGATGGCCGCTAGACGCCCCAACTTCCCCCTACAAATATGAAGTAAATCAATATTTTCAGTGAGTCATTCTGGTCTCCTTCTCTAAATTCAGGCCCTCTAATAAGTGTGCTCGTGGTCATTTTGGAAATTATTGCTCTGTTAATAAGATTTGAAGACTTATAGTTGTTTTGACTTGCACTGAGGCAAACCCTTGTCACATTATTTCACTAAGTTTAATGTTATTTTATTATGATAACTGCCCTGTTAGCACAATCTAGCTAAAGTAGCTAATGTTATCCCAAATGTGCAGCGCTTAGTGGTCCCAGTAAGCTAGCATTCATTCAAGTTTAATGGTATTTTATTATAATACCTGCTGCTTTTTTTATTTTTATTTTTTATTCTGCACATTCTTCCTCATCAAATCCTGGCAACTACATTACCCACAATGCAACTCAACTGCAGACAGTTTGGTTGGGGAGATTGCAGTGTGTTATGCTAAAGCCTAGAGCTAATAAATACGCAGCAATTGTATATTAACCACTGAAACTTCTACTGGATCTCAGATTAATCTTGATTAATACATATGTTGTGTTGTTATTAACTCTCCATTTGACAAACATCCAGCTCCTCGCAGTTAAAAAAATATGCACTCAAGACAAAATTTCGTGTTAAAGATTATCTGAAATCAAAAGACAATTACAAGGAGGAAGAACTCAATAGAGCGTGGACATCTCCTCAGCTCTATAATCCCCTCAACTAGTCATTAGTTTTACAGACAGCGTTTTATTGGTTAAATGACAGATTTAGCAGCGTTAGGCCTCCTGGTAACACTAAACCAAAGGTCATGGGGTCGCTAAGATCAATCGGTTTTATCCATAAGTTCATGTTGTGTCAATTTAGGAATAATGACTCAGGAAGATCCTGTTTATTTATGAACTGATGATGATAGTGTTCATCAATGATCATCCACAGTCCTCCTTGTGTGTGAAAATGTATTTAAAAGTTTATGTGAAGCTAAATATGAAGCTTCAGCGTCCAAATGAGTCAAATCCAGTAGATATCTTTCAACGTTACAGTCTTTTTAGTGCCAAAGTTCCTCTTTTTGTTTCTATACTTCCACCTGCAGCTCAACAGGGAAACACAAAGAGGAGAATTTGATGCTAAAAAGACTGTAAATGTGTCAGATATCCACTTGATATGACTGACTCAGACTGCTGAAGCTGAACAGAAGCTTCACATCTAGTTTTTTTCATGTGGTTTGTTTTTCAAAGCCTGACTTGTTTCATTATATTGCTTTTCTTATATACTGGAGGTACTATTGTTGCACTTGTCTCAGGCACCAATAGTCAGGGCTGCCCTGAGTGGGTCAAGTGGGCCGTTTATAATTCTTCTATAAATATATAATGAAAGGATGAGGTAGAATTGCACTGATGACATTTATGTCTTTGTGGGAGTTATAATACTATTGTATTGTTTCTTCGTTCTTTTTATTTATAAGAAAGCCAATTTGTATTTTGGTTGATCCAGCTCTCTTTGTTTCATTTGTTTGTTTGTTTGTTTGGTAGGGTGAGGACAAGTTATTTGGTAGTAACTAGGCTGTGTTTTGTCTGATTTTCAGTACTGATGTTGTATTTCAAAACAAAAAGTGAAGGTCAAAGAAGTAGTCAGTTGAAAAAACAACAACTGCTGTAATAAATAGTGAGTGACAACAACAACAACTACTACAACAACAACAACAACAGTATAATAATAGTAATGTCGTGGTGTTTCTATATAAATATTTATGAATCTATTTTTTCATATTTTTCTTTAAAATGGAGCCGAATGTTTTCTTGTGTTCGCCAAATGTCAGGTCTACATCCGCGCGGACTGTCAACGATCATTTATTACCCTCACTTTTCCTCAAAAAAAAAGTTATCCTCCTCATGATTCTGTGTATTATGTCTTCTGTATTTCTTTTACCAATTATATACATGTTTAATTACTTCAAGAATCACGTTATCGCGTATTTGTGTATGATCATATTTTATAGTTCCACCGGGCGGGTCAGCGGAAGGATATCCGGCGTGTTTTCTATAAATGCTGCTTCGCCGCTTTTGTTTTGCAAACAGCAAACAGGAGCCGGAAGTTAGTGAAACAAACACCGGTGGGAAACATTTGTCTGTAAGTATTCTGGGGTTTTTAAGAGGATAATCGCCATGTAACGACGGTTATTTCATATATGTTGTTATGTGATGTTATGTGTGATGAATAAACCATAAATTTGCCGCGGGTGACCGATATATTGAGAGCTACGTCATCTGTTTGGGAAGCTAACGAGGCTAACGGGGGCGTAAGCTAACTAACTTTCAGTGGATTTCATTCAGATTTTAAGTTAGTTTATTAACTCGATAGTGGTCAAAAAATAACAAGGAACAGAGGGGAATGATGGAGGATAATTTGGTGACCAAGTTAACGTCAAAATGGCCCGAAAAACGTCGAACGTTTCATTTCGGTGTTTAGCTATTTTAACAAAAACAAATAGGAAACATCTGGATAACTGAACACTTCACTGTTTATACGTACAAACCAGCTCATCCAGTAAACTCTACAAGATAAAGCTGTTGTGTTGTCACAAAGATTTGACAGGAAAGTCTCTGGCGGTGACCTAAATAAACTGCAACGTCATATTGGCGGAAATATTCAGTAAACAGGCGACAGAAATGAGTCAGCAACCATTTTAAATACTCGATAAAACTTTGGTTTAAAGTCGCTTTTGATGAGCGTAAACGCCTCATATTTGTACCCAAATGTTTGTAGACATCAGTAAACCCCCTTTGTGTCGAGTTTCTTTGTTACGTCTCAGAACAAAAGTGTGACTGAAACTAAGGTTTCAGTTCCTCTACAATAAAACGAGAAGAAAAAAAGATACTTCATATAGCAGAGGCGTTAGTAATAAGAGAATAACACATGACTGTTTGTGTCCTACCTATAATTATGAATAAATATCTGTAATATATACACATACAAAAAAAACAGTCTTAAGGTTAACTTTCATTGAAGCACTTGTTCAAGTTTCAATCATCTTTTCTCTCAACAGTGTAAAAATGCAGATCTTTGTGAAGACCCTGACCGGCAAGACCATCACTTTAGAGGTCGAGCCCAGCGACACCATCGAGAACGTCAAGGCAAAGATCCAGGATAAAGAAGGCATCCCTCCCGACCAGCAGAGGCTGATCTTCGCCGGGAAGCAGCTCGAAGATGGCCGCACCCTCTCCGACTACAACATCCAGAAGGAGTCCACCCTCCATCTTGTGCTCCGTCTGAGAGGAGGCATGCAGATCTTCGTGAAGACCCTGACCGGCAAGACCATCACCCTGGAGGTCGAGCCCAGCGACACCATTGAGAACGTCAAAGCCAAGATCCAGGACAAGGAGGGCATCCCACCCGACCAGCAGCGTCTGATCTTCGCCGGCAAGCAGCTGGAAGACGGCCGCACCCTCTCCGACTACAACATCCAGAAGGAGTCCACGCTGCATCTGGTCCTGCGTCTGAGGGGAGGCATGCAGATCTTCGTGAAGACCCTGACCGGTAAGACCATCACCCTGGAGGTCGAGCCCAGCGACACCATCGAGAACGTCAAAGCCAAGATCCAGGATAAGGAGGGCATCCCTCCCGACCAGCAGCGTCTGATCTTCGCCGGGAAGCAGCTGGAAGATGGCCGCACCCTCTCCGACTACAACATCCAGAAGGAGTCCACCCTCCATCTTGTGCTGCGTCTCCGTGGAGGAAACTAAGCTGCTAATAAAGATGTCTCAGTAAAAAAAAAAAAAACCCACACAATATATTCCAGTGTTCAATCACTCCTCCTGATCAGCTGTCAATCATTCCCTTTTTTTTTTATTTTTTTAAAGTTTCAATAAAGGTTGAGCATTCCTGAAACTTGCTTTCATCTGCTTTTTGATAATTTCTCTGCACATTTTTGCCAGCTTGAAGTGACTTTAGGTTCCAGGGTTTTTTAAATTGAGTTGAACAGGAAATGAGTTGATGTGAAGATAATTAGATTTGTTTGGTGTTGAAGTGTTTGACTAGAGTTCAAGGTTTTAAGGATGTGTTGGTGGATCTGTTGAACCTAAAATGTTCATTCTGGTTTTATTATGACTTTTTTTTTTTTTGAGTGCAAGAAAAAAGCATCTACTGAAATCCTGCTGTTACAAAATGTTCATCACAGCTAATAAAATGGCTTCTCACCGTCAACTGAACACTTGTGTTTGTCTTTCTTAATGAATTTCTTTCACTTCACTTCCAAATGAGTCTATTAAACTGCTGAAAGCTAACGGCAAATTAAATTAAACTGCTGAAATAAACAATCCTCTTCATGTTTTAATACTTCTGAGGCAGGAATCACTTCAATATTTAACCACTAGTTGTCACCAGAGACTGACGGAAAGACTGTTTCACTCTGAAGATGTCAGAACAACACTAATAGATATTACAATATATTCTCCTACAAATAATATACATATATAACGGAATTTAAAGTATATTTAAGGTTTAAATGAGCTTGACAGTTCATCCATTTCAGATAATTTTGATTTAATTGTTTTTTTTAAAGGTAAACTTGGCTCTAACTTGAATGTGATGAAGTTTAAATGTAAAAAAAATACTTTCCGCTTTACTAGAATTCACAACACTTAGCAGAATTTGTTCAAGCAACTGTAAATAATTTTGAATCCAGTCATTTTTGAAACATTTGAGCATTTTTTGACCTTCAAACTGACCTCTGACTAAAGCATGTAGCAGTTTAATTCAGAGGAAAAGGACATTTTTTCATTCAATAACCAGCATGTTATCACCTCCTTTGAATTAAATACAACACAGAACAAAAACAAAAACAATAAAACAGATTTTAAACGTTATTTTATTACATTTTTAGGGCTTCACATCCATAAACACACAGAAAAAAAAATATCAATCACCCTCTTTCTCTATCATTCTTTATAAATGCACAAGAGAAGAAAGAAAGAACGAAAGAAAAAAAAGCAGTATATGATCAGCAGTAGTGATGCACTAACACAGGTCGAGAGAGAAGAGTTTATTTATATTTATTAACACGTTTTGGTTGTTTCTTCGTCACTACAGGAAGCTCAAAAGCATCTCGGTCGGTTCGACAAAGATATAAACCTGACAGACAGATGGGGAGCCTGTACGCTATATTAATATATCATCTGATTCAAACCTAATTAAAGTGGAAGAACACTTAATGTGTGTTTGTCAGGCTGTAAATCAGCCTCTAAACAAGTGAATTTAAACCGATGAGTTGTAATAAGTATGCAACACTATGCACCTTCCCTCTGTGTGTGTGTGTGTTTGGATGTTGTAAAGCTCTCTCTCTCTCTCTCTCTACAGAATAGTCTCAGCACAGGAGTCGCTAAAGTGAGCATGCAGTTTTCTGTCAAAGTCTCTGTGTGTCTGAGGTGTCAGCGGGTCATTAGGGGGGTAAAGGCGGTGTCGTGTGGAGTAGAAACCAGACCCCTCGCAGTCTGACTCCACCTGGATGTTGACCTGGGGCACGGGCGGGCGCAGCGGCAGAGGCAGAGGCACAGGCAGAGGCAGAGGCACGGGCACGGGCAGGTGTGACGGAGCGTCCCCTGTGGCGAGGCTCGTCTGGGAGTGGGCAGGTGAGGGGGGGCAGGAGATCTTCAGGTGCAGAGTGATGCTGGGGAACAGTGGCAGGAACCGGCCGGGTTACACTTTTACTTTTTTTTTTTTTTTTTTTTTTTTACTATCACACACACACAAGCTCAAAAACATACAAGTGGAAGCTTGAAACATACAATTCAAAGTGTGTGGTTAAATTGGTTTGAAGGTGCAGCGTGTTACATGAGGGGGGAAAAGAAAACATTAAAAACCAGATTTGGAGGGAAAGTTGTGTTTTAAATGACTGAAGAGGGCACTGTTCTTCAAGTTTAATAAGTTTGATTTAGAGGGCAGGTGGTGGAAGGAGTGAGAGGCTGATGAAAGTGAGAGGGGAGAGGGGAGAGAGAGGAGAGAAATGCATGTGGAGCAACAGCTTAGCAGGGGAGAAGTGGCGAGTTGCAACAGGAAGAAGGCTCACAGGGGAAACATGGACTCATTTTGTCTGTACGTTTTTAAAAATAGCACAAAGAAGAAGAAGTACTCAGAGCCTTAATAACTTTAGTGCATGTCAGCGTATTTTACAAGTAGACTATTCAGTCCCCTAGGTTAAATGATTTTGCCTGGCGGGGTGGGGGAGGATTTCTACGTTTTCTATTTATCTGTTTAGCGTCGTCAAGCTAGGCTAACCCATTGTTGCTAACTTTGGAGCTAACCTTCACTTTTCCAGCAGTTGGGGAAACAACAGACGTGACTTTTCATGGTGTTGACAAGCTGCAGCGTTTATTAACTGACACACTGTAGTCTGTACTGTACATTTACTGCCAGACTGACAACTTACTGCTGCTGCTAACCGTTTCCTCTGCTCCGTTAGCATTCACCGTTATTTCAGACGCTCTCTCTCTCTTGCTTAACCACTCACTGGCTAAGTAGTTACGCTACCTAAGTTTCCATGGCAACGACACAGCCGTTAACTCACGTTCTGAGACAGCGCTGCTCAACGGCTCCCAAACGCTTTTGATTTAAAAATGAATGAATATTTGGAGTTATTTTTGACATTTAAAAAATATTTTAGACCTGGTTTGGCTGAACTATTATAGGGGAAACACTGCTATTAATCTGTTGTTGAGAGTTCTTCACCTGCTTCAAAGGTGCGTTTAGAAGCCGGGGAGAAAAAAAACAAAAAGTGTGTTGGTCTCATTATAAAGTTGTTCTTTATACTACAAAAGTGTTTCTGGAGTTTTGACCTCGACAGTAAACGCTTGAATGAGCCGGTGAGCCTCATTAATATGGCCGGTATATTTAATCAGAAGGCCACAAAGCCTGTCAGGGCTCATTGAAGAGGAAGAGGAGGAGGAGGAAGGGGCTTGGTGTATAACAGCAGTGCCTTTAACATCGTCTGTTATCTGATTGCTACAAAGATTGTTTATTAGATGTCATTTATCTTACAGAGGCTCCATTTTAAGGTGACTTGTTAAAGTTTGAGTACCGTATTTTATACTGTCAGATGAACCAAAGACAATTTACCACTTTTATAGGCAGTAAAGTCAAATCCTGTTCTATTCCACAAAATAAAAATACTCCATTACATGTAAAAATTCTGCATTCAAACTCCTACTTATGTACATGTAGTTTGTTTTTATCTAAACATAGTTAAAAGTGATTATTTCACAGAAAAATTATCTATATCTGGATTCTTATGAATCATCCTTTTATCTGTAAGCATCATATTTTATAAGCCTGTCAATCTGCACAGCAACCAGTAAATATAGCTGATAAATACATGTAGTTTATTATTATTATTGTAAAGTGTTACTGTCGAGATTTGTGTTGTTATATCTTTATTAATATGTTTGATCTTGTTAAGTTTCTTAACGATACATCTGGGGGATCATAATGTGTTTATGCCTCCTTATTTTCACACATTTCAAACATCTGTTGAAAAGCGGGACAGGATTAATGAGCTTGTTTCTGTCGGCAGGTAAACACGGAGAGGACGGCGGCCATGCAGGAAACACAGGACAGGTCACGGAGGAAACGTGCTCTCTGGTGTGAACGGATCAGTTAGTCGAGTCGAGTCAGGAAGGAAATCTGCAAACTGAGGAAACTTTAAGGAGCCAAATTTAAAAGAGAGAAACTGATATTTAAAGCAAAAGAAACAACCAAAATCCTGTTGTGATGAATAAACTCCGGGCAAATGTCAGGAGACAGTTTTAAAGGGCCGGTGTGTGGGATTTAGCGACATCTAGTGGTGATGCTGCAGATTGCAAACAACTTAAAACCCTCCCTCTCCTTCAAAGTGATTAGGAAACTCATGAAAGACATGAAAGCCCTTCTCTAGAGCCGCCACTGTTTGTTAGAGGACCCAGGGCTCATTCTACAGTAACGAAAACACAACAATTCTTATTTTCAGGTGATTATACACTAATTAAAACATACTTATGAATATTATATTCCATCCGTTCCACTAGATGCCTCTAAATTCTACATACTGCACCTTTAAAGAGACTGATGACTGATCCACATCACTGGCTTCCTGTCATATGATGTATTAAATGTAATAAATAAATAATAAAGTCACTGTTAGTATGAACTTTATCTGACACTATGTGCTTTACTGATTTTAGGTGCTGTACATGTGACAAACGTCTTATGGCCTGTGAGGCACCTTATATAGTTCTGTCACGACTCTTAGAGGAGCCTCTTAGATAAACAATGAACCCAAGATTAAGGTTGAATGTAATCTAGATGTAACACGTGGTTATGAATAATATGGTGTGAGGTATCTATCATGAAGTTAAAGCATAAGGAGAAGCTATGTTGTTCATGTGATAATATCCGAATGTGTAATCCTATACAAGCTACGTACCGATAGTGGTACGGAGCCCAGAACTTCTCTGTACATGGAACGGACCCGATGGCCATCGTATAATAAAAGCCTTCAAAATAAGAACTTCTCTTCCTTTGAAAGATACACCATCACACATCCATCCTTTCAGTCACACTACTGTTAAATGAACTCACTTTCCTGGAAGGTAGCAGGACCCTGTTTCCCCAAATAAATAATCTTAATGCTAAAATGATGATAAAACTCGAGTTTAAGCAGCGTTTCCCAAAACATCATAACACTTTTATAAATAATTATAATAACAAGCGATCGTAAGAGGCAAAGAGCGTCTTAAGAGACTTCAGTAGCTGCAGGAGGAACCAAAAAACTATGTTTTATTCAAGTTTTTAGCATTTTTAGTTTATTTTTTTTTACACTGATGCTCTTAAAGGACGTTTAATGTAAAATAAGTAGAAACGTTTTAATTAGAGAAGAAGCTAAACTAAACAAACGCGGGATTTGCGGGTGTCAAAGTAAACAATGTCACTTCCTGTCTAGCTTCTGTAACTCGGTACGATCGCTCGTTCAGCTTTTCCTTCATCTTTCACCCGCTCGCTATCAGAAGCTGAAACCTTCGCGACTTCAACGAAGAACGCAGAAAAACAAACCGATGAAACTTTAAAAGCGCTGCAGGAACCGAACCCGGACGTTTACGGCGTCACTTCGGCCTGGTTTAATAATCTCTTCTGGCTCGAGTGTGTTTTCAGTGTCTACACCGTCTTCTTCTATGTTATTCTTATGTTGTTTTCTATGTGCTTTCTTGTTTTAAAGCATCTGATGTCTTACAGACTACATTATTAATAAATTAATTATAAAAACAATAAATAGAGTAATTAATATTAAAAAATAATCAGCTTACAGACTGTTAAAGTTACTTTCAGCATCTCTTCAGAGACTTCTGGTTCTTAATGGTTTTCACTCGCTCTTACAGTAAACGCTGCTTTGGGATGTTGAAATGCTTAACTGCTAAAAAAAAAAAAACAGTTGTTACCAGGAAACGAGACCCAAAAGAGAAGAACTCCTCTTTGTTTTAATCACGACTCCCTGGAGGTAAAAAAAAAAATAGCTACAAGCTTTCAAAGACAATCTTTACAACAGAATAAAGATATCAAACTGCTGCCTTGTTGTTTCCAGGGATTTACTTTCTCTCTCTTTCTCTCAGCTAAACACAATCACACAACTATAATAGTAATAAACAGCACAAGATAAATGACAGATAGTCCGACACCCAAACCTGAAACTCAGATTATTAAAGGGCCTTCAGCTACTCTGTCTCCTAGAAATATGTTGACAGAAAACAGGCAGCTTCCTATACGAGCATATAAAGATCATTTCTAGGAGACATGTCTGCCTACTGAAGCTAACGTCGCTGACAGATGGACAGTTTAAATCAGTGGCAGCTCAGGCCGCAGCATGTTTGTTTTTTAAGTAGAGAAAAGTGTGTAATCATAATAATCTTTCTGGATCTACAGCGATTAAAATACATAAACAACAGTTAGGAAGGTGTTTGTTGAATTAAACGGATAAAACCTAATTTCTATTTGGCAACTGTGTTAAACAGAATATGTACAAATATCAATTACATGCTCTCGTGCACTGCGTTGTAAACAGTACTCTCTCTCTCTCTCTCTCTCTGCAAGTGCACAGAATTAACAAATCTGCATTTGAAAATAAAATATCTGAAACATTTCCGACACTCATATAAATACAGGTGATGCAGCAGCTGAGAACTGAACAAAAAAATTTGTTGTTTATGTGTTTGGTTGTTTGGCAGTGACAGTGTTGTCCCAGCCAGCGTTTGTGTCAGGTGAGTACATCAGATCACTGTAGGGCACGTGCAGTTTCAGCACACAGTACCTGCGGTCTAGTTCATTTTGATCGGATGTGACTGTAGAGTACGGGTTCATCTCCTGTAAGAGAACACACACACACACACACAGAGACACACACACAGACACAGAAAGAACATATGCACAGAACAACACAAGTATACACAAGTGTGAACAATTCAACACAAGTACCACGAATAACACAGAGACACAACAAGATAATAAAGATGAACAAAAAAGATTCTTAATCTGAACAACAACAGCATCATCTTTAGCAGTTTATCTGGACTGAAAACATTTCTATCACTTTACATTTAAACGAAGATCATCTCTGACTTGATAACCGCAGTGACTTTGTTTACACGCACATCAATAACGCGACACGGCTGACTGCAGTAAGGAGATGATGTTCAGAGCCCGTATTCATCAAACCGCTAAGAGAGACATTTTTAAAAAAGGTACTCATGCTCACAAACCTAAAAATAAAAGCTGTTGCTATCAAATGTCTGTTGAGAAAGAGCTCCAGAGCACTGCGAGTACCCGGATGTTGCTCTCAAAACGGTCAAAAAGTTGAGAGTACAACTATGGACACTTCTCACCCTTAATGGCCGCCATCTTGGCTACGTAGCAGAAGGAGAGGGACTACTTTTCAAACTGGAAATTATACATGTTTTTAGCACTAACCACCACTATACTGTTGTCAGATATAAGCCACCAGTATGTTGTTGGGTTGATTTAGAGGTCTGTAATGATTTGGTAGCATGAACGATAACGCGAATGCTAGCGCTAGCGAATGCTAACGCCAGCTAACGCTAACGCTAGCTAATGCTAATTTGCGGTCTCCATTTCCGGTAAGTGCATAACGGCTGTTTGATTTGAAGCGACACTACCCCGTCAAAATTTGCCCACAACGCCAGTAAATACATAGTGCACATAGTAAACTACATGGAAGTGTACTAACGGAAACATGCGGTTTGAGACACAGCTATTGTCTTTTTTATTCCTCATATTCTTCAGGCAGCTCCCACATCTCGAGTGTGAAGCACCTTAAAGTGCTAAAGATGTCCGCTAGCTGCTCCAACTGACTCTCATTCAAAGAGCCTCAACTTCTCTCTGGAAATATTTTATCACTAAAATGTAGACCCTCTAATAAGTGTGCTGCTGGTCATTTTTTGGAAATTATTGCTCCGTTAATAAGATTCGGGGTCGCGAGATGATTAACAAGACAACAGAAGAAACACAACTTTCCTCTGATTTATGCTTTATTACTTATTGAATTACTGTGTCATTTTATGTCCTCCAGCCTCTAAAAGTTAAACAAATTACAGAGGGAAAATCAATGCTCTTCTGGTTAACTGGAAAATGACTGTAGAAAATATCATTGTTCATAATGAATAATGCAAAGAACATCTTTACTCCTCATTAAGGCAATTTCAAATGTACTTCTAAGTTTGATGAATAAGGGCCCAGACTGTATTTCATGTAAACTGAACTAGATTATTCCCCTACAATTGCCAAAAGTTAAATTATTGAGTGCGTGTGAAAGTATCCAATTATTAATTAAGCAAAATAAACATAAATTATCCATAAACATTATCAACAGTCACAATCAACATCTATCAAAAGCTCTATTAGATCTCCATCTGTCACATTTAGTAAATGTGCATCAAACATTTAAAAAAAAACAAACACAACAGGAGGTGGGAGGGTTGTCGTACTCACAGTCGGAGGTTTGGTTTTGGGTGGGGGGGTTGTCATGGGAGGGGTCTGGCTCTGTTTGGGGCTCTATTTTGACCTCCATGGGAATCTGGACAGGAGGGGGGACAGAGCTCCGGGGCTGAGAGGCACAAAAAGAGGAAGAGGAGTCGACATGCAGGACAAACTGGGAGCTTAAAGGATGAATCTGGTGATGTTTTTTTTTTTTTTTTTCTTCTTGTCAACAAATCTCATGTTTGGATCCAAAACCAACTGATCTACTAACAAGTATTGTGTGTTTGTGTCACACCTGAAAACTATTAAAAACACGTCAAGGAGTCACATCATTGCTCTGTTCCTTCATCACCATGAACACATACACCGTCCTGCTGCCAGAAATACTCACTAGAGCTCCAAATACGGATTCATCCGCAGATGAAAGTAGTCCCTAACAAATATACTGTTTCCTCCTGTTTGAGTGACGTTTATTAAAAACAGATTATTTGCTCATAAAGAGAAACAGGAAGATCTTGACTTGATAATCATCCTGAATTTACAAATATTAGGAGTTGGTTCATGAAGATAAACAGCTGGTGGAGCTAAATTCTCCGGTCGGTGCCGTTAAACCGTCACAAAAGAAGAGAGCACGACGAGATGACGTCATTAAAAAGAGCAGCGGAGGAAATGTGACGTTTCTGTTTACCTGTTTACCTAATAAAGTTGTTTTAACTAACAAAGTCAAAGAGGTTTCATTTAAAATGCTTCACAGATTTTACCCAACTAACCTTTATTTACAAAAGATCAAGAAGGATATTGATGTGAAATGTGTCCACTGTGTTTCTGTCGATGAAACCTTGGTTCATTTACTTTGGTTTTGCCCACACACCAGAAAACTCTGGAGTAGTCTGGCACACTTCATTAGTAACGATCTTTACCCCCAGATTCATTTGTGCTGGAAAAATATCTTATTTGGCTACACTGAATATGACAAGAATCTAAACTCTCAATTCTACATTATTAATTTGTTAATTATTTTATCAAAAATTTATGAACACAAATCTGAATTTTCTGGTAAAAGGCCAAACTTCCTTGAACTGTCTGCATATATTCGACAATATATATCCTCCCTTTCTGATTCTTATAACAAAAAGCTGTTAAAACATATGATTTAAGCGTATTTTCTTATTTTTTCTGTTTTTGCTGTCAACCCCTGGCGTATTTACAATAATTTGTTATGTATTAATGTTGTATACACTAATTCCTCAATGTGAACTCAGGCCTGTGTATACTCGTGTTATCAATAAAGATGTTTAAAAAAAAAGAAGTGACGTTTCTGTTTGTTTCATGTATTATTTTGCTTTGCACACCTCATGATTTCATTGCTAAATTTGTTTCCATTGCAATTAACCAACTTTTTCACCTCAAACAAACTGTATATTAAACTATATTTTGAATTTTCTGTTGTTTCCACTCAAGTTTTTTGTTGTATAAATTAAAAATGCAAATAAAAACAGGTGGATGGAAACACACACCTATAGTTGGTTTTGTTCTTTTCTGTGGGATTTGTTGACAATTATGAAAATATAATATATTATAAGAAACCCAGTTTTATCCTTCAATCACAATCATTAAGAGGAAACACATTCGTCCTCATTATTACTGCCAAAGAGTGTCTTCACTGTCTCGTCTTTGGATGAGGACAGAAGCGAGGGCATTAAAGTGGGCACACACTTTGTTTCTAGAGTTACTGGGACGCAGTGGGAGAGGTCGACAGATACACTAAGAAGGAGCACAGACAGACAGACAGACAGACCGAAAGACTGTAGTAAGTGTTATACAGTGCCTTTTCAGCAACACTGTGGGACAGAGAGGAGAAACATACAGTATTAGTCAGCGAAAACAAACCCAGGAGCGACACAACCACAACAGATGGAGCGACACACGTTTAAATACACAGTAAATACCAAGAAAAACAGACTCGTGTGTGTGTTTTAATTCCACGTTTGCTGACGTTTCCCCTCACCTCCTCGTCGCTCTCCGGCTCCACCACCCTCCTCTCTTTCTTCTTCTTCTTCTCGTCCTCCTTCTTCTTCTTGTCTTTGTCCGGGAGGATGTCGTCCAGCCAGGCCAGGTCGTGTTGTGAGAACATCAGATCCAGCAGTTTACGTACGACCATCAGACCCAGAATCTACGCACGATGTAGAAAAGACGGTTAAACCTCCCCACCCCTCGACGAAACTGGAGACACACAAGAGGCCGTGACGTCGTGCGGTCGCTCACCATTACTGGGAAGATGATGGCGAGGAAGGTCGACTTGAGGATCCAGAGCACAGCCAGACAGAGGATCTGGACGAGCGTGAAAAGGTGGACGCGTCTCAGAGGAACGTGACGCAGGAAGGAGAAGTCCGGCTGGTGTTTGGCCGGCATCAGACACAGCTTGATACGCTCCCAGAACTGAAGCAGAAAACACAGGAGACGTCTCAGGAGTCATTATAAAGAAGTTTTTTTACTTTATTTCCAGGCGGTTGGTACAAAAACATGCCAAGAATTTCCCTCGATCGAGTCATTTTGATCACATTAAGTTAAACTGAAACAAATCCGACGTTTTCATGGAGTTAATAACGCAAAAGACTGAAGCTTTTCTTTCCATTTTCTCCACAGGAACAGATCTGTAATCTACCTGGATGCCGCTGAGCGAGGCCACTCCCATGTAGAGGAACACGCCGTAGAGGACGGGCATCGGGATGTACTGCGTTAAAAAACAAACAGCTGTTAAAAAGGTGCAAATAATAAACCTGATAGAGAGAGAGAGAGAGAAAAAAAACAGCATCATATCGCAATATTGTGTGTTTTTAGACGAGACTTTTCTCCAGATCTTTGCAGAAGAAATTATTGCATTTTAGTGGAATAAAATCTGACATTTTAAGACGTTAAAAGTGCGTTAAGATGTTGTGATTTTGACTTTGTTATTATGATGCTGTCATGACTGTTGACGCCACAGAGAGTCACCGTTTAAAATCCCACTGACATCTAAAATCAATCATGACCTTATTCAACAGTAGGCTGTGTTTTTCACTCAGTATGTTTAGATAAGAATCAGGTCATTTTGTTGTTGTCTAATATCGTTGTTTATTTAATATTTAGGTTTTTAGCAGCCTTTAACGAACACCCTTTCCTGTTAGATGTTTTTAGATGGCAGAGATTACAGCTGGAGAGTTGGAAAAGTTACTTTAGATAAACATTTTTGTGAATTTTATGGATGTTTGGATGTTATAATGACATAAATACACACACTGCACATCTGTTAACTGACCTGGAGAACAGGAGCGAGGAAGACTGAGACTCCGGTCAGAACAAAAACCAAAACGCCGGTCAACCTCTGCTCCCTAAATAAGAAAGAAAGAATCACACAGTATATTATGAATGCATACAGTGTAAAAGACTCACACACACACCAGGTGTCAGGATAGTCTTACCTGACTCCGAGGAACTGAGGCTGCTCTCCGGGAGCGCTAGATTCACTCTCCATCTTCAGGGAGTCGATGTGGGCAATGGAGATGACGGTGGCTGCAACGTACCACGGCAAACCCATGAAGGAGCACACGGCCATCAGTATACCCACCCAGAACAGATCCAGGTGATAGCCACAGCCTTTCTGCAATTGGGTAAAAAAACAACAACTAATGTACAGCAGGTGGTTGAAGGATTTGAGGATACATATCGGAGATCTTGTGATTCTTCTGACCAGCTGCTCTACAAATTAAACCGCAGGCGTGTGTATTTGTACATGTACCAAACATCTTTTACAAACTCATCTCGTTTCTACAGTCAGTCAAAGTTAACAGTTCGGCCGGTTTGCACACCTTCAGCTTGTTCTCCTTGCGGTTGACGATGACGGCACTGATCTGCTGGTCCATGAAGATGAGGATGGTGACCAGGAGAGCGGGAACGAAGCTGGCCACGTACCACCACCAGGGGTTCTTACCGAACGGCATCACCAGCCAGCCGCGGTCAGGACGTGTGGGCTGCATCACACACACATTATAATGACATATAAATATATAGTACAGGTAAACATCCGACTAACACTGGTAATAATAATGAGACTAAAACATACTAACTACCATGCAGCGGTGGAAGAAGTATTCAGATCATTTATTTAAGTAAAAGTATTAAGTTTAATGTACTTAAAGTATCAAAGTGAAAGTTATTTATTATGCAGAAAAACTGACTTGTTTTATTAATAGTGAAGCATCAGTGTTACTGTTGTAGCTGCTGGAGGTGGAGCTAGTTTACACTTTATATACAGTTAGCTAGTTTCAACTAGTTTCTAGTTTTGATCGACACAATGACAAAGTCACTGCTCATTTTAGGGAAAAGTTCATTGATGAGGACATAGTTGGACTATAAATTACATTTTATCTGCATATTTTATTCTTTATTCAGATTTGGTGACTGTAGTTTGTCAGAGATCAGCTGTGCTTCTCTGGCCTCAGCTCTGAAGTCCAACCCCTCCCATCTGAGAGAGCTGGATCTGAGTGGAAACAAGCTGCAGGATTCAGGAGTGAAGCTGCTGTGTGCATGTTACTGTTGTAGCTGCTGGAGGTGGAAACAAAGTTCTCATATTATTTTTCTCAATTATTTTATTTTTATATTTGTGTAAAATATGAAATTTGATCTTGGGAACAATATAAAATATATATATAATATAAAATTCTTAATCAGAAAAGTAACCAGTGACTGTAGTTGTCAGATAACTGCTTCTGAAATGTACTTGAGTAGAAGCATAAAGTACAGCACTGGATTAAGTGCACCTAGTTATCTTCCACCGCTGCTAACACACACACACAAAAAGCACATGCAGAGGGGCAGTCATGTGTTATAAACAAACGTATTTATGGAATAAACACACATCGTAATTTAGTGAGTAAAATCAAATACCTTGATCTCAGTTGGAACGATTAGTTTGGGTGTGTCTAACCCGATCAACATATCCAGACCCACAAAGGACATGATTGACATGAAGATGGCAAAATCACTGATTAGCTTCCTCAGCTACACAAAAACACACCAGGAAGAAGAAGAGGAAGAGATGGTGGTGTAGTGTGACAGACATAAATGTAGGAGGAGATGAAGACAGGAGAAAAAGAAGAGAGACTCTGTAACATAATCATTATTATTAAAAATCCACACAAAATCAAAACGACTGATTAAAAGCGTATGAAAACGACATCCTTGAGGAAAAAAATGCATCCGAACAAGTTCAGGGAAAGAGGAGAGAGGTACTGAGGGAAAACGTGGACCTTGATCTCAGTGGGTACGTGCAGTTTGGGGGTCTCCATACCCATCAGGAGGTCCAACCCACAGAAGACCAGGATGGAGATGATGATGGAAAAGTCACTGATGAGGTTTCGGAACTGGAGGGCAAAACAGGGAGAGCAGAGGAGGAGGAGAGAGCATGGGAGAGGACCTTCTGCTACAGATAATGGAGGTTTTAAAAGGTTTAGGAGGTTCGGGCCAGGAGAAGGACGAAGCTTTCGTGCAGATATTCAGGAGCTTTACAAGACGAGTCTGGTGATATTCAAATCCCGTGAAAAGATCAATAACATTAGTCTGTCTGTCAGTAGTTTTCTGTCTTCCCTACTTTGCCCAGCGGTTCTTTAATCTTTAAAAACGGCTCCCAAATATCAGGCTGTAAACTGAAGTCACATAAAAAGGCGACAGAACTCAAAACCCATTTAGGAGGCTCTTTAGTCTGGCGTTTTATAGACTACACAACTAATGAGAGACGTTACAATGCAGCTCTTAAAGAGGGGAAAACAATGAAGTTGAAGCATAACAAAAGAAATATGGAATTAACTTCTTAGTATACGGTCCTCTGCATCATCAACACGCCCACAGATGCAACAACCGCATACATTGTGTAAACGTGCTTCCATGGTTAGATAGATCTGTCATGTGACTTAATAGAAATATGGAATCATCTATTTAGTGAGGGTGAGTTATATAAAGCTATATAGTTAATCAGTCAGCAGAGCAAAATGACAGGACAGAGTGTGGTTGTTTTTTTAGCTGCATTGTAATCGTATCTTTCACTTTTCATTTGCTGTTTAACGTTTTTAACTTTCAAGATTTATCTCTCCATTCTACTTAGTTTCTTCTTTAACTCTCTGCTATCTGCTTTCATTCTTTAAAAAGGCGAATAAATGACGTTTGTTGATGACAAGAAAAATATAGTGTATCACCGGACTTATCCTTTAAGTTTGGGCACTTACATGCTTTGGTAAATATCTCCTTAAATTACAAGAATCCAACGTTTCACATGCAGGTTTACTGTTTTCAAGCCATCATGCAAAAAACAGCTTTGCCTGAAGTTGTTCTATTGACTCTGAGGCCGTCTTACCTTTGTTGGGAAGTAGCGGCTGAACTTGAACTTCTTGAGAGAAACGGTCATGGAGTAGGTACCAAAGAAGAGGATGAAGGACATGAGGGCCAGATCAGGAACATACTTACAGGAGTTCCCCACCAGCGTACCGCTATACTTCACACACTCTTTCTTACTCAGCTGACTCCAGTCCAGGTCTGTCAAGTTAAACTGCACAGACGAGACGGGGGAGGAAGAGGAGGTGGAGGAGGAGAGCGGGGGATGGGATGGGGGAATTGAAGACATAGGTTGGTGAAGGTGGGAGCAAGGACCAAAACCAAAAAGGTGGGTGGAGGCATGGAGAAGAAGCACAAACGAAAAGAGAAAAGACAAGCGATAACAGAAGAAAAAAAAATACAGAACAACAGAGAAACAGGAGCCTTATTGTCTGCAATTACTGTTATTTCTCATTTACTGCAGTGCAATAGTTTAGTCAGGTACCTTCACAAAGGAGAATAACAATAATTAATGTGAGTGATGCTAATCTGAAGCTCCTTTTGTCTTCTTTCACTTACCAGCATAGTCATGTTATCATCTGCGAGTGGAGCTGAAACATTCAAGCCCAGCGCAGATGCTGCGGAGCGAAAACACAACAGAGAAGAAACAAATGAATGATGGGTAACATGACGTTTTATATATTAAAAAACAAATTAAGGAAAAACTGAGCATTACAAAAGCAAGGACTTCTCATTTATTGTTAATTTAATTGATGAACAGCAGCCATGTTTGCATCTTAATACAGTACTCATGCACTCAATCAGTATTTGATGCTTTAAACATAGATGTGAGGTGGAGCATTCCTTTAACAACTAAAATTAAATGTGGCCCTCTATCTCTCTACAACAGGTGTATAAACAGGCTCTACACATGCATACTCACTTTTTCAGACAGCATCCAAAAGTGAAGCAGAAGCAGAACAGAATATAAATCACAAAGTAAAGACCAAAATATTTTCATCTAATCACACAATCACATCACATATTTCAACTATTGGATGGACTGTGATGTGAAATTCTGTCCAGACATTTGTTGGCCCCAGATGATGAATTGTAATAACTTTGGTGATCCGCTTTTCCCTTCTAGCACCCAAGCAGCAACGTCCAGGGCTGAAAAATGGTGCCAATACTGAAGTGCCAAAAACCGCAGTTCCTCAAATGGCCACATGAGGCTCCAAAAGCGAGTCATTCCCCATGGACGTCCATGTTAAAACGCCCAACTTTACAGCAGAAATGACCATGTTTTAGAGCCTCTTCAGCTAATTTCCCCTTTCATGACTCACTCGGTTAAATTTTGATAATAAAGTTCTGCATAACGAAGGACGTGGCCACTTTGAGTGACAGGTTGCTAGCCGCTAGGCAGCTTGTTTCAGCAACCAGGCTTCACCTCTCTGCCCATTTTGGATTAACTGGGAGTTAGGTGGAGTCAGGCACTGCCGGAGCCACCAACTTTGAGCTTCAAAACCGTTCTTCAGAAACCAATGATCAAAGTCTGATATGGTCTATGCTGGCACCATCATGAGGTCACAATTTCAACACTTTGAATACTGAACATCAAATACCTGCAAGACTAAACATGTTCCCATCAGCCTCAGCTGTGTTTAGTGGTTTAATAAATTGTTTTATCGGTCAAATAGTTATTTCCAGTGGACATTTATGTTAATTTTAGAAGAGGAAAGACTTTAATCTCACTGATGTGATGCCATTTAATATGATCCTTAAAGCGTTCAGAAAACAGAAGACGTAAAGAAAACAAAAACAGAGTTGGAAGACTCACCCTGGTCCGGAGCGATGCATTCACACCTGTAGGAAGTGATGTAATCAGGCTTGAAGCCACGGTTGATTGGGTAATACTTAAAGGCTCCCACCTGTAGAAAATAACAAACTTCATATTATATCTGAAGTGTTGTGCTGTTCGTCTGCGTTGCTTCGTGTACTTGTAGAGTTAATTTGTAGATGTTGCCAACGTGTCAAAGTAAAGACAATTTGTCACATGATAGCTTTGTTACCCACCATCTTCTTAATGGCATCAGAGATGAATATGAAGGAGATGAGGCTGGAGAATCCCTCCTCGGTGAAGCGTGTCATGTACTGGATGATGTAGCTGGCGTCCGACAGTACCAACAGGAAACACTGTAGACACGAGTGAATGCCAATCCACAGACGCAACTCCATGTAGTCTATACCGTTATTCCTGTGAGGACAGACACGAGAACCCTCTATCTTCTGCCTGTCTCATATTATATTATATCTGGGTGTTTTTGTTTTTCTTCTTGTGTGTGTGTGTGTCTTACTTGCTGAATTCATAAAGCAGTTTTTCAAAGATGAGAATGGGTCCAGTAGAGCTGAGGATGATGAGAGGTTGGCCACCAAACAAACAAAAGACAGTCCCTGCTAAAGCTGTGCCAAGGAAACTCTCCATCACACCCTGAGAGAAAGAGAGAGGACAGCCAGAGAGGTTTAAAGAGAGGCGTTGTCTAATATAAGATAAGATAAGACTGGCTGGAGGGTTTCTCTACTGGCTCATTATACTTTCAGCTCTGCTTGTTTTTAATCCTTTGAACCTTTTTGTTTCTTTTTCAAGCTCTTTATTTACAGCATTTACACATGCCATGTTTTGTTATATCCAGAATAAGTTGTGCTACTCTGAAATACCATCAATTTACCATCAATATTTGCGCAATTTAAATTGTTTTGCCTTTATGTCCACTGGTTTTCAACATAATGAAAACATATGTAGGCCTGTATGAATGAATAGAGGAGATGTCAATTAACTGCAACAATTAACGGACAGAAAATGAATCACAAAGTACTTTAATTGATTAATCATGTTTTTGTGGTTTATTTAGTTCTCTGTGACAGAAAACTGAACATCTTTGTTTTGTGGATGTCATCTTGGGCTTTGGGAGACATTTTATAGACCAAACAACTAATGTTGTTATGAAGAGCATCTTTTTAGCAGAAGAATTGACCAAAAAATGGCATAAAAAACGAGGTCCAGGCTCTCAGTGTAGGGCTAGAGTCATTAAAAAACGCATGTTGCCGTCTTGAAACCATAATTCTTCGACTCTTCTTCGATATTATTCCCTTCCAGGAGCACTGGTGGTTTGAGGTACACCAACAGCGCTCCTGTTACTTCTCTTTTTTTACATATGCGGATTTATGGATGTTTATCTGTGAACGGGACATCGGATATATTTCTAACGCTGAAAAGTGTAAGTCAAACTGAATCTAACAAGATGTGTATCACATCTGTGTGTTCAGATTTGACTCCAAGAAGAAGGAGGATTGTGCTTCTTATTGGGTGCAAAGGGTTAAAGACCGGTTATGTGTTTCTTTCTGTCACCTGGTAATTGTCGGTAGCGTCCCCTAACAGTCCTCCAAAGGTGATGGCGTTGGTGACGGTGCCCAGGTAGATGAAGAGCACAGCAGAGATGGTCTGGATATGGAAGCCATCGTAGATATCACTACAATAAAATGGCATCTTCCTTTTGATGTCCAGCCACAATCCACCACCAATCCTGTGGAAACAAGGTTGAGAACATGATGACTGTAAAACAATAGAGCCTGGACAAACAGCAAACAACTGAATCACTACTTATTATTGGGTCTTTATTTGCTGCCTTGCTGAATAAAGAACACTCTATTTCTTGCACTGGCTCTGAACGTTAGAATTGGACGTAAATATTGGGGTGTAAAATCATCTAATATGGACATAATCTCCAAGGGTGCTGGATATAATCCTCTCCAGTGCTCCCATACCTCCCAGTGAATTTCAGCTCCTCCCCAAGCTCATGTTGAGCTGGAAGCTCCTCATCTTCTCCTCCGGCTGCTCCGCCAGCCGAGCCGTTCATCTGACCCAGCTCGTTCAGGTTCAGCACAGACTTCCTGAAGTAAAATGTGGGCAGAATAAAACAGAATAAACAAATAGAATAAAAGGCAACAGGTAAAGGACAAGACTAGCTTTAAGTTTGGAGACATATGGATATTAAATATGAATAAATAGTGGTTCAGTGTCCGTGCCTCATATCTGCTGATGGAACCTTCTTCGGAGGTTCGATGCGTATTTTGGGGTCCCATTCCCCTGGAGGGAGGACGATCACCTCGTCCAGAAACTCATCAACACCTGCGATCAGGTCGTCACGGTCCCTTGCTTTATATGCGACATCACTGAACAGCTGGCAGGAAATAAAGACATAGAATCAAACGAACACATTTGATGTGTGTGTATGAGCGCGGCCTATCAGGTCGACAAGGTGACTTACATCGTCCACCATGAGTGTAGCGATAGCTCTGCCGATCTCGTTGTAGGACTTGGTTTTGCCATGAGGACCCAGCAAGATGAAGAGAAACCTGCGAGGTTAAGAGATTAATACATGCATGGAGACACACACTCTAAGGAGAGATTAAAAAAAAGGGGGATATATTGGTGAGAGACACACACCTGGTTGGTACGGGGACCTCGGTGAGGCCTCCCAGAGTTGTGGCTTGAGCCAAACGAACAAAGGAGACGAACGGTTTGTCCAGAAAATCCACCTCACCAACCAGGACGTTGGACGCTTCAGCATCGCGAGGGATCTTCTTCATGAATTTATTCTTCAGCTGGAAGAAGACGGAGAGAGAGAGTGAGTAGAAATCACACGTTTGAAGCGTGTTGCGCTTGCGGATGACCTGCTAACGTGTGCTTTGATCGACTGGGATTCACTACGTGCTGGAAAATGGATTTTAGGGGATGACGACAAAAGCTGCAATCCAACTTGTGCTTTTAGTTGCTTTTTGTTTACACATTATTTCTTTGTCATTAACTTCTACCAGGAACTCCTCCCTGGGAATTTTAAGGGATGGCAATGTCGGTCAATTGCTCGGTCCACCACTTCCAGAGTGAAATGTATTGACAACTATCAGATCAATTGGCCTGAAATTTGGTACAAATATTCAAAATCCCAAGAGATTGACTCCTAATAACTTTGGTGATCCCCTGACTTTTCATCTAGAGCCTCCAGCATTTAAAGTTTCTCTCACATCTTCAACATGGATCGGCACTAAATGTGTTTCCTTCTGACTTTGGTAACACTGATACTGTTTTCTCAACAACTTTTGGATGGATCGCCGTGAAATTTGGTACAAATATTCATGTTCCCCACAGAATTAAATATAATAAACAAAATCAGGCCTACAAGCTAGATCAAGCACTCAATTTAGTCCACATCTACACTTCCATCTAATAATCATAGTGGCTCCTACATTCATTTTTAATGAGGCCACTTCATTGACACAATAGGGGAACTCATGCAGAGGTCTCAGGGTCCTTTAGGTTCACTGACAGCACCCTCTAGTGGCTGTAGTAATTATGATGGGAGTAAAGTTGTATTTATTGGGAAAAAGTGCAGTTTTAAACATAAATGTTAACATCTGATGCACTGCACCACCGTTAGCTTTAAAGCTAATATTCATCTGCAGTCAACTAGAAAATTAATAATGTAAACTTGTCAAATTAAAAGTAGGATTATTAGAGATATTATATGGAAAGACCATGAGATGAAAAGGAAGGAAATCAGGCGTTGATAATATAATATAAATATAAAATATTTATAATATATAAAGAAAAGTCTGCACAGAGGAGGAGGAGGGTCGGATGGATGGGTCGGTCAACGAAACTTTGGACACTTTCTTTGAAATGTTTCTTTTTCTTTTCCCAACAACGTGATGTCAGCTGAACGTGTGTCTGTTCTGTAATATTTACTATTGTTGACTGATTCAACTCCAGCATGTTCGGATGTATCTGAGAAGTTGAACATTTGGAGTACAGAACAAGAAAAAGAAGTGAAATCCTGCTACTATAGTTTGTTTACGTAGCCTCTGGAGCCGGAGGAAGCTTCCTGAAAGCTGACCAATCAGAACAGAGCGGGGCTCATCAGGAGGCGGGGCCTTAAAGAGACAGGAGCTAAAACTTCCTGTTTCAGACAGAGGCTTAACTGAGGGGCTGCATAAACAAGTTTTTAACAGGAAATCATGCAAGTAGAGACTCCAGTAGAGCCTAGAATATAAATATATGTCCACTTTAATACAGAAGAGCTTCCTGTTTCAAACTGCAAATCAACATTTACATTTTTTTACATAAAGACGTGAAATTGCACACATAAATAAAATCAAACAACACCATGTTGCACCTCTCTCTCTCTCGTTGCACCCCTCCTTCTCCTCTTTACCAAGGAAGCACGTGGCAGTGAAATGGTAGGTGCTTAAATTAAAATCTCTTCGTAATCTGTTAATGCCGCTTTCAGAGTCAATTCACCAACTGGTCCTCTTTTCTGAAGGTCCTGAAGAACCCTAAACAAGACATTTTCAGTCTCACATACAGCGCTATGAGCTGGTTTAAAGAATAATCCGCTCTCTGACTCACACAAGTTGCTGTACTTTAATTTACTTGTGCAGTTTTTTTTTTTTTAACTCTTTCATTAGGTGTTATATGTCATGATGTCAGCTACTAAATGAGTTTGCATGTTGGTCAGATCAAAGAAGGCTGGAGGCGCCATGCCAGCCTCTGTGAACAACTAATTAAACCAGACTCAGGTCACATGTCTGCGTTCGTTTCTCGCTTGCTTTGAAGTTCTCGTCAAGATATTTAGTAAGTAATAAACACACACACACACATGAAATTACAAAGAATACAGCAAAATAGACGATTAGGTTGTTGCTGTCTCACTTTTTTTTGGGGGGGGGGGGGGGGATTCAAACAATTAAGCTCGAGAGAAAACAGCAGAAGCTCAGAACACATATCAACACATACACACGTGTGGAGGTGCATGCACATACACAGTTACACAGTAAAAATCCCACCTCAGCTAGCAGGCTGTGTGGATTAGAGGGATTAAGTAGTTCTGCCAGCTCTGTATACTTTCTCATAAAACGAGGCTCAACTTTTCATAAAAAAAACACAAACACAGCAACATGTAAAGAAGCACAAACTTAGACGTGTGTGTGTGTGTCGCTTTCTGCCATCTGTTAACTGCAGAGAACTGAATCCATCTATTGTTATATTTTTTCCCCCTCAGGCAACAGGAGATTAGTTGATAACAAATCAATAGCTGCAGATTTTACTTTGTTATTCTGTTTTTGTTTTCATTTTTGTTTCTACTACTCACAAACCTCAGCTCTATATTGCAAATTTACATCAAACTCTTCTGTCATTTTTCTTCTTCTTATGCACATTTTTCTGCACGAACAGCGAGTTTCAGACCAGTGCGAGCATCAAAGTCCACCAAAATTACAACACAACGCTCTTCTTTTTTTTCTCCCCATCCTCATAAAGGCGAGATAGCTGAAAATGGTTGGCGAACAAATCCTGGTGTACTGGAGAAGAGTTGTGTGACAAGTTTTAATTTTAAATGTTCCATACTATTCACATCCACTACTAACTCAAGTTTTTTGCACAATAACTTGGATATTAGACTAATTTTGTGTGTATTTATGTAACTGTACATTCGTTGTAAATATAATCTAGTTTTTCCTTTTTTATTTCTTCCTTTAGTGCTAATTTTATATACTTATTTTATTTAATTATTATCCATTTTATTATTTTATCTAATACATTTTCGCCGCCTTAGACCTCTTCTGTTGTCCAAAAACTATTAAAAGCATGTCAATGAGCCACACCTTCATCACAATGAACACACACACACACCTGCTGCCAGAAACACAAAAATGTGGATTCATCCGCCGCTGGAAATAGTCCCCAACAAAAGCATGATTTCTAACTGTTTGAGAACGTTTTCTTAAAAAACTAAAGTGACCGGCTGTTTTAAGGAGCCTTTTTTTTAAAAAGTGAAACTTAATATTTGTGTTGTGTGTTTTTAAATATTCATGTCTTCTGAGTAGAGAAGTCAGAAAATACTAAAACATTGTTGGTTTTGGGGTTTTAATGGGATTTGTTGACAATAAGCAAAATGTAGAGCCTTAGTCCTGAGAATAATCTTGTGAACCCTTTATAAGAAGAACAAACAGGCTCATAAATCCACATAAACACACACACACACACACACACACACACACACACACACACACACACACAAAATAATGAACGTTTACCTGGTCTGTGCTCGGTGTGTCTGAAATATCATTCATGCTTCGGCTCTGGGAAGGATCTGTAAATGAACCACACACTTATATTTAATATCTGAACCACACAATGTGCCATCTTAAGCAATAAGGTGTTTCAGAGCTTAAGTTTTATTGTTTTAACTGAGTAAAAGATGCACATTTGTTCCAATTAAAGGCTTATAAGTGCAACAAAGAGCGCATTCAAGGATGTTTGTTCCAAATTTGTGCTAGAACGTCACCAAAGACCAGTTGTTTCTGTGGAGGATTATATCCTAATGACCTAATTTCCCCCTTTTTTTCGCCTCAAAGCAGATTTGGGAACAAATAAAATTAAACACAGAGCGAGAACAAGAACGTACCACACAGAGCTTCCCCTCCAAAAAAGAAATCCTTTCCATAATCCCCTTCATTCACATATATTCACAAAGTAAATCAGTGAAGGTGCACACAATAGGACTGAAATCTCTTAAATAAACACACGTTATATCCTTTATAATTAATGAAGAATGTATGCACACAGAAAGCCACCTGAAATCATGCAGTAGCTGGGAGTTAGCTGGAATTAGTGTTAATTAAAAAAACATAGAAAGTAGAGCAAATAAAGCAAAGATGTGAAGGTAGTTTTAGTGTGAATCAGTGGTGGAAGAAGAACTCAGATCGTTTACTGAAGTAAAATAAAACCAGTGTTTCCCCTAGGTTGAGTGGTTTGGCCTGGCGGGGAGATTAGCAGGCAGCTACACATTTCTCCGTTTTCTATTTATCAGTTTAGCATCGTCAAGCTAGGCTAACCCATTGTTGCTAACTTTGGAGCTAACCTTCACTTTTCCAGCAGTTGAGGGAAACAACAGACGTGACTTTTCATGGTGTTGACAAGCTGCAGCCTTTATTAACTGACACACTGTAGCCTGTACTGTACATTTACTGCCAGACTGACAACTTACTGCTGCTGCTAACCGTTTCCTCTGCTCCGTTAGCATTAACCGTTATTTCTCAGACGCTCTCTCTCTCTCTCTTAACCACTCACTGGCTAAGGAGTTACGCTGCCTGCAGTTTCCATGGCAACGACACAGCCGTTAACTCCCGTTTTGAGACAGCGCTGTTACAAATGAAAGCCATGCACTGAAAATTTAACCTAAAAGAAATATGATTATAATTGAAATATAATTAATAAAATATAAATTCCTCTTGACTGAAGTACACTACTTGGGTACGTTTCTAAACAAAGTAAAGTGACCAAACTCTTCATGATGAAGGAACCCATGTGATGCGACTCACTGACGGGTTTTTAATAGTTTTGGGGCAAAAATGGAGGAATAAGATACACAAACAACACTTGTTAGTAGCCAAATCCTTTAAGTCCCAGTACTTCAGTAAATGCACTCAGTTACTTTCCACCACTGGTGTTAATGTAGTGATAAAAATTTTTAAAAATGCCCTTTTTGTGCATGTGTGTGTGTGTGCGTGGGGTCCAGGTATTCCTAAGTTGTGGGGACTCGCCTCCTTTATGGTGAAAAAAAGCAAGTTCCCTTAATGTAAAATCATTAATTTTAGGGTGAAGACTTAAAGTTAAAGTCAAGGTTAGTTTAGGGTTATGTTAGGGTTAGGGTTAGGCATGTGGTGGTTATGGTTTGGGTTAGAGGTTAGGGGTTAGCGTTAGGGTTAGGGTTGTGTCCAGGAAATTAATGTAAGTCAATATAATGTCCTCTGAAGTGATGGAAACACGACTGTGTGTGTGTGTTTGTGTGTGTGTGTGTGTGTGTGTGTGTGTTCAGACTCACGCAGGCGGCCAAGGCTGCTTGACTGCCGAGAGCGTAGGTCTTCTGTGGAGCGGTGGATCCCAGAAGCTGAACTAGTACTACGACTCAGATTAGTCTGAGGACTACGGTCTGAGAGAGCGGCGGCAGAAGATGAGCACAACAGCAGAAGAAGAAGAAGAAGAAGAAGGCGATTTTTAGGAGGGAAGGTTGAAACAGGTGGCGATGGACGTGGCAGAAAAACAAAGGAGGCATTAGGATGTTGTTAGAAGGTTGGAAAAACAAAGAAAGATGCGTGACAGAACTTTGGTGATTGCTAAATTTATTCATCAATAGATTTAAACCCAAAGAAGAAGCAGCTGTGTGTGTGTGTGTGTGTGTGTGTGTGTTTGTTTGTGTGTGTGTGTGTGTGTGTGTGAGAGACGCCACTGACGCTTACTGGTAGCGGTGTTGGAGGACTTTCCCATGTCCGCCAGCGAGCGGTGGATCGGTTTCTTGGTCTGGTGACGATGCTTCCTGAGCAACACGAAGATGATCTTCTCCTTCAGATCCGGATTAACGAGACCGTCGGCTATCTGCCGGTCCACGATCTCCTCTGGGGTCAAAGGTCACAACCCAGTTAGATTCATTTCAACAACATCTGTGATTTTACGTTGTTTTAAACCATTTATTGCATATCCAGTAAGAATCATATTGGCCCAAATATAAGATGGTGTTTATTATTATGTGAAAAAAATGGGAGTCGTCTTATATTCGAGGATGAGGATTTTCTCTATGCTACGTTAATTTCTTGTACACTTGCTGCAAAAACAGTATTCTGAGTGTGTATATAATATTTAGTACATGTCGTTTAATATGAATATGCAGTATGGAATTGTTTGTTTGTTGCTTGTTTATCTTCAGTATTTCACTTTAGAATAACTTCATCAGTGGTTTCAGGTAGTCGATTAGTTAAAAATGCCCAAAATTTGATGTTTGTTTTTATCATAAATGATAATATATTAAATGTTTTTTGGTTTTTGGACTGTTGGTTGGATAAAACAAACAATTAATGGACACCACTTTGTGCTCTGTTCTTGTTGCTTCACTTCTTTTTTGACTTTTTTTGTAGCAATGACTGTAATACAAGCTCACCAAAGAAAAAAAACAAAGGCAATTAATTTTTCATTGTGTGATTATTTCAGTGGAAAAAGTAGTAAATGTGGGATCTTCATCTGGTAAAACTGTACGTAGCCAAATATATTCAGCTTTCAGCTTCTCAAACGTGGAGATTTGCGGCTTTTTTTGTTTTTGTTTTGTTTGTTTTTTTGTTTCACTTTTGGACTGTTTGGTCGGACAAAACAAGCGGATCGAAGAACGTTGGCTCTGTGAGCGCCGTTATTAGACTAAACAATTAATCAATGATGAAAATAATTGTTAGTTGCAGCCCTAATGATCCAGCTTGGATCAAAAAGGTTTTTTTTTCCATCAATGCTGCTTTTTAAATAACTTTTGCACCTTCTGTATGTGATGTGAACTCATCTCAACCACATTTCAAGTGTCTGTAAGCTGATTTTTTTTATAAAATATGAACAGTAATCGACATCAACTGCTCTTTCGAAGGTAGGAAAAAATGGTGAGCGTCATGGTTTTCTAAGCAGGTGTGCTTGTGTTGGACTCACCCACTATCTGTGGCAGTGAGTATCCATCCAGGTCCAGCAGAATGCTTCCTGTCTGCAGACAAGTCCTGAGCTCAAACAGGCTGTGGAGGGTCAGCGTGGACACGTGAGGCTTGCTCCATCTTTCTCCTCCCTCCTCCACCTTCTCCTCAAACTTCACCCACCTACAGAGAGGAGAGGAAAAGTTGTTGTTTTTTTTTCTCCGGTGTTGTTATTCAGCTGTTTAACAGAGAGACAGGGTGATTGATTGATCTGTCCCAGGGGGGTTGTGAGGTGCCAGCCTAGCAGGATGCTGTTATGTAATTTAAACTGTGCGGCTTCAATCACATGAACGTCTGCAGAGTTACAGTCCTGTCGACCAGCACAGGATGTTTTACCGTGACCTTCAACCCCTCTGAATCCAATCAAAAGTGACCCCAAATCCTAAACTAATGAAGCTTCTGACACCCTGACGCCACCACAGTGTGCAGTCGTCTATGTGTGTGTGTGTGTGTGTGTGTACCTTGCAGACTCTTTCCACTCTAACTCATCCCCCTCATGCTGTAGCGTGTCCATCTCAGTGAAGAGCGTGGGTGTCGGGGTGCTGTCATCCTCCCCCAGTATGTGACGCAGCCGCTCCGCTGCAGGAGACACTGCGAAAAGACGGAGGACAAACAAGAGACGTGTCAGAAGCAACTCTTATAATCAACCAGATTAACATGCAAGCAACAACAAGCAGGAGATCCAGAAAGCAAGACGACCAGATCAACATGAAAACTGACAGAATCGACTTTCCTTCAGGCTCCATAATATTACATTTCGACTCCAGTTTTTGCTAAACCAGAAGGAATTTTGTACAAACATTCATATTCTCCAGAGGATCGTCAATACCAGACAATCAGAGATCTCCACCTACTGAAGTCTGGGGATTTCTAAATGCTCCGTAGTTGCTTGAACAGCCTCTAAAAAGACACACCTTACCAGAAGTGATGCTCTGTAGCGATCTGCATGTCACCGCCCCAGTAAGAAGGGCTTTACAACGGATAATGACAATAACATTGTGACATAAAACGTATCTTACAAGACACAATAACAAGGCAAACAAATAACCAAACAAAAAAAAAAGATCATATATGTTATGGATAATCTATAACTGACCAGAACAAAGTGTCAAGCTGTTCTCTCATGTGATAAACCAGGAGCTTCACGGCGAACCAAGGCCAGAACGCAGGTCATCGCCAGACGAAACAAGACAAAAAACCCCAAAGATACAAATTGAGGTCATAGATTTATGATTTGGAATTAATTTCTCTGATTTGCTTAAAGGCTGGTTTCAGACTGTCAGGGTCAGACGAGTTGAGACATTGTACCACAAAGGTTCTCGAGTCGTTCCCCGGTTGGCGAGGTTTCATTAAAATGTTCCCAGAATTTTCAGCAAACTCCTCTCTTGGGTTTTCCTTCTTGAAAACTGAACACTGTCGACATCAGCTCAGAAAAAAATCCACAACAAATATATACAAATCTGATTAAATGGATCCCAAAGGAATATTTAAAAGGTTGTAGGCGATGAAACCTCACGGTGACAACTGATGATGATTCTGACATCACACATTAGGTGCAGGAGATAAAGAACAGTTTAAAGAGACTCTCTAATTGTTTCCACCTGGTTTAAACAGTGAAACCTGGGAGATGGTCTTCAGTCTCTGAGTCTGTCCAGGTGATGAATCCTCCTCACACAGGTGATCCTCTGACTTTTCCTCTAGTCTCCACAAAGTTTGTTCAACTTATTCTACCGGATGGATCGACACAGAGTTGCGTACAGACATTCATGGTCCCCAGATGATGAATCATAATGTCCCCCTGACTTTTCCTTTAAGCGCAAGTTTGACGTTTTTTTTTATTCTACGTTGAAAAATTGAAGTGAAATGTCTCGACAACCACCGGATGGATCACCATTAAATCCATTACAAACATGTCATCCTTAAGAATTTCACCAACTCTGATGAAGAAATAAACAAAACAAACATCTGTGTTTCCACTGCACTTCACTTTGAATTGCTCTTCTATATGAAATACTATCAACTTATCTATAATTTATAATCATAATATAATAAATTCTGCAGTCTTGGTCTGTTCTGTACACACAACACTCTCTCTTGCAGGTCTGCTCATCCTGGAAGGTTTAATGTTTTCCTTATCTGGATAAATATATTACTGTTCACATTTTAAAAGCTCCTTCAGGCAAATTTGTGATTTGTGATATAAAAATAGACTTTACTTAAAAACTGGGATATGGTTGAAGCTAATTGCTGGCCTCTAGCATACAGTATATGTAATGTATTTTCATGAATTATCCGTCAATTGTTTTTTAATTAGTGGAATAAACTACTGCTGCTGCTTTAGGGTTTTTTTTTTCTCTTGTTTATTTAATAGTTTTTTAATGGGATTTTTTTCTTCTACATACACAATAGAGAGAAACTGTTGGTTTTTTTATTATTATTATTCAATCCTACGATGCTACAAATCAGACAGAATGGGCCTCGGACCCGCTGAGCCAACAAGACGCTGCTGGAGAAAAGCTTTTAGTCAGCCAAACTTTAAGAAACAAAGACACATTTAATCTAAACAGCCCCTCATTAATCTTCTTTAATGAGCGAACAAGAAAGTCAGCTCCTCTAACGACCGTCCGATAGAGAGATGTAATCTATCAGCCGCCACCTTTTTTTTTTCTAATTTTACTCCCAGCAGATCGATCTCCATTAACATCCAGAGCCTGGAAGCGCTGTTCACTCGCATCCCACCACTGTTTTTATGTGTGTGTGTGTGTCAGCTGGCTTCAGTTTGTTCCTCCTTGTGATCCAAAAGCTCAAAAAAAAAAAGTCAATAATCCATGAACTCATAGATCTGAATAGTTAACTGGGAGTGACACGAGCCTCATGTGACCGTGACGTACACTATTCCCCCCCCTCCTAATCAACTCTTCCACCTTCAGGGAACAATTATGTAATCCGTGTCAACTACAGCGTTATATTATAATACAATACAATGTTCCACAAGATGCTGCACACCGAACAACAGGAACCAGTCGCTTGTTTCCATCTGCTCCATCACGGTCGGGTCAGGTTTGTGTACTTAATGTGGCATCTGATCTCTGACCAGCTGATGTAATCCCACAGATCATTTGTGGGCCAATGGGTAAAATATACAGTACACTGCCATCCAGTTCTTTAGTTACGTAAAAGCTGCACTAATCAATATTTTGTTATGTTAAGAATGCAGCTAATTATTCGTTTTATTTCATAAAATGAGGGAGTGTTTGTTTTTTTTGCAGCCATTGTTCTGGATTTCCAGTCCTCAAACTCATTAACCTCATTTCCAGCAGCAAGGAAGCTTGAATAAAGCGGCTCTGCGCTACCTGTCCATCAACAAACTGCACACACACACAGCACAGATGAGTTTCTGAGCAGTGTGAACTGGATGAAAACAAATCAGAGCTTATGAGGAGATCAACACAAGGATATGCCTTAAACCAGACGTTTCAACCTTTTGTAACTTAAGGTCCATTTCTGATTGTTCCAAACTTTCCGAGGACCAACTTCCCAAATAAATGAAGAAAAAAAAACTATGCTGTTAATATATGTTATGCCGCTGTCAGCTATAATGACCAAAGTAAATATTTTGCTTTCCATCAGTGAGACACTTGGGCTTCATATCCAGGAATTCACATTATAAACACTAACACTGACCATCCCTGTCACAAATATTGGTCACAGTTTCATACATTGATTATAAACAGTCCATCCATAAACTCTGTGTGCTGTACTGTCCATGTTTCCACCCACGTCCTAATGACTTGTCGTGATTGGATATTCAAACGTAATTAATCGTTGAAATTATGCTTTTTTAAATGTGAGTTCTTGAGCACATTTAGATAAAACAGAAACATAACTCTCTTTGTAAATTATCAAAAACAACAATTTTAACTATTTGATAGTACCACTGCTTCCGCGGCCCACTAGATGGCTCTCTGAGGCCCACCCGTGGGCCACGGCCCAGCGGTTGATAACAGTTGCTTTAAACTACACGAACAGCGAAAGTAATGCAGGGAAAACGTTCAATATCGAAAGAAGGAAACCTCCCTGTTAGCTCAGATGATATAATATGAATAAGTGTATTTTAATTAGTATATATCAACCTTAAAATAAGAATAGTTGTGTTCTCGTTATCTTAACGAGTAATTAATATCTATATAGCAGATCCTCTTCCATGAAGCCCATAATGTTGCACCGTCATGCACACCAGTAGCCCAGAACGGACAAACTAAACACTGCATTTAGCGATCTGTTTGGTACTGTGTGTTTTAATAAGGTGGTGGATAGTTTTGTACAGAAACTGCTGAAGAAGAAGAAGAAGAAGAAGAAGAAGAAGAAGAAGAAGAAGAAGAAGAAGAAGAAGAAGAAAGACCTGTATCAATATGCGGCAGCTCAAACTGTGGTGCTAAGTTGGTGGTCAAGACTCTGTGGTCAGTGTTTTGGTGATTGACTTGGCGACTTGGTGACAGCTGATCCTTGTGTGGCTGATAAATAATACTGTGACATTTCTCACTATCTGTAGAGTTCACTGTGTGGCCTCGTTTAGTGTTATTACTGCTGCTGGATAGCAAGAGCACAGAAATGTACCTCTAAAATGTACTTTTACTGTTTTTTTTTTAAATGAAGTTGCTGTATTTCTAAATACTAGAAATGTTGTTGAATCAGCTACACAACATGCATTTTTCACTCCACCATATCCTGGATGGTTTGTAAATGGTAAACTTTTTAAATGGAGCTGGTGGAGACCAAAAACAGAGTAAAACAGAGTGATTATTGTACCTTTTCTATAATATTTTTAAATTATATTCCAATTTATGTTCATCAGCTGGCAAGCAACACGACTCCAAATGAAGGAAAATGTTCCTTTTGTAACTGCTGGATGTGAATGTTTGCTAACACATTCACTAAAAGAAACTTAATGATGTGATGATATGTCAGTGACATGTTTACAGTTTTTCCAAACAGCCCCAAGTGACTAAAACAATGAATGAATGCTGCTTTAAATAAAAGCATTTTAACTATGAGTGTTTTTGAAACCACAAACTTCCACCATTTACAAGACTGGAGAGTCATTGTCAAGTTATTTTGGGCCTTGTGGACATTAAAAGACATGAAAACTAAGTGTTTCTACCGCTACATTAATGTTGACCATTAAATACACATAATGTATCTACTCTATGTATGAATTATATTAAATTGAAGATCCAAAACATGTAATGTTTCTGTCAGACTTTTGCAGTCTGTCTGTTGGGAGATGATAGAAAGTGAAGGTTACTAATTGATCATTTCTGTCGATTCTCTTTTTCCCACCAAAGAAAATTTAATAACACTGAGATAAATATAATTAACATGCATCTAGAGATCCTTGGTTCCACTGGCAACCATCACCCTGCAATGTAGCTAGTAATTATTCTTGTTTTCCAGGCTTTTTCCCCTCTTCCCTAATACCATCTTTACCTATTTGGGAGCCAGGTAGGGTCCAGCGGGAGGCCATAATCGAGGGAAAAGAGGCCCCGGGTTCCTGTTTGCTCATTGGATCTTCTGACCAGAGACAAAGATAACTGGAGAAAGATCTCAGGTACGCTTTGGGCCAAGAAAAAAACAAAAACAAAAGGCCTCTGGTTTCCTGTCCTCTTGTCGAGGCTTTAGAGTCTTTAAGCTCACCACTCCTCGCTCTCCACCATGAGTGGGCAGAAGTGACACACTTTCACTCCTTCTCACATGCGTCCCTTTCTATTTCGTTTCTCCGCTCCGCTCTCTGCTGCTGCTGCTTTAACACTTGAGTCTTCTTTGGGGAAGTTATTCCACAGCCGGTTTTGTTGGTTTCTTTCAATTAGCCATGTACGATTTGGTGTGTGCGGTCTAACGTGGTCAGAGCTGCGCCACTCGATCGGTCGCAAAAAAAGGTCTTCTCTAAGCTGTGGCAGAAATCCACTGAAATCTCCAGAGCAGCAAACAGCCAGAGGCTTTAAGAGGGTTGACACACACCACAGGGCCCTCTAGTACTCTCCTCCCAGACCTCCATGCACACACATTCTCAGACGGACGCACCTCACCAACATAACTTCTGCTCTCTTGCTCTGATGACCTCTACAGTCCTGCATCAGTGGCTCTAACTGTCCACCAAAGGTCTTGTGTTTGGTCTACACACTGAGTATGAATCCTGGCTGGAATAGGTAAGAAAAAAAAACCAAACAAAAAACAACAAAGCAAACCACTCACAGTCACCCCAAACAACACGCACACACTCACACATGCACACTGCAGCTTGTGGAGTTCCTCAGCTCTAATCAGCTTACAGGCTTCAGACTTCGTGGCCCCCTTTGGGAACAGAAACCATGCTGCAAAATATTCATCACATACATGTAGGCACCGGCAACTTCTACCACCACACACACACTAGTGACGCAGGCTGCTCCTTTGACTGATCTTAACAACAGCGTAGATCAAACCTGGTCATATGCCTCTCACTACTGTGTGCACATTTAGATGTATGTGTTGTAAAAGTACCAATTAATGATCGGTTTTAGGTGTTTTTTAACGTCACCTGACAATTTAATGTTTGCTTTAAACCCACAATACTTGATTTTTTGGCCACTTGGGGGCAGCAGAAACAACACTGACATATAAAGCTAATATGTTGAAATCATTAGCAAACAGTTGCTTATTTCTGCATCCAACAGTTACGGAGAAACATTATTGTTCATGTGGAGTTGTGTTTCTGTCCACCTGGTGAACCTACGTCAAGTCTTCTCTCTCTTTTAGCTTCTGTTTCTGCTCTCTACCAACTCCTGAGGGAAATATCTGGCTCTTTAGCTGCTAAATGCTCCACTATGTTCACCAGCTAGTCTACAGCTAACTGTTTAGTGCTGAGCAGGTTAGTGTACAGCAGCTTTTTAAAGCTTTTTATGCTGAAAAAACAACGTTGATGAGAGCCGTGGGACTGAATTAAAACAGTTAAAGGGGAAATCTGATAAACTCAGCGTCAGTTGGGGCTGAAGAATACAAGTTAGAAAGGTGATAACATCTGGGGGTGTGGAGTTACAAAGAAGAGAGGTTAGCCGCTACTAGCATAACACACCCGAAACTTCAGCTGAACTGTTGGCAGTTGAGCTTCTGTTTCAGCTCTCTACCAACTCCTGAGGGAAATATCTGGCTCTTCAGCTGCTAAATGCTAAATGCTACAGCTAACTGTGTCTGTTTGACATTTGGTGCGGAGAGAACTGTTAAGCGTTCAAAAGACTAATAAAGAGCAACGATAACATGAGCAACAAGTGTGAGAAAATCCTCCTTAAATGCTTTGATGTTCTGTACGGACGGTGTTTTGTCTGATTATCAGCGGTTCTTATCTGTCGGTAAACTGTTACGAGCTGTCGGTGGACGTCTGTTATGTTGTAGTTCTGGGCTACTGTAGAAACATGGCGGTGCAACACGGCGGGCTCCGTGGAAGAGGAACCGCTCCCTATTTAGCTATAAAGGGCTCATGCTAAGATTTAATTAGCTTTGTAAGCTGTTTTATGTATTCCTCTCAGTAACGTTAGCGGTAGCAGGTGCTAACAGGCTAAGCTAACAGACCTATTACCCTCAGAAAACTACAGCTGTGGGTGCGTTTAACACTTATCAGTTCAAAGTTCGAGCGGCCATCTTGCCGTTCTCGCAAAGGCTCTACTCGACAGCTTCCCACCCCGAGCGTGACGTCAGAGCAAAATGGCCGCCGGACGCACGGTTGGTTCTGACCTGTGAGATCAGCGGGTTCGTGATGCTCTGTGCTGCCTTCATCGTCGTCGTAGTGCTCCTCTCTGTCGTGGTAATATCCCCGGTGTGAGTGTTCACGGTGCGTGTGGTGGTCGTAGTGCGAGTGCCGCGATTCACGCTCGGCGTCACTGGCGTAGGAGTGATGTCTGCGCCTTTTACGTCTGTGGGAAACTGGAACACCGATGTAGACCGGCTGGGCCTCTGAGAGAGAGAAAAACAGTGACGGATCAATAAGCTGAAATCAAAGTCTTCATCAGCAACATTAGTGTGTAACTGTACACACACTAATGTAGTTATGTGGAGAGTTTTTATGTGTGTGTGCAGAGAAAATTAAAGCAAATAAAACTGTTTTAAGCCTTTTTGATTAACATAGTTTTACTGTGATAACTGATGTTTTTTCCGCTAGTTTTCAGAGGAAACAAGCAGTGAACACAACTCTGACATATCATCAGTTTTTAAGCTAATATGTTGAACTTGTTAGCAAACAGTTGCTTTTATTTCCACATCCAGCAGTTACGGAGCAGCATTATCTTTCATTTAGAGTCGTGTTTCTGTCCGTCTGGTGAATATAAGTCCAATAATCTCTCTCTTTTAGCTTCTGTTTCTGCTCTCTACCAACTCCTGAGGGAAATATCTGGCTCTTTAGCTGCTAAATACTCCACTATGTTCACCAGCTAGTCTACAGTTAACTGTTTGGTGCTGAGCAGGTAGTGTGCAGTGGCTTTTTACAGCTTTTTCTCTAAAAATGCCGCTGAGAGTGAACCAGAACAGTAAAAGTTGCAGCTAAACAGATAAACAACGAGGCTGAAACTCATTATAAAGCTCTGTAAAGCTGAGAGGAGCTGCAAAGTCGCTGATAATTCTCTGTAGGTTCATCAATACGAGCCAAACACATTAAACACTGACAGATCAGACTGTGGCGTTATGAAAAATATAGTTTACTTTCATCATACCACAGCTGCCATGTGCAGGTACTGTCGAAAGCAAGAACTCTTCTATCATTTATTGGTTTTCATGTGTCTCAATTCATGTGTATGCTCATGTATGTGTATTGATATTTTAATATTTTGGTATATATGTATATTTGTTGGGTCTCATATTTATTTTATCCTGAATTCATGTAATTAAAGAAGACTATTTACTGTCCTCCAGTTGTTTTAACTTCTCACCTTGCTGCAGTGATGTCACGGTGTACTCAGGCACACTGTGACATCACATTTGGGGCGGGGTTACAGGTGCAACAGACCGAACCCTGTGAGTCCAGTTACTCTTTTAAAACACATATTAATTGACTGAAATATAGTTTTAAATCTACAATAGATTTTTTTTTCTTTTATTGTAATGTCCCGTCACAGTTGTTTGGTTTCTGTCTTTTCCTCACCATCATCGTCGTCGTAATGTCGATGACCTCTTCTCCCTCGCTGCCAGTCATGATGATCCATCCTGAATAAGACATGCAGAGACAAGAAAGAGGAGGAAGTTCACTGAGAAAACATGGATGAAGGAGACAAAGAAGAAAAGAGAAAAGCACCGCCATCGTTCTCTCTTTGATCCTCCATCAGCACAAAAATAAACCCTCATCATGCTCGATTGGACAAATTATTTCTCTGATTTCTTTAATCAGGGAGTCCTCCGGGCCTCACAGCTGACTGTTGGCCCACATGGCGACGCATGTGCCTGCTGTAACCTCAACGGATCAATGGATGACAAGAGGAAAACTCAATGGAAAACCCCGGCAGCCCCTCGGGGGTCAGACTGCAGCGTTAACCATGGAGACCAAAGGAAACAGACAGGAATTCCCAGCATTCCCACCAAACTGCTGCTGGTCAACTCACATTTTAGATTTAAAAAAAATGACTGCATGTATGATAAATTGTACTTTTTATGTATTATATTCGCACACCAGCCTAGAGCCAGTGAGGACATTATTCAGTTCATTAAACATATATAATAGAAACCTTCCCTGCCGCCATTTACTGCAAAACTTAAAGCACTATGCATCTTTTTCCTCCCGGTTTCTCTGCGTCAGCGACATCCAGATACGCTCCTGCAAACATTATGTGTACATAATGAACTGATCGGTGTTCCTGTCGCTGCTCATGACGTGGGTTTCTCTTCCTAAAGCTGATTTTTTGGGGGAGTTTTCTAGGCTGATCGATAGATGTCATTTCTGATTCGCTAACTAGTCCCTGAAGCCTGATCACTGACTGTGAAGGACAGTCACATGAGTGCAGCCATGCGAACACACTCATGCGCACAACACACACACACACACGCATGCAGTAGTGAAAAGTAATCCTGTAAGCGTTTGATTACTGGTAAATAACGTGAGGAGGGAAAATAAAGAGTTTAAAAAGGTGCTTTAAAGGCCAAAACAGCTCAGAGAGGTCACGACCTCAAGGTGAATCTCTTTACTCTGTTAAAGCTTTTTAATTATTTCTGTGCGCTGGAGAGATGATGAGCAGGTTTTTCCAATGAGTCCTGCTTCACACACACACACACACACACACACACACACACACACACACACACACACACACACACAGCTGCAGATCCAATGATACAACTACCAATCAGATCGTCAATGTTTAGCCTGTAGCTGTTCTGATACCATGTCCACTTATGCTCAGACATTATGCACCCTGCAACCCTGCCTAATAGGAAATTACATTTATATGCTGCAATATGGAAGTGTGCATTACATTTACTGTCAACCAAAGGAGAAAATGTTGTTTATTATCTGGAAAATTGCAATTGTTTTGTTCCTTTTTCCTGAATCTTGCAAGACAACATCCACTTATGTTGACTACAGCGTTATTAAACTTTTTTATGTTTTGGCACTGGCTGAACTTGGTCATGGATAGCAACCCTTTCCTCTAGAAATTACACTTATATACGACTACATTACAACAGTAAATACATTAGAAGTAAACATAATACTGCCTGAATTATATTTTCTGTCAATAAAATGAGAAAATGTTGATTATTAACATATCTGGGAAGTTTCTGCTTGGGTTTTTTAGCCAAAATATCTGATCTTGCAGTAGATTATCTGTTTATTTTCACTTGTTCATGGTTATGTTTAGATATTTAAAGCTCTTAAAGACAGATCATAGTCTTTGTTTATTATATTAAAAGTCACCTGATTGACTGGAAACACGAGACACAACATATTTATCCAAAAAAATCTCCTGCAGACATGTTTTAAGACGTGAAAACACTCTGCTTGGAATAATAATGTGTCTTTAAAAGGTGCATCTTCTCCTTCTCTCTCTCTCTCTGCAAATATTTTTCATTTCCTTCACTGTTCAGTCTCAATGTTTGTGTACAGGAAGCTTAAAGTTTCCACATCGACACCTGTGTCACCTGAATACTGGACCACGATTGGCTCTGAGCTAGTTGTGATGTCACAAATCATAATAACATGAAGAAAAAGGTTGTAAAACAAAGACTTTGCTGTAAAGTGTGTGTTAGATCTTGATCTGAAGTGCAGTCTGATGTATTAATCAATAACAGATACACTTAAATCAGGTGACGCTGCTGATCTCTGATAAACATTTTAAATAATAAGAAACAAAATGTTTATTTTCTCATGATTAACGGGTTGATTATGTCGTCTTGAGCTAACGAAATAATTAACTCGTGATCTGGAGATGAAGGCATTAAAAGATAATTGAATTCCATAAATTGCTTTTTACAGGACGACACAAATTAATTTGCTATTTTTCGCAGCACATATCAATGTTGGCGGCCCACACACAAAATAAACAGTATAATGTCTCATAAATAGTGCTGTAAAATCCTTCCAGACGAGCCATTCAGCAGACTCTGTCATCTCTTTCTATTAATAAGTGACATTATTTGTTGATTTTTTTTTTTAAAATAAACTGGTAATATTTGGATAACTAGTCCTCTGGAGTGAAATGATATCAGACAACTGACAGAAAAAGATGAATAAAACTAAACTAAAAGACACTACACTGCCTTTTAAAAGCATCTACTTGCCATTTTCCTCCATTTTTATGAAGTTAGAGACTGAGAGGACACTTTGAAGGTTTTTCACAGCTGCATCCAAAACATGGCTAAAAAAATATTCTAAGTTTTTATATTCAATCTGATTTGGTGGTTCAAATAAGCAAAAATACAAAAATATGAGATAAAATACATGTTAAGTGTCAGATTTTTCAGGCCACAAACAAACCAGACAAGTTTCAAACAAATGCAGGAAAGACACATCAAAAATATATTAAAAAAATAAAGCTGTAAATATTTTTCTTCTTACCTGATGGGACAGATGAAGCCGAGACGACCAGAAACAAGAAGTTAGCGGCGTATTTTTCTTTATCACGTCAGTGTGAAGTAACTTATAATGAAGCACACAAAAAACAAAAACTTCAGAATAAAAGAAAATTAAAAAAACAGATTTCAGATTTTTCTGTAAATCATCTAAAGAGCAAAATGCTGCAACAACAAACCCAGAAACAAACCACTCGCAGTGACTGTACAGACAATCTGAGTATTGGATGCTGCTGGAGAGTCTGTGTGTGTGTGTGTGTTGGGTCAATAATGGGGGCAGAGAGGAAGAATTCATTCTGAGCAGCTTCAATTGACATTTAATTTTTAGATCCATATATTTTCCTCCATTATTTCCACTTAATGCTACTTGGTTTAGCATTTAGCACTCATAAGCAGTATAAATATAGTGATAATTGTGTGTTTGCAGTAGTCACCACAAAGCCGCAATCAAATGTTTCCCCTCTTTAAACACTTTTATACCAAACTTAACATGTTTTTCAGGCCTTTGAGTCTCTTGTTTCACTTTTTACACACTTGTTTGTTAGGGACCAAGCAAAGAGCAAGAAAAGACTTTAAAACTCACACTGATATCTCAAAAACAAGATAGAAAACACATGTAAATTCAAGGTTTGTAGGTTAAAGTCTTCTGATTCATTTAAAGTTCAAATGTAGTTTGAGTCTAAAACTATGTGGAAGCAGTAAATGTTCAAAAAGGTGTGGGTTCGCTCACACTCTCCATTCAAATATATTTTTCCTGTGTCCAGCTGCAGTTAGTTATTGTCTCTACACACCTGACAATCAAACTTTGATCAGGTCATGTTGTTTAAAAGTCTTTCCTTCTCAAAAAAAAAAAAAAAAAAAAAAAAAAAAATTTACCAACCCTAAATTGCATTCTCTATTATGCAATTTGACTTTCTTCCAAGGCAGACTAGCTTATTTCAACCAAAGTTTATTCTTGTCAGCTCAGTGAGCTAAAACGGTGGCTGCAGCTTGGCTTGCTTTGAGGGAATAGTAGTCCTATGAGATTATGTCCCACAAACTATACTGATAAGCCATTTCCATTGACTTGTCATAATGTCAGCAGGTTATAAAATCAACCTGAAATAATGGGAAAAAACAAACCGTATTGACAGATATCCACATTTATTTCAACATTTGAGTACAAAGAGAACACTCTCACCCAACATCATCATTACAACTGCTAGCTAATACACAGGTGCCATCACATGGACAGTGGGCTGACGATGCAGACTTCACTGACAGCAGCTGGTGTCGCAGGTCTTCCCTTTGCACACGCATCCAGAGGCGCACTTGCTGCAGCCAGGTGGGCAGCATGAGCAGCAGCCTGCAATGGGAGAGAAATAAAGTGTCACTGACAATCCGATCAATAATCTGTTGCCAAAACAAATAAACAGCCAAGACCAGCCTTTCATTCCAGGATGAAGATATTACACAAGTCAGAGCATCTTCAGCCAAACATTAAGATACTGAGGGTGGACTTGTGACTCAGCAAATTAAAGCCACTTGGTTTCCTATGTCTTCAATTGGTTGAGGCAATTTTAGACAGGCAGCTTTAGTTTTAGCATTAATTAAGCATGCCAGGTAAGTTCACAGAAATCATCAAAAGTTTACTTGGTGGGTTGAGAGAGCAAGAAATTGAAACAGACACTTGTGAGTTACATGTATTGTAAGGTGAAGAGGTGAAGGTGAGGACAATGGCTGAATTAGCTCGGGCTCCGGTTAGCAGCGTTAGCATCAGAAAAGTTGGCCGACGGAAGTGGGGATTTCAACGTAGCAGGTTTATTCAATAAGTAAAGTCGACCATACAAAGCCAGGTCTCACGGCACTACGTTCACTAATCATACATGAGTCGTGTACGAAGGCAGCACATCACTACTTCACTTTCTCTTAAAATCATACACAAAAAAAAGCGAGTCAACATGGAGGTCCGCGTCGTAAGAGAGAAACATGGACTAACAGGAAGCTCTGTACATGACAACGAGAAGGAGCTGCCACCAACTTGTGGTGCTATTTGGTACTAACACAGCACAGACTGTTACAGTATGTAATGATGTGATTTGACTTACTCTTTTTGCAAGAGGTGCAGGAGCAGTTTGTGCAGGTGCAGGATTCTGCGCAGTTGCAGGTTCCAGCTGAAGATGAGAACACAAGAGAGGCCAGAATTCATATTTGTATGACAACAGGTCTTATAAATTAATACCAGACGAACGAAATATTAAGAGCAATAAAATTCTTAAACAAAACTTACTCTTAGAGCATTCGCAAGGGTCCATTTTTTCCAGAGGGTGAGCTTCTCTTCTTCAGAGAGTGCAGTAGTTGTGTCTCTTCTCGTTGGAGGCAGTGATGTGAATGTCAGAAAAGGGGCGGCTCTTTTATAGCGTCCCGTAACAACAAGACCGGGTGCAAAAAGCGCCCGTCACGCTAGTCAGGTAGATGGTCGTCACAAAGAGGTTTGTGCGCACGACTGAACTACGCAGCAGATTCCCAAGACCAACCCTTTCTCCTAAAAAATTACGTTCCCACACAACTAAATTGCATTGTCAATTACGTTTCTACGAAAACGTATTTTGTCCGCGATTACTTTATTTTAGACATATATTTGTGTGTGTGTGTGTGTGTATGTGTGGTGGGAGGAGGGGTGGGTGTTTGCGCGCGTGCCAGCATTTAACAAATTACTCTTTTGGTGGACTAAAAACCCGCCAACTCGTCTTGCTTGCAACCTCGGGTTTTCAAGAAAGAGGATGTCGTTTCAATGTAGACACGTGGGGTCGCTAGTCTGCCTGGTTCATTGGGCCTTCCACTGTCTGTCAAAAGAGCGACGAAGAAGACGAAGTAAAGCGAAAAAAGGGGGGACCTTACTACGCATGACGTCACTGGGAATTCCCTTTGACACGTTCAGGATTTCTTTCTTTTTGTAGTCCCTTCTTATGAGGTTAGACAAATAGGCCAGAAAATGGCAGCGGTGTGACTCACTGACGTGTTTTTAATAGTTTTTGGAACAACAACAGAGGAATAAGACACATCAGGCTTTAGATACACACACAGTACATGTCAGTAGATCAGCTGGTTTTAGTCTTTTCATGGGATTTTTGACAATAACAAACATATAAATGGACAAATACTAAATACAGCAGAGTGAATTAAGTCTGTGACCCTTTAACCTGAACCGTGGCTGCTTGTGTCATCCACTAGATGGCTCCGTAAAGCCTCTGTTTCCTTTTTCCAGATGAGTAGACGGAGCAGTAGATGATCACTGAGGCTGCTGCTGCTGCCAGTAATCCTCTCATCACAGTGAGCAGAATAAATTAGATGCATTAATCTGTGTGTGTGATCTAAGAGAAAACATCCAGGGATCTGAAGACGGAGGCAACTCGAGGCATGTCGCTGGGGTTGGGCTGCTTTAATTAGGAAATGATCAGATGGGATTACTTAATTAATTTATATATATATATGCTCTTTGGAACGTGGGTTGAGAGTTAAAGAAAGAGTTATGAATGTAGTAAAACAAACTGTATTTATTTTAAAAAGGTCTTGTTTCTTGTTTTTTTATGTTAAATTAGGAATTTCAGGTCAGTCTTTCAGTTATTTATCAAACATTTTGTGTTACATAAAAAAAAAACGGATATAAATTTCAGCTGACTAGTGTCAGGGTTGTTGAGGAAGGGAGGACCCAGGTGCAGAGATGATAATAATAAAAGGCTTTATTTCCAGATATGGCAACAATAAACAGGCTAGGACGCAAAGATATGAACGTGACAAGAAACAAAAAAGACAGAACTGACGAGGGGACAGGTGGAAACACTGGGGGTAATCAGACAGACATGAGGAAGGGCAAGTGACCTGAAATAAGGGGAGTAACTTTTCAAAATAAAACAAGAAATGATGAGACAAAACATGGAGACAGGACAAAAAACCCAACTAAACTTCACCACAGCGTGACAACTAGTTTGTGGGTCTGTTTTGTTGAAGGGTTTCAAACCTCCTGCTATGTATGTATGTTTAATTTGTTTGTTTTGAGTGTGTTTTGTGGTGATATGACAAGTTCACATCATATGGGATGGATGGTTCACGTCATCTAGATGGTTGATTACAGAATTGACAATATAACACCGTATCCATTAAATTTAGCTTTAAATAGACTCAAGGATGATCTTTGGCTTGTGTGAGGCATCCATGTTTGTTTGGTTTTTAACAATTTTTACAGTGCTTTCACTATGGTGACATTTTAGCATGACTTTTTTATGAGATGTGTGCAATATGGCAATCAGTATGTGTTTTCTACGGGTTATGTGCAATATTGTCATTTTATGTAACTGTTGGTGTCGGTATGGCTGAGGTTGTGGTGTTTGTGTCATTGTGGCCGTCAAGACATTCATGGTGCAGCTACAGAGTCCAACACGAATTTCTCTGAGTAAACAGACAATAAAGTTTATCGTATCGTTTGGTTTTCTGGCTTTTCACACTCAGACGTATCTGAATTTTCAGAAAAATTTGAATATGTTGTTGCATTTCACGGGGTTGGAAGGATCTCTGCAGGCCTTGAAACGTCTTAAAAATTTAATTTAGTTTCCTCTAACATCATTTTTTTTACTTATACTGTCGTTTTTTCATGTAATTTCACCGTCACTGCTGCAGCTACAGTAGTGAAGATGCTCATCAGCTCACTGCACTGAAATTAACTTAAATCATTTTTAACTGTTTAATACATCCGTCCATTTTCTGCTGCTTATCTGGCTCTAGGTCACATTGTTTATTTATATTATTAGGGATTTATTGTTTTAAACTACTGACAAAAATGTTATTATATATAATAATAAATAATTCTAGGACATATCGTCCCTGCTGGTTTTCCATCATACTTTAATCCTTTCACTACGACTATGAAACAGATATTAAATTGCATTTTATGTGTTAAAACATTTTCACCTGCTTCATCTTTCCCCGTTTTGTTAATATTTTGTTTTGTTTGTATTTTGTCATCTTCTTCCCTTTCGATTGAATTTAAAATCTTTGGTTGTATATTTTTTAGTTTACAGCAATAAAATAAGAATTAGCAGAAAAATGAACAAGACAGTAAGTATATCCTCCCAAAAGCGTTCTCAGCAAATGTAGATATACAGTATCCCGGTTATAAACATCACATGGACGATAAAATAGATTAAAAAGGATCACATGAGCCAGTTGGCCAGCCTTGTCCCATGACTCCCAAAGTCCAAGGTTCCATATTTTATTTAAGGAGGATATAAAGCAGCTCCTGAGACTGTAAAACATATTTTATTTGCTATGTCTCAGGGGTCAGAGGTCAAGCCGGGGACCCCACGGAGCGACCAAGAGGGAAGCCAGATGTTGAACTGCAGATAAAATATCCAGAAATACACGTCGTAAAAGGTGAATTATGTGTTTATTATTGAATTATTAGTCATGTTTGTCTCGTGGAATGTGAATAATCTTCTTTTATTCAATTACAGGTTTCTTTGTGTATTCACCCTTTTTTTTTATTGTATTCATCCTTATCTCAGGAGTGTAATCCCGTCCTCCTGACACACTCCTTCTCTCCAGAGCATCCGTTCATCTCTTCAGTGTCATTGTGTCTCTACAGCAGAAGCTCTTTCACCTGGACCCCCCCCCCCCCCCCCCCCCCCCCCCTCCGGACTTTAATTTCTGCTGTGCTGCTTAATGAATCAGCCTATTTGCATATCGGACAGATAAGACATTATCCTTTGTTTGAAGACGTCTCTGTAGAATAATCGGATGTGACAGTGTTAATCCATCACACACACACACACACACACACACACACACACACACACACAGTTTTTCATATCTGATGTTATATGTGGAGCAAAGATTGAGACCTCAGGGCAAAAAGAAGCTGATTTTCTCCTCTTTCAGCTCCTGCTGATGCATTTTTAGCTGCTGCTACATGCAGAGATACACATGAAAATACACTAACATACATACATAATAGATATGTGTGTTATATGTGTTTAAATCCACCTGTTTTAAATGTGTGCATTAAATCAACTGAGAGGAAGGAGGGGCTGTTAGTCGAGCTGCTGCTAACGTTTGCCCAGTTTATTTCTCTGATAACTTAAGATCCAGACGTCCAATGACTAAAATCCTTCTTGCGGCTAAAAGATCAAGTTAAAAACCAGCTAAATTTATCATGAAAATGTGGCTTCAAACTGAATAAAAGTCCATTTCTAACAGTTTGTGTGGAACAAGCACAACAAAGCCCATGTATTATCTTGTATGTGTGTAATGAAGCGGTCCGTTACTTTGATTAAAATGACACATGAAACATTTGGGATAATATAAGTACACAACTCAACAACATATAGAACATAGGTCTAGACCTGAGTGACAACAACCTGACGATTTCAGGAGAGAAGCTTCTGTCTGGTCTAGTTGATTTTACACATTTTAATGAGGAATAATTACATATGAATTGAAACGCTTGATCAAGTGGAGAACTCAAACAGTAAACATCAAGGTGTTCTGGTCAAGATGGTGTCTCTTTCTCATTCTGCCCTTTGAAAGTCTGACCCTTAGTCTACAATATGAAAAATGAGTCTAATTGGTTCACTAGTTTCCAAACATGGAACTGCATTTTACCCGTGTCAGTTCAGGTCACTGTCAGCAGAGTCTGGCTTCTCATCCCGCCTATCTGTTGTTGTCTAGGAAGGCCTCCTCCGACCTTGGTAACCATGGCAATGCTGATTTACCCTTTATCAGAGAGGTCTCTGCCTCCCCAAAACAGTATCTCAACGTTAAGATCACAGCTGTGGCACACGCACGAAAGTGATGTTTGGACCCATAAAGGGCTTCATACATTTTATTAAATCACATTATTTAGTAATTATTCTTTATGTGTAACATGTGTAATAACACTGTGTATATATTTATCAAACATCATATGTAGACAGTCACTCTGCAAGATTTTGAGTATAAATTATACAGACTTTTTATATTTTTCAAGTTTTAATACACCAAACTTGATAAAATCATTACAATAACCATCTCAATCAGTTCCTCATGCCAAAATTATATAGAAAAATGGGCTCATTTGTCTCTGTATGATGTCTTGTTCAAAAGTTATGTTGATTTTCAACTTTTGTTGGAAATCCAAGATGGCCGCAAAGATGGCCGCCAAACAGACCCTTGGGACAACATTTCAAGTTGGGGACATGAACATTTGTTTACAAGGCACCTTAAAAGGATTTTTTTTAAAAAAAAAACTAAGTTAGAAAAATATATCAGTGGGGAGCATAGGCTAATGTAGCCTGATTTGTAACCCCTTAAAGATGGAAAACTCCATATGAATACATGAAAACAAACAAACGTTATATTTCCGTTACGATCGTTTGAGCTTTGACCGTTGCTCTTCTGATGACGTCATCTCAATGCGTCCAACGGTTTACATAACAGCGTCAATGGACGATTATTTTTCTGTAAAATTGGCTGAAATTTGCTCTACATTTGGATGGAAATATAAAGTGTAAAGTAAAAAAGAAACGTTACTTATTGATGGCAGGTCAGTGGGAGGCTGCCTTACTGTAAAAGAAGTTTCAAAATCTCTTGATAATTGAACTATTCTGTTCTATAGAAATCTCTGTCAGACATAATTATTAGATAAATATCACGTTTTCTTCCATCATCCTGTTATTCTCCTCTTCTTCTCACTCTTTCCCGTTTGCAGTCAGTCAGATTGACATCACAGCTCTCCGCCTTTGTGTCGACATGTTCCCGTTTCCCCGAAATTCTCACTTTTTTAAAATATGAAACCAGGTGTTGAGACGGATCAGCAGAATAAATGAAAGACGCTTCCTGTCGCTCTCTGGTGAATTTGTCCTCTCTCTCTCTCTCTCTCTCTCTCTCTCTCTCTCTTGTTCATGTCACATCCTTTGCTCATCACTTGTTCGGACATGAGCTTTCACTACCTGCACCGTGGGCTTGTTTTTTTGGGATACAGCAGCAGCTGTGAGGGAAGCAGGTGACAAATGAGATTGAATTCCCTGTTTTTTTTCTCCCCCTGCAGTGAATACTAATAGCTCCGATGTGATGCGACAGACAGACAGACAGACAGCGTTGTGTTGGAGGAAGCTGACAGATAAATACACTCTATTTGCTGTGTACTGCCACATATCTGTTTTTCCATTACTTTGGTGAGCTGACATGCAATTTAGCCGGTCGGGGACACAATCTAATTACCTTCTGACCTCAACTCAATAGAGCCTTTAATTCACAGCAAGACAAACCGGAGCTTCGTCGTTTGATATGCGTTGGCTGATTTAAGCGGACATAATTTGTCTAAAACGGATCAAACGTTGAAACATGAAATCAATAAACAAGAACACGAGTCAATTTACAAACTGGCTGACACGGAAATAATGATTCCAGTGCAAAATTTGTGGATTTACGCTTTCCACCGACCTTATTTGGTATTTAAGCAGCATATAAACACTTAATAAATGGTTATAAGATATTATAGTTGTTAGCAGATATACCTGTAAGGACATTTTAAAGTGTTAATGAATGTATTTGTCGACTTTTGAGTGCAAATCTGAACAGAAAATGTCCAATCATAACTTGAAACAGTAGTCAGGTTTGTGACTTTAATGTCATAAACTTCTCCACATGTTAAATAAAAAGAGATATTAAGCATTTAAAGGGTTTGGAAGGTGTTTTTTTCCTAATTTTTTTGCTTTAGCTTCCCCCCAAAAAAGGTTTCTTTACCTCCATGATGTCTTCTGCACAGATCAGTCAGGTACATGCAGCTTTTTATGTATAATATGTTGCCACTATGTGCATATTTAAGACTTCTTTACAGGATATTTGTCTTGACAAGAGTCAACCTGAAACATTAAAGAGTCAGCTGGAGACAGCTTAAAGGATTAGTTCACAATTTGTCATGAACTTCTCCATATTTTGAAACAGTATATGTTGCATTAAAAGAGATATGAAGCATTTTAAGAGTTAGGAAAAGTGATATTTTTTAGCTTAATGCTTTAGATTTTCCTAAACTACAAAAAAATAGTTTCTTTATTTCCATGATGTCTTCTGCACGGATCAGTCAGGTACATGCAGCCTTTTATACACAATATGTTGCCACTATGTGCATATTTAAGACTTCTTTACAGGATAATTGTCAACTGGAAACATTAGAAAGGCAGCCAGAGACAATTTATCAGTTTATTGCAGTCATATTAGCACAAAGAACGGGTTCACAGTATATCAAGTCTGTCTTAAAACAACAGTGAGAGCTGCTTTTCTTGCTGTAATCATTCCTCCTGTTCATACTGACCATTAGAAGATCCACAATGGAAGTGATGGAGGATAAAACCCACAGTCCTCCTTCTGTGCAAAAATGTATTTAAAAGTTTGAAGCTTCAGCATCCAAATGAGTCAAATCCAGTAGATATCTTTCAACGTTACAGTCTTTTTAGTGGCAAAGTCCCTCTTTTTGTTGCTATACCTCCACCTGCAGCTCAACAGGGAAACACAAAGAGGAGAATTTGATGCTAAAAAGACTGTAAATGTGTCAGATATCCACTTGATATGACTAAACTCACACTGATGAAGCCTCACAGAAGCTTCACACAGACTTTTAAACGACTGTGTGGACACACTGTGGATTTTTATCCTCCATCACTTCCACTGAAAACACATTTGAAGGAGATCTTTTAATATAAACAGTGTGACATAGCTGCAATCTTATGATAGGCTATATGATGTAATAGTTGAATAATGCATTAATAAACACTTACAATGCACTTATATCTGCTTACAACTACATTACAGTGTCTATATACTCCTTATAAATGATAAACAGAGGGTTAAAACCTATAACATTAAACAAACCAGTACCATCAGATTGACCCAGAGTGATTCAGGACTGACGTATTGGGGTCCAGATAGGTTATGTGGCCTCTCAGGGTCACATGGAGTGTTTTCCAATAGCTGATATTGGCCAGACAAGACCAAGACTGATCATTTGGTGTGTTTAGGGTGTGTGTGTGTGTGTGTGTGAGGAGGGGAGGGAGGAGGGAGGGGAGGGGGGGGAGTTGTAGTCCATGTGAAGAGCGTGAACGGTCCGGTGAGGTGCGTCGTGCGTTATGGTGCGGTGATGTCCTCCGGAGCGCGTAAAAGACAGTTTTACTACACAATGTGTGAGCTGCCTTGTCTTTACGCGCGCACTGCTCCTTCCCCCCTCGCCTCCAAAAAGGAATCCACTCCACGGTAACAGGACACTGATGATCTATTTTTAAAACATCCAACCCAACACGAACAGGCTGATATATCCCAGAAGATGGACCCTCTCGACAACGCCACCGATTTTAACGCCGCAAACGGGACAAACGTGTCCGCCGACCGCAGCGACGCCTTTAACCAGTTCGTCCAGCCGGTGTGGCAGATCACACTGTGGGCTGTCGCTTATTGCAGCATCGTCGCGGTGTCTGTGGTCGGTAACATGGTGGTTATCTGGATTATTCTGGCGCATAAACGCATGAGAACCGTCACCAATTACTTTCTAGTAAGTGCTGCAAGCTTGGTTATCGATCCTGGTTCAGTTTGAATGTTTAGTTTGTGAAAATGATCAAACTTTTAAACTCTTTGTGTTGTGTTTTTGGAGATACTGAAGGATTTCTCTACTTGTCCCCATTAAAAAAATGGATTGAAATTGAACCTGTGTGATAAATCATCTGCATCCATCATGACTATTGATATAGAGAGGATGATCAGCTGCATCGATCCTTGATATAAGTGCATTCTCTATTTATTTGTACACCGAATAAATAAATTACATTGGCTTACTGGCAGATATCAACACATGGGATCACTGATTTGTATAAAAACAGTCAAAAAACCCCCATAAAATTCAAGTGAAAGTGGTGCAGATTGTTGCATATTGACTTTATTTACCTTGCAGGATTCAGCTTCTCTGTAAGGATTTATTTAAATATTAATGTTTGGACTATAAAAAAGCCAGAGAAAAACAAATTTCCCAAAACTCAAAGATATTCAGCCTGAAATCACAGACAAAGATAAAGAAAAGCAGCAAATCCTCACATTTGAGAAGCTGATTTGGGTCATTTTTGCTTGGAAAATGACTTAAAACAATTTATCTATCATCAAAATATCATCAATTAATCGTCTCAGCTCATTTTTATCAGCTCATAATCTGCTTCAGAAACAGTATTTGTTTTTTTGGGGGGGGAAAGGATGCAAATGCAATTAATTAACACTCTTATTAAAGAGTTTGTTCAGGCTCATAAATGTGTGGTATATCAGAATATATTGTACATCAGTGTGATTATCAGAGGAGGTCACATGATCTCTTCCTTCAACTACAAGCTCTACTAATCACATGCTCCCTCATATCTCTTCCACTACAGTCATGTCTGGATGCAGCAGGTCTGGTTTCTTTGCAAAAAACACATCACAAAGTTAAATTTCCAATGTGATGAGAGTCACAGAAACAAGGGAAATATTAGTATTCTGTCCTCTTTGACTGGGAAATTTGAGATGTGCTACTGTTTTTGTCTTTTTTATATATGCTTTAACATGCTTACTGGATTTAGGGGTTTAACGCTCCACTGAGAATCCCACTGCATCCTCCTCCAATTTGACGCATCACAAATCTCCCCAGCCGGTTAATGCAGAGAGATGATTAGATTATATCTTCTGTGTTATTAACTCTGGCAGTGCTGGTTATAGGCTCAACATTTAAATATCTACACATGTTAAAGTCCAGTTTGCTTGTGTGTATGTGTGTGTTGCAGGTGAACCTGGCCTTTGCAGAGGCCGCCATGTCAGCGTTCAACACAGTGATCAACTTCACCTACGCTGTTCACAACGAGTGGTACTTCGGTTTGGCGTACTGCCGCTTCCACAACTTCTTCCCCATCGCGGCCATATTTGCCAGCATTTACTCCATGACGGCCATAGCGCTGGACAGGTGGGTGACGGTGTTATAGGAGCATACTGTTGATGTCTTAAATCACCACACAGCCCGGGAATCTTTACGACTCTCCACCACAGGACTGGAATTTAAAATGAGCGTGGGTACCTTGAGGCTGTGTAGGCGCAATGTGGAGGAAACGTTATTTAATATAAAAAGGCTTTTCTCACAGTTCTTGCTTACATTGTTCTGTGAGGTTATGAAAAAAAAGAAAACAAGAGTGAGGCTGCACTAACCCAGCAAATACTGAGACATTCAATGACTGTTGTTTGTCCAATCAAGACGTCCTGCAATGGTTCAGAAATAGTCGCAACGTTGGGAACTGTGCCGATGTCTGGGATTGTTACCTGGACATCAGCCGGACGTCTGAGTTTATGTACGCAATGTGCATTCTGTAGCTTTATGGCGCATTTCCATCACATGGTACCGGCTCAACTCAACTCTCCTCTGGTACCAGGTACTTTTCCTCACAGGGTACCTGGTCGTCATTAGCAACGGCGCACGAATCTGCCGTGACGTCATCTTCAGAGCTCCCGCTGGATCCGTTCGTTGGCAACCAAACAGAGGAACGTCTGCACCTCGTCAACTGACCACGGCGTGGAATTGCGGGTTGCCATAGCGACCGTCACGTTAATAGTAGACGTGTGTTTGAATGATTAAACGATTGCGGCCGGAGCTTGGTTGTTTAAAAAAATGGCGGGTTTGGTTTTGCTGCACATTGATGACGCAATGACGATCCTCTCTGACCAACCAGTGGTCTGCAGTGTTCTGACGTCACATTTTGGTTCCAGCTCTGCTTTTTTGGAACCTCGACGGAGGGGATACCAAAATAGTTGGTACCAGGTACTTTTTCGTAATGGAAAACCAAAAAAGGCGAGTGGAGTTGAGCCGGTACCATGTGATGGAAATGCACCATTATATACATCCTATATGTCCATCTTAATATGCTTTATCTTCTGAAATGGTCCAACCAACATCCTGTCTGACCTGAATGTCTGTTACACATCTTAACGTGTCACTTTCAAGACAATCCTCATAATAAATTATATATAAACACACAGGACACATTAAATATCTTAGTTAATACAAAGACATATGCATAATTTTTACAGAAACACACCAAGTCAATATTGACATGCATTTTATTATCATAAACAATAAATGACAGTTGGAACTCTTAACTCCATCTGTTGCTCTTTTCTCCAGTTTCCACTGAGACGCTGCGACAGGCTAATGCTAACGCTAACCTCAGGATAAGTAAAACAGCCACCGACAGAGACTCTAAATCACCAAAGTCTTCATCAGCATCAGTAGGTGCTTTCTCTCCAGCACCAAACAGGAAGCAGTAAATTAACAGTGTTATGAGTCAGTGTTTAATTGGGTGTGTATCTGATCAAAACTGTGAAGTTTGTACAGCAATACAGTTTATCTTTATGGATTATAATGACGATGATGAAGACTGTCAACATATGACATCTTTTATCTAGTTTGTCTAGAGTTTGGCTTTTAAATTTTTCCCTGGAAAGTGTTTCAGTTTAATTCAAACCGCTAATATGTATAATTTTTTTGAACATTTTGTCATCGTTACAGAAACAGCAGTTGTTTAAATACAATAAGGTTGTTTTTGACGCTGGTCTGATTAATGGTTTAAAGTCTAATAATGTGTGTTTATATTGATTCCTGACGCCGGCTGATGGTGCTCAGTTTCTAGCAGCAGTACACAGTAAACGGTTGCCCTTTGTGTGTGTGTGTGTGTGTGTGTGTGTGTGTGTGTGTGTGTGTGTGTGTGTGTGTGTTAAACTACTTTCCTAATTAAACATGAAATGCTTGATGGTGTTATTAATGACTCTCGATGAAACTTGAAAGCTCAGCATTCTCGTTGCCCTTTAAGTTTCTTTTTATAAAGTCACAAGTAACATTTATTCACCCAGAAACGAGCTAATATTTCTCTGTACAATATGTCCCCCTCTCTCTGCCAGCTGCTGTGTGTCTGCAGTTTATTTACTGGTTTTTCTAACATGATTTAAGGCCAGTTGGAGGAGTTAAACCTGTGACTTTCTGCCTTTGTATAAGTATTCAGGCTGCTGCTGTTTCTGATGTATTTCATGCAGTTTTCAGGGTTTCCAAACAGAAATGTTCCAACATCCTGCAGCTTAAACTGTTGATAGTTAAGTACATAGAGTACGGAATGACTTATTTCAACAAAAAACTCAACAAAAATTCACTGGTAGGGAAAAATACTGAAAAAACACAACTAAAGATGACCAGGAGGAACTCGACTGGTGAACCAAAGAGTTCACAGGTGACACTGGAGGCTGGGGAAGCATTAGCGGCTGGCTTAAATAGCCAGCAGATTGTCATTAGGTGCAGGTGTGGCTCATAATCCCTGCTGCCTCGACGATCTGCCCGCCTACCTGCACACAGCCTGGTAGGCCGTCACATGTAGTCTTGCACATTGGGTGCATCCCAAGTTTCTTAAATTGCATCCATGTTTCCCTCACTTGTGTCTTTTATGTCCTATATATCCAGATGAACAACTTAATATGCTTTACATTCCAAAATGGTCCAAACAACATCCACTCTGACCCAAGAGAAGACCATGATATGTAGTATACGGTCCTGGATCGGACCAATCCAAGTTTTTGACCAACTCGCTTTTTGATGATGGCACTACATGACCACAAACGTCATTAGGATTCAACCTCTGGGGACCATGAACATCTTTACCAAATTTCATACCAATGTATCCAATAGTTGATAAGATATTCCCGTCTGGACCAAAGTGTCGGACCGAGCAACTGACAAAACTTTGCCGTCTCTGGAGCCACGAGCCAAGAATGGCAATGTGTTTATAGATTGTGTACTGTGGATAGGGCAACACTCCACCATTGTGCTTTTCCCAAAAGGCCAGAAAGGATGTTTTTAATCACTAAAACATTAGGTGGTAATCTACTAGACAAAGTACCGACAATACATGTTTAGTTGTTAGACTGAATGGGAATGAAGAGGGAAGAAAATTGAGATTCATTTGTCCTCATTTCCACCTTTTCTCTGCTATATTAGAAAACTAAATCAACATATCCCCTGTGTGTATGTGTGAATACAACAGACACACTCTGTAACACTCATTAACACAAACACACTGCTGGTTACACAAAACCAGCCTCAAGTCGGGTGATTGGAAGGTATCGAGGAAATTAAAGCTTTGAGAAATGGTTGGTAATCTTGTAAAATACTCAGTTTTACATATTGTTACTGCATAATTCAACAGAAAATGTCTGTCTGTTGAGGACATTTCTGCATTATGAGGACATTTTGGTTGGTTTTCACACTGTTGAAGGGCTGTTTTAGGGTTAAGACTTGGTTTTACAATTAAGGTTGAATTAGGTTAGGTTTAGGGTCTGGGTTAGGTATTTATTTGTGATGGTTAAGGTTAGGTTTAGGGGCTAATGAATGCATTATGTCAATGAGGGTCCTCATAACTAACTGTGTGGACAAACATTTGTTTACACAGTCACATCATGGGGATAAAAATGAATTTCCCATAACGTAATTCATTAAACTTTAGAGTGGAGACTTGGTTTAAGGTTTGATTCTCCCTTTCAGGAAATGAATGTAAGTTGTTCCCCTGAATTGATGGAAACTTGTGTGTGTGTGTGTGTGTGTGTGTTAGATACATGGCTATCATCCATCCCCTGCAGCAGAGGCTGACCTCTACAGAGACCCGTGTGGTGATCGGTGTGATCTGGATGCTGGCTCTGCTTCTGGCCTTCCCCCAGTACTACTTCTCGTCTACCGCCGTGCTGCCCGGACGCACCGTCTGCTACATAGACTGGCCTGAATACACCACTGTGGACTTCAAGAAGATGTGAGTACCTCTGTAAACCCGAACCAACAGAAGACAAAGGTGCTGTCTCTGCTTTACTGAGAAACATGTTGGGAAATCCTCAAAAAAGCTTATTTACACCTCCAGCAAAAATGGAGCTATATTATAATTCATTTGGAGTCGTGTTTGTGTCCACTGGATCAATTTAAGTCCAATAATTACTCTCCTTTAAGCTTCTTTTGGTCGCCTCCAGTTCCTGAGATCTACTGTTTGTTCACCAGCTAGTTGCCAACTTTATCTGTCTGTCGCATTTGTTACTTCTGAGCTGGATTATTGCATTTCCTTTTTTATCAGGCTGTCACAACAAGTCTCTAAAGACTCTCTAGCTGCTCCGAAACACAGAAAAACAAAAACTAGGAAAAAGAAACCATATTTAGCTTTGCTGCATTGGCTTCCTGTAAAATCCAGAGTAGAATTTAAAGTCCTTCTCCTCACCTACAAAGCTTTAACGGTCTGGCACCATCATAGTATCCAACTATGGCTCCTACAGTCTCCAACAGTAGACTACTTCAGCTATCAGGCTCCTCTGTTATGGAACTGGGAGTCTCTATATTTAAGAGTAGGCTTAAAACTTTCCTTTTCGATAAAGCTCATGTTCGGGCCAACCAGGTTCACCTTGGAGCAGCCCCTAGTTATGCTGCTATAGGCTTAGACTGCACTGAGCTCCTCCCTCCGCCTCCCACTTTCCATCTGTACACATTTATATCCCATTAATGCTTGTTACTAACTCGGCATCTTCCCCGTAGTGTTGTGCTTACTCATCTCGCAGGTATTTATGAATCTGTGGTTGTGGACCGCCTGCTGCCCTCGTGGTCCTGCTTAAGACCTACTGCTACTAGAATATTAGTCATGTTTTATTATTAGTATCGTTATTGGTATTATTGTTGTTGCTGTGCATCTCTGTCTCTCTCTTTCTTCTCCCTCCTCCTTTCTCTCTTAGAGCCCAGTTCTGCTTGAGGTTTCTTCCTGTTAACGGGGAGGTTTTTTTTTTTTTTTACAGTTGTAGTCTAGCTGGTGAACATAGTGAAGCATTTAGCAGCTATAGAGCCAGATATTTCCCTCAGGAGTTGGTAGAGAGCAGAAACAGAAGCTGAAAGAGAGAGAAGATTGGACTTACACTCACCAGGTGGACAGAAACACGACTCCAAATGGATGATAATGTTGCTCTGTAACTGCTGGATGTGGAACTGTTTGCTAACAAGTTCAACATATCAACTTAAAATGATGATGATATGTCAGTGTTGTTCTCACTACTTGTTGTGGATGTAAGTTAATGCAGATTTTATTGTTCCTTTAGAGCCACAATAACATTTTTTTTAGCCAGCACGTCATGAAATTCAGGCCTAGTTCAGGCATTAATTAAAAAGTTAAAGTACTGATTTGACTTTGAATGTGCTCTCATATTCCATCAGGGACCAGAATAATAAATAAACCTCAGTTGATTGTTGAGCTCTCCTTACAGTATTTCCTGGCTCCTCTTCAGGCTGCTCAGGAGGTCATTCATTTCTTTAAGGGTCAAACTCTTAACAAGAAAGTCATTCTGACTGCTGGAATTTCAAGAATTTAATGCCTGGTAGCCTTATTATTCCACGCTTACTAGCCTTTATTTAACCTGTGGCAACAACACACCCTTGTGGTTAATGAAGTTTGATCCCTTGTCGTCCAACACTGCACATGATACCTGCTGCTGCAGAGATGCTTCAGCCAGGCTGACATGGAGCAATAACCTTTCCCTCGAGGGATTAATTTGTTATATGAGAAAATAAACCCTGTAGCTGAAATGAATCCTGTTCCGCTGATGAATCTCTCTATGAGTGCTTGATTGCCTCAGGAAATATGTGGCGCCAAAAGAGGGGAAAAGGGCCTTTGATAAATTTGCTTCTTAAATTAAAGCCTGATCATCGCCTCTCTCTTCCTCTTTAATACACCTTCTTAACATCTGTGCAAATTAAAGCATCTTTAATTCAGTGGTTCTGATGTCTCGAGGCCCGGCTCTCCTCCATGTTGGTGTGTGTATTTGAGGGTGTGTGTTTGTGCTCGTGTTTGAATGAATATGAAAACAATGTTAAATGTTTAAACCAGTGGTTTCCAACCTTTTTGCCATCTATTTGAGGCTGTTCGTCACATTTTAAATGTCTGAGTTACACCTCTAAACTTCTCACATGGTGTCATTTGCTGTCAGTAATTGTCAAAAAGGACCAATTATCCAATATTTCATAACAAAAGGATTTTGCTTGCAGGACTCTTTCTCTCTCGCTGCATTGGTACTTTTACTTGAAGGGTAACAACACACACAGTTATTTGCACTGTATATGATGTTAATACAGGTGATTTCCCCAACAATACACATATTTAAAAACAGCTTTTTCTTGCTTAGATCAGCTGAATTCTCTGCCACTCTCTAATCATGGCGTATCAGACAAGAGGTCTATTTTCTATTCATTATTTCAACCTTTATTTATACAGCGCGCTCCGATGAGAACAGAAACATCCTGTTTAACGCAGAACAATAAAAACACAGATTTCATGAATGCAAATAAGAGATAAGTGATGAGATGTGTGTATCAGCTGCTACGTCAAGGTTGTGCACAAACACTGGTTTACTATAGTCTCAGTTTGTTTATTTATATTTCACATCACTCAACTTTTTTGCACGCTGCATATACAGTAGATGAATAAATCAGGTATCAGGATTAGATTGTTAGCTAGAGCTTGGTGACACTACCTGATACTAATCTGATGACAAGTTAATGTCAAGACTTTCTCATAATTACAACCAGTTTGTTTAATATTTAATCCAACGCAGGCTGGACTCAACTAAACAACTGACAAATTGTATTTACGCATCATTAATCTTCGTTTCCTTTTGTCACGTCTCTGCTGTAGATACTATGTTTGCGTGACACTCCTGCTCTACTTCCTGCCCCTTGGCATCATGGGATGTGCGTACACGACCGTGGGCGTTACCCTCTGGGCGAGTGAGATTCCCGGAGACTCGTCTCAACACTACAAAGAGCAGCTTATCGCCAAACGCAAGGTGCAGCCTCCTGAGTGTGGCCGTGCTCCGTCACTAAACTCTATCATTTCATTTAATGACTTTTTAATCCTCATTTGAAAACACAAATGTGTCTCCTTCCTGTTTGTCTGAGGCAGGTGGTGAAGATGATGATCGTCGTCGTGTGTACGTTCGCTGTCTGCTGGCTGCCTTATCATATCTACTTCTTACTGCACCAGTTCTTCCCCGACGTGTTCGAGCACCGCTACATCCAACAGGTCTACCTGGCTATCATGTGGCTGGCGATGAGCTCCACCATGTACAACCCCATCATCTACTACTGCCTCAACATCAGGTAGGAAGTCCGCTTTACTGTACGGTTCACAAAATGGCTGCCTGTGTGGACGTTCATCTGTTTTTCTATCGTTTGTATTTCTTTTACCTCTCTGCAGGTTCAGAGCAGGTTTCCAGCAGGTGTTTTGCTGCTGTGCTCCCACCGTCGCCAAAGAGGAGCTCGAGCTCAAATCGCCCCGCTACCTGCAAACACAGGTGTGTGAGAGAACGACCGACCGACTGTTCACACAGAATGCAAAGTCAATTTTAGAGACAGTGAAAGTGCAAAGAAAAACACCTGAAAGACAAAATCAGAGATGCAAATTTGCACAGGGAGACGCTAACTGACGCTACTGCACTAGTTAAAAATGTTTCCACTGAAGCAAAAAAATATTGGGGCAGAGACGAGAGGAGAAAGGAGAGAGACTGGAGAGAAATAACTGTCTGATGAGTGCTGAATTCAGTCAGAACCTGAGTTGAACTCAAACTCACAGACATGGCTGCTGCGTCCGCTGCTAGCTAGCTTACAGCTAACGTCTTGCTACTCCGGCTTTTTGGGGCAAATTGAGAATGACGTAAAAAGTAAATTTGCTTCGCGTTCTGTCTGAACATACCTTGAGAAAGACCCTTTTTTTCCCACCATAGATCATCATCTTTTAAGTTTTTATGTTGAACTTGTTAGCAAACAGTTGCTTATTTCCACATCCAGCAGTTACGGAGCAACATTCATTTGGAGTCGTGTTTCTGTCCACCTGGTGACTGTAAGTCTGATATTCACTCTCTTTTAGCTTCTGTTTTTAACGCTCTACCAACTTCCTGAAGGGAAATATCTGGCTCTTTAGCTGCTCCACTATGTTCACCAGCTAGTCCACAGCTAACTGTTTGGTGCTGAGTGGGTTAGTGTACGGCGGCTTTTTCTGCTGCAAACAACAGTGAGAGTGAATAAAAACAGTAAAGACGTGGACTGTAAAACCAAAACAAAGGGCTGAAATGGTGAAAATTATGTGGGTTCATCACTATGAGTGATTCCTTTCACATCACACAAAGTCATCTGATCCATTGTTAACATAAAACTATTGATTCGTGCAGCAGAACTTCACTGATTTCATGAATCTACCAATAACTTAACCATCTCCATTTCCAGGTGAGCATATATCGAGCCAGTCGGATGGAGACTGCTGCCTCCACTGCCGTCCACCCTGCTGCGGCGGAGAAAAAGAGGGCAGATCTGCTGTCCTGCAGCCCTCACAGCCGACCTCAAGTGGAGGTCACATCCGACAGCCCCGGCTCAGAGACGTTCGCGGGGAGCCCGACCAGTCCCTCACATTAGAGCGAACGCCCTCATGAGTCACTCAGCGTGGAAACAAAGCGCGGAAGCGCGTCTCAAACCTGGCGTCATCCACTGTTGTACAGGCCGAGTGCATTTATTTAGCCATGTTATTGTGTTTCAGCCAGCTAGCAAAGTGCATTAATACCCAGAGGATGCCTGGAGCGTCACTGGATGTCTTGAGGACATGACTTGAAAACATAAAGTAGAGGTGAACCTCAGAGGCCTGTCAGCAGCTGTAGAAACACGGCGGTAGAAGTCACACCGGTTCCCTTCATCACTCAGCATGTGTGCGGCGCCGACACTTGACCTCCGGCATTCTCGGGGGCCGGTTATGGAAAACGTGAACCTGCGCTTCCCTTGGCAACAGTGTCACGTCAAGTTGAGTTCATAACGGCGGCGCTGTGTTTGTGTTGAGAGGGAGACAGACTATGTGTGTGTGTGTGTGTGTGTGTGTGTGTGGGGAGAGCTAGCACCTGTTGGACTGGATTATCCCCTTGTTTTGACAATGTGTAGAGTAGGGTTCAGTCTGCAGCAGCCAGGTCACAGGCCGACTAAATATATAGGACGGGGCGAAGGAAAAAAAGAGTCATATAGAAGGACTGATGAAGTGTTAAAGGAAAGAAGAGAAGAAGAAAACATGAGAAGCTTCACCACAGCGAGTGGTAACTAAGTGATTTACTCAAGTACTATACTGAAGCACAGTTTGGAGTCTTTCTATTTGATGCTACTTTATACTTCCACTACATTTCAGAGGGAAATGTACTTTTTACTCCACTACATTTATTTGACAGCTTTATTATAATTAGAAGAAAGGAATTTTACATGAAATAACACGATGAACTCATAAAATACAAAATATAATTAAAGTTTAAAAGATAAATAAATCAATAAATCACATGTTTGTAGAGCCAAACAAACACTGGCTGCACCGGGTCACATGTTCCTTCATCATGAAGAGTTTAAATCGTGTTAGTTTGTTTAGAAACGGCTCCAAAGACGAATAACAGCGTTCACGTTTTCAGTCTCCGGAGAGTAGTTCTGTGTAAGGCAGACGACACTGAGCATGTGCGGGAATGCGGTTCTGTTTACAGCTTCACTAACTTGTTGTGCTACATATCACAACCTCTTTACTTTGCACTGAGGTTCTTTGAGAAATGTACCTATTGTACACTCACAGAACTACTCTCTGGAGACTGAAAGCGTGATCGCTGTTATTCGTCTTTGGAGCCGTTTCTAAACAAACTAATGTGACTAACATGTCTAGCAGTGCAGCGGTGTGGCCTACTGGTGTGTTTTTAATATTTTTTGGACAACAATGGAGGTATACAGCACAGAGGAATAAGATATAACAGGCTTTGATACACACACACAATCCTTGTCAGTAGATCAGTTCATTGTTGGTTTGGATCCAAACATGAGATTTGTTAACAAGAAGAAAAAGATAGAAAATTGCAGCCTTATCCTTTAACCCAGTGGTTTCCAACTTTTGTCTTGTGAGCTCCTATATTTAAAAACAAAACTGTGTGTAGTTGTGTCTCCTTGTCACATTTCACGTCTATGAGTTGTTAACAGCTCCACCAAATAGTGATTTTTCCCTCTAAACTTCTCACATGCTTTCATTTCAATAAATGTTCAAATGATCCAATATTTCAGCAAAAATCAAAAATTAGAGAAAAAGTCCAAAAACTGAAAACAGATTTGTTTATCAGCTGCAACAACTGTAATAATTTGGATAAGTGGTTGTTTTTAAAGAAAAAAATCCACAATTCTCTGGTTTCAGACTCTCAAATGGATAAAATATGATCCAAATTCATATTTTGTGGTTGGTCTTTAGTCTTCTATGACAGTAAACTGAATATCTTTGGGTTATCAACTGTTGCTCAGGAGAAAACAAGACATTTGAGGTCGTCACCTTGGACATTTCCGCTCTAAACTTCTCACATGGTTTCATTTAAACAACTATTTGAGGCATAAATAAGTAAAACTACCCAATATTTCACAAAAAAGAGCAAATTATGAAGGAAAAGTCAAAAAACTTGAAAACAGATTTGTGTATCAGAACTTTGTTTTTTCTTCTTTCCTCTCCCATTAATCATCTCATGACCCCTCAGATTTATCTGCTGACCCTTTGGAGGGGCCCTGACCCCTAGGTTGGGAATCAGTGGACTAAACTAGCTAACTGTATATAAAGTAGTGTAAACTAGCTCCACCTCCAGCAGCTACAACAGTAACATGCTGCTCTAACACTGATGCTTCAGTATTAATAATCTAATGATGTCATATATAATAATATATCAGTCAGTGGGGACATTTTACTTTTAATACTTTAAGCACATTTAGCTGATAATACCTCTGTATTCAATCCAGGAGTTTTACCTGTAATGGAGTATTTTTACATTGTCTTGTTGGTATTTTTACTCGAGTACCCGTGTTATGAAATGCATCTCTGTTTACAAGCTGTGGATCAGGGGAGGAGGCGGGTCACTGGGGAGGAACGACGCTATTTCAACCTCGCAGACAACAGCTGCTCGACAACAAAGCGAAGAATGTCCACGTACAGTTTACTGGACTGTGTAACCGCTCTGCTGTTTACTGTTGTGTGAGTGTGTGAGGACCAAATATTATGATGTCATGTGGCACAAAGACATGTTTTCATTTATTGGTTCAGTGCTGTTTCCATTACAGAACAGTTTGTGCCGTAGTAGAAGTAGAGGCTTTTTTTCAAGCTTCAGTTCACCCAAATTGAAAAAGATGCTTTTCTCACCTACCTCTAGTGGTTTGTATGCATGCATATTGTTTTTATTTTACTGTATATGTGCAAGTTTTTAGCTTTCAGACTGCTGCCGCCCCAAAAATAGAGTTGTGAGATGGGAAGAGCAATTTTGGGCACCCACAGTTTTCATCCATGAACTCATTTAGGAGACTCAAACAGTGGTCAGAGATCTCCTGTGACTTGGATGGGAATAAAATTCTCCTGTTATCAAAAGTACAAAAGATAAATAACTGTGTCAGACGATATAAATGTATCTTAAAAAGTCAAAGTTACAAGCTTGTGAACACAAACTACCACTCCCATGATGCATTGTGCTATGAAATATCCAATCACTAAGCTTGAATTCTGCTACATGAGCTGCAAACAGTTAATTTTGGATGAATTCATCAACTATAGTCTTGTGTTTTATTCATAACTGCATAAACAAAGCAGTGTGAATCTGACTGGCTTATTCTCTGTACAGTAAAAACTAGGGCTGTAGTCAACCAAAGAAAAACTTAGTCGACTAAAATTGTGCATAATCTTCGACTAATCGATTAGTTGGAGGGGGTAACGGGAACTCAGCAGCCACACATTTCTCTGTTTTGCGTCTTCAGGCTAGGCTAACCCACTGTTGCTAACTTTGGAGCTAACTCCCTTCACTTTTCCAGCACTTGGAGAAACAACAGACGTGACTTTTTTAGCTTTTAACTGACACACTGTAGTCTGTGCTGTACATTTACTGCCAGACTGACAACTTACCGCTAACTTTTTCCTCTGCTCCACTCGTATCCACCGTCACTAACAGAGTTACGCTCGTTTCCCAGGCAACGACAATAGCGGTTAACTCCCGTCCCGAACGCTAAATATTTTTGAATGAAACGCTCAGTAACCGTTTGGGCGAGTCCAAAGTTGTGAAAACAGCGGGGGTGTTTTGAATACACCCCCGCTGTTTTCACTAGTAGTTTGTTAGTCTGTCCCTCCCGCCGCAGGAAATAATGGATTAATCCAGGAAAGCTGCTGATTTAGCACTTTTCTCCTTATGAAAGTAACACGGAGATTATTCCATCAATGAGAATTTAGTCTAATGAGAGCATATCAACCAACTAATCGACTAGTCGACCAGCAGACTACAGCCCTTGTAAAAACATGATTTCTCAGAAACAAATTTGCGATAATAAAAACTGGTGGCCACGATATAAACTCACAGCCTTGTTAAATTGTCTGTGAGGTAACTTTCTGTGTTAAAAAACCAAAACACTGAGGATGACGATAAAAAGAAAAGTAGAAAAAGAAAACTTTGCTGCTCTGCTGTTTTGTCTTTTAACTTCTTGTTTACACTGGAAGCGGAGGGGTGGATGTTGCATTTCGTGGGTGGACATTTACTGCTTGTGCCTGCACAATATACAATAAAACTAACAGGATTTAAAGGACTGACAGATCTGGAGGAATACAAGAGACTTTCTTCTAAACTCTTCTGAACACAGTTGGCACTAAGTGGATCATTTCTCCCACACAGCGCCGGGATCAGCTGCTCACAATGTGTCTGTATTTCTGTTTTTAAATATGTGTTTATAACAATATGATATCAGAACAGAAGTTGTCTGAATGTGACTGAAAACATTTGTTAATACAATATTTCTTCATCCAATCCAGTTTTACCAGGACGTGGGTTTATTATGATGTAACAAGCATACTATTCAAAGTCATATGATTAAAATATATGTTATTTATTGCATAGTTGGATATTTATCTTACGCTCCAACCCTCACCTATGGCCTAAATTAGCTCTGTAAGGTGTCTGGACTCGGCCTCAAAGACAAGGCGAGGAGCTCAGATATCAGGAGGAAGTTTGCAGAGGCTTCTTTGTATTGAAAGGAGCCGGCCGCATTGTTTTGAGCATCTGGTTCAGACGCCTCCTGGACGCCTCTGACTGCTTAGAGACCCAGAAAACGCTGGAGGGATTACAGAGCTCCTCTGGTCTGGGAACATCTCAGGATCCTCCAGGAGGAGCTAGAGGACGTCGACGGGGGAGAAAGACGTCTGCTGCCACCCTGACCTGGTCCTGGTTAAGTGATGGAAAACTGATATATGGATGAAAAGTAGTTATAATAGTATAATAATAGAAATGAGTAAAAATAATTATTATATTGATAAATCAGTCTCCAGACTAACCAGACTTTTGACTTGTGTTCACTATGGTTAGAAAAAAAGCAGCTGGAAGTCGACAAATAGACGAGAAAAGAGACAAAACAGGAAATGGAACAAATGAAGAAATAGACAGGCTGCACAAGGTCGAAACAAGAAAAGGTGAATTCAAAATGTAGTTTCAACAATCTCCTCAGGATCAAAGCAGAAATCTCAGTTACAGATATCACAGAACTATCTGCACTGATAGACAGATACGTACAGGTCAGTGAGACCTCTGTGTGTTATCTATGAGGTCAGTGAGATAAGATAAGACTTAATTGGTGAAACTCACATGTTACAGCAGTGCAGGAAACAACAAACACAACCAAATAAACAGTCAAGTAAATGGATTCAAGTCTATATACATTATTAACATCATACACATTACAATAGTAGACTGCATGACCCGACTGGTGGGTTGTAAAAATAGAAAAGTTGTGCATAATATGTGCAGAAGTGATGGTTCTGGTAGATGTAGCTATAGATATGGATGTATATGTTATACAGGTGAAGTTATGAATATACACAGTGCCAGTCAAAACTATGTCTTCTCTTATCTTGAATTATTTAAAACCATATATTCACTACTTTTCTCAACTATTTCAACTTCTCAGCCGGCTCAATAATTAGATTTCACACACACTGAATGTCTTGAAGGTGATAAAACATATAATACTAATATAACTTAAGTGACTCAGGTTGGTTGGAGGTGTGTAGCTAACTGGTTATTGTGACAATAGATTCACTAAACATCTGCATCACATCAAACTGTAACCCCATGCGGACGGCTGTTTTCCTTCTTATAGCAAATTATGTGGATTTATTTTTATAAATCAAATTGTAATGTCTAATTTTTTCAGTGTTTCTATATACTGGCAACTACTGAAGTACCTCCTGGTTGGGAATCACTGATCTATGCATCATTTTTAAAAGATGATTCTATGTTTTTATATGTAAAAGCTTGATTTTCAAAAGCAACTACAGCCGTCAAATAAAATGTAGTGAAGTGATATTAAGTATAGAGCAACACTGAAGTACACTCCTGGATTAAATGTCCTCTGCAAGACTGTAAATGTGCATGAAAAAATAAGAGTGTGAGCTGTTTGTTAATGGGATCAGAGGGGGAAACATCCCTCTGATATCCTCAATATAATCTCAGCTATGTGAGAAGCTGTCATGGTATTTTTCTCTCTTTACTTTAACAAGAGTGTTTACCGTTTGACATCTTATCCTCCACTGATGATCTCGATTAGTAAACCTTCATTTAGAGAAACAGATTGAACAGTACTGCTGCTGCTACACAGGCACCATAAAAACATGCGTCTAGCTCCATCTAGTGCTTAAATCCCAGATTGCAGGCTGTTATGTATGTGAATATACTGACACACAGAAGATATCCTGCTCTCAATCTCCATCATTATCATCCATGACGCAAAAAAATATCAGATGTTAAAGGTGACGCTTTAGGGCGACTGCTCTGCCCTTTCACTCTCTTTACAGATTACAACACCAAAAACCAGAGTTTCTAAAGGATCCTAATCAACATCTAAACACACTCAGAGATAGTGTAGAAACCTGGAGGGCGTTTGAAGTGCTGCATTTACATTACAGTCACTGGGAGGAGAAACCACACTGCTGCTGGTTTTGGGCTCTGTGTAACTTATAGTGATGAATAAAGACTCCTGTGATTTCGTACCCCCCTTAGTTTCAATTCAAATGCAAATCGACAGTCAAGATATCAAGATAAATGTATTATTATTATTATTATTATTATTTAGTAGATGACTTTTGACCATCATGCTACTGAGCTCGTCCAGTCCTGTTTTCCTTCAGCTAAGAAATATTGCAATCGTCTACGGACCTCAAACTCTTAATTCACAGTTTCATTTGCTCACATCTAGATTACTTCAGGTGCTTCGGTCAAGCTGCTCTAAATCATTTGGTTCAAAATGCAGCTGTCAGGTTGTTAACTGGAGCTAGCTGCAGGTCACGTATCTGTTCTTACATCCTTCCACTGGCTCTCCGTAAAATACAGAATAAACTAAACAAGATCCTGCTAATAACATACAAGACCCTGTGTGACCTTTCTCCCGGTTAACATCTCTGGATCTCCTAGTTCCTCTTTCCACTCGTTAACCGCTTTGTTCCTCAAATCTCAACCTTTTATCCGACTGAAAAATGAAAAGGTGACCGCAGCTTTTGCAGTTTCTGGAAACATCTTCCCCAATCTGTGTCTCATCGTGCTGTGCTGTGCTGTGCTGCGTTGTGTGTTTTTGTTCGTGCTACTTTGGTCTGTTTCTCTCTGTGCTGTGTTTTATACTGTAATTGATTTTGCTTTATTTATTCATATTTTTCCTGTGTGTGTTGTATAAGTAAAGCTTCACTTACTTACTTAAGGATGTTCTGTAATCAACTCACACATTAATCTTTGAAATTAGTGGGATAAATATTCACTATTTGATGCCATCTCTCCCCTTTTCCATGAGCGGAGTTATTATTGCATGTCCCATTAAGACATGAACATTATTTATAAGCTAAATTAACCACAGCTTGTCCAACTGATCTGTTTGTGACTGTCAGGCATCATTTTATTGTGAAAATCCCACCAGCAGCAGCAGCCTGAGCAGCACAGAGACAGGTGAGCTGCGGCCTCTCAGGTGAGCTCTGATGTCATAGTGAAGGATCTAGCGAGGAGCTGAATGAAAAATAATACAAATATAGAAGTTTCTGAGATGATTTAGAGATATATTTTTAGCATCACCGTCCCAAATCTACAAACTGACAGAAGGACAGACTCTCAGGTGAGGTTAGAAAACCTTCCAGAGCAGCACATCACCTGCAGATTACTATACATTCACTTTATTGTAACGTTTATTGCTTCAATCCATGATATGTTATTTTTAAATATTAGTTTTGGTCTCAGATTTATAGTTAAGCAGTCTATCTAAATCTTTAAAAAATCTAAAATCATGATACAAGTCCAGTTTCAGGCAAGTCAGCAAACGCATATTCAGCAAACACTCTGCAGAGTCAGGCTGTTTATGTGTGCACACATGTGCGTTTGCAAGAGAAAAATAGTGATAAACAGCACACTTGTTTTGACTGTCTGACTAATAAATGTCCCTACCAAAGTGAAAACCAAAGCTGTGCTCTTGCAGAAGTCCTTATCACATGAAGATAAAGGCTGAAGTGCAGATAAAGAGGTTAAATTCCAGGATTACTTTAATCCGTCTGCTCGTACGCGACTCTTTCAACATGGGAGGCAAATCAGGTGAGCAGAGAAAATGAAGGGAACGGAAACATTAAATTAACTTATAATACCCTGAGGACAATCTATATCACCTGATTTGGAAATAAGGAAGCATGAAGATAGTTTTTCAGAAACCTTCTGATGATATTAAAGTGCTCATAGTGATTTTAGGTTTCAGTCTAAAAGACGGAGATAGAGATCAAAAGAAATTCTCCCCCGCTGCGCTTACGATATTATGTGATCTGTGAAATCAGTTCCACGTGAAAGCAGAAAGCAAAATGTCAACTCTCGCAGACGCGGGCTATAAAACTGATAGAGTACAAATGCATTGCTGTGGGAAAGTGAAACACCTGGAACGAGTTAATCAGCTGTAATGAAGAACAAATGTGGCGGCTCAGGAGCAGAGCATCCATATCTTGTGGTTTTTCGGACGCACAGCGTGTGTTGACGGGAAACTGGCACCTTCGTGGACGCAACAAGGTGCTGAAAAAGTGTCTAAAGTGATTTTAGTCTTTGGTAACTCAACAGCATCACGCCTGCATCACACTGTACTGACCCTAAACTGCTCAGTACAGCTGCTCTTTGGATCTCGATCTGTTGTTTGGATGAAACCAGTGGCTGATTTATGTGTTGCCATCATTCCTGCTGTGTCAGTAATTCAGTCTAAAAGCTCTCATGTGGGATTGATTGTGAAACAGTCTTTGTGGCAAAATAAGACGAACGTAGCTTCTGCCAGACCTCCGCAGTCTGGATGTTGAAGTGCTCATTAAACCCAGCGGGATTTCTTGTCAGCTTCTTATTTACATCATCAAACCCCATGATTTCTTGTCATCTGCACTCAGTAGAAACGCATCATTTCTTAGAAACTGAAAGCACATGATACTATGCGGATTTCAGACAGGAAACGTGATGTTAACGCCAAGCTAGCAGAGATAAGCAGATTGGCAGGTCACCATCAGCCCTGTGTAGGCTGGACACTCTGTTTTTAGCGATCACTTCTCGTCAGAAGTGCTCAAAAAGTGAAATCCTCTCGAAACATGACAGCATTATATGTAGGTTTACAAGTGAGATGCCACCACAACAATGGCAACTTGGCTATTTCCACATATTGGGAATGTGCAAAAGGCCCAATATTGTTTTTGTATCTGTATTTGTTGAGTGAAAAGAGGCTTAAAAGTTCTGTTTTTGTTTTTATTACGCTTTTAATTTTCATGATTAGGAAGGAGATCCCCTCACAAGGTCTCAGACTAGAGTCTTCCAGATCGTAGATTAGTACTGAGCTAAAACTTCACCCCATTGCAGAAAGACCTCTACCCATTTACACATCCATAACACAGAGACAGCAGCAACATGTAGAGGAGAACTTCAAAGGCGATTATTGCTTTGCACTTTTCATTTATTCCCCACTTTTTTCTTTTTTTTATGAACTTACTTTGTGGAAAGGATAAGGGGAAACAACAGGTTATGTAGAATCCCTTGAAAGCACTTTATGTGTGTCAGTAGCTCAGCTTTATCTTTAGCGAACACCCCCCCAACTCTGTGAGCGACGTCCAAATAAGTAAATGTGCGTCATGTAGCAGGTGGATGTGACTCCCCTTCGTTTAGACCTGCTGATAGACGACACAGTGGAGCAGAGGAGAGACACTGAGAAAGCGATATAACCAAGCCATCCTTGGGGCTCCTACACAGAAATAAAGACAGATCACAGTTTGTGCATCGATTTAAGCTCAATGAGGTCACGACCTCTCAAGGAGGATTTCAGCAACTATTTTATCATTTAAAACATACATATAGTTGTTGTTTTATAGGATGATTACATCATTTTTAGACTCAGTATATTCAATGTAATTACTTTTAAGCCAGAAGGTAAATGAGCAACTCCGGGAGTGACGTCCAAATAAGGAAATGTGCGTCATGTAGCAGGTGGATGTGACTCCCCGTCATAGATAGACGTCACAGCGAAGCAGAGGACAGACACTGAGAAAGCGATGTAACCAACCTGCACGCTGGTATTTGTATGAAACAAATATTTGTGCTTTGCCAAATAATGTATTTGTATTTGGGCACACCACTACTACATATATATATTGGGGCTCCTACACAGAGATAAAGACAGATCACAGTTTGTGCATCGGTTTAGTCCTCTCCACCTCATTATAAATAAAATGAGGAGATTGTATTTGATCCGAAATCAATATGTGACCACAGTCCAGTAATCATTCACAACACTCCCATTATAAATACCTAGAGGCTGTACACATGTTTTACCCATCAATTTAAGTTAATCAGGTTCGGTATTGAAGCATGGAACAGTAAGCTGTCAGTGCAATTAAAGTCTGAGCTTTTTTTTGTATTGTGTGGACTCCTATGGAGGCTGCAGAGAGGAAAGAATGTCTTTCTCTTTAGTTTATATATGAGAAGTTAAAAAAATTAACAATCCATCTCTCGTCCTTCTCTCTATATGAATGTTTATCTTCTGGCTGATGGTTTAAAGGTCCAAAATGTAGACTGAACTGTTAAAAACACATTTTTTCTGTTGTCATTTTAAACAGCAGCAGTTAAATGTTGCACTGGTGGAAGCGGTTTATCTTCAGGTCTACGCTGGCATGTTTAATACTCCAGTTGGTTTTATGTTGAACTGGTTGAAACAATATTCTGCAACTAGCAATTATTTTCATTATTTGTCATTTTGTCTGTAAAATATCTGAAAAAATGTCTCAGAAATACATTTTATAATTTCCCACAGCCCAAATCAATGTCTTCAAATGTTTTTTGTTTTTTTTTTTTGTCCGACCAACCATCCAAAACTCCCAAAATATTTATTTTATCTTCACAGAAGAAATAAAGTAATAAAATCCTCACACATCTTGGAACAAGCAAATAACAAAAATGATTATTCATTCATCGTTGCAGCTCCAGCAGTATGACTTTTACTGGTTTTATTAGTCTTATTGGGGGTTTTTATCTGTTGAATGTGTCAACATTAATGATTGTAAAGCTGCTGATAAATATGTCTGGAGATAAATATTAAAAGTGATTGATCTGTCAGACTAAGTGATAATGAAACTGTTAGTTGTCGTCATCCTGTTTAAAAAAGGCCGACTGAACGCTAACGACGGCCTGCGGCTGTTAACCTCTTCAATCCCACAAACCCCCTTTGTTAGCTGACAAGTATAAAGGAAACACTCCCATCACTGTGACCCCAAACTGTACGTTTCACACCAACAGGACGGATCAATCGATTCTGGCTGTTTTGACCTGTTTCAGCCGCCATCAAGCTCGCTAAGGTCACGACCCCTCAGGGAGGATTTCAGCAACTGTTTTACCATTTAAAACATACATATAGTTGGTGTTTAATAATATATATGATTAGTGTGACACTCGGCAAGTATTTTGATACTTTAAGTACACTTTGCTGGTAATATTTGTGTACTTAGTGGATTTTTATTACTGATACTTCTTCTACCTAGTCCAACATGGCTGCCTGTGATTTTTGATTGACAGCTGGAGGCGAGTCTCTCTCTAAAACTCTAAACTTTCACTGTTATAAGCATCAGTTTGTACCATTTTCATATTTCAAAAGCACTTTTTGGTCCTAGGAGAAGTTATAATAGTTGACAAATTAAGCGAAGTGTATCAGTAAACACTTAAAATGTTCATTATGGTGGCTTTTAACTACAGTATAACATGTTATAAATCATTTCTAATCAATCTTTAAACTTTAGAAGGAGTTGAATTGAAAAAGTCTTTTCATACTAATATCTTGGAATATGGTTGTTTGACAACATTGTTAACGTTCTAAAGAAAAAATTAAGTTTTAAGAAGTAATTTCCTTTTTCAGCAAGAAAAACAAATCTTGTTCAGTCCACATTTCCAACTGTTTTAGATTATGGTGACACCATGTTTACACTGGCATCACTCATTACATCACAGGCTTGAGGCTGTCTGTCCTTCATCTCTGTGCTTTATTATGAACGTTGATTCATATGTGTGACCTTGATGGACACTAAAAACTACAGAGAGAGATTCACCTTCACCTTTTACCTTTTGTGAAACACTTCTCCTGCGGCTATCAGACCCGAAACCTTGTCTTCAGTGTCCCTTCAGTCCTCTTTGAACTTGGTACAAACTAAATCCTATGAAACCATTTGTTCCCGTTCCCCTGCACTGCGGGCTTGGAAAGACTTACAAGATAAACATCATCTGGAAACACTGTCTTCATACCAGACATTCAAAACAAGGTTTCATGAGGAATGTGATTGTTTTATCTTTTCATGTCTTCCAGGTCCTGTTTTGTTGTGTTTGTTGTTATGCAACCGTTTCACACTGCCCTACAGTTGCTTTTTTTAGAGCTTTTTCCTCTGAAAACATCTGCCTGCTGCGGCCTGAAAATGGACAGATAAACAACGAGCTGAGACTCACTATAAAGCTCCGTAAAGCAGAGAGGAGCTGCAGAGTCTCTGATAATTCTCTGTAGGTTCATCAACACGAGCCACGACCAACACATTACACACTGACAGCTCAGACATTATGAAAAATATAGATTATAAACAAATAAAATGGTCTTAAATCAAGCTATGAAGCCAATGTGGAAGTGCCAAAAACTGCAGTTCCTCGAATGTCTCCAAAAGCGAGTCACTCCCCATAGGCCCCCATGTTACAATGCCCACCTTTACAGCAGAAATAAACATGTTTACAGCCTGGTACAAAAACAGTTTTGGTCTCTAAAGCTAATTTACCCTTTCATGACGACTGTACGGAGGGAGAATTATTATATAACTCACCCGTTTAAATTTGATTAAGCTGTGAAGTTAAATGGACTGTACTTGTATAGCGCTTTTCTAGTCTTCTGACCACTCAAAGCGCTTTTACACTACAAATCACATTCACACACTGAATGGGTGTAGGGGCTACCATACAAGATCCCAACCTGCCCATCAGAGGAAAGCTAACCATTCATACACATTCACACACTGATGGCACAGCTATCAGGAGCAATTTGGGGTTAAGGACACCAGTGTTTCCCCTATAATAGTACGAGAACCACCGCCAGGACAAAAATATTTTTTAAATGTCAAAAATATCCATTCATTCCTAAATCAATGCCGTTTGGGAGCCTCTGAGCAGCGCTGTCTAAAAACGCGAGTTAACGTTTGTGTCGTTGCCATGGAAACTACAGGTAGCGTCCTTAGCCAGTGAGTGGTGAAGCAAGAGAGAGAGAGCGTCTGAAATAACGGCTAATGCTAACGGAGCAGAGGAAACGGTTAGCAGCAGCAGTAAGTTGTCAGTCTGGCAGTAAATGTACAGTACAGACTACAGTGTGTCAGTTAATAAACGCTGCAGCTTGTCAACACCATGACATTGTTTCCCCAAATGCTGGAAAAGTGAAGGTTAGCTCCAAAGTTAGCAACAATGGGTTAGCCTAGCTTGACGACGCTAAACTAATAAATAGAAAACGTAGAAATGTGAGGCTGCTTGCCAGCCGCTAGGTAGCTTGTTCCAACCATTCGGCACCACCTCTTTGACCGTTTTTTATTGGCTGGGAGTTAGGCAGCATCACTCACTGCCAAGATGGCGGCGGCTAGAGTGGCTAACTTTGAGCTTCTAAACCGCTTTTCAGAAAAGAACGGGTGACGTCATGGTAACTACGTCCATATTTTTATATACAGTCTGTGTCTTAAATGCAAAATTCGAGGACATCATCACTCAAAAGGAAAATGAGATCACACACTGATTGATAGAATTTCACATTATTAGGCACATTTATTTATTTTCTCTTAAATCACTTATTTATGATAAATGAGGCATCATTCACATCCATTTCATGAAATACATTCACACCTTTACAGAGGACAGTAGTATACAAACAGGAGTAAAATCCGCTCTGCTCAACACATCGACTGTCAGAGTCTTTGTTTCCCCTTTAATGAAGGCACACTGGTAGTGAAATACTGTACACCTGGAAGTCATTTAGACATAGAAAGAGCTTTTCTGTCTGTTAGTTCCCTCGCTGTTGATACAGAAACATTTCTTTAAAAAAAAAAAAAAACACAGAAGAAGTATCCACCGCAGTAACCGTCTGCTGCTCCTGATGTAGTGATAAAACAATAAATGCTGATGGTTGTCCAACGCTGAGTGGAGCACAATAAGAACTGAGTTTCTTGGGTTTTTTTAGTTACTCTTTATACAAATAGTGTTTTTTTTTTTTGTGGTGAGCTTCACTCACTGTGCACTGACACAGTCTCAACTCCCCAAACAGCCTCCGCACAAACACATTTAATGAAGAGAGTCTCTGGCTGAGAGTTTCATAAACTTTACAGTATAATTATTGCTATAATATACCGAACGTAGCACCTCGAGGGAGTGTTTCAGCTCAGCTCAGCTCAGGAACTGAATCAGTTCTGTTGTTCTGGCGACACCAGCTGTGCGTATGCGTGCATATGTGTACGTGTGTTTGTTTAGTGTGCAGGTCAGTCCGTTTCGTCTTGTAGTAGAGGGTTGTTCTCTTCGGTTGAAGTGCTCGTTTTTCCATCTGGTTGGGTGTCACCTTGGTGATTATTTCTCTGTGTCAGAAGCAGAAGAAAGAAAGAAAACATCACGAGGTGTTCAGAAGAGAAAAGATGCAGATTAAAACTAACTTTAAAAAAAAAAAAAAAAGACAATGCAGACAACTTCAACTCTTGCTGTCTAGAGCTGCAACTAACAATTATTTTCATTATCAATTAATTGTACGTTGATTATTTCACTAAACGTTTGGGCAGAGTCCAAGCTAACGTCTTCATTTTCTTCAAAAGTTGTTGCTGATGATTTTTCTGTCACCTTTGAAAATATTCCCTTTTGTGTATCAATCCAACTTCCATCCTGCTTTTATACCGTCAGTTATTTCTTATGACATCTTAAGTTAAACATCAAGGTTTGATAAACTGCAAAGAAACACAGCAACTAAACTACTGACAGAGCAACTCCAAGGCTAAACAGCAAGAGTAGTTTCCTTCAACCCCCCCCCCCCCCCCCCCCCCCATACTCCCGTTTGTACCTCATAATGATAAAAAGCACCTTATAACTTTAATTAGCAATCAGGAGCAGAAGAATAAATGACAAAACCATCCTGTGAAACTGAAACTGAACAAATGAATTAGAGAACATTAGAGAACAGAAGAAAAAAATAATCAAACACACTTGAACTGTGAGTGAATGTGGTTCAAAATTACAAAAAAGGTTAAAATGAAAGCAGAATATTGCACAACTTGTTATGTTTTTTAATCTGAATGTTCTGTATTGATTGACACTAAGAGATTCCACTGAGTACAAATTAACAGCTGATCCTGAAGAGACGTTATGATCATGTTACCAGATGCAAATAATGAGGTCAGTCAACGAGGAAACAGAAATGTATTTGTGCATTTCTGTGTGTTAGATGCACAAAAAAAACCATATAACTCATTTTTTTATTACTAACATTAACACTCTCTTGTCTTTTTTATTACTGCTGTTCATGATTATATGTCAATGATCTCAATAACTTCTTAATTTTATATTATTTTTTAGGATGATTTTGTAATTACAGATGAAAAAATACAGGGTTTCGGCTAATTCTGCTAATTCTGGCGCCTTTTAAAGCAATGTTCATTAACAAACTGTCCTTTTTTAAATAAACTAAACTCTGATCTATGTAATTAGGCCAGAAGTTTGCTGTGAGTCTGTTTGTTTAAGACACAACTCAGCTGGTGTTCTTGCTAAACTGGTTTTGCTGCGGCTGTGTTGATGCACTCAGAAAATGCCGACCAGTTACTGACGGCTGAGAGAGTGAAGGAAGCCAAACGCAGAAAAAACAAAAACAAAACACGATGAATTAAATTTCATCTGGAGCTTAAGTGTTGACATAATTTAAGTGTTTTCTCATGTCCCAATTATTTTATCTGTGATGTGTTTTTGTTTTCAAGTCCAAATATCTTAAAGTTAATTGTACAATTTGAAAAAAAACAAAACAATCAAACACATTATCATACTTTTTAAGCTTCAGTCCACAAAACAAAAAGTAAAAGTAACATGAGTCTCATGTGAAGTCATAAATGAGTATTTAAATGAATCTGAACAAAAATGGAGGCTGTTTATGACATAAAAACTGCATCATCCACATTTTCATGACACAAAAAAAAATGGCTTCGTCCTTTTAGCAGTTTTAACAATTTTAAAACTTTAAACACTGATGTTTTTGAGTCCGCCGCACATAATCCGGATGGTGTGTACATTTAAAATATAATCGATTTTAATCATAATTCTGTGGTAAACTTGAACATATGGAATCAATATATGAATGCATGTGTGTATTTATGTGTTTATAGGTGTGTGTGTGTGTGTGTGTTTATGGATGTGTTTGCCTTTTTTTTGTGTGCACCCACCTGAATTGTTCATGATACATTTCTCCTGTGTTTCATGGTCATGTGAGCCTTTTACCAGCTCTTTATTGGAAGCCTAAAAAGACGACCAAATTGTCTTAAACATCAGCCAATCAGAAAATACAAAAAATAAAAAAAGACATTTAAACGCTGCTGGTCTGATTGGTGTTGTTAGACGGGTGAAACCAGCAGCTTTTTTATTTTTAAGTTGAGACGGTGGATGTGCAGATGTTTAGTGTTCATGCAGAGAGTCGTTTGTGGTGCTGATCGAGTCAACCATGCAGTTAATTAAGAGGACATGCGATTGGTTAATTCAGTGTTTTGACATGATCACAGTTAAAACAATTAAACGTGGAGGCATTCGATTCGTTCGCCTCGACAGCCCTTTTGTTGGACTGAGTATCAAACTCTATACAAACAGAGAGGAAAGATTTAAAAAAAAAGCATCAAACACACACAAAAAAAAATGAGATAAAGATCAATAAATGTTTCTGGTGCTTCATGTTTCTTTTTTCTAAGGTTCCCAAAAATACAGAAGATGGATTAGCTGTAAGTAGCAATCGTATTAATCATGATTATACATTATTATTTTCTATTATGTGGCATAAAATATTGGAAAATTGACTAATATCCACAATATGTGAAACATAAAACTACTTAACAGACTACTTATTCAGGTAATCTACAGTCAACATATGACTTGAACTCGCTTCTAGAAAGTAGTTTACATGTTGTACAGTTGAGCAAAGGACTACAACTAACGTTTATTTTCATTTTTGATTTATCTGTCAGTCATTTAGTGGCCTGATAGGCTGCAGGTCGGGACGTATACTATCGCTATCTAATAAAAAATGTTTTAAAACCCCCCCAAAAATCTAAATTTACAATTTTACAAAAATTACAGAGCCCAGGTTGACCAATTGTTTGTATTGTCCAACAAACAATACAAAAAACCCACATAAGTAGTTCAATATCATAGACAAAATAAAGCAAATATTCACATTTAAGATGCTGAAACCAGAGAACATTAGGAGGGAAAATATTGAGTATTAGTAAATCATTCGTTTGGCAGCCTGGTAGCCTGCAGGACTCATGCCACACAATCACAGTGTTCGATGTTTGATTCCAGCAGCTGGATGTTTCTTGCATGTTGTTCACTCTCTCTCTACTTTTATTTCCTGTCATCTCTCAACTATCTAACAAAAAAAAAAAAAGGCATAAAATGACCCCCAACAAACTGGATTTAGTCATGGTGGCCTGGTGGGCTGCAGGTTGGAACGTATACTGTCACTATCTAATAAAATGTTGTAACACCCCCCCAAAAAATCTAAATTTACAATTTTACAAAATTACGGAGCCCAAGTTGACCAATTGTTTGTATTATCAAACAAACAATACAAAGACCCCACAGATAAGTAGCTCAATATCATCGTATAAAGATGCTGAAACCAGAGAACATTGCGGGGAAATATTGCTTTTGCGTAAAAACTTAATAAATTTTCTGTTGATACACTAATCATCATAGCTGTAAAAAAAAAAAGTTAAATCCTCAATATTTTACTACAGTAAAACAAAACATATTTTAAACAAAAAACACCTGATGTAACTGTGTACAATTGATTATTATTTTTTTTAATCCATTAAAACGACAGCCGGAGAGCAGCAGCAGTAAATCTGACAAGTTAGATTTTTTTATGTAATTTACTGTGTAAAATCTTGATTGGAAACTTGATGGAAAAACTCCTTTAATTTAGGAGAAATGTAGAAAATCATAAATCAACATTTTGATGGCAAAAATCAAATTGATACCCAAAGTAAAAAAAAAAAAAAAAAATCAAATGAGGATCAAAATTCAGAGTAATTTGGATGATTGGAACGAAATAGTTTTACAGTTTTTACAAACCCCGAGGTCGTTGGAGGTTATTGAAGCGTTTTTCTGAGATCTCTGCAAACACAGAACATAAAAAAAATAAATCCCCTTTTTCAATTCGTGACATTTAAAACCCGCCAGCGTTCCTTTCTTAAAACCATTTCACCGAAATCTAAGCCGCAGAGCAAACAGTTCGCCTCGCTCTGCTTTATGGTCGGCTGCGATAGTGAGAGCACAGACTGGAAATACACATGTACTCATTAACTGTAACTGGGTGGTTTATGGTATTATTATACAACCATCAAGCATTATGTGTTTCATAACACATCGCAAACACACACACCATATGATAAATGTAGACATTGCTTTGTCATTTTTGGGAAATATGGAGACTGTTAGCTTAGCTTAGCATAAAGAATGGAAACAAGTGGAAACAGCTAGCTTGGTTCTGTCCAAAGGTAAAAACAAATCTGCCAACCGTCACGTCTAAAGCTCATTAAATAACATGTTTTATTTGTTTATTTATAAGTGTTAAGGTTGGAGCCAGGCTAGCTGTTTCCCCGTGCATCTAGTCTGTATGCTAAGCTAAGCTAAGCTAAGCTAAGCTAGCCGTCTCCTGACTTTAGCTTCATCTCGGCAAATAAAGCAAATACGAGCGTTTCCCAAACTGTCAGTATATTTATTTATATATTATAGGAGTTGCAAAGTGGGAGATGCTGGTTCCAGAAATGTTTTTAATTAATTTCATATTCAAATTTTTCACAACAATCTCCTCAGTGTTACTTAACATCGAAGTACGAGACTCTCCTGGATAATTTAACACCATCATCATCATCATCATCATATATGTGTAGCTTAATGTTCCAGTTTTAATTATTTCAGGGTGAATTCAAACCTATAATGTGTTTGCTGAATCCAGTAGATGAGCTGGTAAACTCAACGTTTTCCTTCTAGTTCAGTTGAGAGCGTTTACACAAACCGCTCAGGAATTAGTTTGTGAGCGACTCGTGAGTTCAGATCTGCCCCAAACTCCTCAAACTGAGGTGGAAAACCTATCAATCAGATTTTAAAAAAGGAGGCACGTTTGAAAACACCAGTTTGGCTCTAAATACTACAATACCCATGAGCCTCGGACACCGTTGCTATGGAGAAGCAGCCGGTCAGAGATGCAAATCAGAGTGGCAGGAAGTTAGAAAAAGTTTGGTGCTGAATTTCAAATTAATCTGCAGGTTTTAGCTGCTCCATAGCAACACTATTTCGAGCTCTCTGATTGGATGTTAATTGCCGAAATGCACCTTGGGAGTCGTAGTTATCTTCTACCTGAAAGTTTTTAATGTAGGGAAACTTCTACCTTTGACTTTTTTTAATCAAAAGAACCAGATATTTTCTAACACAGTCGTTCATATTTTGCAGAGTTTAAAAAAAAAAAAAAAAAAAAAAAAAGAGTCCCACTTTGCAACTCTATTACAGATGACAATTTTAAGATTTCATGCCATCTTTTTAGGAGTGTTTACTACTTTTAACTGTGACACTGTCAACTGTATGCATCTGATAACTCAAAACAAACAGTTAAATCTGTGCAAGAGTTCAGTTTATTTCCGGCTCAGCTGTCAACGACTCTCGTAACTCAAAACAACCAGAAAGTCCCCAAACCAGAGAGCAGCAGTGTAAAACACAACATATGGACGACCTGTTGCCTTCTCACTGATAACCTCTGCCGTGTAACGTGTCACAGCCAATTACGATAAGAAGATAATTTTACAAGTTTGGCCTCGGCGTGAAGATAAAAAAGGACGCCGGAGCGCTGAAGGAGCTTCTGCGGCCGACAGATTCTAACTTCATCATCCAGTCGGTCAAAGGGGAGGAAGGCCAGTCCGGTGCTGAAGTCTTATATATATATATAAATATAAATATAAATACATGTCAGCAGAGGAGAGGAGTGACTGTGTGCAGATGCTCAAACTGATCAGACTGCCAACCATCTATCTTCAACTAAAGCATAAATATTAAGAGGATAATTCTGGTTTATTACAAAGAAAAATACATTTTCTGTTGTGTTTGTATCCAAAGTCTGTTATATCTTATTCCTCTGCGCTGTAACAGCTGCACTGTGAGCGACCCCCGTCCCCTAGAAAATATGCTTTTTATATTACTTGATTGCTGCCTGGATCGTGTTCGCTGGCAGCATCTTATCAAAAGAACTAAGCTAGAACAAATAATTTTTATAACACAAACACAGACGTTCACATCCCCGAGTCCGTGTGCGGTGAGGTGTCGGTTAAAGTCTTAATAAACATGTGCTTTTATTTAACCAAGATACTGTTTCTCTAAGCATAACAAACTGCTGCCAGTGTCTAAACAGAACCAGAAGAAATCTTAATATTGCTCCGGCTCCTACTGCTGGATATTATTTTGCAAAATCAGATATTTAGTTGGAATAAAAAAAAAACAATATTTCACTCTGTTTTTGCAACTTGCTCCAACTGTGTTAAGAAGTATCTGTTTTTGCAGTGATGGGTCACATTTTATTCCACAGATTACTAACGAATAAACGAGATAAACTCATATAAATTTCAGCCTGAGTATCAATCAGAGCGTCTTCTGTGTGTGAACATGCGTAGCTGTGCGACATGCTGCATGCAGTTTTTAAAAAAAAAAAAACAAACAAAAACACAAACTCCGCCTCTGCGTGCTGAGAGGCAGCTTTTACCTTCAGCCTTTGAAGCGCCATGGCGGCGATTAGTATCGTCGCGAGGCCGAGAGCGATGAAGCCGTACTGCATGTACTCCATCACGGCCGGTAGAACAACCAGGTTTGTGTGGAACGTAGTGAGGACGGGACCGTCTATGTATCCTTTCTGAAGATTAAAAAAACAGTAACACAGATACATTATAGTGTGTTAATACAAACAGGTACTAAAGTGAACACATCAGACTGTTTCTTACTTCTAAATCTGACTCTGAATACACTTTTATCTGCGTAGTTATACTTTTATTTTGAAAATTAGCTACTTACCTCCTCGAACCAGATCATGGGCATCACAACCTCAGAAATCCTGCCAGTTTCTCTACAAGCAGAAGAGCATTCAACTTCAAACTCCAACAAAAAAAGTAAAGAAACTATAAAACTATAAAAAAGGAGGAAGGGTCATTACATCTTAACACCAACACTTATTAAAGTGCAGAGACATATCTACATCCTATGACCTGTGATGAAGAAACGGCTCAAACAAATAAAAGAAAACACTTCAGAGTCAAATATACAGCAGTAATATGTAGTATTATAAACACACAGGATCTAGTTAATAGTTCTACTCCTCTAGAGTCAATATGTGGAACGTTTGACTTCAATGAGAGGTGACACTGTTAGCTTAAACTTATTGTGCACCATGCTAAAACACAGGAGTTAGGAGTAAGAGGATTTTGTTATTCACTTCTGTCGACAGATATCCTGTTCTGCTGTTGGTCTCCAAATAGTGTCCAAAGATGATTATCTGCTTATTTTACAGAGCTCATGGTGAGTCAAATTAAAACGCTCGCCATGGAAAATTAAAAAAGAAAAGAAAAGAAAATGTTGCAAGTGAAGTGTCCCTTGAAAATATTGAGTTCAGGTTAAATAAATAATGTTAATAAAATCTGTATTCTTCCTTCCTTCCATTCTGATCCAGAGGAGAAGAAGAGAAGAAGTAGTATGAGAAGAAGAAGAAGAAGAAGAAGGAGAAGAAGGAAGAAGAAGAAGAGAAGAAGAAGAAGAAGGATGAGAAGAAGAAAAAGAAGAATGAGAAGAAGAAGAAGAAGGATGAGAAGAAGAAAAAGAAGAAGAAGAAGAAGGAGGAGGATGAGAGTCTGGGTATTATCACACTTTAACTAACTTACTAACTAGATTTATAAATCTAGCTTGCATAAGCTCTAACTTGCATGCAAACAAACGATTGAATTTACATATTTAAAAAAAAAAATCAAACTAAATGAACCTTGAAAAACACACGAAACATCTGATAAATAACAAAAAAAAACCACACACGGCGACGATGACGACCCTTCCTTCTTTTATGGTTTCCTTTTATAAAAGCAGGAAACATTCAAACTTTCACACTGAATGATGGATGGATATGAAAACACAATACATGAGGAGCGTTAATGGCACGGTAACAGTTCAGGGAATAACATCCTTACGTAATTCCTGACACTCTCTTCATGTAAAGGTTGAGCTGCAGGCGGATGGACACGTTCAGAGGGACACCCGTTTGCTGCAAAGAGACAAAATATACAAATCTCACATGAGGAGGAGGAGGAGGGAAAAAAAATAAATTATAAATCACGTCTCAACTGGAATATCGGAAAATTCTCCAGCTGACAAACAAAAATATGTTCCCATATAACCAACGAGAGGAAACAAAAGAAGGAAATCCTTATGTGTGTGTGCGAGTTATTCTTTAGGGATCCTTTTTTTTTGTTGTTGTTGTTGTGATGGACGGTTGTATAATTCATAAATTTAGCATCAGAAAGTTCACTAACAGTCATGGGAGCAAAGTGAGATGTGTAACTGTGCTGCGAGGACGGACGGTTGTTCACCAACAGACCTCTTTGCTGGTGGAGTTCACCTTAAAATACAGTAAATATATAAATGTAAAGACTGTGCTGTACATGTGTGAAGAGGGATAGATTGTAAAATGGTTCGCCAGGTGTTTTATTAGCTGTAAAAACTAAAGGGATAGGGCTGAGGGGTTTTACCACGAAGCGAGATTAGTGGGTTAGCGAGGTGTGTTGAGACTAAAAGCCTTCAGGGTTTTCGATGTCAAGAAGGTGGCTCTCTTTTAACCTGGCTAGATCACCATGGTAACTGATGCGGCAAACTTAAAACTGGTCCAGACGCAGTTTATGTTCCGAGTTTCGGGCTTAAATTAGCGATAAAATGCGCTGAACTTTCAATTAAGCCAAGTCTGTTTAACACTGCTGCTGCTATTAGAACATTGATTAGAAAACTGATCAATCTTTTATCGTATTTACCATTGATTTGATGTTATATTGTAAATTTGAGGTTTGGGTTACTTGCGTGGGATGGGATTTCGTTACAACATATCAAGCTGTATTTCAGATAATAGAAAAAAATAAAAAACAAAAAAACTAATGAAGAAATACTTTGGACAAAAATGAAATTGATTAGTCTATTGGTATTTATCACAGATAAGTTTGTGATTAGTTTGTATACTGCCATATATATAAATAAATTCGGCCAGAATCTGAAGTGATTTGTCCTTCATTGTGGGACAGAGTCAGTCACTAAATGAACCTCTTGAGTTTAATGTTTAAATGCATCAAGTTTAAAGTTTCAGAGCTGTGGATGTGGGAGGCACGGAGAGAGCAGCGAGTGGTAAAATAAATATGAACTAATTACGTAATTAATGAATTAATGTTTTAATTAACGAATTTACTAATGAGGAGTATCAGTGGACGCTAACCTGATCAGCCCTCAGCGCAACTCTACACGGTACAAGTGCTTCAAACGTACAACTAGAAACACATCTATTTAATCAATGTATTTATTAGGAACAGTGTTAAAACAGCAATGTTATCATTTGATGTAGCAGAGTTAGCTCATGGCTAATTCTCATCTGCAGTCCCTTCGGCGGGTCACAATTAAAAAACACAATAACAAACAGTACAAAGCAACAACAACAACAACAAGAAGAAGAAGAAGAATGTGGAGTCGGACATTGATGTTGAGCTTCTTTACGGAGGCGGCTTTGTCGTGGTTATTTCATTTCTACTTAAGGTTGTTGGTGTGTGTAGCTTTGTATTTCGTATGTTGTGTTCTGTGTGTGACTATCCGAAGGGTCAAAAAAATAAAATAGCCGCAGAAAGGCTAAGAAAGGGAAAGGCGTTCACCTGCCAGACGTGCTGGCGGTGAGGAATCACGACTCCGAAACACGTCGCATTTTGAACATTTATTGCAGCTCAAGCTCAAACAACGGGACGATCACTTCCAAAGCAACTTGTCTGAGCATAAAAGTATCATTCAAAAAACCCGCCAGGAGAAGACCAGCTGATAAAATACTATCGCTAACGTAACACCTACCTATATATCCCCGTATGTGACAAGTGATTCATAAAAAACATGCATCCTAAACAAACACCACAAGCCCCTCACATTAGCTGGCACCTACACCACATACTTTTAGCTATAAAAGTGCAAGTGTGTGTGTGAGAGGTTTAAATTGAAGCAGCTTTGCAGGGAAACAGAAAAAAAAAAACAATTCAAAAGAAGCAGAAAACAAACTAATATAAATCAAAAATACTCTTTACGATCAACAGCTGCTTCTGATACAGATATTTTTCTAGCTGCATCATAATTATTACTGACATCCACTGTACTTTTGAAAAGAAAGAAAGAAAGAAGAAGAATGATTTAAAGTGTCGCAGCAGTCTTTTGTTTCCTTCTGCTTCTAAGTGGTTTTCTGGCAGGACAAGCTGTGATGCGGTTCAGTCCAGACCCGGCGGACTGAAGCCGCTAATTAGCAGGGTGTGTTTTCTGTGGCTGGCAGCGCCGTTTCTCAAAATTTGACAAAACACAGAGACGGAGAAACACATCTGGAGGATCCAGATTTTTTTTCGCTGCTGGCAACCAAAATGTTTGTTTCAGAGCTGCTCCGCTCTGTGGCGTAACCGTCCACACGTTCTTCTTCTTCTTCTTCTTCTTCAGTTATTATTATATAAGCAGAGGAGTCGTGCATGCGAGTGATTCTCTTCCTCTCCTGTTGTATGTTTGCTGACAAGCGTGAGTTAGCGTGTTTACAGCAGAGAGAGTTTCGCTGTAAACGGCCCCGGTGAGATTATGCATGTTCTCTGGTGGCCCCTTCAGGACACGTTTCGCCCTTCAACCGCATGCGACTCTCATTGTTTGGTGACCTCAGGCGAGCGAGAAGCGGAAATCAACTTTTTACTGTTTCAGGAAATTAAAGTCCTCGAGCCCCAGAGGTGGAAGTAGTACTCCCATCCTTTATTTAAGTAAACGCCACCGATGCAACAATGTCAGAAGGTCCTCTATTCAAAAAAATCTCACCGTATAGTCCCACCAAAAGGGGTCATGGGATGAATCTGAGGGGGTCGTGAGAAAGAACTGCTGCACGATTATTTTTAGCGTTTTCTCTGATCCATTATATTATTTCACCTCGAACAGTTATTTCAATGAAACAAAAGTGAGTTTCCATCCACCTGTTTTATACATAATTTCAATTCTTGCATAAAAAAAAAAAATGTAGAAATGTCAGAAATATATATTTTTACACTCATCTGAGGTGTAAAAGTTGTTGTTTGGATAAAAAAGCAAAACAGATTAAACGTCACTGAAGAGCTGAAAACATCAGGTCTGTGTGGAGCGATGATGATGAGGAGGAGGCTGTAACCTTCCTCATATTAATACATGAAACCTACAGAAACATCATTTGAGCTTCTTTCAGTGACGTCATCTTCTTCTGCAACAGTTTAATGGAGAATTAGTTTATCTGCTGATATTCACACAACAACAGGTGGACGGAAATGTTCATTAATACTTGACTAATGCTCATGTAAACACCTGACTACTGTTTAAAAAAAAACAACACACTTGAAGTCCCTTTAATGTTCACAAGAGAAGAGTAGAACGAAATGAAAGTATATAAAAGTAATGATTCACTCAATAATAAAAGTTGAGTTCAGAGGAGAGAAGACAGTTTAGAAGTGCGTCTTAAATAATATCGGGTCAATTATATCAGTCACAGGTTGCTGCTGCTGCTGTGTGGCGCCGCGACCATCTGCAGCTTTTATCCTCCATAAGAACTTCTTATCGGAGCCACATGTGAACAGCTGAGCTCCGAAATCTGTTTCACGGACATCCTTTAAAACCCCGTTGGTGCTTTTCCACGAACTTTTATCCATTTTAAAATATCGATTTCAAGACCTAAAAAACACTTCCCTTCACCGCTTATAACAGGGCTGCCAATCAAACATGCAGCGTCTATTTACCAAATTAACCAAACGTCCTGAATCACATGTAAGTAACACAGTGTGACTAATTTGGGGAACAGCTTTGGGATAGAGACATTTACAGACAAAGTATTGCATTTATTCTTTACATCTGGCTCCAATTAGAAGAAATTGCTCAAGCTGCGATGATTTAAACAAAATAAGAAAAAAAAAGGTCAGTGGTTTCATGAGGAAACATGAGGGCAGTTAACAACGAGTGTTTGGACACGGACAGTAATGGAAGAAGAAGGAGCTTCGAGGGGGAAAAAAGTTCTGATTACATAACTCAGTCAGTCGTAACTCGGTCCTTATGTTATTAAAGAGGAGGGAAAAGCGTTCAGATGTTACACAGGAGGGGCTGACGGTTATTCTGGCACATTAAAAACAAGTTAAAGATTATTAATTAATCTATAAAAATGAAACTGAAAAAATAATTTTCTGTTTGCTCCGTGTGTCTTTTGTTTAACCCGTTTTTCCATCGGCGGTGGAAAACAACTAAAGCCGGGTACATACCTAAAGACGAGCTGAAGCCTACCAACCACCGACTGGCGCCAGCTTTTTTAGTGTTTGGCAGTCAGGAAGGAGCATGAACATTAAAACACACACACACTGAAGCACTGCTCACTAATCACTGGAGTTATGGTGGGAAACGACCCCGAAAAACCCGGTGAACACAGCACCAATTATCGCGTGTCATCGCACAAAAACAAACATGGAGGCGAGCTATGAAGCAACCGACCAACACAACCGTACACACACACACACACACCACAAACCTTCTTACTTTTTAAAACACAAACAGTCTCAGTGAATTAAATATACAACACTTCAAATAGCTAAAAGACAGCGGAGGCTTGACACTGCAAATTGAGTCACAGGATGGAAGGAGATTGAGTTGAAGGTGAAGGGTTGTCATGTTCTAGGTATGATTACAAATAGAAAAATGTTCAAGGAAAAAAGAGGGAATGTTGGATCCAATCACCAGGTTCACTTTGAAGATCTGGTTTACAGTAGTAAGGAAGTATAGACTGGAAAATGAGATAAAAATTCTGAATTGGACGGCTTATGACACTAACTTTAAACCAGGTATCCTTAAACTTAAATTTAAACAATGGGCAACTACGGGCTTAACTATATTAGACATAGTAATGGAGAAAGGAGAAATAAAAAGCTTTAAAGAGAGAATATGAACTAGAGCTACAGGATTTTTATATGCATCTACAAATCAGAGACTACTTTAACAAAAAAAAATAAGGCCAGACCTCCCGAGTGAACTCAATAAAGTGATTGTAACTCTGTGTAATGCATACGAAAATAAACTTGGAAGAGTAATATCTGGATTGTACCAAGGTATGGTTGCAAATAGAAACACTTTAACTCTGTGCATAGGGTTGCAAAATTCCTGGAATTTTCAAAGTTACAGGAATTAATTGGAATAAATCTGAAACTTAGCTTAAATATAGTTGGGGAAAATATATTGTAGCATAATCTTGGCTAAAACAACCAGATTTACACTCCTCCATCACATGCACAGCACACTGCAGGACTATTGAGACCACACCCCCTACATGCACTGTGCACTCCTCCATCACATGCACACATGATTTAAACACTATTGAAGCCACACATCTGAGCCGCAGACTATCTAAAGTCAAGTAAGTTTTGATAATATTAAATTAAATATACATTAAATATATTTGATCTATAATAGTACTGATGTTTAACTTGGAAATATTAAATAAAAATAGGTGCTAAATGTAAGCTATTTTTCATTTCATTGACCATTTAAGAAGCTAGCTTATTATGGTGGTGGTAGCGACCTCAACTGTGATGCTGTTTCTTCTGACTCCTGAAAGATGGTTTTCTGTAACCATACAAGAATTCATACATCAATTGTCAAACATTTTGAAGACTGTTCCAGTTGTTAAACCAACTATATTTCTGTTCATGCCATTGCATTAGTGTTTTACAAGGTTTTTTTGATATTTTATTCTACAGAAAAATGCCACGTTCACCATCTGATGTGTGGAAGCATTTCACACAAGCCAATGCTGGCGGAGAGTCTTTGTAAACATGTAAATATAATGATCCAGTTTGTTTAAATTAGCCCCAATTTACAGTTAATTCCCATAAATTCACAATAATTCCCATAAATTCCCATAATTCTCATGGAAAGTTTCCAATTTGGAATATTTCCAAAATTCCCCAGCTTAACTTCCCATGAAAATTTACTGGAAATTTTCCGTCCCTTTGCAGCCCTATCTGTGCATAAAAGAGAAGTGGGAAAAAGAAAAAGAACTCAATGAAGTGATCACTGATGATATGTGGCATGACATAATTGAAACACAGCAACTCCAGAATGTGGAGGGAATTTTACTGGAAAAACATTGTAGGATTATTTTTTTGGCATTGTGACAAAATTACAAGGTTTTGTGAAGATGTATGCAGAGGGGGATGGAAGACATTTTGGGGTATGAGCTGCCTAAAAACATGCACTGCACTTTATTTTGGATGTACGAACCAAACAAACATTCCAGATGAGGACGGCTACCTGATCAAGATTTTACTGGCAGCTTAAAAAAAAAAAAGCCATAACAAGAAAGTGTCACAAGGAACAACCCTCAACTGGATGGAGATAGCTGATAAGATTTGGGTTATGGAGAGACTCACATATAAGACTACAACAAACAGAATGGAGAAACCAGATGGCTGAAATGGACTATGGACTAACAGTCTCAGTGACATCTGTAGGTCACAAATATCAAAACATGTTGAAGAAAATCTTTATGAGGACGAAAGATAAGAATCACATTAATCAGCTCATCAGTCGTCATCGTGTGTGTCCCTGAATGAAGTCAGAGAGCTTTAAGGCACTTTGGGAACCACTGATTAGATAATAAAGCTCAACTGACCTCTTTTTTTTTTTAAACTTCTCTTTACTGTTGTTTTTTTTTCCCATTTTGCTTCGTTTGTCTTTGTTTTTATCTTGTATAGCGGCTGCTTTGTGCTACGTTCATAAATCTTTACTTACTAGACGCTTTAAGGAATCTCTTCTGTAATATGTGGAGAGACGAACCTGACTCGACTCCAATGGTTTCATTACTTAATAAAACCCTTCGCCAAGTAATTTCCTTCAATTATTAACCTGATATCTGCCCTCTCATCCACTTGGAAACATCTTAATCTTTAATCTGCACGGGGAGAACGTGAAGTTTTTTTTTTTTTTTTATTGTAGCCATATAACGTTTCTAAGATCTCTTAACTCACATTTGACTGCTTTTACGAGGAAATAGCCCAATTTCCAATTACCTTATCACACTGCAGCCGCCTGCCAACTTCACTGCCGGTGAGATTTACGCTCAGGAGTTGCATAAGGAGGTTTGAGAAAGCGCTGAATCGTGGCGGCGTTGCATCAGACTTATCAGTCCAACATAATTATCCTCAAGCAGAGTAATTAAGTATTTATCAGTAACTTTACAACCAAAAAAAAAAAACATTTGCAAACATTAACTTCAAACCCTCGTCTTCACCGTTTATCCACATTATCACGACAAACAAATATGATAAATGATAATGATCAGAGTCTGTTTGACTTGCTGATAATTGTGAGACTGAAAGATGATAAAAACTTCTTTTCTTATGTTAAATAAATAAATAAACGTGCTTTAAACTGACGAGTCTCTTTGTTAGTGAATTCTCAACAAAGATATTTATCAATCAAAGCCACAAAAATTGACACTTTAATTGATTAATATGTAGGACAGAGAAACGATTGCAATCCAATATACTATTATATATATATATATATTATATTATAGATTCAGAGTGTGTGATTTAATACATTACAGTCTCAACATAAAATATAATTAAAACCGCAACAATCAATTGAACAATCAACACCAACCATTTTCATAATCGATTGATCATTTTGAGTCTTTTTTCCAGGTGATATTTGAAAATAAAAGCATGAAACTTGGCACACTTGTACAGTTTGGGGCCCTGAACATTTTCAGAAATGGAGCCATCGCATAAACGCCTCGTGGTGGCCATGGCAACCAATACACTTACCGCCATAACCTAGTTAAGTATATATTGCATCATATCTGCTGAACCAAATATGATAACACAGAAAAAGTGGCGTCTACCTCCATGTTCTGATGGCCAAGGATTACAATGATACCATGTACAACATTATAAACTGTTCAGGTGAATAGTTAACCCCTTAACATCCAACCTTTTTATAGTATTTTCGCCTATTTGGCCAAATGGAAAATCTTATAACAGACGAACTGTAAGACCATGATGGATAAATTAGGCTTCATTTGACAGGTGATATCTTCTAGTTTCTGGAAATGTGCTTGTTTAGCATGTGGCTAAAACAAAAACACCTGGACTAAAAACTCTTTGATTCCAGATTAATTTCTGGTGTTTTTAGTCCTTTAATGACAGTAAACTGAATCTCTTTGGGTTTTGGACTGTTGGTCGGGAATAAACGAGATGATAAGAGGACGTGATCGACATTTTTCACCAATTTTTGACTACAACTAATCCATTAATCGTAATTATTGGTAGATGAAACGATAATGAAAGTTAATCCTTAGTTGCAGCTTTAAGGAGTTTAAGGATCCTGTTTTGTCTTGTTGCCTTTTACACTTTTATGTTGTCTGCTTAAGTGTTAAATGTTGCACTTTGGCCGCAGAAAAACAAACTTTTATCCCTTCAGTGATCTTTTATATGGACGTCTTGACAATTAAACTCTTGATTTAGACTGAGTTATGCTTTTATAGGTTCGTCTCCAGTTAAAAACATGTTTGTCTTCTTGTTCCTACGGTTGGACGTTGCTCTTCTCTGTGCAGAGTTTGTTTTCATTCATCTGCTGAAAGAGGAAAGTTTCTCTGTCTGTGACTTCAAGTTGGAGCCAATCGTGGTCCAGTATGCGACTTACACAAGTGCGATGTGGAAACTTGAAGCCTCCAAACACATCTCTAGCAGGAAAACTTTTAACATGGAAAATATCTATATATTTAAAGATAAGAGAGAATTTTAAATAGTTAACTGAACTTATTTTTAAATGGAAAAAATACATCAGACACAAAATTATTAATCAAAGTGTTTGTCTGGAGGGAATCTTTACATAACTTTTGAAGTGGGAGATCGGCTGTAAAAGCAGGATAAGCAACCTCTCACCCAGCGTGGCTGAAAGTTTTTCTTACATATTTACAAAAGAGATAAAAACTTGCACTTGACCATGAAACACAATTCAAAGTCTGTGATATGTAATCAGTCCACCTCTGCTCAAGATGACAACAACAGACCTCAAGGACACGAAAACTATCTGTAAAAACAATCTGATCCTGTGAACTGTTTCTATTTCTTCTGAAGAAAAGCTGCTTTCAGTCTTCATGTCAGCTCTTTATATCGCAGAATATCGATCTTTACTGGGTTTATTTCTTTGGATAAAATGTTCTTTTAGGCAACGACACAGCAAGTTAAAGCTCTACTCTGTAATTATTCCACATTAAAATGTGTAAAAACAGACCAGACAGAAGCTTCTCTCCTGAAACCGTCAGGTTGTTGTCACTCAGGTCTAGACCTATGTTCTATATGTTGTTGAGTTGTGTACTTACATTATCCCAAATGTTTCCAACAGTTTTCAAACCCAGAGAAATCTGTCATTTTAATCAAAGTAACGGACCGTTTCATTTGGTGGCCTGTCAATGGCGTCATACCTCCTCTACCAAAGAGTATAGTGCACAAGATGCATACGTCGGCACCGTGTTTGTCCGCTACAATGGCGTCTAGCAAAGAGTAACTTACACACATACAAGAAAATACATGGGCTTTGTTGTGCTTGTTCCACACAAACTGTTAGAAATGGACTTTTATTCAGTTTGAAGCCACATTTTCATGATAAATTTAGCTGGTTTTTAACTTGATCTTTTAGCCGCAAGAAGGATTTTAGTCATTGGACGTCTGGATCTTAAGTTATCAGAGAAATAAACTGGGCAAACGTTAGCAGCAGCTCGGCTAACAGCCCCTCCAGGAAGTCCGCTGCTCGCCCAACATCGCCAGAGAAGCATTGTTTTTTATTTTAGGTGAAACAGCTTTAAATAGTATTTTAACTATTTTAATCTGCGTGTACGTTTGTTTTTGGAGAAGAGGAGACCTCTGCGGCTCCCGGGAGAAACCGGATGAACGTCTGGATCTTAAGTTATAAGAGAAATAAACCTAACAAGTGTTAGCAGCAGCTCAGCTAACAGCCCGTATCTGACGTCCGTGGGTCGCCGTACATCGTCGGAGAAACACTCTTTAACGATTGATCGCTTTATGTTAGTGTGTGTGTGTGTGTGTAAATGCTCACTGGGTGAATGTCGATAAAGAGGCCGTGCTCTTCCTCAGTGGGATGAAGACCCTGCACGTAGTCCAGCAGCACAGGATCAGCGTTATAGAAGTGAGGATGAGAGATGAAGACCGGAGAATCTGCAAAAAATTTGTCAAAGAACGGTTCAGTTGTTCAGATGGATCACACTGGAAAAAGATAAAATGAAACGACATTTGATGTAAACTGGTCCCAGTTCAAATCTCCCACAAGATACTTAATGTTTAGGTGTGTGTGAATGTCCCATTTCTCCACATCTCAGAGGCACTAAAGCTGTGCAGACGCTGCATGTTTTTATCTGTTGTTTTTAACCCACACAGCATGTTTTAATCTCCTTTTCTTCAAATAAACTTTATTCAAACAAGGCAACCATGTTGACAAAAGAGAGAAAGGAAGTGTTACTGTATGTAAATCTAACTATGAACAGGAAGTAAGACGGAAAAATAAAAAAAAATGGAGCCATTTCAGTCTTTTATCAGCAAATATACCAAACATTATCTTGTCCCAGCTAGTAATAGAGCTGCATCAATTACTTGAAAATTATAATTTAATTAATAATTTTAAAGACTAAACAATTAATCAAACAATTAACAGATTAATCAATACCAAAAATAATCATCAGTTGCATCCCTGAATAATTCATGATCCTACAAACTACGTACTGACTGAGGACATCGGACAAGAGGATGAAGGCTTCCTGACATATCTGGTGAGATGTTTATCTGTTTATCAGATGCATGTCTTGTCTTGTTATTTGTGCAAATAAATAAACAAACATATACTCACTGTGGCGGCAGCTGCTGACGTTCAGCAGTCCGGACTGTCTACAAGGGCAGAAGCCTTCATTGGGAGCGTAATCGGACCCGTTGGCGAACAGGGTTTTGGGTGCAACATATCGATACAGCGGGACGCCTTTAAACTCGCCGGGACGCTGGTAAACGAGCTCCATTGATCTGACAAGTAAAAACAAAAAAGAGGAGATTTTTTAATATCTAAAAAAGGAAATGCAACAAAGAAAGAAGTGGAAAAAAAAAAAAAAAGAAGGAGAAAGGTTTTTTACCTGCAGGCGTCGGGGCTGTAGAAAGGTAAAGTGCTTTCTTTTGTCATGAATGGAGGCCACATCTGTCCAGCTGTTCCATTGATCATGTTACACTGAGGAGTCCCCCAGTTGCTCAGCTGGTAACAGAGAGGACATCAATAACCTTTACTTGCACAACAATGTTACAAAGTGTTCCACAAAAAACAAACAATAATATACAGAAAATGATTTAAGGGCTGCAACTAATGACTGTTTTCATTATTTAGTAACCGACTGGTGGTGTTGACTATAAATATCAGAAAAATGGAAGAATGCTTGTCACAGTTTCACCACAGCACAAAGAGATGTTATCACATGTCTTGTTTTCTCAAAAAAAAAACTCAAAGATATTCAATTTACTACAATTATGATCAGATTAAAAACTTGAGGTGGAAAAACTGAATTCAGGACCAAAAAAAATGGCTGCTCTATATTTTCAGGGCTCTGACAGTAAAGAGTCTGAGGTTGAGTGCAGGAACATACTTCATGAGCCTAAAGGGTCACAAATGTATGCTGAAGGGCTTTAAATGTAATGAGTAAAACCTTAAAATGAATTCTAGAAAAATCTACTAGAAGCCAAAGCAACCAGGCGGCTAAAATGGAGGTCATCAGTCAACCAGGCAAGTAAACAGAGCAAAAACAAAAATCAATTCTGGACGAGATGAAAGTATGAATAACTTTCTCAAAGTCTGAGAATAATAAAAATCTGATTTTTGAAACACTATGAAGTGGATAAAAACAAGATTTAACTATCTTATTCATATGATAATCAAAACTAAGGTTAGAATCAAAAGATAATCCTAAGCGTCTTGTGTTAAATGACACAAATAGGATTATTTCACAATTTTCTTCATGGAGTTGGAGTACGTTTTTGGGCACCCAGCATTTGATGTCTGTAAGTTTTTAAAGGGGTGAGACTGCTGGTGGATCCTGACACATGTAAAGATGCATATTATTTGCATAACAATGACAAGAAATCTTATGATTATTTATTATTCTGTTAAGCGGAAGCATGTAGATCCAAAATAGAAGAGGACCTAGGATAGAGCCCTGAGGTACTCCACAACTCAATGATGTGTGGTTATCAAGAGTGTGTGAGAGGAAAGAGCAGCGTCTGCAACTCCTATTATGTTTTTTAGATGACAAATTATGATAAAATGATCTACTGAATCAATACAGAGCTCAAGTCAAGTAATGTGACCATGAAAAACCTTTGTCAGTCCGTTCCAGGAGTCGACTTTATGGACTTTCCTGATGTCGTCTTGTCCGGTGAAGATGGTGAACAGGCCAGTGTTGGAGTTGTTGAACTAAATAAGAAGATACAGATGAACACCACACTTTTATCTGTATGAGGAATTAAATTTTGTTGTTGTTTTGTTAAACCTCAAGAATACACACAATGTGTTTTGGTGAATGACACTTAATGTAAGCATAACTTTTCTTTGTTTTCAAGAAACTCCACAGGGCACCTTCAAGGCAGACAAAAATGCAGCTTCCTTATTCATTTCAAATGGAAGTGCAGATGATTTTAGAATTGTACAATCCTGTCTAGAGTTTTACATAATTACTCAAACTAAAGCATTTCTTCTCAACCATACTTGAAGCAACAAGTCTCCACTAAATGTACTGCTGTTTCTCCTTTGAACAGCCGGTAAAACAGTGAGTAAAGGGCAAAGATAAAGTGAATGTGAAGGTGCAATAACCTGTGTTTCCTTTAATAGCCACAAAAGGCTAGTTCCGAATAAATAAATACATAAATAAAAAAAATCAGACTGTCTAACCAGAGATAGTTTGGCACCTTTGTGGACAATAAAGTTGAATTACATTCGATTCTCTAAGGGCTCCAGTTTCATGTTGGTAAACTGGCACAAGAGACCGATAAATTTTAACCGATAGCATTTTAAGTCCACTTCATTTTGTCTCTCTCTTATTATCTCTTATGTGCTTATACTAAATCCTTGAAACACAGTTGTGGACTTCACACATTTTTCTAGTCTCCCTGCAGTCCTCTGTGGCATGGGGGCCATAAACTTTGACCCCCTAAGAGAATAATAAACCATCTTAAACTCTCACCTCAGCAAAGAGGCCAAACTTCCCCGTTGAGGGCAGCATGCCGGGCAGGTATTTGTTGAGAAACTCCACCAGCTTACTGTCATAACCCCACATCAGCTCCCCTACTGTCTTGGTCAGGAAGGGCCCCTCATTGAAAGTCTTGAAGGTGGCGCTGATCATTAAGCGCACAGCGTAAGGAAGGTTTTCCATCATCACTGCGGCACCCTGAGAGCACAGACGGGGAGTAAAAACACAGACTTACTGAGGAAAGAACTGTGACTGAATGAACTAATGTGCGTTGAACTAAAAGGGGAAATAATATCTCACCAGCACCAACATGTTTGGAATCGTGACGACATCCGACTCGTTTCCTGCAGACATGGTGGGCTCGAAGAAGTAGGTTCTGTATTCCCTGTATGACACCGTATCATTGGGATGAAATGTGATGTTGTCTTTCTGACAGCGTTTTCTGGAAAAAAAAGAAGAAGAAGAAGAAGAAAAGACATTAATACACACCCTCGTTTTCTAAACAGCTCAGGTGAGGTTCAAGGTTCACTGACACCTACTAATGCGATAAAGTGATAAAGAGGATGAAGGCAGATAAGATAGATCAAAGGAAGAGAGAATAAACCATTTAACTAATTGATTGGAAACTACTATTATTAGTACGGCTCAGTATCTAACCTCAATAGTTTTTGGTACCGACCAAAATGTTTCCATAACACCGAGCACCCAAAAAACATCCTGTTGCCGTACTTTGTTTACGAATTCTTTGTTCAGATAGTTCCTAAATTTAGACTTAATTAGACAAAGTTCTTATATAGTTATACAGTTTAGACATTTAACATTTAAAAAAAGAAGAACTTGACAGATTTTCCACCTCTAATTATGTTTCCAGGTGTTGGGGAGTACGACTTCATATGTGTAAACAAAGTTGTATAAAACCTTTTGTTTCTCCAGAAGGGAGCAGAGAGTGAAATCAAACACTGGTTAGCTGCTTTGTGTTTAGTAGGGCTGTAGTCTGCTGGTCGACTAGTCGGTTAGTTGGTCGATAAGCTCTCATCCAAATAAATTCTCATTGGTCGACTAATCTCTTTTTAGAAAAGAGGAAAGTGCTACATCAGCAGCTTTTCGGGATTAATCCATTATGTCCTGTGGTGGGAGGTGTATTCAAAACACCCCCGCTGTTTTCACAACTTTGGACTCGCCCAAACTAACGGAGACTTCTGGGTCTAACTGTTCTCAACGGTTACTGAGCGTTTACTAAACGTACTGAACGTTTACTGAATCAGTGTTTCTCCTACAATTATATCAACGAGAACCCCCACCACCTTTCTGACAACAAATATGTTTTAATGCCAGAATTAACACCAAATAACCAGTCAATCAGAAATATTTAGCGTTTGGGAGTCTGTGCAGCTGTTCAGGACGCGAGTGAACCTCTGTGTTGTTGCCTGGGAAACGAGTGTAACCAAGATTTTCTTTGGTTGACTACAGCCCTAGTGTTTAGAATTATAAATGTATATTTCCGCAAGCTGTAGTTAGTCCGCGAACGTTTACTGAGAGTCTCTGAGACGAACCCGGCGCCCCTGCACTCAATCCCACAATCCCATCCTGCTGCCAGAAATACTCACTAGAGCATCAAATGTGGATTCATCCACCGCTGAAAGTAGTCCCCAAATGGGACGTCTGCAGAGGACTAGCATGGTCTAAATGGTTTTGTTAAGGTCTGCTTCAAGATTATTGGAGTCCAGCATTCTTTCTGTTATCAGGCTGATAAATAACGACAGTTATCATTTTAAAGGAATGACATGTTCTTTTAAACTTGTGTGAACTATAATGGGTGTTTAACCTTCACCTGGCTCCTCATGTAAGCCTGTATTTATGATGATGGTGCCCAGACTGCTGCTGAAAGCTTCTTTCCTTTAAACTAATGTGAATTATCTTCGTTTTATTTGCTTTACGTCTGGGTCCTTGTGTAAACCTGAATATACGAGCCGACCTGAGTGCGCCACAATGTGTTTGCTGCTCGTGCTCCTTGTACCCACGCACTGATCTGTTGTCTCGGACATGTTGCTGCTTGTCTGAGAGTTTGTCTTTGGTAAGGTGTACAACTAAATCGCCCTTCTGGGGATGAAAAAAAGTAATCTGAATCAACAAATACACTATTTCCTCTTCTTAGATGATTGAATAACACCAGTCTCATACTTTAAAGAGGACATATTATGACTTTTGTAAATTCCTGTTATTTTTATATTGTTATGATGTTTGATGCTAAATGTGGTTAATGTATGTAGAAAATGAGGTGCTACATAAAGGACCAGACAAATAATAAGTTTTTAACTGGAAATCATGCAAAGATGTTCCATTAAAGCTCTGGATTTATAATCTAGACCTGAAAATGTGCAGATTGTGCACCCTTTAAATATAAGAAATCACATGTACATGCACACACTTAATGAATTTAAGCTTTTTATTGAGATGAACTCAGGTTTAAGTTCGTCAAGTTGCAGCAGGAAAGTGAAGAAAGTTGACAAGTAAGCAAGAATCTTTATTTTACTGCTGCAACTTTTCCTTCTTTTTAAAAAAAAAAAAATCCACATCACTGTACAATCTTAAAGAATCCAGATCGACAGATGTTTCCAAAAACGATGTGGTGAGTAATGTTATACAGTGACAGCCCTGTAATCCCCCTGTGATGCACATATGGAATAGTTATGCAACAGCGTTTTGGCTGCACTGCACTATGTTACTGGAGAAAAGTTAAATTGCATGGATTTGCAGTGCCCCGCATTTGCAGAGCACATAGTGTTCTAAAAAGTGGAGCCAATAAGACAAAAGACACAGTCAGCATCTCATTGGCCCACATATGGACGAAGCTGTTAATGTGATGCAATGAACTCAGAGCAAAGATTTGTCTAGATATACGTTTTTTTTTTTTGTGTGTCCTGCAAATGTAGGTCACAGTGAATCTGTACAATTCAGCCTTTTACCTCAGTGCAACCCAAACACTGTTACATAACTATTCCATATGTGCAGCAAAGGGGAAATATGGGGGGGGGGGGGGGGGGGGGGGGGGGGGGGGGAGACTGTAAAACCACACCACATCCTTTACGCGCAACATATGTTGACCTACATTTTTTTTTTTTTTTAACTGTGCAGTGATGTAACGACAGAAAAGCAGCAACATAAAGATTTCACCCCTCAGATTCATGCTTACTCAGCATTTCCAACATTTCCTGCTGAGTTCATTTCATACTAAAATCGTGAAATTAAATTAGATTAGACTCTATTTGTTCCCTCAAACTTCATCAGCTCTTTTGCTGCTAACTAAATAATATTAACGCCGGCTGTTCTAATGAATCTAAGGTCTCATATTTGATGCTAATCTTTGTTGTTTGTCATGTTTCTTCCAGCTCAAGAAGTTTTTTTATCAGTTGCTGATTTTACAAAAAAAAAAGTTGTCCATGCTTTTTCTTTTTCTTGGTATCTGCCGCAGCTCCCTCCGACGTCTTTTTATTGGTACAAAAACGCTGCTGCTGCTCGACTTCTTACTGGATCAAAGAGGAATGATCACATGACCTCTGTGCTCGCCTCCCTACTACTACTGACTCCCTGTTCAGATTTCGAATTGATTTAAAAGTCTTATTCCTCACTTTTAAAAAGGTCTTAAAACAGCGCCGCGCCTGAACGTCTCGCTGATTTATTGCCCCTCTCCGCCATTAATGGACGGCGCCCTGCTGGTTTCTCCCCCGGTCGCAGTTGTAGAAGCTTTTTGGAGACATTTGATATACATTTTTATTTATTTGATCCTGTTCGTTTTATTGTCTTTGCTCTGTTTTATCTGCCTTAAAGCACCTTGTAACATAGTTAAGAAAAGTGCTCTATAAATTAAGTTTATTATTATTTTAAAATGTTCAATAAAAAGCTTAACGCTTGTATGCATGTACATGTAATTCATTTATAATTAATTAAAGGGGACTGCACATTTCCAACTTTCTCTCTATATATATATATATTAAATCTGAGGCTCTACTGGAATATATTTGCATGATTTACATTTAAATCCTTATTTATTTTATAATAGCCCTTTATGCAGCCGCTCAGTTCAGTAGAAAAACTTCAGAAGAAGAAGAAGAAGAAGAAGCCCAAAACAGAGAAGACAGCTGGGTAAATAAATCTTACGACACATTTGGAGGACAAAGTGTACTGATAGTGGAAATGCAATACAGCAATAACGTGTGTTTTCAGGTGACAGTTCAATGTATGTCCCCATACATTATGTGTTTTTTTTTTTTAATCATGTTTTGAAGTGCATACCTGTACACATAAGGACCTTTCTGCTCCACCATCGGCTTCTCTCCGTTCAGTACCTCCTTCGGGTTGAGGACGTGGAAGAAGTAGACCGACATGAAGAACGGCACGGGGATGTCCTTCCACATGGTGTAGGACAGCTCGTTCTTGGGGTTGATCACGGTGTTCTGAAAATGACAAAAATAAGGAAAATTTTTTAAAAATTAAAGAAAAATAATTGAATATACATAATTAACATATAATTAAAAAAATTTTTTTTACATTTGTGGAGCTGAACTGTGTCAAATAAATTCATAATTTTGTTGATAAAATAGTCAAAATACCCAAAATATTAAATTTTAAATGCTACAAGGTTGAAAATACTCACTTTTAAGAAGCTGATACCGGAATATTTTTGACATTTTAGCTCAAAAAGTTTCTGTCGATTAGTCAGTTATTGACTTAACGTTTCCACTTATATTACTTTTTTTTTTTTTTTAGCATCCAGTCCTGCACAAACTCTGTCACTGACCTTTATTTTAATTTCCAAGTTGCTCCTTGCACTGTAGCTGTCAGCACAAGTCAATCTCACTTCCCAATAGTTAAATTCCTCCTTTCTCTACAATCATCTGTTCCTAAGAGGCCTTTCAAAATCTGCATCTTGTTGGATATCAACACAAACCTGACTGATGGAAATCAGCCGGAGTGGAAAGAAAATAAGTTGAGTAAATGTGACTTGAACTCATTTTTATTATAATGAATGTTTTTCAGTGCACTGATTGTTCAGTGTATGGAATGTAAAAAGTGTGCCAGTGTCTTCAAATTGTTTGTTTAGTCTGACTAAAGGCTCAAAACCTGAAAACATTCAACTAATAATGATATTAAAACAGAGAAAAGCATCATATCTTCAGCACAGAAGTGGCTCTTTTGCATCAGATTGTCTCTGTGGCATGACTGAACATTTCAGTATGAAAATCACAACATTAAATAATTTTGCAATTAATAATAATAATGATAATAATAGTTATACTAACTTTATTTGCGCACCTTTCTCACAAAAAAATGCAGCTCAAAGTGCTTTATATCAAAAGAAATAACATGCACCAAATGCTTCACATAAAAAAAGAACTTGAAAGTGATGATTTGCACAGTTTTGATCATTTTTTTCTGTACAGGACAGCTTTGACAGGATGGAAAATATCCCTAGTTAAAACCAGAACAGATCAGACACGTATAGATGCTGCAGAATTCCTGCAATAATTCAATCCCAAAAACTCAACTTTAAGCTGAATAAAAGCAGGATATCTGACGTCAGAGCAGAGTTTCAGTGAATGAAGAGCCACATGTTGACAGTTTATATCATTATAGTCTTGTTTATTTCTCTGCAAGCACGCGCGTATTATGACTGCTTGTATTCTCGGAGCCCTTTGACACTTCAGCTGTGATAACAAACTTGACTCAGCACATAAAAACACGGCGTTTTCTAACATGCTAAAGGTCTAAAATAACAGAGTGAGGACGCCGCTTACCTTCACTATCTGGTCATCGATTATTAAAGGTCCCACAAATGTCAGAACCGTCCCAAAAAACACCGTGAGGACACCTGCGACTATGAATCCAACAGCGACTTTGGATTTATTCAGTGCCATAGCTTCTTATTAACGGCTGACAGTTAGCTTGTTTACGTTCAGATAGATGTAGCGGCTACAGACAGTTAGCTAACAGCTAATCACTTTAATAACTGTCCTAAATATGAAACACGGTGACGTTAAGTTACAGTCTTCAGATATGATGAGACGTTATTCTCTCTACCCGGTGTTGTTTGACCTGCTTCTATTGTTGCCCTATTTATAGTCCGCTGGCCACGCCCCCTGCCGCGCCGAGGATTCTGGGAGCTGTAGTGCTCGATTATTGTATAATCAGGCTCTCTCGCTCTCTCTCTCACACACACAGACTTTTATATTCTGGCTGTAATATTTTACATTTAACACGTAGAGGTACTCAAATAATTCACTTAAATAAAAGTAAAACATCATAAAAATCTTAAATGTAGTAAAAGTCAAAAGTAAAATCAGTAAAATTTGCTTACAAGTGTTAAAAAATAATTGTTGTCTTTACACAGAATGACCATTTTTGAGTGTTACACACTGACTGAGCACTTTATTAGGAACACAAGTGCAATCTAATGTAATCTGATACAACATAGAGTCGAAATATCACCTTTCTGACAATGACAACAAAAACCTTCGTAAAACTAGAATTTATGGCAGAGCTGTTGTATTGTATTGTATTGTATTGTATTATTATTCATTTGTTTACTACTACAATTTATTACTATTATTGATTTGGATCCTGCTGAGCTTCCACAGTGTGGTTCCAGTGTAAAATAATCAATATGATTCAATACAAGAGAAAAAAGTCAAATTCACAAAATAAATGTCAGTAAGTGTTTTCAATAACGAGGCAGCAAAAACAAATTGTTATAACTGAGTAGTTAAAAATCAAAGAAATTGCTGAATTATTATGGACTGATATGAATGTGTATGTATATGGATATGCAAATGTGTGTGTGTGTGTGTATGTAGGTATGTATATTTTTCTCTAAAGTGTGTGTTTTGTGTCTGGTTTGCACATACGTACCACTTTTGTTTACATGTGGTCTTTGGAAAAAAATCCTAATAAAAAGTAACAATAAATAAATAAATGAATAAATAAAATTAACTAAATCAGAAACTTTTGTATTTACAGAGTTTTATCTGATATAATGCATACAATTGTCACACAGAACATTATATTGAACATGATTTCATTATTCAATACGTATTTTTGCATACATTTCTATCATTATTGGAAAACACTCAACAAAAAATATCATGATATAGATTTGAAATATCACCCAGCTGATGCATTAATTATATAAACAGCATTTTAATATCGTAACAGCTTGAAATGAAGCATATCAGATGGTTTAAAACAATGAAAATAATCATTAGTTGCAGCCCTGTGTGCTCTTAGAGCAATAGAAAAATTGTGACCCCTTCTTTATCTTATAATCTGAATTTTATATTCTATATTATCATCAGTTGTTGTTGTGGTCTGAGCCAATATTTGATGCAAGACACTCAAATAAACAAATGAATCAACGTATTTTACACTAATTCTCAGGCTACAGTTGATGCATCTGTAACACTGACGAGAATCATTCTGCATAATGAGTCATTTAAAGTGCATTTTGTAGCTGATAAGCTCTGTATTTAAATAAAACATGTGATGCAGGACTTAATATAATGTTTTTATATTGAGGTTTTGATACTTTTACTTGAGTAAATGATAAAAAAAAAACATCATTGTCTCACTTTTGACACAGTTATTATGGTGAAATTGTAACTCAAAAATATTAAGTAGGTGATATTAAATGTCACTTTTAACAAAATTTAAAAAGTTTAAAACCTCAGATTTCGATGATCCTGTTTTTACCGGCAGGCTTTAAATTAAAGGTTCACCAGTTTTTTGGCTGCATTGTGTGGAGCAGAAGGATTTCCCCTGAAAGGAATTTGGACAAATAACGTCGCCACAAATAGCTCAAAGTTGCATTTTCATCGAGAGGCACCAGCTGTCATCCATGTGTGTGACATAATATTTTAGCAACAGATCCGAATGAGTTGCACAAGTTATTTTACAAGCTTTACTTTTAGATGCAGCTGAAAATCACAAACCCGCAGCACATGCATTTATCTTTTTTTAGTCTATAATGAGCAAAGACTGACCACAAAATGTGCAGCTTCAGTAAATTCTATTGAACGCTCCTTTGCTTTTTTTTCATCAGATAAACTGGGGAGAAGAAAAAATAAAATAAAAGCACCCAAAGGAAATGTTTTATTTGCTTTTCTGCAGAGAAAAACAGAAAATTAAGAAGTTGCTGTTAATCCTACTGCAGGAAAACAATTGGTTATGACTTTAAAATCCTAAAATATTCAGATTATAACTTACTTTTGTTATTTGGTCGTTCATCACCGATGATCCCACAAACAGAAGAACCACTCCAAAAATCACCGTCAGAGTCCCCGTCACCATAAACCCAATGGCAAGTTTGGATTTATTGATGGCCATAGTTGTTAATAATGATCTTTTCTTCTTTCTCTCTCTCTCTGCAGATCCAGAACAGCTGAATAAAGAATGAGTGCTTCTGAGTTTAAAGTCCCGTCATGAACAGTGATGGATTGAGAGGGAGCTGCAGTCCGGCGTGTCAGCTGTTTATACTCTGCAGACCCCTCCCAACTCTGAAAGGGCGTGTTGTGTGCACCTCCCACACTTCCATCCCAAAAAAATCCACGCTTATTTGTTGGGAAGTCACACTCCAGTCAGATGACGGGTCCGTTTGTCAGCGCAGATCAAGCTGACGTACTCCAGCCTCTACTCTAACTTAATTTACTCAAATAAAACTCCAATTTATACTTTTATTCTCTGCTCTGCTCTGCGTTTCTGATTCAATTTTCAGCCAGAACAATAATCATGTTTTGACTAAGATCATCTAAAGCAGAGACTCAAGTGTTGACACTGACATCCAAGTTGAAGGACGGGATTTAAAAATGCTTAACCAGCATTGTGTGAACTCGTTTGGCTTGAATGTAACGGACGTTCATTTACATGTAAAAGATACGTAGTGCAGGTTTAATAGCCAGTGTTAACAGGAGCAATGATTACAGTGAGAAAAACCCTCTTTCACTGACACCTGACAGCTGTTTTAAGACAGTTTTACGATTGTGCAGCAGTGATTTCAATCCCCAAAGAGGATCCCCAACAAGGTTTTGCCATTTAAAATAAAGCTTTGAAAGGTTCCAGGCAGCGTTTATGTATAAAAGCTTTTTTATCAAATTCTGTGAGAACTTAAGGGAAGTTCAAATATCAAATATGACGCATTGTTGTAGATCAAACTACCCAACAGTCATGGTCAGATTAACTTCCCGATGGGGCCTCGGGGTAAGAGCTTGTTGTTGGGCCACCACTGACGTCCCACTGAGGAATTTTAAGTCATCTTTGAAGCAAAAATACCTCCAAAAATTCTCAGCTTGTCCATTTAAGCAGATCTCTTTGACTGTTGGTGAGATAAAACAAGTCACCTGACGGTTTATACAGTGAACAATCAATGGTTGCAACCTCCTGTGATGGAATAATATCACCTGATCCTCAGTTTTCTGTGTGCAGTTTGATAAAGAAAAAACACAACTTTACAACAACTGAGCTGAATATAAAACTATTAACGTGTTAATAGATGAGGACCACAAGATGCAGGATGGTTATAACACGTTTTGGATCAATTAAATCATGCAGACACAAATGATGTGGAGTAAATCTGTGCAGTTGCTCGCTTGTGCTCAGCTGGTATATTCCAATTATAATTTACAGTATATCATTTTTAAAGTATAGTTTATTTTGACATGGCAGGAAAGAAGGAAATCACACATATCTACAAAAGTGTAGCTAACACAGTGAGTCCAGGACTGATCTTCGTTGTGGGTGTTTGATATAAAGCTGTGTGCCTTTCATCAGTAACCACCTGAACCTGATTTACTTCTCAGGACCGGGGCGAGCACATGACGGCCTGGAGGTATTCCTCAGTGGTGATTTCCTGGTTCCTAATGCTGCTGCTGCTTTGCTGCTGTTGGGTGTTTTGATAGTTTTTGTCTCTGGTTTCACTGCAAACTTCCACCACGAGTGTGAGTTTTATGGCTCAGTCACACCCGCTCTCATTGTGTTGCTAATATCGGGGACAAACTGCAAGTGCTGCATTGGAAATGAATTAAAAATGTTTCCCTATAGTTCAAACCTGAAGCCAAACTGAAATTAGAAACATCTGCTTTGCCACAAACTCAGTATACTGCATACATCCTTACAGGTGTTTGTTTTGGCTCGTGTATTTATTTAAAATTACCAAAAGAGTTCACTCTTGGTGCTGACTGATGGTGATACTGTCAGTTTTATTTGTTCATTATCTTTGAGGACGGGCACACAGGCAGTTCAATAATTGGGGAATGACTTCATAGGCATCTGTGCTCTGAGCAATCCTTTCATTATTTAGCGTTTCCATAGATTACATACTGAGGAACGACTGAACATACTGAAGGGAGTTTCAACGGTGAGGGAATTGACAGCTCAGGAAAAAAGTGAAATGTATGCACTGTGATTATGACACAGTGCTGCAGTCAGTAGTGAAATATGGAAGTTGAAGCATGTTTCCTGACGTGCAGAAGACTTCCACGAATATATCCAAAAAAAAAAAAAGTTTTATTCTCTTTTGAAAAGCGGAAAAAAACAGCTACAGTATCATTATAATTTATACCTCCCTTTGCATTTCTGTACAACTTTAAGGACAAAGACAAATGGACCCAGTGGGGGGAGATGTAATCAGATGCTTTACTTGAGTAAATGTAAAAAATACTCTGTTATAAGTATAGAAGTATCATAGTAAAAGCACATTATATTCTAAGTCTGACGGGTCTTCAGATGATAAACTAGGAAGGAAAGTTCTGCTACATCCATCTGGATTAACTTTGCTTTAATCTTTGCATTTTTGTGAAATATTGCTGAGTTTTTTTCCCTTCTTTGGGTCTTAATCTGTTATTTATTTGAAATCATTTTACCAATTTAGAGGGGAAATGTCTGTTTGGTGGAACGTAACCCCGACTACACGCTGCTTTTTGTAAGACATCAAAAGCCAAAAAGGTTGGAAATTTTATGTAAACTTTTAATCTGAAATGTAACTAGTAACTAAAACTGTCAAATAAATGTAGTGGAGTAAAGATTTTAACACTAAATGCCTCTGAAATGTAGTGAAGTGTGGAAGTATAAAGTAGCATCAAATGCAAATATTCAGTTGAACTTAAGTGAACGTACTTGGTTGCGTCCCACCACTGAGAGGACCTGGAGAGCAAAGTTGATACTTAAGTGGTGATTTTCTGGTTCCACCTAACTGACCGAACTGCTGCTGGCTGTTGTGACAACTGTTGTCTCTGGTTTCGCTGCATTTCTTTGCAAGTGTGACTATTTAAGGGGATCTGACTCGGTCACGCCTGTTCTCATTGTGTTGCCTACGTCGGCTGTTAGTTAACTGATTATCTGCGTTATATATCTGTGACAATCAGGTACGATACAAAGCAAATACTGACCTCTGCAATTAGAGGGTTAATTACCGAGATGTCACGCCTGTTTACGTATTCTAGTCAAGTTTATGTTCTGTGGAACCCAACACATGTCCACCACCACCACGTCTTCATCAGAGTTATTTTTATAACCCTGCTGACACATTAATATTCGACATTGGCATCCATTAATGAACATGATGGGGATGGGATGGCGGACACTTTCTTTTTGTTCTATCAAGACTAAAACCTCTCACAGTTTCTTACCAACTGCAGCTGCTTCATCAATAAGGCTCAAGACCCCCACCGTCACGGACTCTTTATAATCTTATGTTTGCACGTCTGTGATTTTTTACCCATCACATCTAACACGGCGTGTTATAAACATGTATTATTATGATTAATTAAACACTGCGTATACTGTTTTCACTCTGAACATTTGCACATTCCTGATCAATATTTAGTACATTTCATTCTCTTCAATTTAAACTTTAAATTTGCAATATATTTGACATGTTTTATTGTAAATTTCTCCTGGTTTTTGTGCATATTTTGATTGTTATGCCACCACAACACACAAAGGCAAATATGTTCAAACCTACCAATTGATTCTGGTTCTGATTAAATATGGATATCGTGTACTTACAGCCTTCTGAACATTGTGATCCAGAGCTCCTGTACCACTGAACCCCTCCCACAGACGAAGCACCAGAGCGCCCTCCTCCTCCTGGCCCCTGCAGCGCTGGGAGTTCGACATTCAATACATGGGAGGAGCAAATTAGGGGGCTTGGTTTTTATATGCTGGTATTATCTTCTTGGCAAGCAAATGAGCCCCCCCCTACCCCCTCTAACAGTGCGGAAAACGATGTTGCACAAACTGTAAAACTGGCCAAAGATGAGCCTCTTTAGTCAGAGCACATTGAACAGCCTGAAAAGTGAAATGTAGGAGTTAAATCTAGCAAGCAAACCAGGTTTTTAGAGGAATCAGACTGTTGTAAAAGCGTCGTCCAGCGTCCTGTCAATACAGTAATGTGGTGTCTTTTGTGTAACCATGTCAAATGTATTCTATCAAGCAAGACTTATACCCTCAAGATGTGTTTTAATACATAAAAATGCCCCCAATAAATAATAATTTGGGTCTGATTGTTATTAAATGTTTAAACTACATCCAATGAATGACAACGGTTGGGAAGAAACTGAGAGGGAATTGGAGTTTAGAGGGGATGAGGGCGTAGATTAGCTTTCTGACGTCAGTGTTTATTTTGGAGATGTTCCTTTAGTGGAGAACACAGGATCATTCAGTTCCCAGGTCGCTGACAGTCTGTCTGCTGTTGATGGGAAAGGCAAAACAAGCCAGATAATGCAGGTCAGGTCCTTTTCGTGTTTGTCATTAAAGATTAAAGGGACACTCCACAGATTTTACACATAAAGATCATGTTTACTTTTCATGGGGAGACAACTGTATAGCATCTTCTTTGGCTCTGAGGGAGGTTTTTTATTGAAGATTATCATGTTTCAACCTTTATTTATACATTTATACAGAGTGTCAGTGAAAGACTTGCACTAACTGCTTTTTTTTTTTGTCCACTAGTTTTCAGCAGAAACAAGTAGTGAACACAACACTGACACGTCATCGGCTTTCATGTTGATATATTGAACTTGTTAGCAAACAGTTGCTTATTTCCACATCCAGCAGTTACGGAGAAACATTTGGTCACATGCGCCTCATACGGCGGACGCCAGCTAAAGATTACGGTGTCGAGAAAACAGATTTTGCAATCTGCAGTCTGGTTTTCATTTCTGGGTCACTTTTTCAGTGAATTCAGCAACTATGGCACCTGCAATTTTATTTTTTTATTTTTATTTTTTACAATTATAACAACAAAGCATTGACACTTCTGACTGGCTTCTTCTCCATAGCAACAATGGCTGAGGCTCATGGGTATTGAAACTGGTGGTCATAATATAAACTGATAGTATCATTACAGTATCTGGGAGACTCCTAAGTCTCTATGTTAAGTCATTTTAAGGATTTAATTTGACTAAATAAATAAATGAACAAAGAAACCGCTCGACGTCGCACCTCGCTACGTCCATCTTTATATTCATTTCATGCTTTGTGCTAAATTTCGTGGCAATCCATTTCACTCAAAACTACACACGTCAATCTCAGGGTGACACTAGAGGAAATGTCGGAGTATCACCAAAGTCATGGGGATACATCATCTGGGAGCCATAAACGTCTGCACCAAATTTCACGCCAATCAATCAAACAGTTCTTGAGTTATTTCAATCTGAAGCAAAGTAGTGAACCGACTGACACTGAAATACATAGAGTCCCGCCTCCAGCTAAAAGTCACTACTTCACGTTGGGTGTATGCATCTATACATGAAGCATCCTTTGTAGGAAGCGATCACGTTGTACTGCAGCGAACAGTCGGTCACGTCAAAGTCTCTTTGGTTCTTCTGTCATCCTGTGAGACAGTTAAAGTCAAACGAGGCTTAAGGATTAGAGCCCGAACTGAAACAATAAAATCTTTACCCATTGATGACATTGAAAGCCTCACATATCTTTATTCATGGATTTGGTGAATTTGGGGTGATGAAGAGCGTCTCTCTTGCTGAGCGTACACATGATTGCTTCATACGCATTAACAGGACACAAAGTCCACAGAGCAGCGGCCCGCCGCAGCTTCTCATCTGACCGGGCTGTGAAATCCGTCGTCCTCAGATCGTCGATCGCCGGCCAGGCTTCAAAAGCACAACTTGTACTCCTGACTTACCACAAACCTCGAGTGAGGTTTTACTCACATGCTTTCCTTCCTGAATGCTGATGGTGGCGTTTAATGAGGAACTCTCGACACTTCCCATGTAAAAAAAAATCACGTGTTTCCGATGTATGGTGTCTATGTGTTATTTTTAAAAAAAAGCAGATTGTGATTTGGAGGTTTTGTCATGCAGCATATCAACTTTCAAGGGTTTTGTCACTTTCTGTCACATTGATGAACACGAGAAACTGATTGGCTCCACGTTACACACTGACCCATGTGTGACAAATGACAACTTTGGGAGTTTTTTTTTCCAGAGCTTTAAATGCATCACAGAGGATGTGGCATGTTTTACAGTTACCAAGCTGTTGAGAAGTTGCACACCATGAAACTGAAGCACTGTTTAAGAAGTTAAAAGGGTTGTTTTTAGACCAGTGGTTCCCCATATTTTTGACTTGTGACCCTTTAAAAATGAAGTAATATCTCTATGTGACTCCTCACCCACATTAAAGGACGGGTTCACAAGTATTCAAGTGTGTCTTAAAATAACAGTCAGGAGCCCATATGAACACTGAAACATGTTTTTCTTGCTGTAATCATCCCTCCTGTTCATACTGACCATTAGAAGATTCACTTTACATTGAAAGCACATTTTGAAGGAGATCTTTTATGAACAGGAGGAATGATTACAGTAAAAACCCCATTTTACTGCTCATACGGACAACTGACTTTGAAGAATTGTGAACCTGTCCATTAACGTGGATGTGAGTTATTAGCAGTTCAACCAAAGAATTGGATTTTAAGAGGCATGTAGAGGTGAAAAATTCAGTATTTCACAAGAAAAAGGCAAAAAAAAAAAGTAATTTAAAAAGGCAACTTGTGCAACAGAAATAGAAACATTTTCATCTGTTATCTCTTTAAGAGAGAACAAACCCTTTTTAGATGACTCATATTGAGAGAGATGCCCTACAAATCCGGTTATATGCAAATATTATTTTAATTAATCATCAACTATTTAGATAATTGATTAATCATTTAAGAAAAAATGCAAAAATTCTCTGGTTTAAGATTCTTACACATGAATAATTTCTGATTTCTTTCTTCTATGGATTGAGAAGACATTGGAGGACATCACTTTGGGTTTTGGGAAACAGTTATCTTTTTCATTTTTTTCATATCATAGACTAAACAACTTATCAATTAATTGGGAAAATAATCATTAGTTGCAGGTTTATGACCAAATACCTGCAAAACTAATGACATTCCCATCAGCCTCAGCTGTACTTTGTGTTTAATGCTAATTAGCAAATGCTAACACACTAAACTAAGACGGTGAACATGTTAAAACATTATAATGTAGCTGTGAAACATCAGTATGCTAATGTTAGCACGCATTAGCATGTCAGAGCCTGCAGAGCTGCTAGTTTGTTCATCTCAATCTGACTCTGAACAGTTTATTTTAGGCCGTGACCCTTTCTTCACAATCAGCAGGCTTGTGTTGGCCTTATTATTCACGGCGCTCCGTGCAGACAGGCGACACATTGTTTTAAAAACGCTGCGAGGAAAATGACAGGCGTTGAGAGTGGCCTAGCATCAGTTTGACGCGGCTCCCGACAGCTTCACAACTTTCTTGGATAATAAGAACTTGCCTCAGATTCGGAGCATCCCCCACAAAGAAACTGATGGAGGCGGAAACAACCAGCTGATCAGACCTGCTGTTGGCATTTCAGTCGTGGTGTCGTCACCGAGAGCACATCCTCCTGCAGTCATCCAATAGTTTTTAAATGCAAATTACACTTTTTGTGTATTAGACAAAACCATTTTTAAAATAGTTTATTCATCTGTGCAGTTGTTAAAGCAGCCTTTTATCAGAAACACCTTTGAAGTTGACATGTTGAACTTTCTATTTCCACATCCAGCAGTTATGGAGCAACAAAATCATTCATTTAAAGTCGTGTTTCTGTCCACCTGGTGAATGTAAGTCCAATCTTCTCTCTCTTTTAGCTTCTGTTTCTGCTCTCTACCAACTCCTGAGGGAAATATCTGGCTCTTTAGCTGCTAAATGCTCCACTATGTTCACCAGCTAGTCTACAGCTAACTGTTTGCTGCTGAGCAGGTTTAGTGTGCAGTGGCTTTTTACAGCTTCTCTGACTTACTCAGAGACTCGCTCAGACTGAGCAGTGACCCCCCCAGTAATGGAGGCTTGGCAGCAGATAGTTGTGGGGGCCGTGGACGTTTCACCTCCCCTCCCGGCTAAGTAAATCTCCTTAATTCTTCATGATTCCTGAAGTTATTGTGCTAGTCTTCTTCAACACAGCCTGAAGGGAATATACACAGCTGCTTAAATTCACCATATGCTCGGTGTCAAATAGTTGTTTTTGTTTGCTTTATTAGTTTGGCTTTGCTGTGATTCATTTGTTCCCAGATTTTGGAGTGTTTGTCTGTTTGATTTTAATTATAAATTAATTGACCCTCTGCATTTGGAGGGGAAATAACCCTGCTGTGTCTTTAGGCTGTTATTTAGTGCACACATGAGTGGCATTTAAAGACTGCTACTATTCTGCCTTTAACTTGACCTCCCTGCACATAGACCCTTTACTCTCCCCTAAATCCTGAAGACAGCACGTCCTGATCGCACAGAAAGAGGGGAGTCTCTTCCCTGGACTCTGCTGGTCATTTTAAAGAGACTCCATGCCGGGACTATTTTATGATCTATAACCGAAAATGACGCTATGAGAGCTGCTGAGAGTGAACTAAAACAGTAAAAGTTGCAGCTAAACAGATAAACAATGAGCTGAAACTCACTATAAAGCTCCGTAAAGCCGAGAAGAGCCGCAGAGTCTCTGATAATTCTCTACCAGCCAAACACATTAAACACTGACAGATCAGACATTACTATAAAAACATAAGATGTGTCTTATATCACACACTTCTGTTAGTACACTGTCATGTAGTTTACTGTGTATTTACTGGCGTAGTGCGCAAATTTTGACAGGGTAGTGCTGTCTCAAGTCAAACACAGCCGTGGTGCGCTTACTGGAAATGAAGACAGCAAATTAGCATTAGCTAGCGTTAGCATTAGCTAGCGTTAGCATCGTGCTACCAAATCAACCCAAAAAACATACTGATGGCTTATATCTGACAGCAGTTTAGTGGTGCTTAGTGCTAAAAACACATGTATAACTTACATTTGTATCATGTGGCGATGTTCACCATGGTTACAACGTACCCGGCCACCATTTCCAGTTTGAAAAGTGGTTCCCTCTCCTTCTGCTACGTAGCCAAGATGGCGGCCATTGAGAGTGAGAAGTGTCCGTAATTCCACACTCAACTTTTTGACTGTTTCGAGTCCAACATCCGGGTACTCGCAGTGCATTTTTCCGTACTTCTCCGTGTGAACTTTAGAAGGTTAAAAGATAGTTATCCAGTGCAGATCGTCTTAAAGCTTTGATGATTACACTTCCTGGTTTAACAGTCCCCTCAAAAGGAGCTACGTGGGGCATGGAGGTAGGTTTTGCCTCATGTTTTCTTGACCGCGGTGAACATCAGATTAAGGTATCCGTCTTACCTGTTTTCCTTGTGCATGTTATCTGTGCATGTTTAAAGCATTTCTCTTGTTTTTGCAGGCACTGTTTGCAGTCAGACTGGAGCTAGCTGGAGGTAGCTTAGCTTCTCAATCACTGTAACTTGCAGCTCTAAAGCATGCCTCCCTCTGATGTTCCTAATCATAGATGTTCTCATCTGTGGGTAATAATGTGTATGACCTAGTTTGCTGTACTTGGTGAAGGTAATGTTGTACAGTTGGTGTCTTCTCGTGGTTGTAAATATTAAGTTTTTGGTTTTTTTTTAAAATTCTGTTTTTTTGCCTTGTTAGTAGAAGCTCTGCTGCCACTGCTGTTTTTGTCCTTTAGTTGGTTTCTTGACCTAATTTCCTTTTCTTTTGAGTTTCTTTTCTTTTAGTAGTTTGTATTTCATTTTGGTAAATTCTTATTTGAAAGATTATAAGCCTCACTGGCCTTCTTATTTTGGGTTATTGTTGATATACTTCTGCTTTTTTTTTCATAAACCAACTGATGTGTGAGTACAGAGTTTTTTAATTGCTGGGGTTTTTTGCTTTTACCAGTAAACAGTGGGTTGGTATATACTGGTATATCGGTATATATATTGGGTCGCTGTACTGTTGCAGCTGGTCGGTCACAGGTTGAAGGTTTTTGCTCTGCTTCTTGGGTTTTCTATTGCATGTTATTTTGCTGTGTTTTTTACTGTCTTGCAGGGCAGAGTGTAAACTATGTGTGTGTCTCTCAGTACTGATGGTGGTTAAGTGTCCTGTAACTTTCTGTGGGTTTCTGTAGCACGCTACCCTGAACTGGTAATGGTGTTTGTGTATCTGTTGGGTTTTCTCAGATCCTTATAGTCTGAGATGCTTTCCTACATGGTTCCATATATTTGTGGTTTATAATAAGTTACATGTCATATGCCAGTTTCTCTTCCTTTTTTGTTTTTGATGTGGTTTTCCTGTTTGAAGTTCTCTTCCATGAGCCTCCCTTAACTTGTTATTTTTTATTATTTGAATCAAATCTACGTGACGAAGAGGCCAGCTGTATGGAATCAAAAATACCTCATTAATATCTTAAGCTTGTGAGTGTTTTATAAAGATTTGCAGCTGTAGAAATATTTTATGCATGTGTGGAAATAAGTTTTGTGCACACAGATATAATTTGCATATGTGTAAGTCGCTGTATGTGTAATTAAAATTTGTACAAATATTGAGACAAACACACAGATTTGCGCGACACCGAAGTTACAAGCTGCAAGCAGAGACGGTTCAGAAACGGTTTTGTTTGTAACAACAACATATGTACGTAGTCACTGTGACGTCACCCATCGGTTTGAGAACTGCTGTTTTGAAGCCTTGAGTTTAGAGATTTGACCATCGCCATCTTGGATTTTCTGAGTAAATTCAATGTTTGTTGTCCTCCTTTAAGTTGTAATTATTATTATGTGACAAAAAATATATTCAGATAACAGCCAACACTCATGGACGGAAAGATTTAGTTTTCTCAGTACTAATTCTGCATTTTTTTTTACTCAACATGCACTCCTTCTTACACATAAATTGTTAAACCAGTGGTCTTACATAAGGTGACACAGACAGGAAAATATACAGGTCAGGGGGCCCTGCGAGGTTGAAACATTGTAGAAATCCCTCATGAGTGATATTAAAACAAAATGAGTTTAAAGCAGTACTCCAGATGAGATGGATCTGACAGTTCAAACCAAAAAGTAGGTTTTCTGTCTTTTACTCTCTATATTGATTATGCACAGTTTCAAAAGTCTTTTTTTTTTTTGCCGCATGGGAAATTAAAAAAAAATACACACATTTAATGGTCAAATTAAACCTGCATTGATGAAAATGTGGCTTTGCTTTAATTCCCAGGAATTTCTAAAGCAATCGTTATGATTTTTGGAGTGAAGCAAGAACCGTAAACAGCAGTAAAAACGTCTTTATCGTGTGATACTGATGTTGTGGATGGCAGAAATAACATGTATGATGACTGCACTGCAAAATCCAACAATTTTGATTCACTTAGCGAGTCTGATGAGAAGTTATGAGAAAGCCAGATAACAAATATCTACTGAATGTTCTTGTCTTTATTAGTATCAGACGATGCAGGTTGTATCTCTTCATGTTCATAACAGAGTTAGGCAGAATGGGATATTATTTATTTTTCTTATTCAGCTAATATGTGGACGATTTAGTGAACAACTGAATGCTTGTAGTCTCACTAATGCCTGGAATCATATTTTATATGCGCATAATTTGGTTATATTTTCTCCATTAAGATCCGATCCTCAGCTTTTATTGAGTAAAATAAATGTAATGTAATTCATTATAAAGAGGATTTTTTTTATATATAATTCAACCCGTTTGCAGGAGCTTTTACAGTAAGCAGAGAGGTCAGATGCATTCAACAAAAGTTTATTATAGAGGATTTCATAGATTTTTGATTGATGTGGGGATACTGTTGCTCAGGGCAACACATTTCTGCAGCTTTCTTTAAGCTGATGTCAAGGTCTGCCTGTTCTAGGATTATTGTGTAACAGTTGGCTAGGTTCATGTTAAATTCTGGTAAATGGGAGCAGTACCATCTGCTGTCAAATCAATGTACCTGCAAAGGGTAGGGTAGTCCTCAGAGGAACAAAGGTCGCTGCTGTCCTGGCCTTCTGGCCGGAGACACATGGGTTTTATATAATAATAAAGGGCACTGCCCCTCTCATTACCTCCCACCAAAAAATAATTTACTGCATTTATATATCTCATGTTCTGCTTGTGTATGTAAAGCATTTTCTGACTTGATTAGCTGAGGTTTTTAGCTCTAATCTGTAATTATTCCTCATTAAAATGTGTAAAAACAACTAGACCAGACAGAAGCTTCTCTCCTGAAATCGTCAGGTTGTTGTCACTCAGGTCTAGACCTATGTTCTATATGTTGTTGAGTTGTGTTCTTACATTATCCCAAATGTTTCCAACAATTTTCAAACCCAGAGAAATCTGTCATTTTAATCAAAGTAACGGACCGTTTCATTTGGTGGCCAGTCAATGGCGTCATACCTCCTCTACCAAAGAGTATAGTGCACAAGATGCATGCGTCGGCGCCGTGTTTGTCCGCTACAATGGCGTCTAGCAAAGAGTAACTTACACACATACAAGATAATACATGGGCTTTGTTGTGCTTGTTCCACACAAACTGTTAGAAATGGACTTTTATTCAGTTTGAAGCCACATTTTCATGATAAATTTAGCTGGTTTTTAACTTGATCTTTTAGCCGCAAGAAGGATTTTAGTCATTGGACGTCTGGATCTTAAGTTATCAGAGAAACAAACTGGGCAAACGTTAGCAGGAGCTCAGAAAAAAACATCCTGAACCCTGAACATTGGAGTAATCGTATCCCAATGAAGCTGGCTATTTAACAATGAAGACAACAACTCCCATCATCCTTTGCTGCTTCACACCGTCATCACACTCCGTCTGTTTTGATTGGTTTGATTGAGACGCTGAGCGGCTGCAATTACATGTTGTGCATTTAAAGGAAACGTGAAGTGCAGTAAAATTGGTGCAGAGGAGGAAAGGATGGAGCATATCAGAACTGGAAATACTAACCCAGTATTATGGTCTTAATTTGGGTTAATCGGGTTCACAAACCAGCCCGTTATCTGTCACTCAAGAGCCAGACAAAATACACACACAGTAGCTGCAAAACCAAAATGAAAGCCTCAGTGCAGACAGGTTGGTCCTGAGGTGGTGAAACTGGGGGAGTAGAGCAAGACTGGGAACATTTATCCACTTAAATGCGCACTGTTGGCATAAATAATCTGGAGAACATCGCCATCATGTGGCCTTTTGGTGTTACTGCAACTACTGGAAACCCTCCTCCTGTGTTATGAATGACAGCTACACTTTTACAGGCTGTAGATATATTGCATAGCTGCTTGTAATTGCTGTCAAATAATATTTATATAAAGTAATTATCATTACAATTATGTTTTTGTAAGTTATTTTCACATTATCCTGTTTTTTTGTACAGTATAAAACCAATACTTTGTAAATAGATGAGATAATCACATACATTTAAAGCCAAAAGCTCTCCAGATACCATTAACAGGTGTTAAAGGAGGATAATTTGAATATAATTTTACCTTTTTTTTTGTATTTTACATCCAGAAATCTGAGATTTGATTGGGTGGCCTTACAAAAGAATACTGCATAAAACAAACCTTTATTTAAATGAGGTAATTTTAAGGGTTTTTTTTCAATGTTTTTCTCTTTTTTTTGTGCAGATTTATACATTTGTTTAACATTCTAGCAATATTTTATATTTTATTTTACAGCAGTTGGACTGTAAACATGCAGATAATGTCTACAGTGAATATCTGTATTTTTTGTTATTTTATGTAGAATAATTAAAGTTGTTTTGTTTTTGTTTTTTATTTATTTATTTATTTACATTTGTGATGTTGAGGCCAGTTGAGTCATTGGCTCAATTTACCCCCAAAAATTATTTTCCGATAATCTAGAGACTCGAGACACTGTTCATGTTTGATCCCTGTTACAAGTGCTACAATGTTGATGAATAAATACCTAACTGTTGACTTTAATTTGTCACAGACGGGTGACAAATTAAAGGAAAAGCCAACATAAAGTGTCTCAGTAAGGTGTTCGACCACCAGAACAGCGTCAATACACCTTGGCGTTGATTCTACAAGTATCTGGAATTCTTCTAGAGGGATGAACTCTATTCTTCAGAAAGATATTTGCTCATTTGGTGTTGTGATAATGGCGGTAAACCTTTCATTGTCATCCTGGAAGAGAGACCTCAGACCTTAGAACAACTTTGTATTGATTAGCAGTGACCTCTAAGGTGAAAGGTGCCAGCAAAATGCCACCCAAAGCATAACAAGGCCACCAAGACCCCCTCACTGTAGGGGTCAAACATTCAGACCTGGACCAGTTGTACCATGTTCTTTCTGTAGCAACAGCAACACACACACACATACAGATCAAAATGTAATCTTTACTGAAAATGTTGAGGTAGTATTGTTGTACAGCAAGACAAACACATCATTCTACTTAAAAGTTCAAGTTTTGTGATGACACTAATAAAGTTCAAAATTAATTGTTGTTTGAAACAAATACACTTTCATTTGGCTGTAAAATCATCAAATGTAAAAAAAAAAAAAACGTTCCCCCTACTGCTTTCCAAAATAGGAATGTAATATGCTTCTTTCCAAAAGCATTAAAAATCACTTTTAAAAAACTGATGATGCTTCATGATGTGACAACACTGTGGGGTAATGTTTGGTTAGGATTAGGCACAAAGACCACTTGGTTGGGGTTAGGTTGGGGTTTGGGTTGGGGTTTGGGTTGGGGTTTGGGTTGGGGTTTGGGTTCAGGGTTCTTGTTTGGATTATTTTGTACTGATAGTGGGAAGAGAGAAATGGTAGATGGTGGCTATCTGATCACCACCAGCCGCCAATTGGCTTGGTTAAGTTGAGCCCCCCCCCCCCCCCCCCCATGCACAGGGGCCGGGTTCGAATCCCTGCGGCCATCGGGCTCAGTGGAGCATGCCTGCTTTTGAGTCATGATGTTAAACATCAAGTTGAGGGCCCACATTCCCCCGACAGCCAGTGGTAGTGGGTGGTTCTTTCCCATAAGCAGGCCTGATGGATGTGAGGACCAAGGAGCAGAGGAGTTGGCCAATCGACTCGGGCATCAGGGCCATTTCATAAAAGCAGGTAAGTTAAAATAAGGTAAGGTCACTAATGTGAGTAAAAGTAAAAGTGGAGGGGTTGATTCAAGGAAGGTGGAGGTTAGAGTAAAGAAGGGCTAAAGGTGAGGGTTAGGGTTAGGGAAAGATCCTGGCTGGAGTTAAACGTGGTTTGTACTTCCTTAAACATGACACTCATGGTTGAAACGTGAAGCAAATAGCTGAATAGTCTCCTGCTGCTAAGTCCATTATTTCCCTTAAAACTAATTATCTAGCTATCCACCCAACCCGCCTCCTTCTACTAAGGAAGTCACCTGACATCATCTGAACTGCGTCATTTCCCAGGGTCATAATTACTGATGGCATCTGTTACTTAAATGTAACTACAGGCAGATTAATTAAAACCTCTTTCATTGTTCATACGGACTCCTGACTGTTGTTCTAAGAAACACTGGAACAACTGTGACACCCGCCCTTTCATACTGACTCTATAATAACAGAGGAGCTGACTACATTATGAGTGTGTTTAAGGCTGCATCAAGCTGAGTCCCAGCACAACGAGACACACAAGCTCCAGCATCACTTCTGGTGTGAACTCTGGTGTGTCCCACTGATCTCTCAGCTTTGTCAGCTTCTGTTCGGTCAAACAGAGGAGTTCAGCCACCCAGCGGAGTTCTCCTCCTTCCTGCAGGGAGTCGGGAAGAGACTCTGGGAGTGTGGCCTGAGCGTCCTCCTTCAGATCGTTCACCTGGACAACAAGACAAGACACACACAGACGGAGAAAGATGTTCATTAATGTTGCTGTGATGAGATCAATACAGCAATATTTAGAGTATATCAGTCCTTCCAGGAATTTGCAGTTTTGCTATAACAATAATTAACACAAATCCAAGAAATCTTATAAGATTTTCCACATGAAGTGGCCGAATCACTTGGGATTCACTTGTAATTCGGGCCATCTGTGGCATTTGATGTGGTGGTAACTTACATTCACATTCAAACATAAAAATGGGAATTTTGGAAATGAAACTATATTTTTATATTAATGCATTTATTTCAAAGGTATTCTAGACTAATATTATATGGTTCTAATGTTGAGGTGAAAATTAATTTAATAAAGGCTTAAAAATGGAACTCAAGTATAGTATTTTCTTTTTTATATAACTTTGAGCCCATCATTCTCATGTTCAGAATATACATTTAAAAGATAGCTGAAATATAAGCTAAATAATCATTGAAGGAAATGATTAAATATGACTCTTCATTGGTAGGAGGTTTTTTTATAAATCACAATATTTTCCTTTGCTTGCAATTTTTCTGAAACCGCAAAAAGGCTGCATAAAAAATCGCAATTGTCAAACAGCCGCTGCAAAATCAAACATTTTTGGCTGCAATAATCACAAAAAACTGTAAAATCCTGGAAGGACTGGCATGTAAATGTTAGTGAGGAAATAAACCAACCAGCTGCTGGAGGACTCTCAGTGTTTCAGGACTGCACTTAGCCAGAAGAGCTGCAGCATCGTCCGGTAGAGCTGAGGAGAAAAAATAACAGAAAAATCTTTATTTTATTCATCATGTGCTGTAGATTCTGTCAAATCACTGTGTAGTGTGTGTTGGTACATACTGTCCATGGCGCTGACCAGCAGTTGAAAAGCATTCCTCTGAGCACTGGAGGCTTCAGAAACATCAAGAAGATCCATGAATGAAGAGACAGCTGGAGACTGCTCAAACACTCCTTTACCGCTCTGCTCCAACTGAAGAGAGGAAACAGAGGAAGAGTTGTGTCTGCTGACTGGCTGCTGCTTACATCCTGAACTACAACTTTGTGTCTCCAGTCAGCGATAAAGTTGAAGTCAAACCTTAAAGGACGGGCTTGAGTTGTTTCAAGTCTGTCTTAATACAGTACTGACGTGTCCATATGTGTTATTTACTCATTTTTAAAGATCACAAACATATATCATGTCTCCAGTAAGTGATAAATGTTAAATAACTGTTTCTTACAGCATCCTCCAGCAGAGAGAGAGCGTCTCCGTCGTCCAGAAGCTCACGGAGTGCTTTCAGTAGACGTCTCGACTCATCAAGTTCTGCCAGCGGCTGCAGAAGAGCTGCTTTATCAAATATATCTGCAGGGAATATCACAGCAGCAGTTAGCATTTAATCCAGTGAGTAAAGTAGTAAAGGGTTCAATACAACATAACGAAGGTCGATGTAACGATGCTAAATGTTAAAAAAAGCCATCTACTGCCCTCCCTATATACGTTCAGACTACTCTAATACTGACTTCTGATCATTGTGTTATTATTTCTAGTCTTTTCTCTGTTTTCCTGCATGATGTGATGTAGTAAAGTCTCTGCTTCCTGACGCTGCTCATAAGCTGCTCACTGTCTGATTTTGCTCACTGTAACTTGCTCTTTCCTGCCCATACTACAGTGGTAATTCACATCCGTCAGCATATCAACCTCAACAATAATAATAATAATAATTATAATAGCTATAACAATTGTAATAATTATAATGAAATGTGTTTTTGCAATCACAATAATTAACACAATTTCAAGAAATCTCTGTAATATTTGTGAGAGTTTGCAATTTTGCTAAATTACCACAACTTTTTCGCATGAAATGTGCAAATCTATGGAGCTCTTTCCCTATCTTTATTCAAGAGCGTAGTATATAAATTTGAGAGCATACTTTATTGATATTAGTAACTGGCACATTGTAGTCTATATTGTACATTTACTCCCGCCTTCCTGGGCTTACTAAATATACTTCCCTTGCTTTCTTTACGACTTTTTTTGAATAAAGTGACTGTTAATTTACACACATGCGCCCGAGCCCTCTACTGATTGGATGATTTTTGACAGGGTGGTTGCCATGGTTGTTGCTACACGAAAAAATCAGAGCGCAGAAATTTGGCAGCCTGAGTGCGAAGAGAAGAGCGCAAGCAACATCGTATCCGAGCTCGAGCATACAGTTTGAGCACAAGCAGAGGATGTTTGACTGCGAGGGTTTTGAGGGATAAATTACAAAATTTGAATGTAAAATCAATAAAGTATGCTCTCAAATTTATAAACTACGCTCTTGAATAAAGATAGGGAAAAAGCTCCACACAAATCAACAGTCTGCTTGTGATTTGGACCAATCGTGGGATTTTGTGTCGTGGTACAGTTTACAGGAAGTGATTATATTTTACTCTTCATTGTTTCACATTATTTTCCTTTGCTTGCAATTTTTTCCAAATTCCTGCAATTTTACCACAAAAAGAGCAAATAAAACATCAAAAATTTTTAGCGGAATTTTAAGAAAAAAAACGCTGTAAAATCAGTTTTCGCCACAAGAGGGCAGCTAACATGTAGCAGATGATGAACAACGGGTGTTTCAGGTGATGGCTGATCTTATTATTGATGAAAAAATCAGGCATCAAATATGATTTAAATGAGGTTACATTGTGAAGACAGTTAAGACTCAAACTGACCTTCCATCAGTTGTCGCAGCGTCTCGTCGTCGGCATCCGTGCTGACCTTCCACTGTCCTGTTCAGGTTTCCATGGTGCCAATTTATAAGTTATCGGATATAAGATGGAGTCAACAACAGCAGCATTAGTATGACAGTGAAGACAGTAAACAACAGAACTGAGCTTCTCAGTGAAAAATCTGTTCAAAAGTTGATGAAAAAACTAAAAACAGACCTTTGTTATGACGCTTCATTTCGATGAATCGAGTTGGAATTCCTGAACAAAAAGTGAAAAACAAGTTCTTAAGTTATGACTCCATCTCCACTTCCTGTTATATTAACCTGTGACGTCTGTCAGGATTCAAACACCAGACGTTTAAACACACAAAAACAGAAGTCTCTACACTTGCAAACACATTTTTTATCATTAATAATCAGAATCTAAACAGTTTTAAAGGGTTTACACCTCATTATAATGTAGTTATAAGCAGATATAAGTACATTTTAAGTGTTTATTTACCTACTGTACTTTATAACTTCTCCCATGAACACCTATTTTATATTATGACAGCTGTGTTTTCTTATATTGTCATTCATTATCTGCTCATACAGCAGGAAATACTTCATGGTGTCAACAGGAGGAGGCATAAACACTTATATCTGCTGACAGCTACATCATAGTGAAATATGAACCATTTATAATCTCTTTATAGACTAATTATTACTGATAAATAGGTGAGGTAAACAGGAAGAGGTCGCTTCCATCTTTTATTTAAATGTTCAGACTGTGCAGATGTGATTTACAGCAGCATTAAGTTATGTGGGCGAGTAGAGACGCAGTGACAGAGACGGAGTTGTGTCTCACCCAGAGTGTCGTTGTCAGTGGTGATCTCCATCAGGCTGTAAGCGAAGATGACATCTTCGGGAATAGTGAAGGTTGTCACGTCATTCCCCTTCCCCTGAAGGAAGAAACACAGCAGGATCACTGAGACACGTTTCAGGTGATTCCCATCATCAGTCGCAGTGGCGAGGCTAAGCCCATTTTTGGCGAGGCTGAAGCCCATCCGAAACTTTCTTTAGCCCACCCATCCTATCGTTTACTCCTTAAATCGTATCTATCGTGCTTTCCTCATACCAGTTTGGAGATGCGGAAATGGTAACTGGCTCAAATGGTCCAGTTAAATCAAACCTCACGCCCCACCTGTTTACGTGGTTTGTCCCTGATTGGTGGGTGAGCGGTTTTAAACAAAGCAAAATATGCAAAATATCCTTTATGTTTAAGCTTGTTGTTGTATAGTGACACGCATTAAGATAAGATAGTGCTGTCTTATGCACTTTTAAGTTAGAAGTGAAATTCACTGGGTAAACTGGACTAACATCGCCAAAATATTAGATAATTGTTGTATATTTTAATGCTTTATGTGTTAGCTGTGTTTTGAATCTCCATGGCAACGGAGATTTTAAATGATGACACGTTATTAAAAAAGAAAAAAAGTAGGCTACAGTACAGTTAGATAACGGAAAACCCATAAACCGATGTGTTTCAATACTGTGTAAATATGATATAGAAATACTGTAGCCTATAAAAATAGCCTAAAGTTCAAATTAGTCTTTAAAAAAATGAAACACAGCAGTGGTAAATTAAGCCTTTCCTTCAGTTTACATTAACTATTTTTCTGGAGAAAAGTTGATCTTTATTTTTCAGATAAGTGTGTTGAAGCTGAGTATCACACATTATAGTCCCACTGCAATGGCCAATTTAGTGGGGGGATTACATCATGGTTGGATTATCGAGGATTGTTTTTAAGATATGCTTTTATGCCTTTTTCTTAGAAAAACAGAATATTCCTAATTCCTAATAACTCCCTGTCACAATTCCTTGTCAAAACGCCAGCTGCTTCCTGGTCAGATCCTAGAATCGCCCCTGATCCCATGTCTTTTGTCGGTAGTTTTTATTCTCTGTAGTTCTTCCTCTCAAACACTCACCCAGAACGAACACCCGACTTTTTGATGCCCTGCCGACACACGGCCTTCCTGTCCGGTTTTGCCAAAAAACGTGACAGGCGCAGTGTTGAAGACCGTCTGGTGAACAAAAGTCAGCTTCTCCTTCTTCTTAAGTTTCAGATCTCTCACCGTATCCTCATTTATCTTCCTGCAGGGAACACAGACGAGAGGAGGAGGATGAGGAGGAGGGTTGAGGATATTTAATGAAACGTGAGAATATGAAACAACATTTTGTTATTCCCACATGAGACCCACGTGAGACTGAGACGTCTTCAGATGCGGAAACAAAGCAGAGTTTTTCTGACACTCAGAGACAAACAGAGACGTACTTTTTGATGCAGCTCTTCTTCAGTTTTTTGATGTCCACGGTCTTTTTCTTCAGCATGAAGGAGGACACTCCATCCACGGTGTCCCTTGATGCAGACACTTCCAGTTTGACTTTCGCCGCATCAACTTCTGCTGCTGCACGGCCTCCAATATTGCTGTCTGTCATGTTCTTAAAATCCACCATCGCTACCTCCTCTGTGTAGTCTGCAGGGACATTTTATCTCTTTTTACACATATTGCATCATTTCCCACTAAAGATTTTGTAATTTTGAGTAAATATTTCATAATTTGGCTACATTGGTGATCATTTTAACATTGTTTAACAGTGTTTTTATCTTGACCCTCCCCAGAGCAACAAATATTTATAAATATTGAAAGTATTTGTTAAAATGACAAAATAAAATATGTGGGCAGCAAAACAAAAGTAGAAATAACAGCTATCTTTCAGTAAACAACACAAATAATAACCATTCAATGTTCAAAAAGCGAATAGGATGAAGTTTTACTAGTCCTACACTTTTTTTTAAAATATACTTTATCAATCAAATCAAAGCCAAAAAACATTTAAAACAACACAAGAGAGTAAGTCAAGAGTACACATTGTACCAAATCATATTATTGCAGTCCACCTCTTTGTCAAAGTGACCATAAATAACCATATTTTTTTATTATATTCACACCAAAGATAGGTAGTATTGGAGACAATAAAAAGAGTAAAGGTTGACCTTTTCCTACCGTTACATGTAAAAACGTTTGTATTGTACGTTTCTGCAAACCACAGAAACGTCGAATATCTACGTTTCAAAATTCATGCTAACATTTCAACACAACGTCATCATCTCACCATTTCTGGAGTGACCTAGTTCACGTGAGATCTACATGAGCTGACTTTCCTTTTAGCAGCAGCAGGATGAGGAAGAGGAAGAGGAGGAGGAGGAAGGTTGGCCAACGGTTGATTAATTTCGTGACTCAGAACACGGTTCGAGACCACCTCAAAACCAACATCCGCTTCCCGTTTCACGCCACAAAACAAGAACTGTTTTTAACGAGACACCGGCTGTTTTTATTTCATTTTTTAAATTATTTTTTATTTTAACCCAAAACCATGATCTTTCCCCTAAACCCTAATTATCCTCACGCCATAAAACATCATTATTAAATGGTGATATGATGCGTATTTAGCCTACATATTCAACATTTCTGTGGTTTGCAGAAATGCAAATTATACCAGCCCAACCTGCTCAACTCGTCCTGTCCCTGGAGTAATGCAGAAAATTCAGATTATTTGACAGGAGGATTTGCGTTTTTGCAAATTATCTGTTTTTTCTTTTGTTTAACTTTTGCAGTACATGACACAGTAAATTAGGCTGGTAGTTTGCTTCCCAGACGAGGGAATAGCGGTGTAAAGATGTAAAATGCCAAATATCCGCAGCAGCCGCCGTCCTCCCTTTATGAGGAACACTCCGGAAACAGAGCTCACACACATACACAAAAAAGTAAATCATTACCCAAGTCCACAGACACAATGAAAAAATGAGTAAATAGTCAAACCACACCAAAGTCAGGAGTCACATTTCCCCCCCCATGACTCAGAAAACCAAGAGCCTCCAAGGCATTGAGCACATTCCTCCTGTCAATGGCATGCACACAGTAAGAAAGCAAAAGGAGCAAGGGAAAAGGGGAAAAAACTGTATTTAAAATAAATTCAAAATGAAACCATTTAAAGCGTACCAACCCCTCCCTGTCATAAATAACACAGTCCCTTAATACACGCACACACACACATATATATATCTAAGTGTACGTTCGTTATATTTAAAAAACATTATGACACTTCTACACCCAATGAAGTACTTTTATCATGTGTTTTCTGTACTTTTACCGCTGTTTACATGTAGTTATGTGTCAGAATACACACCTGGGGTGAAGTCCGGATCGTCCAGCAGGTCCAGCAGTGTAACATTGCTGATCTTGTACTTAACGACTGACCAGAAGGTTTTCACTTTGACTTTGACCAGAGTCAACATCTCAATTTTCAAGTTGGCATCTTCGTTGTAGATGAGATCTCCATCCGCTCCCAGACACTTCACAGCTGCTTGGGCTTTAGATGCAAACATCTCTCTCTCTCTCTCTCTCTCTCTCTCTCTCTCTCTCTCTCTGTGTGGACGCAAAAGCTCACCGAGTCCTCAGTACTGCTCGTCAAACTGAGTTTACAGTCGGTTAAACAAAAAGAGGTTCCGATCTTGACTCTTAAATATGGGTAAAAAAAAATCCCAGCATGCAAAGCAGCAGACAGACTCTCTGATGCGACGATGATATCGCTACTCCTTCTCAAGTCTTGTGGTCGAGCTGGTTTTGACCTCTTCTCTCTGATGCTGATTAAGGGCGAGGCTAACTTTCTCTCTCTCTCTCTCTCTCTCTCTCTCTCTCTCTCACACACACACACACACACACACACACACACACACACACACATACACACACACACACACACACAATGTCCTAACAAGTTTCTGCCCGTTAGGGAATAACTTCTTTCATCTTGTACACCCAAACCCTAACCAACTCTAATCTCAACCAGGACCTCTGAGATGACTTTTCGCCACATCAGTATCTGGCTTTGGTCCCATGAAGACTACTGGTCCAAGTGAGAGCAGTGTTTATACTAGAAACAGAGACAAAAATGCACATGCACGAATGGAAAGCACCAGAGCAAGGAGAAAAAAAGAAAATTTAAAAAAAATAGGAGGGGCAGCTAATTTTTCCTGTGGAAAGAGGAGCTTCCCTTTTCCTCCTTTCTCCTCTCACTAACCACACACACACACACACACACAGCACAGTTTGTGAGCAGATGACTTCTTTCTTTCTTATCAATTTGACCCCCTGAACATGCTCAGTCTGTATCTAAAACTGTGTGCAAGCAGTGAAAGCTTATGTGTGTTCGCTCACACTCGCCGTTCAAATATATTTGTAGTATTTTTCTGTGTCCAGCTGCAGTTACACACCTGACAGTACACGTCAATCAAGCTTTCAAAATAAAAGCACACCACACTTATAAGAAATATCCCTAATTTTTAAAAAGCAAAATTATCTGAGTGCGAGGTATAATTTAATTTTGTTTTGTGTTTACCACATAACAAATAGGCATCATCATTGTTTAACACACTTAACAATAACCTCAAGCAGCATATTTAACAGGAAGAAAACAAAAACTAGATAATAATAACGATAATTAAAGCTGCAAGCAGCGAGGAACGGGCCCTCGGGCCCTGGTTTATGCCGAGGCGTGGTGCAGTCAAAGGGCTTCTGTCACAGGCATGTAGATGCTTTCAGGCCTGTGCTGACAGGTGAGGTCCGTTAAGTTTGGTGCAGGCTGAGACATGACTGCCTTTTCACACCTGTGTCTTCAAAATAATGCGAATTTTGGGCCTTTTCACTTCAATTTCAATTAGTAAATTGAAAACTTTTTATGAGTTTGTGCGTAAAAAAAGTATTTTTTTTATAAAAGGAAAGACTTTTAACCCACATGACCTGGTCAAAGCTTGATTGACATGTGTACTGTCAGGTGTGTAGAGACAATAAATAACTGGACACAGAAAAACACTATAAATATATTTGAATAGAGAGTGTGAGTGAACTGCAAGGTGCTCGCGCCCTAATAAAGGAAAAACTGCAGTACAGAGCTACAAAATTTAGTTTTGATTTCATTTTTCTACACCAGTTTACCCTCACTCCTCATAGGTCATCCCCACTACTGATTATTCCAAATAAGACCTATAATTATTGTAAAATAAATGATAATAACACCAAACTTCATACAAAGTTTGTATATAATGTACTCTATGTATGTAGATCTTTCTGCTGTATCCTCCATTCAACCCCCACACCCATCTGAGATCTCCTCTCGTCCTCTCCCTCCCCCTCATGGGAGGTGACAGCTGTGGTTTCACCTGATATGAGCAGGTAGGAGAACAGCTTGTTGTTGTTTACCGGTCAGGACACCAGAGGCCTGTTTCAGAAAGCAGGTTTGGTGAAAACTCTGAGTTTGTTCACCTTGAGATGAAGGAAACTCTGGGGTTTCAGTTTCAGAAAGAGAGCTAATTTAAACTTGGGGTCAGTTACCGCAGCGACTGTGAACTCTGTGAACTTAACCTGCTCGCTGAGTTTCTCTCCGTCTCCTCCTTCTTAACAGACCGAGACACACCGTTTAATTTCCTCATTCATTCAGTCCGTATCAAAGCATTCATTAGCGGAGTTTAACTATCTAAATCCTGGTTGGATATTAATTTCAGCTCCTGTACTGAAACCTTTATTAGCACATAATGTGTCATCTCAGTTTGAATTTGAAATATCAGGAAGAAGCTTTAGACACGTGGTCCGTTGATGGAGCATCATTCCTATAATATTGTAGATTACATACAGAATGTAGTTTGAAATCTTAACGTGTTTTAACAGTATTTCAGTGACAGTGTTTAAATTTACTACATTTGTTAAAGTAGCAGAAATAAAGTAACTGAATGCTGTTGAGCTGAAATACAAATAGACGTCTAAAAATGTTAAATATTCTGTATTTAAACCAAAGTACAAATCATCAAACACATTATTACTGATCAGACTGAGAGCTTACAGTCACGTCTCTGTGTGTTTTTGATCTATGTATGTTTTAAATCTTTAACTATATTTTTCTTCAGTTGCTGCTTCCTGTGTTTTGTCCGTCAGATTAAAGCTGAACAAATATATTTAAAATGCAGCTGCATCCTGATACACAGAAAAACTCAACTTTATCATCATTAAAGAAAATGTTAGTCTGCCAAATGATGAATTAATGAACGCTCAATAAAACATTATTGTGTTAACTTATCAACACTTTTCCCGCTCTTTTTTTTTTTTTTTAAAGGATAAATGTGCAACGTCCACACGCACATGCATTCATATCTCTGTGTCCACTTTTATTAACCTGTTGCCATGGTGACTCGTTGTAATGGCTCGTTTTATTCATCGAGCAGGAGCTTAACTCAAAGCGAACATACTCAGAGTTGATTGAGCTGACTCTGATCAGCTGTTCTGACACCGAAAACTCAGAGTTTCCCATCTTGAGGTTCGTTAACTCAAAGTTCAGGGTTTGACTCAGAGTTTGCTGAACCTGCTTTCTGAAACAGGCCCCTGCTGTCAGTGGTGTGATGATCATTTGTGTGGTCTAACTGTATATAAAGTAGTGTAAACTAGCTCCACCTCCAGCAGCTACAACAGTAACATGCTGCTCTAACACTGATGCTTCAGTATTAATAATCTAATGATGTCATATATAATAATATATCAGTCAGAGGGACCAAACCACTACTTTTACTGCAACACTTAAACTACATCAAGCTCATAATACTTATGTACTTTAAGTATTTATTTATATATTTTCATGCAGGACTTTTACCTGTAATGGACTATTTTACATTTCTGTATTGGTACTTCTGCTTAAGTAAAGGATCTGTCTGTATTATAGGATTATTATTACTGACGTGTAACTTTATAAGCAGGAGCTGATCGAGGATATTTACCACAATTTAACGTTGTCATGGATGAATCATCTGTTTAATCTGTTACTATGCATCATATTTTATAAGTTAATTGTGTTCTGTTTGTAATATCTTCATTGCAAAGTAACTTGAAGCTATTGAATAAATGTAGTGGAGTAGAAAAAGTACAATATTTGCTTTTGCAATGTGTTGGAATAAAAATATAAAGTTACAGAAAATGGAAACACTACATTTTAAAACACTTCATTATACTTTCACTTATAGGTAAGTAGACTCTCTGCTGGTCTATTGTCACTCTGCAGACGCAAACACACACAGAGCAGGAGATTAGAGAAGCTGCACTGGTGTCACGTGTCCACTAGGTGTCAGTATTTATCTTTTCTTTGAGTTACAGTAGCTGCTTGAATGAGCGTCTGTGGAGTCAAAACACACCTGTTGAGTCTGTAATGCACCTGTAGATAACCAAACACACTGAACCATGTGTTTCAGTGTGATACAGGTCAAGTGTCTCTTCACAGTAAGGATATGCTGAAGCGAGTCTGAGGCTTCAGCAGTCTGAGTTTAGTCATATCAAGTGGATATCTGACACATTTGCAGTCTTTTTTAGCATCAAATTCTCCTCTTTGTGTTTCCCTGTTAAGCTGCAGGTGGAAGTATAGAAACAAAAAGAGGAACTTTGCCACTAAAATGACTGTAACGTTGAAAGATATCTACTTCAGATAAACTTTTAAACACATTTTTGCACTAACAGATGTGTTTATTAATGTATTTGTCAACTATAACTCCTCCTGTGGACACACAGAACTAGAGGGAGGAAAAATCACAGAAATACAACATTTCACAAAACATGCCAACAACTTTTTTTTTTCAGTTTTGTTGGTGTGTTTTTTATTAGTTTTTGTTGTTGTAAATTTGCTCTTATTGTTAAGTCGGTGTGTTTTCTGAATGGTTTTTTGGTTTAGTTGGATTTCCTAAAGTGTTGTACTTGTTTTTTTCTATTAAGTTGGTATGTTTATTTTTAAAAAATCTGTTTTGATGATATGTCTTTTTTTTTTTTAAATAATATGATAATAAGTAAATATTCAGTTTTTATGTTGTGTTTTTAAATGCTGTTATTTCTTTTTTGTTCGTTTTTTATTTAGTTGTTTTTTTCTGTTTTGATGATGTGTTTTGTTTTTGTTTGTTTTTTTATTTTTTATTATTCAGTTTCTTGTGTTTTAAAATGTTACTTTATTGGTTTGTGTGTTTTTTTCATCTAGTTGTTTTTTCTGTTTTGATGGGCGTGTTTTCTGAAATGTTTTTTGCACATCAAGGCCACCATACAATCCATTTCATTCAGCTTGTTTTGTTAAATGCTGTTATTTCTGTTTTGTTTTTTTAAATACTGTTATTTCTGTTTTGTTTGTTTTTATTTTAGTTGTTTGTTTTTTTCTGTTTTGATGATATGTTTTGTTTGTTTTTTTACAGTATGTTGTGTTTTTAAGTGTTGTTTTATTGGTTTGTTTGTTTTTTATCTATTAATTTTTTCTGTTTTGATGGGTGTGTTTTCTGAAATGTTGTTTGCACTTCAAGGCCACCATACCTGTGTGTAAATCCATTACTTTTCATTCAGCTTGTTTATTAGAAGATAAAGAACATCCTCTTCTGTACAGACACGGGCTCTAACCTGACTGTAACCTTGAACTCTGACTGTATTTGTCCATCAGACTCTGTAACACCCCCCCTCCTCCTCCTCCTCCTCCTCCTCCATGAGGGAGTGTCCTATTATAGTTGGAGTAAAAGCTCAAACACCTGCATCTCCATTCATTAGTGAGTCACAGGCCCTGCAGGTTAGACAGCAGCAGCCAAACGGCACACCTCATTATTCCAACTCAACAAACTGGACTGTTGCTATTTGTTGTGGCTGCTGACGAGTTCTGATTTTTTATTTACAGTCAGCACAGTGCATGAAAACTGGAACTTACTGCAGCCTCGGACAAATAGAGACGGACACACACACACTCCTTCATGGAGATTGAAAGCATAGTAGCAAATAGCGCTCTTATTAAAGCCAGAGAAGGTAAGAAGCCATTTTTTTATGATTTTAAACAGAAATACCAGCTAACCCTGCTGTTAATCTCCAATGTTTCTTTTTGTTTGTCTTTATGGTCTCATTGTTTGTTTTTATTTCTCTGTGAAGCTTTTTTTTATAACTATAGAAGAGTAATGTTAATATCAAATATGTATGATGTAAGAGGACGACAGCTTATTATTATTATTGTGTATACAGTATTACACCAATAATGTGTTTATATTGCTACATCTGCACCAAACAAACATGGTTTTTAGATCAATGACACTTTTATTATGCAGGACTTTCCTTACGCACTCGGTGATGTTATCTCTGCCAGGATCACAAGCGCAGACGTGTATCTCCAGTAATGTCTTGGTTGTGTGATCAGAGGACGGTGACTTCCCTAAACACAGCGTCAAGGGGCTGAGGAATGATGAAACTGATCACAGATTAGACAAGTGCCCTGTTTACACTTTGCCATGCAAAGCTGGTTCAGTTTTACCTTAAAACATCCTTCATTTTTCTCCCTAAAGAAGTTCTCCTCCGAGCAGAAAGCAGCCCATTCATGAAAATAAACTACTGATGTCCCCCTGAAAGCGACATGAAAAGACTATATGTGCTGTTTTGTAGAAATTAAAGATGCTTCAAATGACAGCATGGCCATTTAAATCTGAAAGAAAGTTACAGAGTAATGTGGTCCCACAGGCTTTGCTTACCTGTTCCAGGAGCTATTAATAGTTCCTTCACTGTAGTGGAGCATACTATTGTCTGAAACCTGACAGGCTAGGCACGCATGTACGAGTGTATGTTTATGAAACACTGCTGATAGATGAGTTATTCATTTCATCATTTTACCGGTGGATTTTTCACAACATTTCCACTCAAACAGCTTCTTCTTCTTTCTTTTTCTTTTTTTTTTTGCAGGTGGAGGCAGTAAAGGCAGAAGCTGGAAATGGAAAGAGATGCTTCGCTTTCCTCACATCCGCCAGTGTGCAGACCTGGCTGCGAGCATCGGTGTGTGCACCAGTGTGTTTTCATAAGTCAATACCTGACATGTGGTTTTGTTATGTGATTTCACATCATGTTTTTTTTTTTTTTTTTTACGTTTCTTTATGTCAGAACGAGACTACGACAGCCTATGTGTGAAGCAGCCGATTGGCAAGAAACTGTTTCAGCTCTTCTGTCGGAGTCGACCTGATCTGCAGAACTACATTTCCCTCCAGGATGCTTTGGTACACTTTAAACTGTGAAAAAAAATATGATTTAATATTTAGAGGATTTGCTTGAAAGTATATTTTAGACCACAGTTTCTTAAAAGTACATGCAAACTGTGTCGGATTGAGTGAGAAACGGTGCAGAATACAACTGGAATAAACACTGAAAAAATGTATTTAACATCTTTTATTCACTGACAAGATGACAAGATTCAAAGCGTCAAATTATTCATAAGGGCAGTGAAGTAAAAGCCTTTTAATGAAGTCTTTGTTCTGTAATTACAACGCAGTTTGAGCATGAACTGAGTTTCCAAACATGACAACATGCAAGAGAGCAAGAAGTCAAAGGAAATACTGTGAGAAAATAAAACATAAAGAAAGCCGTCATGTGGGACAAAATAATAACGTTGATTGTAAACACACTTTATAAGCAAAAGACGTTGAATTATGAAAGTTTCTTACAAAACTCTGCTGTAAATTTTGGCACATTTTTTTAGCCAACCTGAGGTAAGAACAGCAGAAGCATCTTACAAATTAACAATGAAGCAAAAACATTTGCAATAACATGCAGGGAAAAGGTGTAGGACAGACCACCTTGACTGTTATCAGCTATTGAATAGGCGTTATCAGCACACATCAGTCCCAAACATATGGGCCTACCAACCTACCGGTAGGTTCAGGAGGCTGTTATCACCCATTTATTTCAGTGAGTGAGATGCGTCATGCAACTTTACACATTAAAACGTGTAACACGTAACTATTATTTCCCATAAAATAGCTTAAAAGACTTATAAATAAAGTCTTAATGACTCCTATAAAGTCTTATCAATGACTTATAAAGATTTACCTGGCCTCCTTCACAAACTTCTTAAGTTTCTGTTTTGGTGGTGGGCGGGGCTCCATCAGTGTTGGCTCACTGAAATAAATGGGTGATAACAGCCTCCTGAACCTACTGGTAGGTTGGTAGGCCCCTACCGGCCCATATGTTTGGGACTGATGCGTGCTGATAACGCCTATTCAACAGCTGACAACAGACAGACGTGATTCTTTGCTGTGTTTGGTGCAGGATGTAGTTTTTTTTTCTGATTAACAGGATGTTATCAGTGCAGAAATGTTATTTTAGTCAGTTTTAATGACACAATTATAACACTTTCCTATAAGCCCCCCCTATTCAGTATTAATAAGCAGCACGTAAACACTTAATACATGTTTATAACACACTATGGATGTAGTTATAAGAAGATATATTTGTTTAAGATTTTTAATATAGCTATAACTCGTCCTGTGGACACACTTAAGTGTTTGCTGCTGTTTAAACAGATAATGAATGACAGCTGTAATAACAAAATATGTCTTCATAGGAGAAGATAAACACTTAAAATGCCCTAATATCTAATTACAACTACATACTTCATACATTAAAATGTTTTGGAGCTGAAGTTTGGGATTTATGTATATTCTGTACATGTATATCTATTTCTTCTTCTTCTTCAGGACGCGTTTGAGACAAAGTCCGACGAGGAGAGGAGAGACTTTGGATTCGGCATCATTCAGAGATTCCTCAGTAGTAAGGTCTGACGACTACACAGAAAACACACGTATTTACTAGTTACAGATACAGATATTTTTACTCCATGTTGTATTTTGAAACAGAGGACATTTACAAGTATTCTCATATAAATTGTAAATCCACCCATCCAGAGATATTAATGCTGATTTTTAAGTGATGGTATTTATCATAATAAATCACTGCCGGTGTTCTTCACACTGTTTTTGTCTCTTCAGTCCATTCAGTGTGTGCCCTTCTTGTCGAAGCGTGAACAGAGCTGCATCAAGAATCTGGAGTTCGATCCCAGCATGGACGTCTTTCGTTACTGCAGGGAGTAAGTCCATACGTGTCTAGTTATATATGTGTGTGTGTATATATATTTATATTTATATGTGAGTTTAAAAGGTGTCCAAAATCCAGAATATATGAATATGCAAATGTTGTTGAAGTTTTCCTGCCATGAGCACTGCAGGGCTCGAGTTTCCACATCACTCTTGTGTAGGTTGCATACTGGACAAATCCTGCTCGTAGGTACACGTTTTAAACTGAGATTTAAAGTTCAGCTGAAATGAAACCTTTTTTTAAATCTACTGCAGCAAACATATCTGCTCTGTAAATCACGTGTCCTGTCTTGAGAAAAAAAATCTGAAACCAAAAGTGAGAAAATTATAATTTCAGTTCTTTGATTTCATGATGGCACCCTCTAGTTTTACATTATTTCCAGCATCTGCTTACATAACTGGAGTCCTTATTCAATACAGCAAATCAAATCTTGCCATAAAGCAATAACATGTCATTCATGTCATTTTTTGGTTTTCTATAGCAACACATCTGCTCTCGGAGTCCTTCAGTGCAGCAAATCAAACTTTTCATAAGTCGATAACGTGTTGTTCCATCATCACAGAGCAGACGGTCGCACTGAGCCTGATTGCATCCTGCTACACAACACGAGAGCCACACACTCTGAACAACAACCCACATTAGTTTTCCTGCTGAAGTCTCTTTTTTTTATTTGACATGAACACACTCGGCTTGTCCTGCGGATTAGTTTGTTGAACGAGCCACCAAACAAACAATCACCAGAGAAAAGTGCACCGCTAATGTCAGGTAGCAGGCTAAATAGCTAATCACTCAGCTGCAGCACATTTAACAGCATGTAAACATATCTGCAAATATCACTTTGCTATTAGACACTATTAGATGATGGTTTGGTTCTTACTCTCCATCAATGTTTGTCCATGATTTGTAGCTACAACAGTTTGTTTACTTCGCCTCTGTTCATACGTCTAACACCGGTAGCCTGCTAGCTGCTATCAGAGAACAACATCCAACTGAAGGAACAAGAATAAAAACACATTTTTCTGTGGTTTAACAAAAACTAACCTCTCTGTTTCATGGATTAGAGATCTACATAAACACCTCAGTGAAGAGCCCTTCATCAATTACCAGGGGAGCATGTTTTTTGACCGTTTCCTGCAGTGGAAGATGTTGGAAAGGTCAGTATGTTGGGTAGCTGGTTTATCTGCTTGTAGCTGATACACTCCACTGCAATCACTGTTGACTCTGTGCCACACGTTTTCTTGTAGAACAAGATTTTATGTCTTTAAAATGCGTTCTAATCAAAATAATAATAAAAAAAAATAACAACAACAACCTGTCTTTCTTTTCAAGGCAGCCCATCACCAAGCAGACGTTCAGACAGTACAGACTGCTGGGGAAAGGAGGGTTTGGAGAGGTAAGACTGTCGTCACCTCATCATAAAGACAAAAGTATTTCTCTGTTATGGTTTTTACTCAAAGCAATGGTTCCCAACTTGAGGCTTGGGGGTTGCAAGAGAAATCTGAAGGGACACAAGATTATTACAAGCAAATGAAACTTATTTATGCGACACAAAGGCATGTTATGTTTTGGGTTTTTTTCTGTTTCCCAAAAAGTTTTTTCTTTTTAATTACTGGATGATTTTACTTCTTCAGAAGTCTCTATTAGTACTTTAATGTTGTAGTTATCTTAAGACTGTTAGCTGTTGTATCACTGTCATTTGTAATGGACTGAGCATGTATATGTTCTTTAGTAAGATGGGTAATTCTTGCAGGTGGGACTAAAGGAAGAAATAAGCATCCAGTGATGAGGGGTCACAAGTACACATAGCTTTCTTTTAAAGAGGAGATTTTCCATTTCAGTTTGTGTTTCCAGGTGAAAAACGTAGTCCAAAGCCTTTTGTGTCTCCAGAGGGAGCTGCGTGACATCTCATGATCAGTTGGGGTTGAAGACTAGAAGTTTGAAAATGACCTCTGTAGCTCCTCGTCTCTGCTGGAGGCTAGCAGCTCCAGGCTACATTAGCTGCTATTAGCATAACACACCTGAATCTCTGAGTAAACTGTCAGCGTTCAAGTTGCATTGTGGGTAATGTGGGCACCAGGTTTTCACAAAGAAGAAGAAAGATGACAAGTACTTTATTGAGGGTCGCTCACAAGGATTGGTTTACCCAAATGAAAAGAAAAAAAACTTTTGGTGGCATCTGGCTTTTCAGATAGCTTTTGGTTTTATTTATCCAGGTTTTGAGATTTTTCCTGCTCACAGTATTCACTGTAAACCAGACCTGGTTCAGAGTCAACATGAGGAGAGGCCTCATCTGACACACAAGGTCAAAACAAAGCCAACAAACATTGATATCTAAAAATGACTCTACAGCCATGCTAGCTGCTCTGAGAGACTCTGCTTATGCACAGTGGTGCTTCGCGCTATAAATGCTAACTTTAGCATCCGATGTTGGTGTTCAGAATGACATCAGCTCTGTGTGAAAAAACACAGCCCAGTCATGTGCGGCAGCAGTGCTTTGACGAAGTGCCAAAACATCATGGGGTCATCTGTCAAAAAAGTTGGAACTGGTTTAACTTTTGCTGCAACACACGCCGACATCATCCAACATCGGCCGATCACATCTTTTGGGGAACAAAAGATGGATCCTACCAATTGTCATCCATCCGGTAGTTCTTTGAATCTGTCTCTCAAACGTCCCCCAACATTATGGAGGTTCTCCTTCTAAACACCTGACTTGTCTTCGATACTGACGATAGTCTCGAAGACACACGTACGCCGCGGTTTTACGGATCATATCCTGTCTGTCTATTGTCTCTCCAGGTGTGGGCTTGTCAGGTGCGAGCCACAGGAATGCTGTACGCCTGCAAAAAGCTGGAAAAGACCCACGTGAAGAAGAGGAGAGGGGAGGCCATGGCTCTCAATGAGAAAGAGATACTGGAGGGGCTGGACAGTCGATTTGTGGTAAGATTCCTGCAGTCGTTTGATCCTTTGGCTTTCTTCCCAAAGCTTAGACTACAGCCAGAAAAAACAAAGTGTTTAATAGGCTTAAAGAGGTCAAAAAGATGTGTGTTTGAAGAGGAAATAATGTGATAAATGAGCCAGGACATAAGAAATACAGTCTCTATTTTTCTGAATGTTTAAGTAGGATGTCACTTCTGTACAGTTGAACGTAAGCAGCGGCTTTGTCCAGAAGTTATTTCAGTTTTCTCCTCTGAAACTGCTGTCGCTGTCGTAGCTGAAGCATCTGGATCAGGAGAAACAGAAAACTGGTAAAGTGTGGTTTATTCAGTAGGGGGCGGCTCTGGCTGAGAAGGTAGAGCGGCTCGTCCTCTAATCGGAAGACTGGCGGTTCGATTCACGGCTCTTCCAGGTCCACATGTCGATGTGTCCTTGAGCAAGACACCTAACCGCAAATTGCTCCTGATAGCTGTGCCATCACTGTGTGAATGTGTATGAATGGTTAGCTTTCCTCTGATGGCCAGGTTGGGATCTTGTATGGTAACCCCCCTGTACCCATCAGTGTGTGAATGTGATTTGTAGTGTAAAAGTGCTTTGAGTGGTCAGAAGACTAGAAAAGTGTACGGTCCATTTACCGTTTATTTGTGATGATGGATTTGAAACTGACAGGAAAGCCTTATGAAAACATTTTGTAAACAGCAAAACAGCAACATTCAGGTCATGTGCTTCTACTCTTAAAGGATCATTTCACAACTTCTGAAGTCTGATGTCTGAAAACAACAGTCAGATGTGGCATTAAATTAAAAACATCCCTTCTGAAAGCGTTTTTTCATTAGTGTAAGTGATAGAGACCAAGATCTTCTGTCCTGATTTTGTGCAGTTTATTTGAAGCTACAATGAGGTTTCAGCAGTCTGGAAACCATCCAGTGGATATCTTCCAAAATATGTTTAATTATTACAAAACCCTGTTGAGCAACAGTGAAGGATCATCACACACAGAGAGAGGGGGTTGTACTAAAAAGACTAACTTCGACAACAGAAGCCTCATATTAACTTCAGATAAACATGTTTGAATACATTTTTAAACAAAATGAGGACTGTGTATCTTGGCCTCCATCACTGAAAATGCATTAGGAAAGGATAATTACAGCAAGAAAAACATATTTCAAATGTTCATTTTGGCTCCTGACTGTTGTTTTAAGACACTCGAAATGTTATGAATGTTTCCTTTATATAAGCCTTGAAAGATGAACCTTTTTTTTCTTTTTAGTTGTTGAGACATTTACACTAGAAAACGATAATGTTCATGGTGGTGTTGGAGGATCACCAAAGTCAGTAGGTCCTCTGGAGAGCATGAACATCTGTACAAAATCCATCTGATAGCTCACATTTTATGGTTTTTCATAGATCAACTCTCCGTTTTAGGTGAACCTGGCATACGCTTATGAGACCAAACACGCCCTGTGTATGGTGCTGACCATGCTGAGCGGCGGAGACTTGAGGTTTCACATTTATAACATCGGTACGCCCGGCCTGGATCTAGACCGAGTGCAGTTCTACGCTGCAGAAGTCTGCTGCGGTTTGATGCACCTGCACAAGAAGTCAATAGTTTATAGGTGAGTGTATTATTAAAAAAAAACTGGAGACGCACTAAGTCACACCTCTACAGACTCTAACGCTGTGTTTTATCATCCAGGGATCTGAAACCAGAAAACATTCTCCTGGACGACAACGGTATGTACGACCTCAGTCAACACCTTTATGTTTGTTTTAGTGATCTGTGTTCAATAAATAGCCTAAAATCAGATCACATACCAAACCTCCGCAGACAGAACATGATGAAATTACCGACAGCCGCCCCATCAGATGATTCATACGATAACAGTCCTGCCAAGACAATCGCTCGTCCAATCAGATTCATTCTTCGGATGCATCTGCTTGCTTTTTTTTTTTTTAAAGGAGGAAGTAGTGTTGATGGTATTTTGACATGGGTACAAAACAAAACAAAAGGCGGGATGAGGAAGTGAAGTGTCTTGTGAGAATCAGGTTTGGTGTCGTCTATTTTAAGAAACCTCTGCACCTGTTCCTTCATTCTTGGCATCGTGTGTCTTTCTTCTTTCTTTTTTTAAATGCCTCAGTAATTACAAAATGATGACCAGTTAAAATATTTACAGTTGTCATGCGGAACTGGCATGCCGTTCTTACTTTTACATAATAGGATGCAACTTCTTTTTGCATTGGTTTGTAAACTGATTTTGCATCTTTAGGTAATTCAGTTCAAGAGATTTACACACAGATTAGACATACAGTTACACATATTTTCATAGACATACAGAAAAAAAAAAGTATCAAACACTCATGACAATCATACACATCACATTATATTTAGATCTCAGGTAGCAGCATATTGATCTTGGTTTAGCAACAGGACAGACTGATGTATAAATTATCTCTTGAGCTCGTTGCATTTATATTGAGTGACTCTAAATCACCTATACTCCAATACTCTCTGTTTAAAACATGCAAGGAGTCAGAAGACATACTGTTAGCAGGTCTAAGCACGCTCTTGTTGTTAAGATACTTGAAAGCAGAGAGTACCTGAAGGTTAATCCTCCACTTACATTTGAGGTGTTACACTTGGGGATACTGGGCATAGATTTAACAAGATCTGGGGACAAATACATTTACAGAATAATGCTGATTGCAAGTAAAAAAAAGGGATTGAAGTGGTTGAAGAACAAGATACCTAAGGTCAAGGACTGGGTTGAGGTTATTCACAATATATATATGTACCGTATTTTCCGCACTATAGGTCGAACTGGATTATAAGGCACACTGTCAATGAATAGTCTATTTTCAAACTTTTCATATATATAAAGCGCACAGGACTATAAGATGCATTAAGCGAAACAAAACAGTCAGATAAGTCAGTCAAACTTTATTAAACGCGTTCACAATAACTCCCAACACTTGTTCCATTGTAACACGTAAAAAAAATATTCATATATATTCAAATATTCATTCATTCTTAAATCAATAGCGTTTGGGAGCCGTTGAGCAACACTGTCTTGAAACACGAGTTAACGGCTGTGTCGTTGCCATGGAAACTGCAGGTAGCGTAACTCCTTAGCCAGTGAGTGGTTGAGTGGTTAAGAGAGAGAGAGAGAGAGAGAGAGAGAGAGAGAGCGTCTGAAATAACGGTTAATGCTAACGGAGCAGAGGAAACGGTTAGCAGCAGCAGTAAGTTGTCAGTGTGGCAGTAAATGTACAGTACAGACTACAGTGTGTCAGTTAATAAACGCTGCAGCTTGTCACACTATCAAAAGTCACGTCTGTTGTTTCATAACTGCTGAAAAAGTGAAGGTTAGCTCCAAAGTTAGCAACAATGGGTTAGCCTAGCTTGGCGACGCTAAACAGATAAATAGAAAACAGAGAAATGTGTAGCTGCCTACCAATCTCAGCGTACTAAAACATTTTGACAGAGCGCTGTGTACCACACAAAATCGCTTCGAGGTCAGTAAGCACAACCAGAATTAATCCATATATATATCCAGAAAATACGGTAATGGAAAAGTTAACTTTCTCTGTGAGACTGGAGATGGACAGAATTTGGAAAGATTGGATAGAGTACATAAAACCAATTAGACTAGACTTGGGAACAAAGACCCCTAGTTCATATTTTATAGCTACAAATGTTGAAAGGTTCTGTTTCTTTTATTTTATTTGACTCTATTTCAATGTTGGTGACATGGTAGAACTCTGCTAATTCATGTATATGCATATAGATAGGTATGTATAGCTACAGGTATATGAATAACGTATTTTATATTTTGTTTCATTCTACTTCACCTCTTCATATGTATGATAAGGCAGTTAATCTATCTGGATCTGGCAAGAGACTACGGATGATTGTCATGATCAATATAATATTGTAATACTGGGAATAGAGGAAAAAGAAAAAGTTATTGTGTACCAGTTGTACTAGCAGAGAGTGCCACAGGTTGGCCAATAATCTTTGGACAAATTTAGATTTGATTATTAAGATTTAGATTAAGATTAAGATTATTATTTAAATTTCACAGGCCGGATAATAAATAATCAATAAAGAGCCAAATAAATAAGAGCCAAATAATATGGCTATTGGCTCCAAAAGATCTGAGTCTATGAAGAAAGTAAGTAAGTCCATGATGTGGTGGCATTTGTATGATGAGTAATTTCATTGTGGATTGTCACTGGAGGCGGCTGACAATCTGGGGTGAGGCTAAAAATAACTTCCTCTGTCTTAGTGGTTTTGATAATAAGAGCATTTTTGTCACAGCATTCAATCAGTCTGTAACATTACACTGATACAGTCTGAGGTCATTGCTGTCAGTCAGCAGACACAGCGAGGTGGAATCATCAGAAACTGGTTGGACACATCGTAAAAGCTGCAGGAGAAGGAAGTGGAAATTGATCTGGTAGCAGGGAAAGTGTATCATAACAAAATCTCAACCAGGAAACCAGTTTAGTGTTTTATTTCAGTTTTTTTTTTTTGTCCCCTTCCCTTTAAAGGACACATCCGTATCTCTGACTTGGGCCTGGCTGTGAGGCTGTATGAAGGAAACCTGGTGCGAGGCAGAGTGGGAACGCTGGGATATATGGGTACGTACGTCACTCACATTACTGATGATGTCCAGATAAAAATCTACAGAGCACCAACAATCTGTTGGTTTTCACAACAAAGGCTGAATTCACTGAAAGACACTTGGGACCAAAAAAGAAACAAAAGACAAACACATGCAGATATAAAGCGCGAGGCACTCTTTGTCCTCCGTAGATCATGTAATTTACATACTCTGAGTTGTTGTTTTTTTAATAATGATAATAATTTTATTTATATAGTAATGTTCAAGCATAAGCAAAAAGTGCTTTTCAGACGACATGATTTAAAGAATAAAAAATTAATTTAAATAGTCAGAAACCCATGTAAGCCCCCATATCACATAAGAATTAGGATCATTAGAGCACATAAAACTGATGAAAAGGCAAATGCAAAGTAAAAGTTCATATATAAACAAGTCAAAGAAGGCTCATATAAAGCAGGTAAAATGCCAACAAAAGGACAAACTTTGAATATAAAACAGAAAAAAAATATATGGAAGTACATATACAAAAAATACTAAAATAATGATGATAAATAAAAGCAAAAGCTTGTAATGACGATACAAATGAAATTAAAACACCATATACCAATAATAATAAGGAAAAATAAAAGTGATGCATTAATGTATAAGTCGTATAAAGCCATCTTGTAAAAGTGAGTTTTGAGGAATTGCAGTGTGACAACAAAACAAAGTGTCCGACACTGTCACAATGCTTCTCAGTTGCAGAGATGCAGTGAACAAAAAGACCTTTACTGCGAGGTTAAAACTCTTCAACAACAGGATTGAGGGCACAGACAGAGACGAGAAACAAAATGAACCAACAAGCACAGAACAGAAAACCAGGACTTAAATACACAGACAGAACTGACGAGGGAACGGGGAACAGGTGAGGGGAACAGGTGGAAACACTCAGGTTGATCAGACAGACGCATGAGGAAGGGCAAGTGACCTGAAACAAGGGGAATAACTTTTCAAAATAAAACAGAAAATGATGAGACAAAACAAGGAGACGGGACAAAAAAACCCAACTAAACCTCACCACAGCGTGACAGAAACTGAGCAAACAGACAAAAGCTGCAGCAGAAACACAGAGCAGAGCTATCAGATCAGTATAAATATAGAAATACTCATGTCCCTTTTAGAACAAAGGCTGCATTCACGTCACGTGCTGAGGGCACTCAGAGTTTTTCACTGAAGTGTGAACAAACCAAATTTTTGTTTTCGGGTCCACTTGCATATGTGCACCTGGATCTGAGTCTTTATCTGCTATCAGAAAGATCAGATCAGAGTCTTCTTTAACGTCTCGCTTCTCTGCACACGTTGACGTCATATCATTGAGTGTCGACACCTCGCAGCCTCGGTAAAAAAAAAACAACAAACAAACACAGAAGAGAAGGCAAGTCAACGGAGAGACGAGGAAGTTTGACATTAATGGAGAAGCTTCTGTTGGAAATAAACTGGAGCCGAATGCTAGTAGTGATGTTTATGATTTGACTGTTGCACAAATTACATTATCGGTCTTCACACACACATCACCACATAGGCGGTCGTCAAGGACACCAAATAAGAGGGTAGTGCGTTTTTTGGAAATATGTAGGCTACACGTTCTCCATTTTTAATGCTTTTTTTTCTGCATTTTGCACCATTAATTTGAATGGATTTCCATCTGATTTGGTTTTTCAAAGCCTTATTTTTCAGTCAGTTTTCGCACAACAGCCACCAAACTTCATCTGCTACCAGTTATGGATATTTTACACACTCAGCAAACTCCTCTTTTTGATTTTCCTCTTCAAAACTGACCCCTGCTTGCCTTTTTCTCTGGAGGGGTTTTGTCTGGGTTGTAGGAACCATTGTGGTGATTTGCTTTTAGTGCAAATTCATATCTGACTTTTTGGGGGATTCTGATCTAAATCCTTTTGAGGTTTCAATTTAAAATCTCGCAACACTTGTGTCACTTACAAACATCGATGTAAACCATCGACACAAAAAAAAAAATCAGATCTGGCTTAAAACAAGATTGAGCATTTTATAAGGCGTAGCCGCATGCGTGTATGTGTGAGCGTTGTCATAGGAAAGTAGAGGTTTGTGTGGAGAAAAGATCAAAAAAAAGGAGGGAAAGGAAAGGTAGAAAGGTTCAGATGAAATGAGAAGAGAAACACCGCCATATGCCGCCGTACTAATGAAACAACGCCACTTCTAGCAGCAGAGCAGACGCAGATGTTCATTGATTCGCATCCTTGCTCGCAGCTCCCGAGGTGATCGGCCACAAGCATTACGGGATGAGCGTGGACTGGTGGGGCCTCGGCTGTCTGATCTACGAAATGACCGCAGGACACCCGCCGTTCCGAACCCGAGGAGAGCATCCGAAAGCTCAGGACATGGAGAAACGGATCCAGAAGGGACTGGAGGAATACGGTGACAAGTTCGGCACGGAGGTGAAAGACCTCTGCTCATCGGTGAGTTCATAGAACATCCTCAAGAACGGGAAGATTACGTACATGAATATTATACATTTATTTTTCTGTCCTGCGCCGTAGTTGTTGACCAAAGACCCTGGACAGAGGCTGGGCTGCCGGGGCTCAGGAGGGAGAGAGGTACAGTCACATCCCTTCTTCCAAAAAATCAACTTCCGGATGCTGGAGGAGGGACTGGTTGAGCCTTCATTTAAACCTGATGTAAGTATCCCAAACATACAATATCTCTACGCACACATGACGTGGGCAGTGGTAGAAATACACATTACAAGTGAAAGTATGGAAGTATTATTGGTAAAAAATGGTCTTAAATATCTACTTAATTTAAAATATATGTACATTTACAATTTTTTATTTAGTTTCCTACAAAGTTTCCTGGAAAAAAACAATTTTTCTACTAATTATACGGAAAATAGAGACAAAGTTCTGTTATTTCAGCTACAGTTTAGTTAGGTATGTTGTGTTAAATTGATTTCCAGAGGACAGAACTGCTTTATTTAAACCTAAATTTTCAACTTTATTCTTCATATATGCTGATTTGTATGGGCTGACCTCCTGTGCACTGACTAAAAGACTCTGTAGGTTACATTTGCAATTAATTATCACTCCAACAACTGAACTTTATCTCTAATTTCGCTGTAATTAGTACTAAATTAAACACATATATTTGGGAAGCTTCCAAAGAAATTACATATTTATATAATGATTTTTTTTTACCACCGTAACCTTCATAGCTTTAAATTGTCAATGACTCATTTTATAGTTCTTTACAGATTAATCAAAAGTCATTATTAACATCATAATATTTGGGTTGCTGGTGTACATCCTGCTTCAACATAACTTGCTTCGTCTTTTTATCGAGCTGTTCAATTCTTAAATTCACCTCAAATGAAATAAATAAAATAAATACACCTAATAGCTTATAAAAACCTTTATACATGTTTGTAATTTTAACTATTTTATACACTGTTTGTCACTTAATACACAATATTTTATGAGCTCAACAAATGTTTTGTTTCTGTGAAATCTTAATATTCACAGTAACTCGTAACTTTAGATGTCAAATAAATGCGACTACCTTTAAACTAGACTTGAGTAAATGTAAATGTGGGTGATAAAAGGCAGGAAAACTTGAATTTAAATGTGTGTTAACTGTGAGTGGTTTTACTCTTCTAGCCCAGACTGGTGTACTGCAGCGATGTGCAGGACATCGACGAGTTCTCCACGGTGAAGGGAGTCGTTCTGGACCAAACGGACAACAACTTCTACTCCAAGTTCAACACAGGCAGCGTTTCTATCAGCTGGCAGAACGAGGTGAAGTCATTTCTACTTTACATCTACTGTACGATCTGCCCAGAAACGGTCTTACAAAGCTCACCGTCTTTTCTCTGGCCTTCCATATATAGATAATAGATACGGGATGTTTCAAGGAGCTGAATGTTTTTGGCCCTGAGGGGTCTCGATCTTCAGACCTGGACCACTCCCAGGCCCCCGGGAGCCCCAAACGCAGCCTGTTGGACCGAATCTTCCGCAGACATGTAAGAATACAGTATACAGCTTCTCAGAGTGTGTGTGTGTGTGTGTGTGTGTATTTATGTGAAAACTGAGTATTTCTCTCCACCCGTAGCATCCTCCAGAGCCGTCAGAGGAAAGCAGGCAAAATCTGGTGTCCAGTGAAACCTACATGAAATCAGAAATACTCAGCACTGCCCTGTGAGGACCGCCGCAGCACAGACTGCTCTAAAGACACTGAGAAACAAACAGATTTTGGGTCGGCACGCTCCCGGTTTGGAGAAGCAGACAGGAATACCGACCCAAATCTACTGCAAGGCTCCCACTTCAGCATTTAAAACAACCCCTTTAAATCACAGCGTAGCGTGTTTCTTTGTGTTTTGTTCTCCTTACACTGACAGCTACACTATATTAGCACTTTCTCCTTCATCTGTGCTACTTTTAAACTGATGTTATATTTTACTGTTGGGTCAGTTAAGCACCAATGCAGTGTTTCCCCTATAATTGTACAGGATGTAAATATTTTTTTAATGGCAAAAATAACGCCAAATATCCAGTCATTCTTAAATCAATAGCGTTTGGGAGCCGCTGAGTAGCACTATCTCGAAAGGCGAGTTAACGTCTGTGTCGTTGCCATGGAAACTTAAGGCAGCGTCAGCGAGTGGTTAAGCAAGAGAGAGAGCGCGTCTGAAATAACGGTCAATGCATGCGGAGCAGAGGAAACGGTTAGCAGCAGCAGTAAGTTGTCAGTCTGGCAGTAAATGTACAGTACAGACTACAGTGTGTCAGTTAATAAACGCTGCAGCTTGTCAACACCATGAAAAGTCACGTCTGTTGTTTCCTCAACTGCTGGAAAAGTGAAGGTTAGCTCCAAAGTTAGCAACACTGGGTTAGCCTAGCTTAGCGACGCTAAACAGATAAATAGAAAACGGAGAAATATGTAGCTGCCTGCTAATCTCCCCCCAGCCGGGCCAAACCACTCAACCTAGGGGAAACACTGCAATGCTACATTTATTTCCCTCCATTTTTAAGTCCAATTGAAGTCATATTTATTCCTTTTTTAAGTCAAAAATAATGTTTTGTTGTTTAATAGGGTTTTTTTTATTAATAAAAAAGAAATTATCAGAATGCTCCTTTATGTCTCAGCCAGCTGTATCTGTGTTTGATTGACAGCAGCTAGCAAGCTAACGGTGTTAAGTACAAACAAATGCAAAGTAAACAAACTGTCATGGACAGGCAGCATGTTCTTAGCAGTGGCATTAAACAGTAAGAACCAAACCAGCGTCTGACATAACATTTCCAGTAGTGTTTACATTGCTGCTCAGTGAACTACAACTAAGCCGCTAATTAGCTACTTAGCTGCTAACTGACGTGTTTGTTTAGCAGCTCGTTCAACAAGCTACAGCTGCAGGACGAGACCTGTGTTCATGTTTGTAAGTTAGATAAGAAGAAGGAGACTTTAGCAGGAAGGCTAATGTGGGCTGTTGTAATCAGGCTCAGTGTGACCGCCTGACACGTTATGAAAAGTTTGATTTGCTGTATTGAAGGACGCAGAGCTGTAGAAAACAAAAACTAAAAAAAAGTCATTTAATTTCAGTTGGCCTTTAAAAACTAATTATATCAGTAGCTTTTTGTTTAGTACTTGAACTTGATACCTGTAGCATAGCACATGAAGCTATTTAACATTACTGTAACGCAGCTGTTCCCAACACGGAGGTGGGAACACAAAATATGAAGGTTGCCTTTCCTGACATTGTTTTTCCCTCCTTGTTAAATATGCTACTCTTTCATTTGAGTTGATTAATCAATAAGTTGTTCAACACGGCAACAATTTTGATGATTGATTTATCGTATAAGCTGGAATGTTTTTGTAATTCACGTTCCTTTCTGGTTACAAATGTGAATATTTGCTGATTATTCTTCTTGTATGTTAGTAAGTTAAATGTTTGTTTGTGTTTTGTGCTGTTTTGTATGAACCTTCTTGTTGATTTTTTTTGTTTTAATGTACATATTTGTGTGTATTGTTGAGTTTTGTGCACTTCCATATGTGTTTTATGTACATTAAAGGCCCATCTAGGGACAGGCATCACAAACTGTTGTGGTATGACTTCATGCTTCATATTAGTCCCCAACACATTTTAGATCATTATGCATGTTGTCATGGGCATTCTTCAATATTTTCTGTCAATTTATAGAACAAGGATGGATCAATTATTGGAGAAAATACTCAATAGATTAACCAGTAATGAAAACAGTCTTTCATTGCAGCCCAACAAACAACTGATTTCATATCAAATGCATGAATCTGTGTGAAATCCAGACTTCATTAATGAACTCAACATAGTCCGTGTAGCATTTTTTGTTTATTAAACCAGAGTATAAAACAGTAAATAACTGACACACATTGTAAAACAAATAAAATTAGCAAAAAGACAGAATATACTAGAGACTTGCCGAACCACCTCGTGTCTACGGGGAGAGAACTGTTATGAAATTTTGTGGGTCTTCTCGTTTTGGCTGTGACTTCGTGACTTCGCAGAATCATCGTGGGGTTTAAACATGATAACCGACATCCAGTGAGATCTCTATGACTTCAAAATATACATATCTTAAAAGCAGAGCACCAAAAATAAGATGATTTAGTCGTCCAACATTCAGTGTGGAATGTCTGTTGATGCTACGCTAACAAATGATGATATGCTTTCCATCCCATTATTAGCTTGTGTGATTGTTTTTTTTTGGGGGGGGTTTTTTAAGCACAAAATTCATGAGGTTTTAACTTCCTGTCCGGCCAAAAAGTGATATCGACGGCAACTTTTTTTTTGGACACTGTGTGGAGCTTAGATTTTACTGTCTGAAGGCAGAACAATGTTTGGACTTTTGAAGGGTTTCTTTCATGTGTTCATCCTTCCCACGGAGGGCTGCGTCGTCCGTCCACGTCCGTCTCCACGTGGTACAACATGTCAGCCAGCGTGTGTTCGATCACAGCTCCCCAGCCCATGTCACTCATCTGAAATAACAAAAAAATAAAACAATGAAACAACAGATCTGTTAAAAGTCCCCGTGGCAAAGATGAGGGAAAAAGGAAAGAAGCTCTCACCGGCTGGTACTTCACATCCTTCGGAGGGTGTTTGAAATTTGGCCCGAAATTGACTGACACCTGGAAAAAAAAAAGACGTGGTGAACTTAAACAAACAAAAACTATAAGACGGCACAAAAGAGCGTCATTAATACGACACGTGTGCTGACCGTGCAGCTCTTGTAGAGTGAGATGGCGGGGAAGTAGAGGCCTTCAAACAGGTTTTCAAAGGCGACACCTTGATTCACTCCGTTTTTATAGAAGATCATCTGAAAGGAAAAACAAAAAAACAAACAGGATCCACCGGTTAACAGCAGCGAACAGTGTCGGCAGTGTTTCCAACTGGATTATTTTTATTTCAGAAAGCTTCTCTCTCACCCTGCTGGGGCTCATGGACTTGAGGCTTTTCTCTGCTTTGTCCACATAGTCCTTTTCCTCAAAGTACAAGTAGCTCTTGAACTTAATTAGCGCCTGAAAAGAGAACAGAGACGTCAGAGTAAAGACGTGTGTGTGTGCGTGTGCGGTCAGAAGTTCTGGTTATGTCTCGGGCGTTACCTTGTCCTTGTACGTATCCGGCAGAGCTTTGGAGGTCTCCGTGCCGTCGGGCAGCTCTATGAAGAAGCCCAGTGTGTCTCCCTGGCCGTAGCCCGAGGAGTAATGTTTTCCTAACGACTGGTGGAAGCGCGTGCCCTTCTTACTGCGCCACGAGTAGCTGAACTTGTCGTAACCCAGAGGAGCCTGCAGGTTACCTGCAACGTGCAAAAAAAAAAAAAAGGGAAATGTTTTGACTGTTGGAATGAGGAAAATAAAACTATCAACACCAAACATCATTTAAAAAAGTTCCTCGAAGCAGCTGGACAACCCTGCAGGAGACACACATTTTTTTTTGGCATTGTAACAAAATTACAAGACTTTGTGAAGATGTGTGCAGAGGGGGTGGAAGACATTTTGGGCTATGAGCTGCCTAAAAACATGCACTGCACTTTATTTTACATGTACAAACCAAACAAACATTCCAGATGAGGACGGCTACCTGATCAAGATTTTAATGGCAGCTTAAAAAGAAAAAAAAAAAAGCCATAACAAGAAAAGGGCACAAGGAACAACCCCTAACTGGATGGAGATAGTTGATAAGATTGGTGTTATGGAGACTCGCATATAACATAAGACTACAACAAACAAAATGGGGAAACCAGATGGGTGAAATGGACTATAAGGACTCAAAGTAAAGCTTCTGACACTGTTCTGTATGTATTGTGTTGTTTAAATGTGAAAACTGATAAAACATAAGTTTAAAAAAAAAAAAAAAGGTCCTTGAACTAAAAGCATCTTTGAAATAAAACGTGTCATTATTTTAAAAACAGAGAATAAAGGTCTACACTAGAGGGTGACGTCAGTTAAACCATCTAGGATTCACTGGAGAGTTTCACCAGAGACGGCTGTCGAGTCGAGTGATATCTTTCTGTAGTATCGAGGAAAAACTTTCTCACTTGGTCAGATTCTTAGTCTCGCACTTCCTCTTTGTTGAGGTATGTTTGATTTCCTGATATAAAAATCAGGAAGTTTCTCTAATTTGCATTTTTATTTAGGGCAAAGTTCTTTGTGTGGCTGATTGTGTTTAAACAATCGTGCATCAATAATTCTGACGTACTTATTAAATGGAAACATGTCGGGAAAAGAATCACTTTAATGTTCGGAGCAGAAACTACGATACGCAGTGTCAGGATTTATAAATGTAAAAGTTTGACCTGTTGATGCTAGAACACGAAATCTCAATCTATAATCTATCCTCGATGTAGATCAGGAATTAAAGACGAGACCGGATCAGCTGTGCTGCACAAAAGTCACCGAGCAGGAAAGAAAAATCTGATCCTGCCATTTAAATTCCTCTTTTATTATTTAAATGATTTAAAATTAAACATTAAAACGTCGTTCACAACTGTTCTGAGAACTTTTAACAGGAATATTCACATTAAATATTATATGAGAAAGTTCATTAAACATCTTTAGTCTACAAAGGTAAACACATTAGAGATACAAGCAAATGTACACAGAGGTGTTTCTATTGTCTGCAGATGATTTATGTACATTTTTGATGAATTAATTTGCTGATTATTTTGTCGATTGAACAATGAATCATTTTGTCTGTAAACTGTTCAAAAATTATGAAAAATGCCGATCTTAATGTCTTGGAGCCCGAACTGACGTCTTCAAATAATAGATTTTTGGCATTTTTCCTCTGTTGGATTATTAAAATCGTTGCCAATTAAAAGGTATAATCTGTAATAATTAATGTTCCTCATTAAAATGTGTAAAAACAACTAGACCAGACAGAAGCTTCTCTCCTGAAATCGTCAGGTTGTTGTCACTCAAGTCTAGACCTATGTTCTATATGTTTTTGAGTTGTGTACTTACATTATCCCAAACGTTACAGCTCTGCTCTGATCATAAACATATTATTCCTAACGAGGTGTGTGTGTGTGTGTGTGTGTGCGAGGAGCTACCGACCGAGCGGTTGAGACCAGCCGAGCCGGGCCGCCGTGTCCGGAGGCATGTCCTCAACGGAGACCTCAAAGTACCAGGCGCCTTTCCGCACGCCGTGGGAGGCTCGCACCATGGAGTAACCCTTCTCGCCGGTCACCGTCAGACGGTCGTCGGATATCTTCAACTGAGGCGCTGCGACACGAACACACAGGTGAAACAGGAAGTATAAACACGACTTTAGACATTCAACTGTAAAAGAACAAAAAAAACCCTCTTCTTCTTCGTTGGTTTTACCTCTGTCGTGTAAGGCCAGCAGCACCCGCTCATACAGACAGGCCCGGTACAGATCGCCAGGGATGGGTTTGCCAGCCCAGCAGTCCAGCTCCAGCTTCTCCGGGTCCGGAGCGTGGGGGTCCGGTTCCGCCAGGATGTAACGGTACCCGTCTTTATTGAAGGGGTGCTCTAGCGGGTAACCGTGGGGAGGCAGGCGCTGGGCGGAGAACAACGGGTCGCTGCGACGAGGGAGGAAGAGGAATACGAGTTGGTTTGAGTTTTGGTGGCCTTCTCTCCTTTATCATTTACTGTTTAACAACCTGGTTGCCTAGTAACACTACTCTAAAACCTATAGAGTCAATTAAAATCCTTGACTAGTAACCAGAACATCCCTGCAACTATTAGAGAGCTGGATGCATATAGTTCATTTAGAGCTCATTTAAAGAAATAGTTAATTAGCACTCAGCTCTGTCAGCACTAGTCGCACTTCGCTGTTTTCTGTCACCTGTCTTGCTGTCTTGCTTTTCTACCATCGTGCACCTGCATGCACGTCTTACTGTGGGTTTGCTTTTATGTATTTGTTGTCTAAGCATGACTTTTATTATGAATCTATGTGTGTGTTGTGAACGTTTTTGGGGACGTCTGGAATGATTGTGTTTGTTCTTCTCTCTTCTTTTTGTTGATTAATTTTAATGTCATATCATATCTTATTCTCTTCTGTTTTTAGGCTGATCTTCTAACATCTGTCCAGGGACTACAGATGAAAAACCAGCCTCTCTAACTCTGGCACATTTACAGAAATGTTTTATTAATGTGAACTGTCCCTGTCAAATAAACAAACAAATAATATGATAGATAGTTTTTAAAAAGAGAGAGAGATATATATATTTATTTATACGTCATCTATTATTCCACACATTCTTCTTCAATGTCAAAACCGAGCGGCAACATGAGGCTCCAAAAGCGAGACCTCCATCTTTACAGCAGAAATAAACATTAACACAACAGTTTGTGTCTCTAAAGCTAATTTCTCCGTTCATGATGACTGTACGGAGTGTGAGTTTTTATATAACTCACCTGTTTAAATTTAATGAAGCTGTAAAGTTAAGCATAATAAAAGGACATGTCTGCTTTGAGTGACAGGTCCGCCAGCCGCTAGGTGGCTTGTTTTAACTGTTCGGCGCCGCCTCTTTGCCTGTTTTTGATTGATCGGCTGAGAGTTTGGCAGCGTCACACACTGCCAAGACGGCGACGGCCGGAGCGCCTCGCTTTGCCGCTTTTCAGAAACCAAACGGGTGACGTCACGGTAACTACATCCATATTTTTTATACACTCTCTGGTCGCAGTTTGAGAGACACACAAAAGGTTTTATACTACTGGAAACACACTTAGTGGAGATCCTGTTGGAGTTACAGTAAACTGGTTGTGTGTGTGTGTGTGCTCAGGTCTTTCACCTTCGGGTCCTCTTGGTGGCTCCTGCTGCTGCGCCCTCCTGTTGCTGCTGCTGTTTACGTTTAGCTCCTCTTCCTTTTCCTGGGCCTGGAGCCAGAGCACCTTCAAACACACAACACAGGTTTTACTACTGAAGATAAGGAAACGCAAACTGACACACACACACACACACACACACACACACACACACACACACACACACACACACACACACACAGTCAGTGCCTCCTTGGCCACCAGGACCAGCAGTAAGTACTCTGTAGAGCAGCTTTAGAAAAACTGAATGAGGAGTCAGGAGAGACACTCTGCTGCTGCCGTATCACAAAAAAACAAACATTTAACATCAATCCTACGACAGTTCAGTCACTTTATTTTACACCAGGTGGCTTCGTTACGACCAGCAGGTGAACTGTGTTAATTGATCTAAACAGCGTTGATGTTTTTATGCTTCCGTCTCGTCTCCTGCTCCTGTTTACGTTCATTCAGCTGTACGTTTAAATCTTTGAGAATTGTCTTTTTCATAACCTTTAAAACACTGTAAAACAAACACACACACACACACACACACACACACACGCAGACTTACACACACAGTGAAAGCAGGTTATTAGGCGTTCGGTGTACACAGGGAGACAGCAGGCACATAAAAGGCAGGAATTAGTCCGCATGGCGTTTTCCAAACACTATCAGCCTCTTATTAAAAAAAAAAAAAAAAAAAAAAACCTCTTCAGTGTGACCCAGCCACATCAACCTGTCAGTAAAACTGATACTAAGAAGATTCCTCCCAGAAATATGAAGAGAGGTTCAAAGAAATTAAAAAAAAGCAGTTATTCCTTCATTTAAAAAAAAAAACTGTCACCAGTTTAATAAAAACGTACGGAGGCCCTCTGGTGACATGTTGTTGGGAAAAAAAAAAAAAAGCGTGGCCACAAGATATTAACTCGTTCCCACGCATTATGTGTGTCGTGGGTACAATATATTGATTATATCGATTGAGCTGATGCATTTTCAGAAGTCGAATTAAGTGAGAAACACTCCATGTCTCACTGTAGTTCATCACAGTGTGGAAATAAAATGAAATCAACTCAAAGTTTTCCATTATACTGCCGCGACGGAACAATCGACGCTTTCTTCGTGGAAATGACAACGATAATTAACTCGTGGCTGCGAGATATTAAAGAGTAGGCACCAGTTAATATCTTGTGGCCACGCTTTGTTTTTTTTCCCCCCAAACATGTCACTAGAGGGCCTCCGTACAAACGCAAAAAGCTGACTGTTAAATTTCTCTTTTTTTTTTTATAAAACTAGTTGTTGTATTTGTTTCTCTGTTTTGTATGTAAAGCCTCATCTGAGTCAGTCGGTGCAGATACGTCACCGGAGCGGCAACGATTTGTAGAGAAATCGATCAGTTAATCGACAGGAAATGAATCTGCGACTGTTTTAGTAGTTGTTGTTTTTGTTTTTTTTAAAAGCAATAAAACCAAATATTTGCTGGTTGCAGCTTCACCAGTGTGAGAATTTGAAGCTTTTTTGTGTCATAAATGACGGCAAAAAGACATTTGATTCATCAAGAGAATAATCTGCAGATTAAATCAATAATGAAAATACTGTTTACGTCACACATTAAAATATTCCACAAAACATTATAGATTCATGTGGAAAGAAAAGTAGCTGCACCTACATCTGGGACAGTGTTTGGTTTATTGGATAAAGTTTGAACCACTGATCCTGTTTAATACATTAAAACCGTTATTTTTTAAAATGTGATATCTGGTTTACTTTAAATCGCCGTCATCACTGAACACTCTCAGAAGTAGTTCAGCACTTTAAACTTTTTAAATTATTTAGCATGTGGCTGATGGTCGGACCCAAAAAAAACAAAAATAAATAGAGACGTAAGAAGAGGACGAGGCTAATTAGTATCGGATGAAAGCCAATGACAAATCAATAAAACAAACAAAAAAAAATGGCGTTCTGCTCTCACACATTTTGTACTTCAGAGATCAGAGCGTCATTTCAGTGAGGAGATTTTATTTTAAGGGGGAGGAGGGGGATTTCAGAGCTCATTAGCAGCAAGCCAGAGACGAAGAAGATATGTTCACCGATCAAAAAAGGGGGGAAGGGGGAGGGCAAAGCTTTCTGGGAGAAGGGCGAGGCACCAAACAGATGCAGAGAGCAGACAGAGGGGGGAGGAGGAGGGGGGGGGGGGGGGGGGGGGGGGGGGGGGGGGGGGGTCACAACTGGACGTGGATGAAGTTGCCCACAAGATGTTTTATTGAGGATCAAGTTTGGCTCGAGTTTGGTTTGAGGAGGAAGAGGAGGAGGTGGGGGGAGTAAACTGAAGTCTGATTGGAACCTCAAGGCCAACTTCTATCCAGAGGGTTACAAGACAAAAACACACTGATCAGCCCCGGACAGCCAAAAAAAAAACACCACATATTCACCTGAGAAAGAAGATCCACCTGGAACACAATGCACAGAGTCACCATGGTCACAAACATTTAACACCGTCTCACGCTCAGTCTGGAGTTCATATTTATTTATTCATTCATTCCTCTTTTGGCCCCTTTGTATGTTTATTTCTACGTGTGTCAGAAGGTTTGTTTTCGTTCTAACACTCTTACCGTTCAGCCCACCGGCGGTCGGAGTCGCGGTGGTTTGTTTCTGCGTGTCATACGAGGGTCCGATGTTTGCCAGGTCCTTCGGATAAATAACAGACACGTTATATTTATAGTTATGTAAAACAAACTTTTCTTCAGCTCTTCTTCTTCTTCTTGTGTTTACACATGACAGCAGAGACGTCACAAACCTGGTCCAACAGGCCGAACTTGGGGTATTCCTCCTCCGGGTCTTTACTGCCCGGGTCAGGATGTTCCTTCACCAGGAAAACATCTCGCTCTTTACTCTGGAAAATAAAACACAAACGCTATTAAACTGCTGCTATAGATTAACACTAATAATAACATTTATTTATTTATTTATATAGGAGAGATTCTTCTGAATTCTCTGTGCACTCACCATCGTCTTCACTATGTTGTTGGGCCAGGTGAGCTTCCCCGGTCTCTGACGAGTCGTCATGCACTCCCAGTATTTATCAATGAACGGTATGATATCCTGTTTAAAAGAAAAAAAAAAAAAGAAGGAAAGACAGACACATTTTTACATTTAAGGCCGAGCGATATGACCAAAATCTCACATCACGATAGAGCACACTTTCTGTAAATTCAATGAATATTTTATATAAAATGATCACATGTTTCTGGAAGAATACACAGCTGCCGTCTGTAAAGTTATAGTTGAAATAAACATCTCGCACTGGAGAGACTCAAAGAGGGAAAAGAAAACAGTTTGTTAAAGTATGGAAACATTTTTTGGATATTTTGGAGGATAAAAATGTGATAATCTGAGACCTTTGAGTTACAACTGCTGCTGCCTTTTCAATTGTTTATTTGCTTTTTGTCTTTTTATTTTTATTTCCTTATTTATTTATTACTTTTGCTGTCCTTCATTGTTTAGTTGTATACTACATTATTGTTATTATTTTGATCATTGTCATTTTTATGTTTTTATTTTATATTAAAACCTTATAAAATAATGTTTAAAAACAGACGATGACCACATGGAAAGGCCCGTTTCTTCTTACATTTTGAATTATATACTCAACAAATAAAAGCTATTTACTCATATTTGATGATTTTCTCCTTTTATTTTAAAAAGTATTGTCAAATGATGACACATATTTTGCTGTAAAGGTTTGTGACACCATGATATAAATGATACAACAGAGAATGAAACGTTTTTATATCATCAAACGACGCGTATCGTCATATTGCACTGCTGTATTTACATTAGCGACAACAAAGTCAACTACAACAGCACATGTTCACCTTTCTTCACATTGTTGATATCTGTATAATTAAATATTAATTAAAGAGTCTGCTCCATGTAAAAGAGCCCTGAGATGACTTTGTGTTGTGATTTGGCTGCTATATGAATAAAACTGAATTGAATAATTTCACCTAAATGCACCGTTTTAATCAGGAAGGAGGAATTAAAATAAATAAATTGCACAGTAGAGAGTGTCGTATCCTCATGAATGTGCAGATTTCTGTGTTTCATAACGCTGCACCATACATATAAATAATGTTACACTAATTATAAAACATGCGCCCCCGTTTAATCAGCTGCAAACTGGCCATTAACAGTCTGCTGAATCAGCTGTTAGCAGCTCCTGTTTGCATCCTGTGTGGATGTTCAGACGAGCGTCGCTGGATCACTGCGACACTGAAGAAAACTTAAACACATGACGACTCATCACGACTGATGATGGAGCGTCTCACATAGAAGTTGAAAATGAAAGAAGATGTTTGTCGTATAAGGAAAGAAGTGACTCTACATAACTGTGCACAGGCTCTGTTCTTTCTGAATGGTTATTATATGTGTGTGTGTTTTTTTATTATTAATTAATTTGTCTGATCCTTTTTAATATTACCATTATTATTGTTATTATTATTTTCTATTTGACAGCTTCTTTCCTGATCTGCAGATCTGAGGAGATTATCTTAAATGAACATGATGATTCTCTGGAAGCTTCTAAGTGGATTTATGAGGGTTTTTACTGGAGATGCAGATCAGAGACGATGATGATATTCTCGGGATCTGAAAATGTTTGTTTGTCTTTGTGTTCAGATTTGTTTTGGTGCAAAGCGCGTCTCTCGTCTCTTCCTCCAAATCCTCTTTCATCTCGCTTGCGCCCCCCTGAGGAAACACCTCACAGTTTGAAAACTACTACCAGACCATGAAGGCAATAATCTTAAATCCAGCTGTAAATATTTTAGGTTTTTTATGCCTCCTTTTTCATTCAAATGAAGTTTTTTTAATTATGATTCCAAACTAATTTCTTTCAGGAAAACACTGATTGTTTTTGGTAATTTAATAAAAGTAAGAATTGCATGAATCTCCTCTTTATTTGTTGCAACTTCCTGCCTGCAGGTCAAGATCTGGCCTCTATTTTCAACATGAAAAGCCTCATGTTTCATATAATTTATCACAGGTCTTCATAAGTCTTTACTGGGCAACAGCAGCACCATTGAAAGTTTGTGAAACAGCGCTGCGCTCACCTTGTCTTTGGGGAACATGGTCTTCGGGTGCTCGTCTTGTGTTCTGGACCGCCATGTCAGGTTTGCCAGTGCTGTGAGACACATCTCCTTCAGGTCTGAAATATAAAAAAACTACCATCAGTTTGTGTGACTGTTGCTGAGGATTAAAACATCCATGCTGTGTGCGAGCGTCACAGAACTTAAATCCACTTTTAAATTTAATTTCAGACGGTTTTTAACACCTACTGGCTTGTTTCCTGAGGAAGTATGTGTTGCCGCTGTGATGGCACACGTTGCAGTGAAACACATAGTTGGTCATAAAGGGGAGACAGGTCCTGTGGAGGAAGACGAAGGTCAACAACTGTGTCGTGAAAAATGCCGGTAAACGGTACGAGTCAAAGGTTTGGATCATCAGTCTTTTTGGATCTACGTACGCGGTGTCGATGCCGAACGTGTCCGCCGTGAACCACTTCATACACAGAGCGCACTGCAGCTCCACCTCCCCCAGCTGCCTGCCGCTCTCCTCGTCTCCTGATCCGGTCAGAGCGTCGGCGGCCTCCGAGCCCTCGCCAGCTGTTTCCTGTGACAGAGGAAGAGAGTCTCTTCATGACATAACAGCTTCTGTATGATCATTTGTAACAAAGTCACGGAGAGCGTGTGGTGATGTAATTAATAAATAATAAGCTTTACCATTCCCTCTTTGCCGTTTGAAGATTCAGTATCCATGTTGGTGGGTATTTCCCCAAATGCTGCATCACTGTAAGCCAACGATAAGATTAATCAGATAATGAACCTGCTGTTTACAGCTGTGTAAAGGTTTTGTACACTTAAAAATGAGAAAAGTGTAAAAATGTCCAAATTTTTGCATTTTCCAGAAAGTTTGCAGGTTTGATAGAGACAATATCGGACTCAAAATATCAAACAAAAGTGATTTTTCTTCACAAAGGAGGTCAATCTACTTAATCTGACTAACTCAGACTGCTGAAGCATCAGATAGGATTCACATTAAAAAGCTTTTTTGCACAAAATGTGGATTTTGACCATTGAAAGCACATTTGAAGGAGATCTTTCACTGCTCATATGGACACCTGACTGATGTTTTAAGACACACTTTAAAAATTGTAAACCTGTCGTTTAAACACAACTAAATGTTGTGAGTAAAAAGGCTTTTGTGAACAGTTTAAGTACTGTTTGAAGGTAAAATATACGTTTGAAATGACAAAACACTGTTTAAATGACAAAGCAAATGTGGAAAAAGTCGGATTTTTGTTCATATTTTGACCAAACATGCAGTTTGCAATTATAATATGCACTTAAACGCAACACTAGGACGTATGCTTTCATTTTAAATGGTGTGTTTATGATGAAAAATACATGTTGTTTAATGAAGTCAAGCTGAAACTGACATTTTATTCAAACGGAGTCTCGATTAAGGATATTTGAATAACTGGTTGCTTAATTAAAAGGTCCATATTAATCTTAAGACGTGCTAAAATATTCCTTATATAATTAACACGTTTAACGATAGACTAAATATCTTTAAACTGTCAAATTTTTAACTGTTAAGCTGTTTCTCTCTTTACAAAGAGCAGCAGAGTTGTAACGTTATCTGGACGCGCTAACGGTAGCTAGCCAGCTTTCTAACAGCTTTTACTGCTAGAAAACAGCGTATCTGCGGGTTATATTTACGCAGTTAATAAAAAATATATCCCGCAGCCTTGTGGTAGTGATGGATATTTAACACGAAGCAGACAAACCCCTCTCCGGTCTCCGGTTCGGTCGTTGCAGCACTGCCCGCCTCTCCCTCAGACGCCATGTTTCAAATCAATGAAAACAACAAACATCGCGAGAGACGGTTGGGAGAACAACTTCCGGGTTGCTGCAGGCGCGAAGCTCCACAGCGACGCCGCAGGCCAACGGCGGTATGACAGGACAGGTTTTTACTAATACTGTCTGAGATACAGCGCTGACATCAGTTGTTTATCCACAATAATAACTGTAACATGAGTCTCTCCTGCCTGTAATAACTTGAACTAAGTCAGTAAATCTTTTAGACAACAATAATGACCTAACAGACTATTACAGATAGAAACTATTACACAACATGTTCCTGGAAAATATCACATTTGAAAACATAATATGACAACTGCAACTGACGAATATATTTACTATCGATGATTTACAGTTTTCGCTTTGGCACATTTCTCAAAACATTTTTTAAAGCTCTCAGCACTGAAGATGCTTTTCACAACACAGCTCATGCATTCAGCAAAACACTGTAGTTTACCTGCAAATAAAGAAATGATAAAAAGTTTAAAATGAAGATAAAAAGTTTTAAAAGAAACATGATTAAAAGACAACATCACATAAAAGCAAGTCTGTAGAAATGGGTTTTAAGAAGTGGTTTAAAAGAAGTTACTGATTCTGCGAGCCTCGTCTCCTCAGGCAGGTCGTTCCTTTAGATTTAAGCCTCGACTTTGGAACGACCAGAAGGAAACAACCACCTGAGGATCTAAGGCTCGTACGGGGTCAGCATATCTGTTATGTAACTTGGAGCTTCAGACCCAGATGTGCTTTAAAAGTGATCAGTAAAACCTTAAAATCAATTCTGAAACGAACAGCGAGCCAATGAAGAGAAGCCAGGATTGGAGTGATGTGATGTCGTCTGTTAAAACCAGTAAGAAGCAGAGCTGCTGCGTTCTGGACTAGCTGGAGGTGTAACAGGGATGTACAGTCATCTAATGTGGAGAAAATGAAAGCGTGGAATGATAGAGTGTTGGCTTGACTCTGGAAATCGTTCTGATTTGGAGGAAGCAGGTCCGGACGACTGTGTTGATGTGTGGTTTGAAACTTGAACCAGAATCGACCAGCACTCGAAGATTTCTGGCGGTGGGCTTCACGTAGGCGGATATGGGACCAAGACTGATGGAGTTATTTGGATTCAGGGGAAAGTTGAAGGAAAATTTTGTGCCATCCAACAGTTAATGTCGCTGAGACACTCTACAGCACATAAAGAAATGATAAAAAAGTTCAAAAGTTCAAATCAAATCCCTCAAATTCATGAAACAGTCATGATACAGAAGTCAGATGCTCTCAAAATGCTGTTTCAAAATGCTGTTTCATCGGGGGTCAAAGGTCAAAAAGGTTTGGAAACACTGCTACAATATTCAACAAACAAACAGAACAAGATAAATGGAAGTGACATGAAATTATTAGACGTGTAAAGTGTAGCCAGTTTTTACAATTTATAATGAAACAAAACCTCAAGAGACAAGTTATGAGTCTAATAATGACTTCAGACTGACAGTTCACAAGATTTGTGTAAATGTTGATTGTGGTTGAGACTGAATTAAAACGTCTCGGTCAGAGCGAATCATAATGTTTGTCTCTACTGGTGGAAGTTTGGGTTTTTTTTTTTTTTTCTAAGCAGATCCGTTCCTCGTTTCCTCACGGGATGACGGATCGGTGGTCAGGATCTTCTGAAGAGGCCAGAAAACAGCGGTTCTGGCTGAAAGCTGACGATGTAGTAGATTCCAGAGAATGAAAATCCATCACAGGCTCCTGAATTTATGGCGCTTTGTGCTGTCACATGATATGACAGCAGCAGAGAGAAAGAGAGAGAGAGAGAAACTCAAAGCATTTATGCAAAAACCAGTTTTCTGGTTAAAGTTGGACTTATAATAGAAACATCTACAGTTATAATCCTTTAATCCACAACACCATCTGTGTATGGAAACAGATGACACCTCATTCAACTAATCTAGTCAGATCTGCTTTTTTACAACTGAAAATGATCAGAAATTATTCAATAAGAAGCTTTTATGTTGACATTTTCTAGCAGATGCATGCTGTAAATGAACAACAATGCACCAAATGCACCATTTATATCCAGCGCCTGATGTGCAAATGCCTTCTTTTCCTGTTTTTTTTAACATCAGCTGACTGTTTACAAAGTAAAGAAGCTTTGTGATGAGATGAGACCACCCGACTCTGGAAGTCCAACGTTATTCAGACGGGTTTGTGGGGTCGTTCCTGAGCCAGTAAAAGATGCGTCACGAACACAAAAGAGCAAGTGTGCCGGCAGACGTGTCACAAAAGAGCAGGGGAATGCTAAGAGCACCCCTGGGTGATGCAATAAATGCCTCCAAGCCGTTGTTAGGTTGGAAGATAATAGTCGTGTTTTCTCCTCCTCCTCTTTTTCCTCCAGCGGCGGAGACACATCTGTGACGACGGGACAGTGGGAGGAAGTTATGAATACGTAAAGGAATCTTTCTTTCTGTCTTCATGAGTCTTTGCATATTCCTTAATAACATATCAGCAATCACATTATAATATATAATTGATAATTGATTCTATTTCCCTTCTCTTCATTAGTAGACTTCTGAGACATAAACACAACAAACAAAAAAAAACATCTTACATTACCTTTTCCCCCTATTTTTAGCTGCATTAAGTGGATTTTTTTTTTACATGTATTGTTTGTTTCATTTTCAGGATGTTTTATATATCGATTATTGATATGATAACCATTTCAGATTGGCTCTAACTGGCTTTTATGTCTCACTTCCCAGTGTTTCCCCTAGGTTGAGTGGTTTGGTTTGGCCTGGCTGGGGGGGAGATTAGCAGGCAGCTACACATTTCTACGTTTTCTATTTATCTGTTTAGCGTAGCTAAGCTAGGCTAACCCATTGTTGCTAACTTTGGAGCTAACCTTCACTTTTCCAGCAGTTGGGAAACAACAGACGTGACTTTTCATGGTGTTGACAAGCAGCAGCGTTTATTAACTGACACACTGTAGTCTGTACTGTACATTTACTGCCAGACTGACAACTTACTGCTGCTGCTAACCGTTTCCTCTGCTCCGTTAGCATTAACCGTTATTTCAGACGCTCTCTCTCTCTCTCGCTTAACCACTCACTGAAGCTGCCTTAAGTTTCCATGGCAACGACACAGACGTTAACTCTCAACTGCTCAACGGCTCCCAAACGCTTGGCATTAAAAAATGTTTTGGCCTGTACTGTTAAAAGGGAAACACTGCTTCCTTTTGTACTCTCTGGATATCAGGATATCTGCTTTTCTATAATCTTCAGTTACACTAATATGTTGCTGTATATAATATAAAGGCAGTAATATTTCATATAACATGTTTCATTTGATAAATTAAGAACATACATATTTAGCTCTGAATTATGTGTAATATTGTGTTTATTAGGAAGCAACAAAGTTATTAGCCGCTCATTAATCCTTTCAAAAATGCTCACAAGATAAATGTTGTGTGATTTGGGAGATTATTGACTTCAGAGTGTCAGATTTTTTTATGAAGCAGGTCGAGCTTGAAATATTGTGGTTTAGAAATGATCAGTGAGACGTTTACATTTGTTTGATTCTGACAAAAGTAGCAGAAGATTTACTGTTGACGTCTTTATCAGAACCAGAATCAGAAACTGCTAAGTAGGTTTGCACATACAAGGATTTCCCCTTGGTGTTATAGTGCATTAAAAAATCAAGTCATCATGATATGAAATAGAAATTTACAATAAAAATATAACAATTTAGTTTTTCTTTATCTGAATCATACAGAGGGTGTCGTATGTTGTACATATGGTGAAGCTCTTTGAGGCAAAATTGACCTGATTTTACTTTCATTTTTCCTCAAAGGTTACAATTATATATGATTTATTTGTCATTTATTCATTTTTTGTTTGTTTGTTTGGGTTTATTTTACAACTTTGGTGTGAAAGTCTGTAAGTTAAAGTCTCCTTTCACTCAAAGATGCATTTGTACAGAACAATTCGTCTTCTGAAGGAGGAAACTTATCTCTGTTTCCACTTTAAATCTCAGTTTAACACGTTGAACCGCTTCGAGCAGGACCTGTGACATCACAGCTAGTTTGGAGCCAATCGTGGCTCAGTATCAAAACGTACAACAAGAAGTGTGATGAAAACATGATCGCCGTTATTCATCTTTTGGAGCCGTTTCTAAACAAACTCACTTGATTAAACTCTTCGTGATGAAGGAACACGTCGCTCAGTGCAGCCAGTGTGACTCACTGATGAACCAAGTTGTTCTCATAACACTCATCAGTAATGTTATCATGAAAATGTCATCTTTTTTTTGTTTCATGTTTATATATTTCTTTATCTGGGAGAGAGAGAGACAGTAAAAGGAGCGGTGAGAAGGTGATAAAGGATAAAGAGGAGAGTGGGAAACAAACTGTTCATTTATTAGATGAAGGCATGCAATTCTCCTCTGATGATAAATCTATAAAATAAAGGGGACTCACTGATGTGGTTTTAATAGTTTTTGGACAATAATGGAGGTCTACGGCACAGAGGAATAAGATATATCAGACTTTAGACACACACATAACATCGTTAGTTTGGATCCAAACATGAGATTTGTTGAAAATAAGACAAAATAAATCAGTAATATTCTCTCCTGCTCCAGCTTACAGTATCTCTCCTCATTGATCTTTATCTCCTTGTCCCGTCACACAAAGCCGCCGGGTCAGAGAGGGTCAAGCATAACGGTGACATCTGCTAATAGTCCTGATGGGGCCGGCCGCTCGTGCCTTTTCAATACCAGTCGCTCCGTAGGTGTCTGTAGCTGGGAGTAAACCAGCAGCTGCCACCTCCATGACTCACCTCCACAAGATAGTTTACCCCCTCCCTCCTTCCCTCCTCTGGGAACGGTCACTCTGGGCATTAGGAGACTATCACCCATAATGTGGATTTAAAGATTCGACTGTTAACCGGTCTTTTTAAAGCTAATGAAGCTAAAACTGTGGACACATGTAGAGGAAAGTTGTTGTTTTTTTAGTCTGGGGAACAACATGATGTGCATTTTGTACATGTAAGATCTATTTATTGTCACAGAAAACACTTTAATTCTCTATAAAGCTCAAAATAATCCTCATTAATGCTCTAAATCGTCTCCTCGGCTCTTATTATTTGTCCAGTTTTCACCTCATCTTGTTTCCCTAAAAAGATTTAGTTTCTTTTTTGTAGTTTTAAGGTTGGAAAATGCATCTTATTCCACTTTGTGTTCTGTATTATTCTGTTGCAGCATCTTTAATTGAAGCTTTATGATCTTAATACTGAGTGAAATAATCAAAACATCCTTTTACGGCTGCACCAGTCCACCGAAATGAAATGTTCTTGATATCTTGTGGAACATTTTTATACACTTTAACCCCCCTGAAATTAACATAATTGTTATCTTTGGGATCTACAGAAGAATTTAATAAAGTGCAGAGGGTTGGAACAAACTGTGGTTGACTGTAAGGTCACAAATGATGCATCAGGGAGGGAAAAAAGTGTGCTGTATGTCTTTTCTTTTGTTTCCTTTCTTTTCTTTTTACATAAAAAAAGGAGCAGAGAGAATAAAACATGCTATAATATCTGCTGCCTTCTTAAAATAATCACATAAATAGTGGAGATGGATGGATGAACGGATGCACCTGCATGAATTTAAACACTCTACAAGCTGATATAACCAAAACTTAAGTGTTGAACTCTGAATAAAACACATAAATTGTCGTTTTCATCATGGATTAATCTGTCATAATGTTGTTATTAATTGAAAATATGTGTAGTTGCCAAAGCTTTAAACTTTAAACTATTTGTTTTGTCAGTTTAATGAGAGAAAAACTGATAATCTGTGAAGCTGAAACCAGACGATATTTAATATTAAGCTTGATAAATAACTTTAACTTCTCTATCCATCAATTAACTGATCAGTCAAGTCATTGTTTGCTTCACTGAGGAGGTTTCTGCGTGAAATTATGAACCTTTTATCTGCTTCTCCTTCTATGTGTCAGATGGTCAACAGCTCCCATAAAGTTGTAAGTGAGCTTCTAATTAAACTGAAGATCACTCAACATGACAAAACGATGCACAACAGAGAGAGAGAGAGAGACAGAGAGAGAAAAGACTGAGACTTTCCCCCCTTTGATGAGTCCATCAATTAGCATCACAACCAGCGCTCACGTGTCCTACCAGCGTAAAACCCGCACATTTGCAAATAATGACAAGCTCAACCACAATGAGGAACACGGAGGAAGAGAAAAGGGGGCACATTTTAACCAGATGCCGGGCAATAAATAACAAGCTCCATGGACCTCCAGCTGAGAGCGCGTAATTTACATTTTGGAGTGGCCCGGGCGGGCGGGGAGGAGGGGGAGGGAGGAGGGGGGGTCCCACGGGGCTGGAGCGTGTCTGCAGGGTCCTCACAGGAAACACAGAGGCTGCTGATTGTTCCTGACAAAACGCATCGTTTCGTTTGGGTCACTTTTTTTTTTAAAATGAAATGTAAATGTGGAGGAGCTCCGGCTACGGCGTGTGCAGGGGCCGCACACACACACACATATATAAACCCCCAGGAGGAGAGCAGAGGCAGGGACACTGATACCTGCACCCCAGAGAGAGAGAGAGAGAGAGCTGACATGCAGCCTGTTGCAGCCAAATTACCGCTGATTCACAGAACACCGTTTTCTGTGGAGGATATTCTGGATCCCACGAAATTTACAAGAAAAATAAGCCGTGCAGAGGAGGCAGCAGCTGCAGGTAAGAACCAAAACTCTCTCAAACTTTAAAAAAATAACAACCTGTTTGTGTAGCTGCTACAAATTTGAGGTATTTTTACTTGTTTTACAGACATTTCATCACATTTCAGAGGGAAATATTGTACTTTTTACTCCACTTATTTAGATTTTACATGCAAAATGATGCATTTTATAGATTATACTGTCCAAATATTAAGTAATTTCGTTCCAGCTACAACATTAAAGCTGTGATATTCAGCCTAATAATGCTCTTTAATCATTTATGTAACATTTGAATGCATGTGGAGTATTTCTTTATAGATTTAACTTTTCCCAGCTGTTGAATTTACCTGTACGAGTTTATGAACTGATTAACTCATGACTTTGCTTTCTTTTAGGAGCTTCTACTGTCAGAGATGAGCTCAGGGAGAAGCAGCATCCTCCAGCAGGTGGAAGCGCCGAGCATCCCGGGAAGCTTCAGGAGTCAAAGGTCAAAAGCCGGCGGATCCGCACCGCTTTCTCCCTGGAGCAGCTGCAGATCCTGGAGCACAGCTTCCAGAGGTGCCACTACCTGTCTGTGCTGGAGCGGCACGCCATCGCCTCGGCCCTCCGCCTCTCCGAGACTCAGGTCAAGATCTGGTTTCAGAACAGACGCACCAAGTGGAAGAAGGAGCGGCGGCTGGGGAGGGAGGCGGAGGAGGAGGAGCAGCATCAGCAGCAGCAGTACGGCTTCACGTCACATCCTGCCGTCTGCTCGTCTCTGAACTACAGTCCGCTTTACTGCCAGCAGCGCACGCCGCTCCAGCTGTTTGCACCTCTGTCTCTGGCGCCTTTTCACCGTTATTACACATGACGCACTGACGGACCAACATGTGCTGAAGCAAAACCAGCAAAATATGAGACTATTACAGGATAAATAATGGATAAAAGTGAAATATTTTCTAATGTAATTATGCTATAACTTATTTTGATAAACATTTTTATTGAACCTTTTTCTTGTTTGTTCTTTGCTGCTTAAAACATACTGAGAGTTTGTCTGTTTGAGCTTCATCACAAAATAAGAAGGTGAAGTTGACGATTTAACACCTTTAAATGAAAATACAAGCATGCATCTCTGATATTTTAATATTTATTCCTAAACTGTGCTTTGCCAATTTGTGGTCTTGTGGTGGGAAAATCTTCAGGTTTCCCAAAGATCCAAACTAAAATTAAACCGAGACTTCGTCCATGGATGAAAAACCTGATGCAAAAATCATAAAACATCCTTTTATATACCTTTAATAACTCCTCCTAGTCTGGCCTCCTCCTCCTAGTTTCACCAATTCTCAGGTTTTTTTCTTCCACTGTTGCTTTAAATCTCCCTCCTCCATCACTTCCAGTAAAAACTCCTCGCACCGTGACATCATTCGTGACCTTGAACACAACACCTCTGGCAAAGATCCAAATATGATTCAGTTTTAGAAACAATAGTGTGTCACACCTCTCTGAAACTGACAACAAAGAAGGAGAGTGGCTTTTAATTATCAAAAGTTAGAGGCAAGTCATTCAAACGTGGCGATCGCTGACCCGTACGTGACTCTAAATGACATCACTCTGCACGCCGTCCCCACCCTGACACAAATTATTCTTCCGCAGCCTCGAGGTGACGTCACGCAGCTTCGTGCTCAATCACAGGGATGTATTTATGATGTAAGATTATGACTCTGGTCAATGTTTTTGATTGTTGAAAGTCACGACAGCAACGATAGACACACGTTCATGTTATGATCTGATGAGGTTAAAGGAACCTAACAGAGTGTTTCAGGGTCATTTCTGCCTATTTGGTGAATAAACAGAAACAAAAAAAAACAGACTTTTTTGATCCTGGTAGAGTATATTGTATGTTTCTTAAACCAGTGTGTCATATTTATAATGATTTATGATTGTATGAACAGCATTTTGTAAAGTGTAAGCAGGGAGTAGGAGATATAAATACAGGTATATTCTGTTTCTTATACTTTTCTTATTTCACATGCAAAGACAGAGTGTGACACCCATCTCAGTTTTTATGACTAAAAAGTAAATAAATAAGTAAGTAAGTAAGTAAGTAAGTAAAACTTTATTTATATAGCACCTTTTTTTAAACACAGTGCTTCACAGTAACATTCACAGGACACAAAAAACTATGAAAGACACATTCAGGAACACACAAACAGACATACGAACACGGCAAGCATACAGACATCAACCAGAGCACACATCAGAAATCATGAGATGTTCAGAGAAAGCTTGACTAAGTCAACAGATTCAGCTGATCTGATGGAAATGGGGAGATTGTTCCAGAGTTTGGGTGCAGGGTCGCCTTTGGTTTTCAGTTTGGTACGTATGGTGGAGTATGGGCTCAGTAGTTTGGATATATATGCAGGGGCTAAACCGTGTAAAGCCTTATAGGTGATGAGGAGAATCTTAAAGTCAATTCTGAACTTCACTGGTAGCCAATGCAATGAGGCTAAAACAGGAGTGATGTGGGATCTATGGCTAGTCCTAGTTAGTAGAGTCTAGCTGCTGCATTTTGTATAAGCTGGAGGTGTGACAGGTCAGCTCGGCTAAGGCAGGTGAAGAGTGAGTTACAGTAATCAAGACGGGAGAAGATGAAAGCATGGATGACATGTTCTAGGTCAGATGCTGACAGTAACGGTCTGATTTTTGTGATGTTCCTAAGAAAGAAGCAAGTTTGAATCATTTCATTGACATGATGTTCAAATTTCAACTTATTAAGATCAAATATAACTCCTAGATTCCTGGCCTTAATTTTGACGAAGGGGGCAAGTGGGCCAATTTGCTGAGTGGCCAAAAATGAGGAGCTCAGTTTTGTCAGAATCTAACTGAAGGAAGTTGACTGACATCCAGTCTTTTATCGCAGCTGAACAGTTGTGAAGAGTGTTCAGGTTGCTAAAATCATCTGGCCTTACAGAGAAATAGAGCTGAGCAGCTGATTCCTGAAACTTCAAACTAGAAAATGAAGAGTCACATGAGACTAAGAGTGAAACACAGCAGCTATCGGATGTTTCTTAACGTGTGTGTGTGTGTGTGTGTGTGTGTGTGTGTGTGTGTTGTCTATATAAACACTGACCCTGTTAGGACCGGTAGTCCTCATGGGAACCAAAATCTGGTCCTAACAAGACAGAACATAATTTCTGAGGTTCTGGTCAGGCTGTCCACGATGAATAGAAGTGAATGAGTCATTGCAATGCTCTAACAAGGATAGCCGTGCAAACTAAGTGTGTGTTTGTGTGTGTGTGTGTGTGTGTGTGTGTGTGTGTGTGTGTGTGTGTGTGTGTGTGTAGGAGAGACAGAAATGACCAGATGGTCTTAAGTGGACATCCCACCTGGTTCAAACTCCTTCCAACACTTTTTTCATTTATTTTTTTGGCCAAGTTAAACTCGTACTAAAAGCTTTTCAAAAAGAACAATCTCTCTGCTTTAATCTTTGTTCTCGAAGTCTCTCTCTCTCTTACACACACACACACACACACACACACACACACACACACACACACACACACACACGCATGCAAACACAAGCCTGAGCACATCTGTATGTAATTTAGCACATAATCTTATCCTCAGATGTCAGAGGAATCTCAGCTCTCTAACATGTCCATCCATTATGGTGGATAAGACAAATCAGAGAAGTATTTAGTTTTAATAAATCATTAAAAAAAAACAAAAAAAAATCCACAGTAGTATTATGGCATCAGATGAGGGTCATTCATATTTTGAGATTGTGAAAGTTTTGCAGCTGTAGAAATATTTTGTTCACAGTTATAATCTGCACACGTGTCGACATGTAGAAGGAAAACCGGTCGCTCGGCTGTGTTACGTACTGCTGATCTGCTTTAGCGTGTTTGATTAAATAACGTAAGCGTCGCTATGGCAACCTTAAAACCTGCCGCTGAGGAAAAACTGAGCCCTGAGCTCGACGTATCCCCAGACGGATCAGCGGTTGACGTAAGTGTAACGATTGTAATGCGTTCGAGCTGCCATCGATGATGTCGAAGCTTCGTTTCTAACATCTTTTTTAATATATCCAGTCTTCGCCTTGCGCCAATAAGTGTGCGGTTGCTAAATACATCAGTGAGAAGCAGGACTGTATTAGCAGCTGCTGACCCGGAGCTCTCAGCTTTCTCCGTACTCCGGACCAGCACGCTTCAACAACATCGGAGGAAGCAACAACACCTGCGCTGCACGCGGAGCAGGAACTGGCTGGTAAAAGAAAAAAGGCAGTTTCAATAAAACTTCTTGTGACATGCAGGGCAGGAATTATACCACGACCAAACGGTCAGTGCCGTGGATGCCCTGCAGTGTGGCCGTAATGCTCTTTAAAGATGTAAATACCCACACGGCCAGTTTTGCTGCCCTGTTTTAAACTGGCTGTTGTGCCCTTTTCAGATTTCCTCATTTAAAACTACGTGAAAGCAAATAAACAGACTGAATATTACCCAGTGTCTCTGTCATCACGCTGGATATCAACAGTAGTGGAAGATTTCCTTCCGCAAATTAACGTTATATGTGTAACGTCAACATTAACAGCTAGCCTGCTAGCTTACATTAGCAACCAGCTAACATTATGTGATAAGCACAGGCAGCAAAGAAGTAATACACGTTGTGTTTTAAGTTCAGTCACAGACTCTCAGAAGTGGTCAAACATTATTCTCTCTAGCAGTTAGTATTTATAAGACTGCTTATGTCAGCTGTCTGTGACGGTTTTAACTCATCTGGCAGTTTGATATTTTCTGTCTCTGCAGTCTGAAGACGCTTTTGGACTCGTTTTCACTCGTCATGAATTTATTTCCTTCGTGGCAGAAAATACGTTACACGGTCCCTCGACAACTGCTGCAGGTTAAACTGGACTAACAAAACAGTTTTAGTGCTGACATACAAATTATAAACAAACTAAAGACACTCGCTAACTTAGCAACATTAATGCTACAAACAACCTGCAATGCTAAACTCTGCGTTGAAGTCGGTTTCACATCGGTACTAACATTAAATCCACTGACAAGTTTCTCAGTGTGTTTTGACTTCGAACATTTGCTCTCACTTTGCGGTTAAAAAAATATCGGGATATATATCGTATATCGATATTCAGCCTAAATATATCGCAATATGACTTTTGGTCCATATCGCCCAGCCCTATACTCAAGGAGGCCAAAGACTACACTTTTTTCCCCCCAATTTATTCATTTATTTGCACAGTAAAACAAAGCAGCATGAATACAAACAATAAAAGAAGGAAGAAATTGTGCCGGTGAGACCAGGAGGGAGTCTAACCTCATTACGCTTTATAAGCAAATACAAAAAGGCAAAAATAAGCAAACAAGCAGCCGTAGAATCAAAAAGCAAACATAAAGCAGGCGGCAAGCAAAGACGTTTGGCCCTGGTGATGCAAACTGGCTCCACAGCGCTCCCTGTGACATTTCAAGCAAGCAGCAGCAGGTAAAATAGCAGACAGCTGCAGTCAGGAGACAATGACCTTCGACCTTCGCTGTGGTGCGAGAGCCCGATCATCGCTGCTTTCAGCTTTAATATTATAAATGTTTTTCTTTCTTCATTTTATTAGTTGTTCCACATGTCTTTGTCATTTCAATCTCATTTTTAAAATGCTGTTTGTTTTTAGGGTGACTGTAACATCTGTCCAGCCTCTTGGCGATCTCTGGCCGTCCCTGTTAAATAAACAAACAAACAAATAAATAAAATGAATCTACATCGGCCGTTCTCGACCGCTCAGGAGCCACTGTAGACACACAGAGATCAGGAGGAGGTGTGACATGCATGAAAATGTCTCGCTGACTCTGCCAGGACTTTCTGTTTGTGTTTTTTGTTCTTCAGGGTTTCCTGTGTTACACTTCTGTTGTCCATCCGTCCTCTCGGTCGTATGGTTTTTGCTTGTTGATGTGATTCGTGTGATGGGTTTGGAGGAACCGCTCTTGTCGGGTTAGTTAGGGTGTCGTGCACTTCGGTTTGTGATCGTGGTTGTTCTTGGACGGTTGCGTTGAGAGGTTTGTGTGTTTTCTTTGGAGGGGAGGTTTCAGTTTGTTCTGTGTTTCCCTGCTGTGTTCCTGCAGTTCCTCCCTGTCCTGTTTTTCTCTCTCCATACCTGCCTCTGAATCTAGACTAATCAAGTCTGATCTGCTCCTTGTGTTCCCGTTTCATGGCCTCCACCTCTCCTCAGACTTCTCCACCCTTCTCCCCACCTGCACCTCGTCTCCTCATCACCTCGGTTAGGCTGCGTTTACACTGAGTGACCCAATTCTGATTTTTCTGCTCACACGTGGCGCAGATTATTTTAAATATGTAAACAGGAAAAAAAGCACATGGAATCAGATCCGTTTAATCATCTAAACGGACAGATATTCCACATCATTGAAAATGTGACCATCTTATACTTTTTCACCTTTTAATGACTTACAATGTTATTTTCATGTGCACAACTGAAAAAAGAAACCAAACAAATTGTTTACTTCTGTTTCCAAACCTTCATTTATTCAGGCAGGTTGATCTAAGTGTTTGTTGGATTGTTTGATTAAACATGTCAATCTGTTAGGTGAAAAAAAACTGTACACAGAAACAATAGTAAAGTGGCAAGATGCAGTATTTATTCACAAAAATGAGGATTAATATTAACCAGCAATTATAGGAAGAGGAAGCAACTTAAGCTCAGGAGAAGAACCCTGCTCTAACTAGAAAAGAAGAGTCTTGCTTTATCTACAGAATGAAAAAAAAAGACAATGCTAATGCTCCCACAACAGGAGCAAAGAAAGGCAGAGAACCCCTACAATGCTTCCAGAAAGTCAGCCCGTTACACAGAGCTACATCTAAAGTACTGATAGAGGTTTCAGTAGCACCAGCCCACCCTGCAGCTCAGCAGCAAAATGGCCGAAACACTGGTTCAAGGGGGGGTTGATATACAGCTTCACTGATGAGTGAACGCAGGTCAGGTGCAGGCAATCCATTCACAGGGGAAGGGTGTGGCAGCCCTGAAACACACAGAGAAACTCTTCCCAAAGAAAAAGAGGCGGAGAGAAAAGTCAGTGGCCGTAACACACTCAAACAAAAAACTTGAAGAAGTTTAAAAAAATCAGCAGGAGACAAAAAGTCTGAGCAGCAAAGTTGAACTTTTAATGTCAACAATTAAAAGGAGAACAGGTACAATGTCAAAAGGAAACGCCAAACATGTTCTGATTAGTTTTCGAACGAGGCGTGGCTTATATACGTTTGGCCTGCTCTGGTCATGCAAGTACACACAGATTAAAATTGTTAAAATATGAATTAAAGGTGTTTTACCTTAAAAATCAGTGTTTCTCCACCATGTTGGGCGAGCAGCAGACTTCCTGGAGGGGCTGTTAGCTGAGCTGCTGCTAACGTTTGCCCAGTTTATTCTCTGATAACTTAAGATCCAGACGTCCAATGACTAAAATCCTTCTTGCGGCTAAATGATCAAGTTAAAAACCAGCTAAATTTATCATGAAAATGTGGCTTCAAACTGAATAAAAGTCCATTTCTAACAGTTTGTGTGGAACGAGCACAACAAAGCCCATGTATTATCTTGTATGTGTGTAAGTTACTCTTTGCTAGACGCCATTGTAGCGGACAAACACGGCGCCGACGCATGCATCTTGTGCACTATACTCTTTGGTAGAGGAGGTATGACGCCATTGACAGGCCACCAAATGAAACGGTCCGTTACTTTGATTAAAATGACAGATTTCTCTGGGTTTGAAAACTGTTGGAAACATTTGGGATAATGTAAGAACACAACTCAACAACATATAGAACATAGGTCTAGACCTGAGTGACAACAACCTGAAGGTTTCAGGAGAGAAGCTTCTGTCTGGTCTAGTTGTTTTTACACCTTTTAATGATGAATAATTACAGATTAGAGCTTTAAGCAAATGTAAACAGGCGGTCAGAGAAATCGGATTTAGGAAGAAAATCAGAAGTGGGCATCAAGACATGCAGCGTAAATGCGACACGAGTTTATAAATCCTGGTTTTTTGATCAGTCTTTATTGGATCTTTTGTTCTGTTGTTGTCTCTCTCTTCTGTTTGCCTTTTGTGTTTTTGCTGCTCACTCTAAATAAAGAGTTTCCCCTTCGGCCTCTGCGTTTGGGTCCATTCCTGCTCCTCGTCGTGACAAGAGGTGGTCGTTACCCTCAAAGTCATACATACATAACAATTATGAACATTGTTCATCCGGTTAATCTGTTTGGCGTGAGCGTCAGCTCTGGTCGAACTGTCGATGCTGCTTTCAAAGCAACATCTGTATATTATTAATGTTTCCAAACAGTAATTTCCCTTTTTTTCTCTCTCTCTTGGCATGTAAGGATTCAATATGTGGTTTCTTTGGGGTTTTTAATTTTATTTATTTCCAGAGAGACAGAAGATGCTCCTCCGTCAGACCACCAGTGAAGGATCCTCAGTGACCACAAACTGCATATCTGCCACATTACACATTTACATTTATAACTCATAATCCAACCTTCTGTTTATATTTATTCTTCAGCCAAATTATTACAAGTCTTATAAAGTCATAATTCATTTTTTTTTATAGCTTGTTAAAGACTGCATGTGATGATTAACTGTTGACAATTGCTAATAGTTTATGCTACAATGATTTATTTTATTTTATTGTGAAAGAAACGATAGCACAATAAATATTACATAGCAAATAAAACATTCATACATAACATTTTTACAGTATAAAACACCACCAAACTATTTACAGTTGAAATAAATGGAAGTTACATCCTCACACAGATGAAACTGCTTTCTGTGACACTCTGGATATCAAACTCATCATCTTATACATACTGTCTGTTATCCTCCGTCGTGTCTGGCAGGTCAGCTCATCCCTCCATATATGAGCCTCCATATGCAGCAGCTTTTGGATTGTCTCTAGTCGTCGGTTGTAGCATTTCCTTTCCACAGCTGTTGGTATTTCCCTTCATTTCTGACCAACACACTGAGCAGGATCCCGGTCTGGCTCGGACTATGTTGGCGCCCCCAGGCAAGGTTTTAGATTGGAGCCCAACCTCCAGTCCGAGAACTTCAGATATGAATTCATACTAAAAAAAAAAAAATCAGCTGCCCCGATGGTTCCTCCAGCCCAGACAAAGTCCTCCCAGTCGTCCAGACAACAAGGCAAGGTGACATTCAACGAGTGTTTGGTGGCTGTGGTGTGCTTTGGAGAATAAGTCAAAGTTAATAGAAAAAGACAGAAAAACATTAAGGAAGGAGAACATGTAGGCCATATATTTCCAAATAACCTCACTACCGGCTCATTTGGTGCCCCCTCCCTCATTTGGTGCCCTTGGTGGCCGCCTAAGTGGCCTTCGCCGACTCGTAGAAACATCCACAGCGATTAATTCACCATCGGCTGAACCTTTGCCAATAAACAGAATAAGATTGCTGCTAATTTACTGGCTTACTGTCACCTTACTATCAACCTTACCTAAGCTAATAGCTAATGCTAGCTTTATCTTAGTAAGCAAATTGATATGAACCTGATCTTGTTAAGACTACTAGAAGAACGAAGCTTCTGTAATCCCGCAGGAGCGAGACTGTCCTTAATTCACAAAATTGTAAATGCAAAGAAGATGTTTAACTGTGTAATTACAGAACATCATATTTGGCATATCAACCAACTAATCGACTAGTCGACCAGCAGACTGCAGCCCTATAACATACTAAAGGTATATTACTGTTCTGTTCTGGGTAAATAAAGCAGCCTTCCTGACCTTGAAAATATACATTTGGACAACTGTGTTGCTTTAAAATTAAATGTTTACTGTTAATATCTGCAGCATCCTCAAGTACAATTAAACCCACCTGCAGGTTGCAGGAGAGCTCAAACAGTCGTCCAACTTTAAAATACAGGACCTGCAGGAAGGTGAATGCAATGCAACCATCTCCCCTCTGATTGATGAATCAGAATCAGCTGTAAAAACAGGGTCAAAGTTCATACTTATGACTTCTAGCTTATAACTTTAGTGTCACATAAACTGGTAGGGACTTTTTGTGTGTCTTTCTCTCACTGTTGGAAATATTCATGCACAAATTTTTAATAACACACGACACAAAAATATTTTGCAAATTACATCTGTGTGCACTAAACTTTTTGACACATGCACAAAGTATTTCTACAGCTGCAAAACTTCATCACGCATTCACAAACCATTTCACAAGTGCCTCAATATTAATGACAGAATGGAAAAAACCAAAGAAGTCATCAAATGTCACAGGAGAAAAACAGCACATTTTGCATTATATTGTCCACAGTTTGCCACAAATTATGAAATTTATTAACTCAAAATGTAGCATCCAAACTAAACTTTTAAGAGGATGAAATGTCAAGTTTTATCAGCTGCTGTTGGGATTTTTTTTTTTTTCCTGGCAGGCTGGTTAAACGAAACAAATCTGAAACCACCTTCATCAATGAAGTATTGGAAACAGATGGAGGCAAAACAAAGTGGACGAAACGGGAGATAAAGGTCACCATTGTCTCTCACGCACATGTGCACAAACACAAACAAACCTCCTCAAAAAAAAACCCAACAAACCCCCAAAAATAACGAGAGCGAGCAGAGAAATGAGTCAACATCTAGTGGATTTTTCCATGAAGCATGTGTGATAGACCTCGAATGATCTGGCTGACGAGTGACTCACGTAGTGGTAATTAAGATCATAAAACCACAAACAACACGAGCGACCAATGTCTCAAAGGTTATCTGATCAGATCTTATTCTTAATTGATTGACAAGAGTGACGTTAGCAGTGAAATATTATAATAGTATAAAAGCCTGAAGGTGACGTTAATCATTTCAGTCAATGTTCAAGCTGGTTCCAGCATCACCAAGCAGAAGATCTGCTGCTTATTTCTGTTGTTATATCATCGTAAACTCAATTCAAGTAATTTCAATTTTATTTATAAATCACCAAATGACAATAGAAGTTATTTCTGGTCACATAGAGAAAGTCTTTCATTTACAGAGACCCAACATGAGCAAGCACGTGGTGACAGCGGCGAGGAAAAACTCCCCATGAATACTTTACTGAATGGTTTGAGGGTTTTTTTTACTGTAGGTTGAACAAAACCAGACATTCAAGATGTTTTTGGGCTCTGGGAAACTGTGATGGGTACTTTTTTATTTGCTATTTTCTGTCCCTTTATAGACAGAAAAAATCGAGAAAATAATCATTAGTTGCAAATGTTTTGCTGTCAGTCCAAATCATGTTCTTCTCCTCTTGAATATCTTCAGAATATAAAGTTTTACTCTTATGGTGAATTCTCTTAAACTCTGTTATTACACAAAAAAAGTTAGAGCACACAGAGAAAACCACAACTAAAATATAAAAAGGCTACTTGTGTCATGTTTTATGTCATTACACACATGTCTGAGCTAACCACAGACACACATGGACTCACTTCTGTTGAGCCATGACCTTTAACCTGCAACAGTTTGGGGGTGCTTATGGTGTTCATTGATTAAAAGCCGCTGAAAAAACAGAAACATTAAACGAACAACGATGTTAGTTTTACAAGAAACTCCCGTCATGTCAGCGTGATTCTGAATGAAGTTTTCTTGCCTCTGAAGCGGATCCCGATCTTCTCTGTTGGATAGAAATTTCAACTTCATGGTGGCGCTAGAGGAAAAGTCAGAGGATCACCAAAATCAGCAGGATTCATCCTCTTGAGGATATAAACATCTGCACCAAATTTCATTCCAATCCGTGTTATTGTTGTTGAGATATTTCAGTCTGAACCAAAAAAGAGGTGTGCTGACATTGCCATCCATGGAGCCACAACGCTAACACAGCAAAATAAAAAAAACTGTCTATCATCTGACGGAGGCGAGATGATCCGGCAAAGTGTCTCTGTTGACTTTAGAGCATGACTCAGTTCCCTCACTCAGGAATAAATACATCAATCCTCAACATCTGTTCACAGTTTTTCAGATTGAGGTAATGCTTTTTTTTTTTTTTTGACCCTCCGGTGACCGATATGAAGATCTGTTACGTAATACAACTTCTTCATCTAAATATGACTTTTTTACAATCTCACTCAAGACAGTTGTGTTCATAGCTCAGACGGTTTAAACTTTACATACATGTTTTACAGGCCTCTTTTAGTGAATAAAATTTATTGGAGTCCCGGAACACACTTGATGATTTAAAGCCTACATTTGGCCGTGACGCGTGGCTCTTTTTTTTTTTTTTTTTTAAAGATCTTGGAGAGTCTCGCGCTGGCTTTGACTGTCGGGACATGTCAAATCTCTTGCCTCTAAACTGAGTGTCAGACCAGTCGGAGCCGTTTCAACGGCCTATCAAGCGTGTAAGATGTCTCTTTTTTTGTTTTTACGACCGGATTCTGGACAAATCTGAAGGTGACGTTTGCATCCTGAGCTGGTAGAAAATACAAATTCTTACAAATAATCTGCTAAAGTGAGTCTTTCGAGGAGTTTACTTTACATATTCTAAAACAAATTGATCCCACTTGCTTTTAAAAAGTTGGAAACCTGTAAAAATTTTAAGCTAAAACAGTTCAAAAACACTTTTTTTAAGCACATAAAAAACTACTTGATTCCCTCCATATCAGTGATATTCACAAACCTTCTCGTCTAAAGTAAATTTTCCAACTCTGCTGTCTAAAAACGTCTACATTGTTCCGCTCTTTCCCGTCTCACATTTACAGAAACGTCTCAACAATGGAACAGATTTCTTCCGTTGTTGAGATGTTGTTTAGTTATTTGTATTATTACAAAAGTCAGTGGAATTTTAAAGTAAGTTTTCCTACTTCTGGAACAAAACTCAGAAGTTCCAGTTTCATTCGGCTCTCTGTGTCTGTAAGCTACAGGTCACACCAGACCCAGTAAGGCTGTACTGACAAAAAAAAAACCCTGGATGTGTTGAATTGGGGGAAAATCTTGAATAAAAATGACCTTCATGTGAGAGAGAACGTGTTGTTTCTTCTTTTAAACGTTACATCGTCACTGTTTAAATGACTGAAGTTTTACACAGCTGAATAAGGTGTTGCTGTATTTTTCCTCCACATTGTTTACAACCTCATTTTCACTCCTTTATGTCTCGAGTTTGTTCATTTTTCCATTTTCACTTGAGCATCTAGCACAGAGCTGCAACGATTAGCTGATTAATCGATCAGTCGATGGATAGAACACCAACTATTTGCATAACTGATTGATTGTTTTGAGTCATTTACCAGGAAAAAAATGTTAAAATTTTCTGATTCCAGCTTTTTAAATGTGACAATAAACTGCTGGTCTGGATGAAAGAAGGTTGCATTTTGGACTTTGGGAAACAGTGATCCACATTTTCTGGCATTTTACAGACCAAACAACTAATCAAGAGAATAATCAGCTGATTAATTGATAATCAAAACAACCTTTAGTTGTAGCTCTAGTCAACTAGGAGGAGAGAAGAGTTGTTAAAGTCTCTTTTTCTGTTCTGAAAACAGCCCCAAGCTGTTTGAATGTGTTTCAGTCCAGGTTCTGTTTTCTATCTTTTCATTTCCTCACTGTTTCATTCGCTGTGGTTGAGCAGAAATCCTTCTCTGGTCCTGCAGAACGTCTGTGAACAACTGCAAACCAGAGTAAAACGTCTTTCTTTGATTTTGTTTCTTTCTTTCTTTTCTTTTCTTTTCTTTCCTTCCTCCCTCCCTCGCAGGAATGTCACATGTGGCAGACGCTCCTCCCCTCCGCTCAAAGATGGGTGAGGGGAAAAGGGGGTGAAGGGCCATGAGGGAGAGATGTGAGTGAGGAGGAGGAGGGAGCAGGACAAGGCAGGGGAGGTGTGCTGCTTTGCTGTTGCTGCATTTCTCCGCTCCAGCACGACCAGGAGGCTGCTTTAAAACTTCCAGTCCTTCGCGTTTTCCTTCCCCCTCTCTGTTCTGTCTCTCCATCAGGGAGGAGGAAGCTCGCTAGACCTCCACGAGCTCATCCTTTTTGTTTCTCTCTCCATCCCCTTTTCATTCCTTCAGGAGACTCCTCAAAGTCTGGTGACCCAAGACATCTGTGCATCTGCAGGTCAGATGTTGGTTACTGTGAGTGCTCTTTAAAAAGGACTTTTTTTTTTTTTTTTTTTTTTACAGCTATTCCTGGAGTACGTCTGGTCTGTTTGTGTGTTTCCACTGGAGAAATGAGGGCTGAAGTCCTTGTCGTCTGGGTGGCTTTGACCCTGTGCTGCGTCCTCGTCCGCGCCGGCGAAGATGCACGAGAGAGCGGACTCTCCAGAGGACGAGTTCAGGTGAGAGGAACCAGAGGACTGGTCAAGCACCGGAGACAAGGGGAGGAAGGGGAAGCTGAAATGTCAGACGAGCCTGCTGCGGCTGCGGCAGTGGAAGAGGAGAGGACGAAACCGAAGAAGAAGAAAACACCTGAGGAAATTGAGGCAGGTAAGAAGGAGCCGCGATATATGACTGAGATTCACAGCTGTCAGCACAGATGTTTTCACTGAATCCATCCGCAGAGTCTGCAGCTCAGATCGGCTCGATTAATTTATCTTGACCTTTCGTACCTTCTACTCCTCTCTGAGCTCGCAGCCTGCAGCCAAGACACTGAAGATACACACACACACACACACACACACACACATGAAAGGCTGCAATCAGTCTTCAAGTCCGCTAAAACATTTGGTTTGGACCGAGAACGACTGTTATCTAGTGTTCTGCCTCCAGCTTTCTCTCTGAACACGTCCAGAGGATACTGTTTGTTTACCTCTTTATGTTTCATTTGATTAAAGTATCACAGTGACTCAAGATGACTGAGCAGGAAACTTGCAGTGATTCAGCTGCAAGTCTGACATTTTCTTGGCAGCCTGTCCAAAACCGCTGCTTATATGACCTGCTTTCTCTGCCAGGAACACAGGTCATGTACAAAACTCTAAAACTTTTAGCAGCTTTGTTTTGTCAAGCACGACCATCAGAATTTTTTTTTTATATATATATATAAATTGTCAGAGTGGCGTCCACGCTTCAGTAAAGTCAGCAAGAAAGGCACATCTGTGAAAAATACAAAAGTATGAGCAACAGCAGAAATATTTCCACTACGATTTTCCATGAGTGAGCGGACAGGATTTACGAGAGGGCCCAGTTTCAGTAGCGTTGATGCAACGGCGCTGATGTTCTGAACTTTTCCGCTGCTTGAAGCAAAACCACAAACCCTCGCAGCCAGAGTTTTCATGTGTGGCTGATCGGGGGTTACATAAAAACCCATAATTAACTAAACCTAAGATCCAAAACAATTTTACATCCCTCCAAGCTTTGTTTATTCGGGGGAACTCTTTGCTGAATGTGCAAAAATCTTTATCAGCCCTGTTTTACTGTTTCATTGTTTTACATTCACGGTTTTTGGACATTAATCATTGTCTTTTTCTGCACTGATTTTTGGAGCCTATTAAGCACATGAATGTTATCTTTTGTTTACTTCTGGTAACATTTACAGCAGGCATGGCCAGATTAACTTGTTTAAGTTCAGTGAACACAGCAGATTATATACAGCAGACTCTTTACATGCCCAGAACACCAAAAAATAAAACAACCAGTTCTCCTTTGCAAGAATAATACCAGCTGCCCTCGCTGTTTCTGTGTTTCAATAGGTTTCTAGTATTTTAATTGAGCACAGATTTATTTGGGGATATGCACCATGTGAGCAGAATATAAACTAAAACGATTAAAGGGGACGTATCGTTCACATTTCCTGGTATGTATTTATTATTCTGGAGCTTTACTGGAATATCTTTACATGATTTCCAGTTAAAAACTCCTTATTTATCTTCTACTGGTCCTTTATGCAGCCCCTCAGTTCAGCCTCTGTCTGAAACAGGAAGTTTTAGCTCCTGTCTCTTTAAGGCCCCGCCTCCTGATGAGCCTGCTCTGTTCTGATTGGTCAGCTTTCAGGAAGCTTCCTCCAGCTCCAGAGGCTATGTAAACAAACTATAGTAGCAGGATTTCACTTCTTCTTTTTCTCATTCTTTACTCCAAATGTCAGTTTCAATACATCTGAACATGTTCGAGCCAAAATCAGGTCCAAAACATCCTGAGCAACAAAGATTAGGCTCACAGATTGGACGCCATTTGTAAAAAGAAGCATCAGGGAAACCTGGGCTTTGTCTTACAGGGAGCATTTTACAAACATCCACCTCATGTTTTGTAACTTTGACCATGTTTAACCTCACAACAACACAGGGCAGATTGAAGGAAAGGGCCACAAGATTAAAGGATAATGCACGGCCCGTCTTTGTCTGGTGCAAGTTTCACAACAAATTCGTTGTTATTTACAGTAAATTACCAAGAACCAATTGGCACACTCGGACTACTGGGGCCCAAGGAGTCAGGCTTTGCCCAGTTTTATGTTACCATCACATTACATCAATAGACAAATAAACCATTTGCAGGAATAATTGTTACACAACAGGAAAAGCTTTGAAGTCATATCTGAAACATTAAAGTAATTCTTTTTTAAAAAAAAAAACATTCCTTCACTCTAATCTTATGTGGTATGATGTTATTTCTCAGTATGGTCAAAGAAATGCCAAGAAGAGGTGACTGAGTGTAATAAAGAGTACCTCCCACTACTCCTCCCCCCTCGAAACAGCGAGGGTGAGTAATGAATTGGCTGTGAGGGATTGTTGTGTTTAAGGACTGGTGGAACATCAGGAAACATGTCTAGCAGAGGAAAACAAGCAGCCTTCTGTGTGTGCGTTGGAGTCCAACGACGGTTGTATAACGAGGGTGGATTAAAAACAACGAAGCCTTAAACCCTTTTGAAGATCTCCCCTCTGTAATATTCCATGTAGCTCAATGTGAAACCACCTATTTCATACTTTAAAGTTCTTTAGCAGTTTCTCATCAGGCGCTTTAAGGGGGAGTAACTCAACACCTCTGCATTACTCCTGTGTGTCTAGTTACACGCTGAGCTGATTGAAGATTAAACAGCTTGAGTCTGAAGGCTCTGTCGTCCGTCCATCCATCATACAGATGTGTGGTTTGACCATGTGACACACAGGAACGTTTTCTGCCTCTGCCGGCAGTAATCAGCAGGAACAAAATCATTTGTCAGTGTCTTTTCCAAAGCCGTCACACATCACTGTTAAAGAATAATGATGATGTTTTATGATGTGACGATGCTGTGGTTGATGTCTGGTTAGGTTTAAGGGAAGAACATTGTTTGGGTTTATCACTATGTTAAGGTTAGAGAAACAAGTGGTGTGGGTTAAAATTACTAGACCACCTTCATGGCTACAATAATAGATCCGGCGGTGCCGCGAATCACTGCGGGTCAGTGCGGATTTGTGGGCGTCACGTTGTAAACTTTTAATCCTCCCAGTCCAGAAGGTGGCGGTAATGTGTATGAAAGTCGTTCGCCAACTGCCATCAAACAACGAAAGAGACAAAAAAAAAGAAGAAGCGCTCATATAAGTTTGTGGAATTACTCACAGCGTCTATCATCTTCGTAATAAAGTAACATCAATCATCTTCGGTCCAAAGCAGAGCGCTGAGATGCTACAATGCAACATGCTAAATAAACAACGTTCCTCTTCCTTTCGTCTTTTCGTTTTCCTTTCTAATCGCCGACCTACATGGTTGGCCACCGCAGCGTGACGTCAGGTTTTGGTTTTCCAAAAGTTTACTCCGGCTCAACTTTTCCGGCCGCAGTTCGGGGACGATTGTAGTTACGCTTTTTTAAAAACTGTCCCGACTCGCGGGTGGAAACAAGAAACGAACAGTGTTCTCTTGTGGTTAAGTCCACTGTGGGGTTAATGCCTCCATTCACCCTCCTCCTCTTAATGAGGACATCTGTCCACTATATATATACACATCACCTGAACTGCACCACTGCTCCAGGTCACAATTAGTACGACCACTAGATGGCGTCTGTCGCTCAAACATAACTATAGTTCGTAATATCAGTCGTCCAAATCCAACCTAGGTCAACAGTAGGTTGTTGTGTTGTTTTTCTTTGGAGGAATGTAACTTATAACATGTAATAAATCACCTATCATGTCCCAGGTTTTAATGCAGCTTGGCAACAAACTACAGTATATTTGCAGCAACCTACAGATTAGAAACACACTTGGGTTGAGCTAAAATAACCAATATATCACCAACTAACTATAACTTTTGGTGCTCAGCAGTAAACATATCTTAATCAAGGTGTCTACATATCTGAATAAACTTCAGTTGTTATGTGCTTTAGATAGATCATTAATTAAAAAATGCAAGGTGTAGGTAAAGATCAGGCTGGACTAACATTCACTGATGTCATCCAGAAATGGTTTTTAGACTCGAAAGCAGCAGTTATATGAAAATAATGTTTAAACACCAGTAATTCAAACTTTCAGCTGCTGCTACTAGTTTAATGTGAGCAAAAATTAAACATAGTCAGTAACCGGGAAGCCAGACGCACGAATGTAGTTCTATTTTCTGAGTATGATGTTACTGACCTTTTGGTTTGATTCAACAGAGGATGAACGTTAATTATATGATGTCGATGGTTGCATCTGTCCCTCCATTACTGCGGCGGTGAAAATGAAAATACTGTATTTTACCATCACATGTCACAGCAGCCTGCTGTTAATGTCTGTTCTTTGTTTTGGCTCCAAAAAGCATCAAAATTACATCATTTTACCATCTTTTGAAAGAACAGTACCCTACTGTTAGAATATTGGCTGTGTTTTTACTGTGATTTATCGCAGTGTGATTAAAGTCATCCTGGGTTATAACTTTTATTGTACTTGTGTCTTTGAGTAAGCTGGCAAATGAAACTTGAAATGTACACTAGAGAAACTGATAAAGATAAGTTTGGATTAAGCTTGCCAATTAATTTTGGATCTGTACCAGGTTTGGCTATGAGAGTGATGATCTCTTGCTTCATAGGAGTTGGAGGAATGTGAGTTCAAGATATTTCTTTTAACATGTGGAAAATAAGGTATTTAAGATATTCTTCAAAATGCCTGTAGAAATTACTTGTTAGACCATCCGAACCTGGAGTTTGTCTAAAGGATGAGCATTTCTCTTGCCCACTTTAGGGATTCATGCCTTTAATGTGCTCAAATAAAGCATCAGCATCGATACACAGTAAGCAGAAGAGTACAGTTTAATGTAGAATTTGGATATTTCCTTAGAAATCTTGTCAGGGTCCGTACATTGTTGATTACTGATCAGCAGTATCTTTACAACATTCTTCTCTTGTCTCTTTTTAACCAATCTACAAAAGTATGCTGAGCTCCTTTCACCTTCGTCCATCCACTTCACTTTTGATCTTATATAAACTCCTTTGGCTTTACTAACGTAAATGTTCACTTAATGTTACAGGTACAGTTTATTTCTTTAATGATTTCCATTTCTTTTTTTCTTTTTTACTATCCCTGCTTAGTAATGAACTATTTTATATGGAAATCTGACTTTAAATATTCCCATTTATCTCTGTAAGTTGTAAAATTTGAATCTTCTTTCATATTCCATTGATAGTTGCTGTAATTTCTTGACAAAAGGGTTCATTTTTAGCAGGTTTGAGTTCCTTAGACATATGTTTATGGGTTTAAGTTTAGCCGTATAGTGATCTGTTAAGAGATACTACAGAAATTGTAGAGTTTGACTCCATGTAGTTCTGTTTTCTGACACTATAACCACAAATCTATTCTGGATTTGATTGAACCATCAGGTTTAAACAATGTGAAAATCAGAGTGCCAGGATTTTCAATTTAAACACGCTACAAAAATCAAACAATAATGGAGTCCCTGATACTTCTGTCAAGATACCTTTGACATAGATCCTTTATAGCCTTTGTAATTTCAGTAATCATAGTTTTGTTTTGGTTAAGGTGGTTATATCCATGTATATTTCCCCAAGATCAGAAAGGTATAATTTACTTCAAAGACACAAATTATCCAGTGACCGAAAGTATCCCAGCTGGAGGTTAAAATCGTCCCAGGTAAATTGTTTAAAAGTGTAGCGACGTCTGCTGATCCCCCCGTTGGTTTGACAAGAATTTGTCGTCCATGTCATTGAGTTTCTTGAAGAAGAAAAAAACAGGAAGGTGGATCCTCTTTTTATAGAATCTTTTAGACCTTTTAGTTTTAACATAAGAGGACATTGGATTAAAGGAAGACATATACAAAAAGAGGGTATAGGACCTTGACCTTCAAACTGAGATCCCTTTTAAAGTATACAAAACTTCTCTTAACTACAACACAGAATAAAAACCCTGTAAAACTGTGTATTATAGAGTATTAACATAGAACCTCTGAGGTAGGACTCTCAAACATCTGACAGTACGAAATAAACAACACGTTACCTTTAGCCTATCTCACCCAGAGCAATCCTGTTACCACTGACAAAGCAATACATTTTGGTTTTTGTTTTGGTCACAATCATCCCGCCACCATCCCCTGACGCAAGCAGTTCTAGACCAGCAAAATGTTGATGCTGCTTTGGAACCAGCTTTCCTGGCAGAGAGCCGGTTCTTTAGCCATCGACACTCGGAGAACTGGTTCAAGAGTAGGCACCGTCTCTGAACCAGCCCTCGAACTGCCTTGGTGGAAAAGGGGTATCTGTCCACCCTTGTATAACTATTCTGTCTTTGTATTGGCTGTCAAAGGAACAGCTAGGTGTGGAGATTATTAGGTCTTGGCAAATTTTTCCTCTCTGCTTTCCTGTTTGGTCTCAAACCAAAACAAACCAATGACCTGGTTGAATTCTCTTTGGGAACCAGGACCTTATGTGCTCTGTCAGAGTCTCTTTGTCTGTCAGTTTCAGTCTGAACTTATTTTGTTGGTGTGACATAAGAAGTAAATACATCTGTGCTGACACACAATAAAACACTCTATGAAGCAAAACTGAAGAGAAACATTTGGCAATAAAAGTTCATCCAACACAACAATAAAATGTTCAAAAGCTGCTTTATGTGGCATACCTTCTTTTATATATACGTGCTGACTGGTTTCAAATAACTGAGTGTTTTCCTCTGTTGACCCGTCTCTCTCTGAAGCCAGGGCAAAGAAAGCAGCAGAGAAGGAGGCCAAAGCAAAGAAGCAGAAAGCTCCTAAGCCCACCAAAAAGCCCAAAGCCCCGAAACCCACCAAGAAACCCAAACCACCAAAGCCCACAAAGAAGCCAAAGGCGCCCAAATCCACCAAGAAACCAAAGGCAACGACCACACCGCAGCCGATCAATAAGCATCCTTCTGTGGACGAGGAAGAGGAGAAACTGCTGAAAGAACTGGGCTGGGACACATGTATGTAAACTCTAGATTCATGATTTTACAAGCAAAAGTTCTTAGAAATGTTATTAAGTTGAAATGTAATATTACTGCCAGTGCTGCAATTATAATTGTCTTATTGCAGGGGTTTTCAAAGTCTGAGACTGTGGGCCTCCCCTCACTCCCATTTTGTTTACTTAGTTTCGCTCAAGTCCTGGATGTCTATTGGATCATTATTAGGTTATCTGATCCCATAGACACTCAACAGTTGAGCCAAGTATAGCCTAATATTGCTGTTTTACTGTTTGACATGACTTCAGTCTGTCCTAAGGCATTTATTATTTTCTGACTCGGCGAAAGAACAGTAAAATTACACAAAACTACTGTATCTCTGAACTGTTTCTTTAACAATATAACACATATTTAAGCTATTCTATGTGTTCTCCTTTTGATAACTAATGTAATATTTTTTCATTTCCATTCACTGAACCTGTTTGGAGCCCCCCTCGGGAGGCTCGCCTCCCTCTTTGAAAACCTCTATTGGATCTATTGGAAACAATTGTGAATATCATGTAGGTCTCAATTTAACTCTTTATCTGTCTTTACAGTGTTTCATCCTGACACGCCTGGAAGGGAAGAGCCTATTGAACCAGGCCTCGGTAGGACTGTGAACTGGGTTCAGGAGCTTTTTTCACAAAGTAGATTCATAGCTGTAAATGCTAGGACATTAAAACAGACAAAAAACATTCACTACTTTTATTATTAGATTTAGTGATAGATATGGATAGATCTGTACAAAATCTACACAAGAAAGGAATTGACTGCAGCAACAGAATCAGACTTTAAAGCTGAAAGAGTTGATGCAGCAGGAAGTGGTTTTCAGCTGAAAACACAACTTTTCCAACACCGACAGCAGATAGAGGAAGCTGGTAGAGACCAAAACAGAGCTGAACAGAGAGTAAATATCGGACTTACATACACCAGGTGACCAGAAATACGACTCTAAATGAATGCTAATGTTGCTACGTGTCTGCTAGCCCTATCTGTAACCTCAGCACTCGTATCTTCTGAGCTGATGTCGGCAGTTTCGGTTGAAGGAGAGGAACAGACGAGGAGTTTGCTGATTCTGATTCTGATCTGGGAACGCTTTAATGACTTGATCAAGGAGAAAGTACAGAGGCCATCTCCGTCTGTTCTGAGCTCTGAAAGTCCGAGACCAGCCCTTAAACAAATCAGAGATATTGGTTCATCAGTTTCAAATCATAAATCTTTGACCTCTAGTTATGTTTGTATCTCAGGTCTTTGTTTTGTTTCGTCCGGCGATGGGCTGCATTCTGGCCTCGGTTTGGCTGTAAGGTTCCTGCTTATCAGAGCAACGCTTACATCTACAGAAAGTACAGCTTGATCTCTCTAACTTTCTCCCCCTTTAGTTATGTAAACTTCCATAACAACATAATGTTTCTTGCACAAATCGGAGGGGAAAACGAAAGTTTCAGAACAGTACATTTTTCCAGCACCAGGTTGCCTCTCCAAACTTTTATGATCTCTCTGGTGTCTGCAGTCTGACGCAGACAGATAAAATATTTGCCTTGGGCAAAACTAGTGTTTAGATGTAATATTTCCTTCCTTTCAGTAGAGCGTATACATTAAGCCCTCTGAGCAGGCACACAATATTCAATTTAAACATTGTTTTTTTGCTCAGGACAAAAATGTTATCTTTCCAAGCAGACAGAAGATATCTGCTGGATCATGAAAATACCTTTGAAGATACAACAAACTAGAAGAAAACAAGTGTAGTGAACGCTATGTGACCGAATCGTGAGTGCACATGGGGCTACGCAACTGCTGGATGTGTAAATAGGCAACTGTTTGCTAACACGTTCACCACAACATATGTCAATGTTATTAACAGCTTGTTGTGCTGCCATCTAGTGGCCCATAAAATCAACACATAATTGATATCGATGTGTCAGAGGCATCTCTTGTAGTGATGAACCTACAGAGAGTTATCAGAGACTCTGCAGCTCCTCTCGGCTTTACGGTGCTTTACGGTGAGTTTCAGCTCGTTGTTTATCTGTCTGGCTGCAACTTTTACTGTTCTGGTTCACTCTCATAGCGTCGTTTTGGGTCACAGCAGGTAACTGTGTTCAGAGAAAAAACTTTAGCAGCTAAAGAGCCAGATATTTCCCTCTGGAGTCGGTCAAGAGTAAAAACAGAACCGAAAGAGAGAGAATATTGGACTTATGTTGCTCCGTAACCGCTGGATGTGGAAAGAAGCAACTGTTTTCTAACAAGTTCAACTTAAAAGCCGATGATGTCAGTGTCCGCTGCCCCCAAGTGGCCAAAAAACAACTACGTAGGTTTAACTGTCACTTGTGGCTGCTGTTCAGACTCAGCAGGCGTTACACATGCTTTACATCTCCAACCAAAACTGTCAGTGAGCTCGACGCTGACCGCTGGGGATGCCAGACGTCCGTTTCGTCAACTTCCCGCCATTCAGAGCCAGATGTTTTATGAATCCGTTTATGACAAAGCTCAGAGGTTCCAGCGAGTTGTGAGAACTGTGAAAGTGGGAGGTTTTATGTAGAGACAAATAGAGCAAAAAAAACTCCGCTGTTCTCCATTAATTCAACAAGCACATAAATGAAAAACTACTGGGTAAATAAAACTTTAAAGATGAGAATGTTATTTCCACTTTTCTAGTTCTTTTGTTCTAAAAGTTGAGACTTTGGCTTGATTTCCATTTATATTTAGTTTTTAAGTAGCAATTTTACCTGCAGATGTGTTTCCCCTGTAATGATAATGAATTTAAATATGCTAACATCTGAGAGTTATATGTAATCTAGATTAAATGTGTTTTTTTTTTCTCACAGAGGACATTCCTGGTGGATACCCTGATAAAAAAGAAGTCAAACCCACTGAGTCCGTCATGTACATACCAGGTACTGCTCTGTTGAACGATGTCAGGTTGTGTTTAATTTCTTAAGCGTGTCATGCCGTGGTGAGGTTGAGTTGGGTTTCTGGTTTTCTGTTCTGTCGTTGTTGGTTCATTTTGTTTGGTTTTGTCTCGATCACTCAAGTTTTTCTGAAAATAAAGGACATGATCTCTGCGCCTGGGTCCTGCCTCCTAACCTCACACGACAGAATGAACCAACCAGGGAGGGAACAGGTGGAAACACTCGGGGGTAATCAGACACATGAGGAAGGAGCAAGTGACCTGAAACGAGGGGAATAGCTTTTCAAAATAAAACAGGAAATGACGAGACAAAACATGGAGACAGGACAAAAAAACCCAACTAAATTTCACCACAGTGTGACAAAACGCAGAAAACTGCTTTTTAAATGGTGATGTGTGGAGATAAAGAATTATAAAACGTTATGATGAACATTTGGGATCCTTTAACGAGTGATGTCCAAAGCAAAGATGTCGCCTACTGTGTTTAACTTTCGTGTCACGATCAGTCCAGTTTATAGTAACCTTTGATGTAATACCTGAAGGTTATTTAAAGGACTTTTGGACTGTGTGACAACAACAAATGTGAAAGTTTATTTCACTGTCGTTATTATTCAAGACTTGTATAATAAAATTTGTTCCTGTCTGTCAGCGAGTGGTGAATCACTACGATGAAAATAGAAAAAAAAGTAAATAAGAGCAGAGACGCTGGCAGCTGGTCGTCCATCTGCAGCTCTGATGTTTAAAAAATGCGTCAAAGTCACACAAACTTTCATTTTACTGTCATAGTTTTGGTGTCTGCCACAAACCTGTTAAAGAGAACATGTGTGTGTGTTTTCCTCCTTAAACTTTATTTAAAAAACTGCACTTTTAAAATGTCTCTAACTGTGTCCGTTCACCTCCTGGAGTGGTTTTCATGGAATAAAGTCAACACTTCCAGCTGTAAACATCTGTTTGCTTCTGTTTCAGAGGAGGCCACCACCGTCCCGTTCATTGGTCCCTGGTATGAAGAATATGATTACGCTGACTGTAAGTCTACCAAGAACTGAATTATTTATTATTTATGACATGTGCTGCAGGTCTTGGCGTCGATATGAGTTGTTTTCTTGTTCTCTGTCCACAGTGGCGGTGAAGAAACAAGAAGAAGAGGAGGAGAAAGCTCGGAAGGAAAAGGCAGAAAAAGGTTTTTATTTTTTTTTCTTGTTGGTCAGGAGAGTTTAAGGATGAGAAAGTTAGAAAGTATTGATAGACAGACTAACACAACGTCGGTTTTAGTCTTTTAGTCTTTATTCCTTTCTGCAGATTTCTTATTTTAATACTTAAGGCACTTTTTTCAGCAAGTTACTCCTCCCACAGAGTTTCAGTGGCCACTGTGGGAGCGTGCTATGACTGCTGGGAGTGATCCATCTTTACGGTTTGAGAAATACGAGCACACAGGGATCAATAGAAAATGTGGACGCCTTTCTCATGTAATATCTCAGAAACTATAAAAGCAAATATCAAACTTGGTGGACAAAGTCTTTATAATTTATCTGCCAGGTTCCACCATCATATGACCAGATGATCAGGATTCAAGTTTTTATTAATGACTCATGAAGGTTCAGAGAATTTTAAAATCCGTCTTCACTTTACTTCCCTTGTAAAGCATTTTTCCAACCCAATGGAGACGTACACAATTATAATACAAGACATGACAAATGTTTACACCTCCCAATACTCTACACAGCGCTCTGCTAATCCTCCATCAGATATCAGGGAGCTCAGCTATCGAACCGTTATATTCAGATTACATCTCACACACCAGGACCTGTCTAATGAGCCAAACTCAAATTATTTTTATCTGTTTTGGTTCTTTGTTTTTACCGCTCGTCTGTTTTTGACTTTATGGTTGGTTGGTAGATCACAGATGTCTTTTATTTCTGTCCTTAATGTGTAATGATAATGAGGTGAGATTACTCTCATAAACCCTCATAAAGGGGGTTTTGTAAATCTCACCTGCACATCAATTCATCAGTTTCTTCTCTTTTGTTGTGTTGTTTTATGCTGTTTTGTTTTTATTGTGCAAATAAACCAAAAAAAAAGAGAAAAGATCTAAATTGGATGAACATGATTGATTAGCATTGATATAACTAAACCATTTATGCCTTGAAAACATTCCCGCCGTTTTGAATTTTTGTGAAACATCAAATTCTCTTCCTGTTCTACATATTTCATCCAATCTTCACTAAACTTCAAACCATATTTTTCAGACGACTCCAGAAACGACTTTGTAACTTTTGTTTTCCTACATTTGGCTACCAAAGTTGAGTAGTCGAGGTGAATGTGAATAAAATGCAATAACTCCTTAATGCAATGCCAAAATTAGGTGTTATGTGCACACAGCAACCCTGTAAAATTTCATATAATTTCACTATCAGTTGGTGCAACATTAAATATTTAAATAACTTTATTCCTACTAACAGCTGTTTCAGACGCTTCCTGTTTGTTTTTACATTCCTGTGATTAATCCTACTCTGGTTCGTTAATAATGAGAACGATAAGAAAAAAAGGGGGAAGTAGTGGAGATACAGTAAAGCTGGAAGGATTTCTGACAGCTGCTCTGCTCAGTGTCCTGTTGTGGATTATTATATAAAAGCTCAGACTGGCTGATGTTATCAAAATATCAAGGGACAGAGAGGGAGGGAGATGCTTTCAGATGGGGTTTTATTGAAGTTCGCTAACTATTAAAATCTTACACAACATTTCAGTCTTCAGTAAAAAAAAATCAAATGAAAAGTTACCAAAACAATCCACTCTGGGATCCAGTCTTGTTTTCTGTACAGCCGACCTTGAAGAAATGAACTCCGACAGACTAGAAAACTGACCTATATTCTAGATAGAAAACACATGAGGAATGTACGAGTGGAAATTAAAGCTCACTGTACGAGCACACATGGAAATATTTTACGTGTGTGTGTGTGGTGGTGTGTGGTGGTGGTGGGGTTTTTTTTCTTCTGGAGAGCATGGCCCATGTGAAAACATGTTTCTGACACATAATGTTTTCTCATCACGCTCTGGACAGCGGAGCGGCTGAGGAAGCAGTGGGAGCAGGAGGAAGAGGAGAGACTGAAGCAGATGCAGCAGAAACCCGCCGAACCGAAAAGTGAGAAAAGTTGCATCCACTTGTTTGACAGATGAATGTTTTTGATTCCTAGTCTGAGGATGGTTTTCATCTTTCAATCCACTCCAGTCTGTTTTTAAACTAATTATTTTAGGATTTGTTTTACAGCGTCTGTGTCTGTTAAAAAAACAAAGAATGACTTGTTCACGGCTGCAGCGATGCTCCCGAGGGGCGAAGCTGATGAGTGTTTTGAATTAGTCTCTCTCTGGAACATTTGTCAAACAGATCCTGATGTGTGTGTGTGTGTTTTCCTCTCAGAGTGTCCTCCTCTGGGTTTGGAGTCTCACCGGGTGGAAGACGACCAGCTGTTGGCTTCCTCTCAGTCTCACCATGGTTTCACGGCTCAGAGAGGACGCCTCAACATGCAGGTACAGTTTGTCTTTCCAGCATTTATAAGAGAGAAAAAAAATAAATAAATAAGGAGTCTCTGCTCTCAAAACGAGACAAGTTTGACCTGTAAAAACACCCTACAGGGCACTGATAACGAGGAAGATTTGTACGGCGGCGCCTGGTGTGCAGAACCAGAGGAGACCAACCACTGGTTTGAGGTCGACGCCCGCAGAGAGGTGGAGTTCTCCGGGGTCATCACTCAGGGAAGAAACTCAGAAACAATGTGAGTCCTGCTGAAGCTTCACCCACTAAAATGCCTGCATTGATGTGGTTTTATACACTTTTGGGTACTTTTTCTATCTCAGGACTGTCGACGTATGGAAGCTCATTTGTGGCAGGAAAATAAATAAATGGATGAAATGTTAGGATGACAAAATTAGATACTATATCATAATTTTGACTTAGTAAATCTCTTAATTTGACAACAATCGATATTTTTTTGCCACTTTCAGGCGACAAAACAAACTGTAGACTCAAAACTGACATTAATACATAATGAAGTTGATGTGGTGAATGTGTTCATGTACTGATATTTTTAATTTTGGTTTCTTGATGTTTCTTCTCCACTACATTTATCTGACAGCTTTATTTACTAGTTACCTTTGAGATAAAATGTTTACATAAACACTCTTGTATAAAATCAGTGTGTAGTTGTTTTAAATGTCAGCAGTTCTACCAAAGAGACATTTTCCCCTTTAAACTACTGAGATGGTTTCATTTAATTAATTGTTTAAGGCACCAAGAGGTCAAACTTTCCAATATTTCACAACAAAAAACAGCCAAGATTAGAGAAACGCCTAAAAATGATTAGAAAATTGTGTATCAGCACTTTGTTTTTTCTTCTTTCCTCTCCCATTAATCATCTCACGACCCCTCACATTTATCTGCTGACCCTTTGGAGGGGCCCCAACCCCTAGGTTGGGAACCAGTGGACTAAACTAGCTAACTGTATATAAAGTAGTGTAAACTAGCTCCACCTCCAGCAGCTACAACAGTAACATGCACGCAGCAGTTTCACTCCTGAACCCTGAGGCTCAGATCCAGCTCTCTCAGATGGGAGGGGTTGGACTTCAGAGTTGAGGCCAGAGAAGCACAGCTGATCTCTGACAAACTGCAGTCACCAAATGTGAATAAAGTATAAATTATGCAGATAAAATGTAATTTATAGTCCATAGAGCGTTATAGTGTTATTGTGGGTTGGGAACTAGTGGACTAAACTAGCTAACTGTATATAAAGTAGTGTAAACTAGCTCCACCTCCAGCAGCTACAACAGTAACATGCTGCTCTACCACTGATGCTTCAGTATTAATAATCTAATGATGTCATATATAATAATATATCAGTCAGAGGGACCAAACCACTACTTTTACTGCAATACTTTAACTGCATCAAGCTCACAATAGGATCTTTCATGCAGGACTTTTACTTGTAATGAAGAATTATGTTAGTATTTTTTCCATCACTGCTCAGTTCTTTAGATGGTCGCTTGTTACGAGAGACAAATTGTAAAGTTATAAAAGATAAAAGCTTTATATAAATGCTCTACGTTTATAATTTTCTGTGGATTCGTTACCACAAGCGAAATTTTTCACATCACACATAATCATCTTATCATTCTTAACGTTTTTATTTTCCTGGCACAAATGAGCCTCCATACAAATCAACACCAACATGATCTAATTCATCTCGTTTACTTCCCAGTGAGGATTTCATGTCGTCCTACTATGTGAGCTTCAGTAACGACAGTCGTGACTGGACTGTACTTCACGACGGCTACGCTGAGTGGGTGAGTGGAACAAAAAAACCTGATAAAAAATCCACCATTTAACCAAAAAAAAATAAAAGACATGTTCTGATTTTCATCTCTATTCCCCTGCAGCTGTTCTACGGGAACGTGGACAAAGACACGCCTGTCGTGAATCTGTTCACTCCGCCCGTGGTGGCGCGTTACATCCGCATCCTTCCTCAGAGCTGGAACGGCAGCTTGTGCATCAGAGCTGAGATCTTGGCCTGTCAGCTACCCAGTTAGTATCATAAAAACAAAAAAAACATCATCATCACAGCGACACTGACACGACTTACACTTTAATTTTCTTTCGTGTTGCATCGCTGGAACTGTTGATGATTGTATAGTTTGTCTATTTTATTTAGACGCCTTTCATGAAGCACTTTGTAACATGCAAAGTGTTCTGTAATAAAACAAAAAGTATTGTTATTATTATTATTATTATTATTATTATTTCCAACCTGCTGGATATTAAAGTGTGTTTGTGTTTGGTGTTCAGAGACTTTATGAGTCACAGACTTTTCTCATTCCATGGAGCAATATGTCATCCACTGGAAGAAAAAAAACAGAGCTTTTGCCAAACTTTAAATGTTTTTTTTTACCCAAAAAAGTGATGATATACAATCGTTTGTTTCATGACATGAACTTCATAACCTCAGTATTAAAAACTGTGTTGCATAACTGCTAAATTTTTCCACCATTTCCCTTAAAGAAGCAGTTTTTAAAGCGGAGACAAACACTGTTTACAACCGACATCTTCTAGTTTCACCGTCAACGTGTCGTTTCTTTCAGGCAGCTACCGCAGCGAGAACGAAGTCACCCCGTCAGACGACCTGGACTACAGACACCACAACTACAAGGAGATGAGACAGGTCTGCTTTTAAGGGATGGAAACAAAGAGAAGTAGAATATTCTGCCTCATAAACACAGACAGCGACTACAGAAGTGTGTAAAAAGCTTTTATATAACAGTACTTGAGGTCCAATAAACAGTCAGACCTCCTCAGCTGTTACTAAGTGCTCTCAGACCTCCTGTGCTAAAAATAGTCTGAAAATATGTCAGCAACCTTTAAAATCTTACCTAACATCTAATGATATAAATGTATGTATAAAATAGCATAAACATTACAGAACTCCATGAATACAAACCACAATTTAGCGTGATTTAAAGGGCAAACAAAGTCTTGTGAAATCACCACTCTATGTTTGGACAATATAAACTAAACTAGTTTACTAGTAACTTTTTTCTTCATTATATTTGCTGCTACCTTATTTAAGTGGTATAAGTTTGTATAATTAGCTTTAGCTAAAGCTAACTGTCACTGCCCGCCGGCTAGCCTTAACGTTACATGAAAATAAACATATTTCTCTGGCATAATAATTCATAAGTCTTCCTATTTAGCATTTATAATCAGTCTATAAACAGTTAATAAATTGTTTATAACACACATTAATACACACTTAAAATATCTGTTTATAACTATATTATAGTGTGTTATAAACCTTTTATTTAATGTTCCCAATCTGCAGTGTTTGAATGTTAAACAGATGTAAATAAATGGATTTTGGTCTGGATAGCGAATGCAGCCTTTTTCCTGAAAGTAAATAATCAGACATGTCATTGGACGCCTATTAAATTATCCAAAAGATAAAGAAAGTGTCACACTGGAGGAGGTTAAACACAACCTGACAACCAAACAATGGTGGAACAGAAAAAGTCAGATTCTAGTTTTAACTAAATCAAACCACATGTGTAGTTACTGCGTTCTGGCTTTGTAGCGATGCATTGTGTTTTAATAACAGATAATCCTGCAAACAATGATATGACAGATGTGTTTTCTCTCTTCCAGATGATGAAGGTGATAAACGAAGAGTGTCCCAACATCACCAGGATCTACAACATTGGTAAAAGCTCACAGGGCCTGAAGATGTACGCCATGGAGATCTCTGACAACCCCGGGGAGCACGAGACAGGTACAGCACGACCACACGGAGCTAAAAGATACACCGGGTTTTTATTAATGTGACACAGCGAGCTCAGAAACCTTCAGGATGCATGAAACATGTGACAGAAGAGTCAAGAACAAAGCCCCCCCTCGTCTTATTGTCGCTTTACTTTGATGTTGTTTTCGTCTCTGTGCAGAAAGATTGATGTTTGTTACTTCAGAGCGCTTGTCCTGCTGAGCTGTTGGGATGTACGGAAGTCACAGGTGTCAAGTTTGCACAAACTAATGCCTGTAATTTCATGCACACGTCTAAATAAATCATTAATTCTGCTAGTTGTCTCTCTCTGTCCTCAAAAATGTGTCCTTTTTGGAAAATCTGCCTGAACTTTTCCATGAAACAAACACTTTAGAGTTCACTGACACTTTCACAAGGAACTCTGGGAGGTTTCCTGTCTGGAAAGATTTTTATTTAAACAAACAGCTGCTGCGGTTCAGACGTTTTAATTTGTCATTTTCAAGGTTTTTGCTCCAAAATACATTAAAAAAAAACTTTCATGTTGTTAATAACCTGTGTGCTGTTTCGTTTGTTGTGTTGTTTTCAAGGTGAACCAGAATTTCGTTACACCGCCGGTCTCCATGGTAACGAGGCTCTGGGCCGAGAGCTCCTCCTCCTGCTGATGCAGTTTCTGTGCAAGGAGTACAACGACGACAACCCCCGAGTGCGCCGCCTGGTGGAAGGCGTGAGGATACACCTGGTGCCTTCGCTCAACCCCGACGCTTACGAGCTTGCCTACGAGATGGTACGGCGAGCCGGACGATGTCACCGGAAAGAAAAGCTCAATATTTCAATGTATCATATTAAAAGTAGCTTCAGAACGTTGGTGTAAGTACAGCACGTGGTCCTCCTTCCTGTCCTCCAGGGCTCGGAGATGGGGAACTGGGCGCTGGGCCACTGGACTGAAGAAGGTTACGACATCTTCCAGAACTTCCCAGACCTCAACAGCATCCTGTGGGGAGCCGAGGACAGAGGCTGGGTCCCTCGCATCGTACCCAACCATCACATCCCCCTCCCAGAAAACTTCCTCAACGGATCTGTGAGCTTCTTTTACATCATCGACGGCCCTTTAACCTGCGAAAATAACGAGTTATAATCTAATGACGAGTGCGTTTCTTTCTCTTCTAGCTTGGTGTTGAGACCAAATCCATCATTTCCTGGATGCAGCGTAACCCGTTTGTGCTGGGAGCGAATCTGCAAGGAGGAGAAAAACTGGTCGCGTACCCTTTTGACATGCAGCGACCGCCAGTTTCTGTAAGACACTTCCACACACTTAACGCGCCGCTTCAGCAGTCGCACATCCATCCCATAATACTTCACCCCCTCCGCTGTTGTTGTTTCAGTCGAGCGACAGCCGACGCTGGAGGACGAACGGCGAGATGAACGAGGAGACGTGGGCGCGCATCCAGCGACAGAACGAGGGAGCTCTGAGGGAGACGCCCGACGACGCCATGTTTCGGTGGCTGGCGATGTCGTACGCCCACAGTCACCTGACCATGACGGAGACCTACCGAGGCTCCTGTCACGGGGATGATGTCACTGGCGGACAGGGCATCACCAACAGAGCCAGCTGGAAGCCAGTAGTGGGCAGTAAGTGTTGACAGAGAACATCAAGAGAGGAAATGCAGAGTTTGAAGCCAGATTAGAGAAAAATAACAAAACGAAAATGTGCTCCGGCTGCTCTGAAATGTTTTTTAAAGCTCCAAGCTCATTGGTTCCTCCTGAAGATCGTTTAAAAAACTCACAAATCGAATCACTTTTAAAATAAGCTTAGTAATTTCCTAAAACAGCTGGTCACTGTAGTTTATAGCAAGAGTTCCTCAAACCGGAGGAAATAGTGCATTCGTTCGGGACTATTTTCAGCGGCGGATGAATCTACAATTGACGCTCTAGTGAGTATATCTGGCAGCAGGACGGTTTGTGTGTGTGTGTGTGTGTGTGGGGGATTGAGCCAAAGTAAATTAAAGTGTGTGTGTTTATGCCAACGAAGGTAATGATGTCACTCAGTGCAGCAATATGACTCATTAATGTGTTTTTAATTTTTTTTGGACAACAACAGAGGTCGGTTTTGGTCTTTTCGTTGAATTTAGTGACAAGAAAACTGCAGAAAATCATCCGACTTACCCTTTAAAGAAGCAATAACATAATATTTTTTTTATAATAGTAATTCATGACCTCTTATTGTGTAATGTGTTTGGCTCGCAGTGATGACTCTGCAGCTCCTCTCGGGCCTCACGGAGCTTTCAGCCTCATTGTTTATCTGCAACTTTTACTGTTCTGGTTCACTCTCAGCGGCTCTCATAGCGTCATATTCAGACAAAAAGCTGTAAAAAAGCTGCCGTACACTAACCTGCTCTGCACCAAACAGTTAGCTGTAGACTAGCTGGTGAACATAGTGGAGCATTTAGCAGCTAAAGAGCCAGATATTTCCCTCAGGAGTTGGTAGAGAGCAGAAACAGAAGCTAACAGAGAGAGAAGATTGGACTTATATTCACCAGGTGGACAGAAACACGACTTTAAATGAATGATATTGTTGCTCTGTAACTGCTGGATGTGGAAATAAGCAACTGTTTGCTAACAAGTTCAACATATTAGCTTAAAAACTGATGATATGTCTTGTTTCTGCTGCCCTCAAGTGGCTAAAAATAAATCAAATAATGCTGGTTTAACTGGGATGGTGGCACATAGCTAGACACTACAAGGAGTAAAAGGGGGTCTTTCTTCTGAAGCTGTCGTCCTCCTCCACAGGTATGAACGACTTCAGCTACCTGCACACCAACTGCTTCGAGCTCTCCATCTTCTTGGGCTGTGACAAGTTTCCTCACGAGAGCGAACTTCCTCTCGAGTGGGAGAACAACCGCGAGGCTCTGCTGTCCTTCATTGAACAAGTGAGACAAACCGGAACAGATGAGTATATGCTGAAGAATAATTCTTCATGTAAACCTGATGTATTTCTCATAAATGTCATGCATGCAGCTTCAAGATGGACTTGTGCAAAGCCACGTGTATCTGGGCAAGCTTTCAAGATAAACACTCTTTTTTTGTTGTTTGTTTTTTTACATGAATCATTTCAAACATTTGTCTCCAAGTCTGAACAAAAGTAAACACAGAAACTATCCGCCTGGAAAGGCCATTACAGCTTACCGTCTGTCTGCAGTAGAAGTTTGTTTTAGAGGCCTGAAGACGTCAAACTTTCCTTATTTCACAACCCGAAAAAGCTAAAGATTGGTGCGACTGTTTCTTGTGCAGGTGCATCGAGGGATAAAAGGTGTAGTGAGAGACGTGGAGGGAAACGCGCTGTCTAACGCCACCATAACTGTGGAGGGAATCCGGCACGATGTCAGAACCGGTAAGTCTGGGCGACAGACGCTAAAACGTAGGGCGGCGTTAACACCGAAAGTCATCTTAAGGAAATATGTTGTAGTAGATTGTGAGAACTGTGATCCCAAACAAGAGGATTACCGGCGTCAGCGAGGACCCGAACTCGCCCGAGGTCACAGTCTGTTTGTCCTCTTGTCATTGGGGAAGAGATACGGAGACGTCAAAGCTCGAAATAACAGACTGAAGATCAGATTCTTCGCCTCCCATAGCTGTTGAGAACTGAAAACTATAAATATCACCAAGTCATCCTCTCCCAGCCAACCCTCCAACTGCACTCCAAGTAAAAGTCGCTGATCACCATTTAACCGTTCATGGCTCCTACAGCTCACATGTCTCTGTATTGTTTTGAACTCTCTAACTTGTTGTGTAATACCTTTTTATTACCTTGTTTTTGTCCTGTTTTCTATTGCTGCCAGTCTCAGACAGTTACATCATTTTACTGCGGGCCTACGATGACAAATAAAGTGTCTCGGCGGATTTAGATCTGTTAATCTGTTGGATTTATCAGGTTGTTGTTTGAAATTATAAATCTAATTCAGATTTATTTATATTTTCTCTATTTGAGGAGTCAGTTTTTTCATGCAAAGCTGCTCTCAGTCACTTTATTATCTTTGTAGTGTGTGTGTGTGGAGGGACAAAACTAACCTGTTTTACATCAAACTGCAAAAAAGGAGATTTAGTAGCGTGGTATTGAAATAAAAACAATAAATTTATGACTTGAAATTGTAAAACTTAAATATTAAAGTTAAGAATTCTTGTATATTTGAAAGTTACTAAAGTCCATGTGACTGGTTTCAGCTTCAGGTGGTGATTACTGGCGGCTGCTGAACCCCGGCGAGTACCGTGTCACGGCGAAGGCGGACGGCTACACCCCTCAGACCAGACTCTGCATGGTGGGCTACGACTCCGGAGCCACCTCCTGCAGCTTCACCTTGGCCAAATCCAACTGGGACCGCATCAAACAGATCATGGCTCTCAACGGCAAGAGGCCCATTCGACTCGTCCCCAAAACCAACGTGGTGAAAACGACGTCGGCCACCGTGGAGGTCACCAGCGCCGACACGAGGACAGAGGACACTCACGAGCACGCTCAGAGGGTGGAGCGACTCAGGCGGCTGCGGCTCTTGCGCTTACGCAGGATGCGTCTGCAGAGGATACGAGCCGGTCTTGGTACTACTGCTAGAACAACTACGACTACAACAACAACAACAACAACAACACCCCCCACAACAATACCTGAAAGTACGACTTCCTGGTATGACTCCTGGTTTCCGGTGGACATCTGGTCAACGGAGAACCCCTTCGACAGCGTCATTTTTGACTCTGACCCCACACAGGACTATCCCTTTGAGTTCACTATCGATTGATTACCAAACGTAGTAAAACAACATCATTTTTTTTATACAAAGATCTTATTAACCACTTCAGTTTTTTTGCAGCTATAAAAACACACATTACGTACAGTACTGTAGGTCTTTAATGGTTTAGATTCCAAAGAGTTTTCACCTGTAGGGTTTTAAAGTTTTTTTTTAAGGGAATATCTGTGAGATTAATTTTTTTTTTTTGGTTCTTTACATAGAATTAATCTAGAAAAAAAAAGCCTCTGCTGAGCAGAAACTATAGATTTAATTGGCTTTATAGTCAATAAAACAATATCCTGGTTATGATTAGGTTTGTCTGCATAAGAAATCCATATATCTTTATGTTTCTTTAATGGCTTTTCAGTGTGATTCTGGCCTCAGATAAACTGATAATGTACTGCTGAATGCATTTGTTTAAAATTAAAAATAATTTTCTACAATATTTTAGCCTGTCTGTTATTTTGTGGTTCAAATTAAAGCGGCTGTAATCAATATTTTTTACAGTAATATTGAAATAACGAGCTGTCAGTGTGTGTAATGAGTCGATCAGCTCATTGTTTTAACAGTCCGGCTGCAACTTTACTGTTTCAGTTCACTCTCGCTTGTTTTTTGAGTGGAAATGTGAAACTAAATCAAACAGGAAATGACTCTAAAACATATCTGTGAAGATTTTCAGTCATCCAGATCATTGTTATGCAGAACCAAAGGGAAGGAACTCCTCAGATGAGAAGCCAGACGTCTTTAATTATCTCCAACCAAGTCCAGCTGCCCTCGATTCAACCCTCCCTCTGAATCTAAAACACATAGTTTAACGGGTTTAAAGACGATAAATGTCGAGATCTTACAGTTAACAGTTCCTCATGTCTCTGGAAAGCTTTTCATGGCTAAATAGAAAAGAGAACAGAGAGCTAAAACTGTCATTTATATCATATATCAAGAGTAGTTCCTCACATGCTCAGCTACAGGAAGTGTCTCTCACCTGGCACAGTTGCTGGTTTTGATAGAGGAAGATGAACATACTTTATTTTCTTTAGATGTGTGCAGTGTCGACCTGAAGAAAGCAGATATAAATATGCAAAAAATAACAACTTTCCACTGTGGATTATAAAGGAAAAACCCAGTGTGATTATCTGACCAAATAATAGTTTTTAAATTTAAAAAATAACGCTAAATATGCATTAATTCTTAAATCAATAGCGTTTGGGAGCCGTTGAGCAGCGCTGTCTCGAAACGGGAGTTAACGGCTGTGTCGTTGCCATGGAAACTGCAGGTAGCGTAGCTCCTTAGCCAGTGAGTGGTTAAGCGAGAGAGAGCGAGAGCGTCTGAAATAACGGTAAATGCTAACGGAGCAGAGGAAACGGTTAGCAGCAGCAGTAAGTTGTCAGTCTGGCAGTAAATGTACAGTACAGACTACAGTGTGTCAGTTAATAAATGCTGCAGCTTGTCAACACCATGAAAAGTCACGTCTGTTGTTTCCCAACTGCTGGAAAAGTGAAGGGGTTAGCTCAAAAGTTAGCAACAATGGGTTAGCCTAGCTTGACGACACTAAACAGAAAAATAGAAAACGTAGAAATGTGTAGCTGCCTGCTAACTGCCACCTCCCGCCAGATTTTTAAAACATATGAAAATACTTCAAATAATAATTTATATTTTCCTAAAATAAAAAAGTTCAATTATCTGCTTAAAAACGTTTAAAATCTTAAAAATACACAAACCCTGCTCTTTTATTATAACATCACATCGATTTTTCCCATGCAAAACATCAGTTAAAGATAGTTTTGTTTTGTTATAGTTGGATGAGCTATGGACAATTTTAATTTCCCTTCGGGGATTAATAAAGTATCTATCTATCGATCTATCTAGCTGTTGTGTTCAGCGCTAATTAGCAAATAGCTAACACACTAAAGTGATGAACATTACAGCTGCCACACGTCAGCATGTTAATATTATCAACACGACCCACTGGAATTACGACACAAACACTCAGAGTTTGAGAAGAAATCATTTTATTTTAACAAACATGTTTTCCACAACAGAAGAATTAAAGAAACAGATAATTAAAGACATTTTATCTTCAAAGCTTCAATAAAGCTTCAATAGATGTTTCTGGCATTTTCCTCCAAAGTTCACAGTCCGCTCTGTCGTCCATACAGCTTCACCAGCTCACATCCAGAGTTCATGCTGTATAGTTTATATATTATAAGTTCATATCGTCGATCCAACGGAGCCGCAGAGAAAGTCTCTGCGTGGTTAAATCATCCGGGTCTGATCCAGCAGCAGCCGCAGCTACGACTAGCTGCTTTTTCCTTTTCTGTTTCTTCCTCCGGTGTAACGGAAACTCTTCAGCGGGTTCTTCCCCTGAATGTTCTTCTACAACCACAGAAGAAGAAATACTGTAACGAACATCTTAATGCTTCACTTCAGTTATTCATACGTCTACATTTTCTGAATGTATTTGTTTAAATATTATTTGTAAAATATAAACACACACACCGACTAACACTCATAAAAATTATTATTATTATCTTCATTATAGATTAATTATTTTCTCAATAAATCCTTTAATTGTTTAGTTTATAAATGTCTGAAAAAGTGCCCGACTCAGTTTCCCAGAATTCATGTTGACATCTTAAGTGTCAAAAACCCCAAAATATTCAATTTACTATCAAATAAAACTAAAAAAAAAACCCAAAATATTCATAATCTGTTCCTAAAAAGTGAGTTTTAACTGAATATTTAAGTATAAGCTCGTTAGATATTTACATTAAAATCTATCAATAGATCTCAGGGATGTGAAAGTGTGTAAATATGTACAAATCTTTACAAATATATACACATTTTTTTAAATTATGAGTTTGTAATTATGTTAAATCTGCATTGACATCACAGTAATGAACTAATCACTGTTTACTTTTCATACTTTAACTCAAACTGCTCAGCTGTTGTAAATTAAAACGTTTTCTTTCTGAGTGTCTTTTCTGTCAATTTCAACCACGTGTTCACGTTTTTCCTCGAGTCTCACCTTGAAACTGGTCTTGACGACTCCTCCTTCTGGATTCGGTTTATCCTTCTTCTTTCTCCTCCTCCTGCTCAGCAGAGGATTCACCGCTCCTCTCAGCGTCTCAGGGACTGGAAGGAATCAATGAAAACGACCGTTACGAACGACGGACACACGTGTAGCTGTGATTTAATGCTGACGTGTGTGTGTGTGTCTTACTGAGGTACTCGGGGACGTTCCTCAGGTGAGGTTTGACGACGGCGGGATGGAGATCTTTGTCGTGTCTGAGCAGCTGCAGGTCTCTGGGGTTGTCGTCAAAATACGTCTGAGTGACAGCAGAAACATCCAATCAGACGCTTTCACACATAAAACGCCCGCCTCCAAATACGGACGATGCGTCTCTCACTTCCTGCCGCTACGCAAAAGTGAAAAGTGAAATGCTGGTCGACTAGTTGGTCGATATGCTCTCGTCCGACTAAATTCTCATTGGTTGAATAATCTCCGTGTTACTTTCATAAGGAGAAAAGTGATACATCAGCAGCTTTCCGGGATTAATCCATTATTTCCTGCAGCGGGGGGGACAGACTAACAAACTACTAACTTTGGACTCTTCCAAACTAACGGAGACTTCTGGGTCTAACTGTTCTCAACGGTTACTGAGCGTTTACTAAACGTACTGAACGTTTACTGAATCAGTGTTTCTCCTACAATTATATCAACGAGAACCCGCCAGGACAAAAAAATATGTTTTAATGCCAGAATTAACAACAAATATCCACTCATTCAGAAATATTTGGCGTTTGGGAGTCTGTGCAGCTGTTCAGGACGTGAGTGAACTGCTGTGTCGTTGCCTGGGAAACGAGCGTAACTCTGTTAAGTAATACGGCATTGCGTAGTATGTTTGCGTAGCGAGTCGGTCACAGAGAAAGTGACGGTGGATACGAGCGGAGCAGAGGAAAAGATTAGCAGTAAGTTGTCAGTCTGGCAGTAAATGTACAGCACAGACTACAGTGTGTCAGTTAAATGATGAAAAGTCACGTCTGTTGTTTCTCCAAGTGCTGGAAAAGTGAAGGGAGTTAGCTCCAAAGTTAGCAACGATGGATTAGCCTAGCCTGAAGACGCTAAACAGAGAAATGTGTGGCTGCTGAGTTCCCGTTACCCCCTCCAACTAATCGATTAGTCTCAGATCATGTACAATTTTAGTTGACCGAGGTTTTCTTTGGTTGACTGCAGCCTGAGCCAAAACATCTCCTTTCTTTGCTTGTGTGACATCATTTGCATCCAGAGCATCTCTCTCTTTTCATATCGTCAAATAACTAAATAAAAACAAACTTAAAAATGAGCATTTGGACAGAAAACATCTGTATAACTGCGGTCAGCCGCCACTTCTGTCATGCTGTCCATCTTTATTTACAGTTGTTGAGTTTTTATATATTATTATTATTTATATAGAGAACGTGTGTGTTTGTGTAGGTCAGTGAGGATCCGTCACCTTGAGTTTTTCCGAGTTGAGCAGCTCCTGTTTGATCTCCTTCAGTCGGGCCTCCCTCACCGCCTGCTTCGTCACTGAACGCATTGCATCCTGGGAACAAAACAACAACAGAGATTCGTCATACAAACTATTTACAGTATGTAGCTGAAGTGTTGAAATGAAGATTAAACAAAACAATAAATAAATAAAAAACGCATGCAGCTCAAGCTTGGCTCTCTTCCTCAGGCAGCGCGTGTGTGTGTGTGTGTGTGTGAGGACTTTACTCACCCTGCATCTGTATCTGAAGCCTTCGATCTCTTCCATCTTAAACTGATAAGGTTTCAGAGCAGAATCTGCATTTTCTAAAAACAAAAGAAGAAAAACACAAACTCGTTAACAGCAAATTAAAACCTGATTATTTCCAGATTATGTGGAGAAAAGAGCCGCAACGATTAGTCCGTTAATCACCAGTTATTATAACTATCGATTAAACATTTTGAGTCATTTTTGTCCAAATTCTCTAATTCCAGCTTCTCAAATATGAATAATTCCTGGTTTCTTTAATCTTCTCTAACATTAAACTGAATATATTTGGGATTGTGGACATTTTTCACCATTTTCTGACATTTTATGGACCAAACAACAAACCTAGAATTCAATTAACATCAACAAAACGATGGTTAGTCGCAGCTCTAGTGGCGACTTTAACGAGGTTATGACTCCTGTAACCATAAATACATCTGATTATTGTACAACTGAGAACTTTTTCATGTGTAAAACAACTCAAATGTGACACAACGTGACATTAAAACCAGCAGTTTACCTCCAGTGAGAGCCTCCTCCACCTCCGACAGCAGATCGAGCTCGGTGTGAGCGATGAAGGACAGAGCGGTGCCGGGGTTGTCTGCTCTCGCCGTCCTACGCCATCAAATGGTTTGATTAATATCAGAGCTCAAAAACTACCAAGTTACACACATTCACAAAAGGACTGAGACGCTCTTTACCTTCCAACTCGATGGATGTAAGACTCGACCGTTGTGGGGAAATCAAAGTTGATGACGTTGGCGACATTTTGGAAGTCGACGCCTCTGGAGACGCCGTACTCTTTATCCTTCGACCTTTAAACAAGATTAAATCAGACGTTAAAGAGTCGAAACGTCACAGAAGAGCCACAGAAACTCTTTAAAGGAAACTGTAAATATCATCCGTGCTTCTGTTTGTCCGCTTTGAGAGTAACGGCAGAAGATTTGCTTTATTCAAAAGTGTGACGATCAATGACGAGAAGGGATGCACGATATTATCGGCACGTCGGAATCGGCCGATATAAGCTCTAAAATTAAGTATTGGCATCGGCTGAAATGAACATTTTCTGCCGATTATGAGCAGCTGATATGTTTCCATCTCCTCCCCCACCTGACTGTGTTTCCCTCCACGGACTGGTTCATGAATAAAACTGAATCTATGTTTTTAAAAAGATAAATAAACTGCAGCTTTATGATTTTCTTCCATCAATACCGTTGACTCATATCAGACTATTTTTGGCACAGTTTCTGTAAACCTGCACATTTTTCTCTCCTCTCAGGTTGATCTAATTATCTTTTGTATAAACTGTACTTTTTTTTATAAATACTTAAGAGGCATCATCACATTTCATCAATGCAGTTTGAATCTTCGATGTTTCCTCATATGTAGTTTTCTCTTTATATAGTCCATTATGTTCACTTTTTTTTTATAAAAAGCATGAAACTTGGCACACTTGTACAGTTGAACATTTCCAGAGGAACTAGAAGATGCATCACAGCCGTACAGTCAGTCTGTTATAAGCTTTTCCATTTGGCCAAATAGGCGAAAATACTACAAAAAGGTTGGATGTTAAGGGGTTAACTCTTCACCTCAACAGTTTATAATGTTGTACATGGTATCATTGTAATCCTTGGCCATCAGAACATGGAGGTAGACGCCACTTTTTCTGTGTTATCATGTTTGCTTCAGGAGATATGATGCAATACACATAACTAGATTATGGCGGAAAGTAAATTGGTCGCCATGGCCACCACGAGGCATTTATGAGATGGCTCCATTTCTGAAAATGTTCAGCGTCCCGAACTGTACAAGTGTGCTAAGCTTCATGAGTTTATGAAAAAGTGAACACATCACCTGGACCGTTACATTCATGTCTTTACTACACGTTGTTTTTTAATCTCCTGGTCGTGTGTGGTGATTTCTAACAGTATCGATGGATAAATGAATGAATCTATGTAACTGATCTGCAAATTTAATGAACATAAACAGAAAGAAACTCGCTACAAACATCCCATAATGCATCGCTCTCTTGTCGGAGCAGCTGTAGTCTCTCATTCATCATTAATACCCGATGATGTCAACCTGTAAACTAGACTAGAATATAAATACAGTAAACCGTCAGAGATGTTTGGAAGAAGGATCGTTCACTCACTTTCCTCCTTTCTCCGCTGCCGTCTTCTTCTTCTTCTTCCCTTTGCCCGCAGCGGTCTGAGGAGCGGCGGTCGGGTCGGCTAAACTCTGCTCGTCTGTGGCGATGATGTAATCGTAAAAGCCCTGATTGAACTGAGTGATGATGTGACACCTTGAAACACGAGAAGAAGAAGAAGAAACAAACAAGACGTCACACTGTGATGTTTGACTGAACTCATCATATTTAAATAACTCGTTTTAATGTTTTTATATTAGATGTTCTGTATTATTGAATACAACTGACATAATTTAGAAAAAAAGAGGCTTTTTTCTGGTAAAATTAACACGTTCTGTTAATTATTCACCTTTAAAAATGTTCCTTGCCTCACATGTGTGGTATCATTTTTTATTTTTTTTCCTCGGTGCAAACTCAGCTAGAAGTCGAACTTATCATTCATGTCAGTTTAACAAAGTATAAAAACCACCAAGAAGCCAAATTACAAGAAAAATTAAACACTGAAAACGTTATTATACAGTTCAAGGTGGTTAAAAATATTGTTCCACTCTCCATAAACACAAATACAGCAGAAACATGTAAGAAAAATCAAACTATAGTAACATATATATGGAGCTTTTTCCCCCCTATCTTTATTCAAGAGCGTGGTTTATAAATTTGAGAGCATAATTTATTGATTTTACGTTCAAATTTTGTGATTGTACATTGATCCCGTACAGGTGGATACTCTCTAACCGTCTACTCCCGCCCTCCTGGGCTGATTAAATGTACTTCCCTCACTTTCTTTACGACTTTCGGAATAAAGTGACTGTTAATTTACACACGTGTTTCTCACTATAACAGCTGGAGGAGAAAACGACGTCATACGGGAACGCTCTAAAACTAAAAGCGAGCGCGCCCGCAAGGAGGCAGGGATCATTTCATTGGTCAACATAAAACCCTGGGATTCTATTGATTGGATGATTTTGATGATTTTAGGTGGTTACTACACAAAAAAAATCAGAGCGTCGTGAGAAAGAAGAGCGTAGAAGAAATCCGAGAGAATCCGCAGAAGAAGAAGCTTGAGTGCGAGGAGAAGAGCTGGAGTTTGAGCAGCAGGAAATCTGAGCGCAAGCAGAGGATGTTTGAGTGCGAGGGAAGGGTTTTGAGGGACTAATTACAAAATTTGAACGTAAAAATCAATAAATTATGCTCTCAAATTTATAAACCACACTCTTGAATAAAGCTCCATACATATAGAGTCTATTTACATCTATTTATAAGCCATTTTTGTGCCTTTTCCCATTTAAAGTCTGTTTATGCAGCTGTAAACTGCTGAAAATAGTAAAAATACTGATTCAGTTCATGTCAAACAAAAGGTTTTATGTTCTGCAGACATAAATAAGACACTGTGAAAGCTCCACATCAGCTTGTCTCCACATGACACATGAATAAAGTTACAAGCTCAGCGTATTCACAGATAAAAAATAAACAAACAAAAGTAATTAATTGCTTGTTAGTCCTTTTTTTTTTCTCCTCCTTCCTCTCCTCGTCTCACCTGGACTGGACGGGCAGCTCCGAGTTGAGGACGCAGGCGGGGATACTGAACTGTTCCAGGAACAGTTTGAGTCTGTAGCATCTGTCCACGGACCCGACGAACACCAGCGTCTTCCCCTGAACCAGCCGCAGCTTCAGCAGCGTGTAGACCAGCAGGAACTTGTCCTCTTCCTCACACTTGATGCTGTACTGCTGCAGCTGGTTGCTGTCGGGCAGCTGAGAGCCCTGAAGCTTCAGGATCACCTGAGACCACAAGACACACACAGAGATATGAAGACAAACCCGACAGCAGCGATGGATTTAATGTGTTACTGCAGCTTCAGCGTCCGACAGAAACACGTTAATGTGAATAAATGACATTACGGGGTTGTGCAGAAGCAGCTCCTTCAAGGCCTGGACGTCCTCGGTGAGAGTAGCCGACATCAGGAAGGACTGGTAGATTTTCGGTAGATGGCTGTTAAAAGACAGAACAGATTAATGAGACACACTGAGCATGTTTGGAAGACTGTAAGGAGCCAGATATTTGATGTGTTCAATGCCGGCTGAGCACTGATTTATTTAAAAAGGGTCATGTTGTTCATTACAGGTGTGCTGATGGTCAGAGGCTGTTGACTGTGCTCAGGAATTGCGGCTATTTTTGATTGTTTGGTTTCTTACTTTTATTTTATATATAAAAGAAGTTAATACAAGTTGGTTTGACGCTGTCTTAAGACAATAAAGAACACATTTAATCACCTGAATAGTCTGCATGATCACACCATCAGCAGCCAGTAGTGACTTAAAGTTTAAAGGTCTAGTCACTACAGAGATATTGATATAAATATACAGACAAATTAACTTTGATTCTACAGTCTTCATAAAAATATTCCCTCATCTGGTGTTGTGATGATGGTGTTGGAGAGCATTTAGAGCGTCTTTGTCGACTAAAATTGTACATAATCTTCAACTAATCGAGTGCACAGTGAAGCAGCCACACATTTCTCTGCTCTGTATTTCTCTGTTTAGCATCTTCAGGTTAGGCTAACCCATCGTTGCTAACTTTGGAGCTAACTCCCTTCACTTTTCCAGCACTTGGAGAAACAACAGACGTGACTTTTTTAGCATTTAACTGACACACTGTAGTCTGTGCTGTACATTTACTGCCAGACTGACAACTTACCGCTAACCTTTTCCTCTGCTCCACTCGTATCCACCGTCACTTTCTCTGCGTCGCTAAGCAAACATGCTACGCAATACCTTACTTAACAGAGTTATGCTTGTTTCCTAGGCAACAACACAGAGGTAAATGCTAAATATTTCTGAATGATGGATATTTGTTGTTAATTCTGGCATTAAAACATATTTTATTGTCCTGGCGGGTTCTTGTTGATATAACTGTAGGAGAAACACTGATTCAGTAACCGTTGAGAACAGTTAGACCCAGAAGTCTTCGTTAGTTTGGGCGAGTCCGAAGTTGTGGAAACAACGGGGGTGTATTCAAAACATCCCCGCTGTTTTCACAGGTAGTTTGTTAGTCTGCCCCCCCCCCCAGGTCAGGAGGTCCAGTCAGAGCTACAGTTTATAAAACTCACTGACAAGATTTTACAACTCAGGAAAGTTCAAGGTGGAAACAGTTTTAAAGAGATTCAGCTGTAGGCCAGCGTTGTTCTGCTTGTTCACTGCTGCTGCTCCGTTCAGCCGACCGATAATAAGACTCACATACTTCGATTTAACAAACTGTTGAGCCACAGCAGGAGAAACTCCCTCACTGTGACGGCTCTAAACGGGACCCTGATCCTTCAGGGGAGTAATTAAAACCACGTGAGGGAAGTTCAGTAACGACGCTGGTTAAAAAACGTTCTTCTCACCACAAAAGGTTTTTCAGATCTGCCTCGAAGCCGAAGGAGAAGAGCAGGTCGGCCTCGTCCACCACCAGCGTCTCTAAGGACGAGTGCAGGACCAGGTTCTGGGCGTTGAGGTGGGCCAGAACGCGAGACGGCGTCCCCACGACCACATCGGGCTTCTCCATTAAGATCGGCCTGTTCAGACACAACAGTCAACATCAACAGCTTTAATTATGAGAGTTGTTTTTGTTTCCATGATGTGAACATGAGTATAAAGTGTAGAACAGACTGACCTCTGCGCTGATAGGTCGGCTTTGCCGGAGATGTCGGCCACTCGGACGTCTCGGGAGCAGAAGGCCGTTAACTGTCTTATCATGGTCTGAACCTGCTGGCCCAGTTCTTTGGTGGGAACCAGGATCAGAGCTCGGACATCCTGCTCACGGACGCTCTGAAGACACAGAACACAAACGATGAAGAGGATCCACACGTTCATCATCATCATCATCATCATCACAGAGACACTACCGGCTCTGAATCAGAACATCAGCTTTGATAGTTTTCTGCTGCAGACTTTGATCATTTCAGGACGTCCGTGTTGTTCAGACTAAAAGACGTTTACTGTGTATCGATTACAAAGTAAGTTAGTCAGCTTTGATATATTTTTACAGCTGCAACTGACGATTATTCTGCTATTATTCATCTATAAATGTATGAAAATTGTTAAAATGCCTGTTATATTATCTCTCAGAGTCAAAGGTGACGTCTTTAAATGTCTTATTCTGACTGATCAACAGTCTAAAAAACCAAAAACATTCAGTTTGCCATCAATTTCGACAAAAAAAAAAGGATAAAATCATCACATCTGAGAAGCTAAAAAGCAACACAATATCTGGATTTTTTGCTTTACAAACAATTATTGATTAATTTTCTGTCTGTTGGCTAATTGTTGCAGCTCTATATGATTTATTTCTGGATTACAGACAAACAGAAAACATGTTAAAGTGAAATAAACGCCTGAAATCAGAGAACACATCACCACAGTTCAAAAATAAAAACAACAACAACACCTCACTGCAACAACCTGTCAGCTAAAGATAAACCGATCTGCGCCTCTGCTCCCAGAACAAAACCTTCCCTCTCACCTGTTTGGACGTCAGGATTCTCTGTATGACGGGAACAGCGTAAGCCGCCGTCTTTCCAGATCCGGTCCGGGCTCGAGCCAAGAGGTCTTTCCCCTCCAGAGCCAACGGGATGGCCTTCTCCTGGATCAGAGTCGGCTGCGACCAACCCAGATCTGCCACCGCCTGACGCAGGAAGATCACAAAGATCCATCAACACGGAGCAGTGGGAGAATAACAGCTGGTTACTTTACTGTAAAGACGTTTCTCTGACCGGTGTGAATGTAATTAAGTACGTTTACGAGGTACTTAGACTTTACTTGAGTATTTCCATTTAATGCAACTTTATACTTTCTACTCCACTGCATTTATCTGACAGCTCAGTGACTTTACAGATCAAGATTTGAAGCTTCAGATAAACTTTTTAATAATTTTTTTGCACAGAAGCAGGACTGTGGATTTACTCCTCCATCACTCCCATTATAAGTGAATTATAAAGGGATCTTCTACTGGTCAGTATGAACAGGAGGGATGATTACAGCAAGAAAAACACATGTTTCACTGATCATTCAGGTGACTGACTGTTGTTTTAAGACACACTTGAACAACTGTGAACTCGCCCTTTAATGTTATCTTTCAGATTTACAGCTTCACATTAAACTGAAACTGTTAAACTGGTTTCAGTGATTAAAACCGCGAAACAAAATGTTTATTTATGTCACCCTGAGGAGGACATAAACTATATTATGTCTATAAAACTGAGCTGGTTTTAATGTTAACGTCTAATCATCAGTAAACAGTTGAAGACACGCTGCTCTGTAAGGTTTTCTCCTGTTTTTCTGTCGACTTTTCTTCGCTTTTCTTCTGTTTTTTTATTATTTTTTCTCTCCTGCTGAAGTTTCGTCGCTTCTCCGATATTTTATCCGACATTTACAGAAAGTGTCGAGCGGGTTTATTACCTTTAAAAGACGGTCGTCTAAGCCCATCTCATGAAACTGCAGCCTGTCCGCAGCCATCTCTGCTCCTCGCGCTACGCTCACACGTGCGTCGCGGGGATGTGACGTCATGGTGCCTTCACGTACTGCTCCTCAAGCTTTGACGTTACTTCAACCCCTAACGCGCTGTTTGGGTCAAATTTGACCCGTTTTGACATTTGAAAGCAACATAAACATTATGAAATATATATTTTTAAGTCTGAAATTTTATGACTTTTTTTCCTTAAGTGGCCCAGAATGTTTCAGAAGGATTTAATTTGAACAGCTATTAAAAATTTTTGGTCGTACAGTGTTTTCTGGGTTAAATTTGACCCGTATTTATTCAAAGAGATTTTAAAGTGACCAGAGAGTCAAATAAAGGTTAAAAAAATGGTTTTGGGGGCTCTAGAAACAGTGAAACTATACCTTGACACAATATAATGTGATTGTAAAGTAAAGTATTTTATGTAAAAACGAATAGTCAGACTTAAAGAAAACACTTTGTCTGCTCCCTGAATCATTAATGAAGGATTAATCACCAATTTACTAATGGCTGATAACATATATATGTAGATGTGAATATATATTTGTAGTTCAAAATTTGGAATAGTGACTAATTATAAAGGGATATAAAATTACTCCATACTGTGAAGGTCAGAATATGAACAGTATATAATAATATGATAATCAAAAAAAAAACTTAAAAAAGTCACTTTTTAAATAAATCTTGTAACAACAGTCATATAAGATGTAAAATTCATTATTAATATAGACTCAGAAAAAATTCTTTTGGAGTTTTATTATTGTATTGAGTTGTATTGGAAGAAAGCTTGATTGTTTTTTTTTTTTTTAAACAGTCCATTTTAATAATATCTTCATAATATATATCCTTGCAAGTCCAGTTTAGCAAAACTAATTTACTGATTTGTCTGATATGTTTTTATTTTTCTGTCAAAGCAGAATATGCTTATTTTATTCATGTCTGTTTACCTAAAATCATATAGCACATAATTAGGTCCTTAAATGCAGGACTTTTACTTGTAATGGAGTATTTTTACATTGCTGTATACTTCTTCCACCTCTGGTCTTTGGAGCCGTTTCTAAACAAGCTAACATATTTAATAGTTTATGTGAAGCTAATATGAAGCTTCAGCGTCCAGATGAGTCAAATCCAGTAGATATCTTTCAACGTTTAAGTCTTTTTAGTGCTAAAGTTCCTCTTTTTGTTTCTATACTTCCACCTGCAGCTCAACAGGGAAACACAAAGAGGAGAATTTGATGCTAAAAAGACTGTAAATGTGTCAGATATCCACTTGATATGACTAAACTCAGACTGATGAAGCTGAACAGAAGCTTCACAGAGACTTTTAAATGCTTTTTTTTCTGCACAGGACTGCAGCTTTTGTCCCCTATAAATTGTGAACTCACCCTTTAACCTTATATAAATCTCCCCTTAATTAACCAGCAGATGGCGTCAAACTCCACCAGCGACTGAATCAACGTCACACGCGCCACCATTAACTAATTAATTATAAAAAAAAAATAGCCACGATAATTTCAGCAGAAACAGCAGACTGATGATAAAACACAGAAGAAACTGTTTTATTCCGCATTAAACCTTAATCCAAGAGCTGTTTCAGACACTGAGAGGATGCCGGAGCGGTGGTTGGAGCTGAAGACGTCTGGTGGATGCTCAGAGGCTGTCTCCAAATCCTCATCCTCATCCTCATCCCATCCGTCCTCCTCCTCTTCTTCCTCCTCCTCCTCTTCCTCCTCCTCCTTCTCCTCTTCCTCCCACAGCAAATAAATGAGTCAACATGGCCGCGGAGCAGCTCGCCCTGCAGCAGCACTGAGACACGGACAGCAACAAAAACAGGTAAAGAAAATGTCCAGCAAGAGGAAAACAGCCAGTCTGGAGGGTTTATTTGATGGTTTTTTAAAAAGGTTTGTAGCCTCAGTCTTAGAAAGAGACTCAGTTTACTGTTTACCAACATAAAGCTACAGGTATATTTGTTATATAATCTCAGATATTGAAACCATGGAGGCTGTAATTAACCCCTAGAAATATTTTTTATTCTTTTTTTATTGTATTTAATCCCCCTTAAATCATTTTCTATTCCCTTTAATGTAAATATTCTGTTCAAAAATCATCTTTTTATTCTCTTTATTGTGTGTTTTCCTCCCTCTTCTCTCTTTATTTCTAGTCTTTTCCATCCTTGTTTTGTTATTGTCTGACAGTGCCTCATTTTCTAATATTCTCATTATTATTTTTTTTTGTTTTGGGGTTTTTTCCCCCCCTCAGAATAAATGGCGTTCATGTCCCGGTTCTCCCGGTCCCGGAGCAGCTCCAGGTCTCCGAACCGAAAAGACTCTGAGCGGGTCTCCCCAAACCTGACCGTCTCTGAGCTGGAGAGACTGCTGTGTACCGGAAAAACCGCCTGCAACCATGCGGATGAAGTGTGGCCACGACTCTATATTGGAGACCAGTGAGTGTTTACCTATCTTTATACAGTTTATGGTGTTTACATGCAACACTTTTTATTATAATAAAGGTCACAACAGATAATGTATGAACGATAACTGCTGCTGTAGAAGTGAACAAACCACCAGAAAAATCAAATCCTACTATGTGCTTGATGTAGTTAAAGTATTGCAGTAAAAGTAGTGGTTTGGTCCCTCTGACTGATATATTATTATATATGACATCATTAGATTATTAATAGTGAAGCATCAGTGTTAGAGCAACATGTTACTGTTGTAGCTGCTGGAGGTGGAGCTAGTTTACACTACTTTATATACAGTTAGCTAGTTTAGTCCACTGGTTCCCAACCTAGGGGTCGGGGCCCCTCCAAAGGGTCAGCAGATAAATCTGAGGGGTCGTGAGATGATTAATGGGAGAGGAAAGAAGAAAAAACAAAGTTCTGATACACAAATCTGTTTTCAGTTTTTTGGACTTTTCCTTCATAATTTGCTCTTTTTTTGTGAAATATTGGGTAGTTTTACTTATTTATGCCTCAAATAGTTGTTTAAATGAAACCATGTGAGAAGTTTAGTGCGGAAATGTCCAAGGTGACGACCTCAAATGTCTTGTTTTCTCCTGACCAACAGTTAATAACCCAAAGATATTCAGTTTACTGTCATAGAAGACTAAAGTAACCATCAACCAACCACAAAATATGAATTTGGATCATATTTTATCCATTTGAGAGTCTGAAACCAGAGAATTGTGGATTTTCTTTCTTTAAAAAATGATTAAAAACAACCAGTTATCAAAATTATTACAGTTGTTGCAGCTGATAAACAAATCTGTTTTCAGTTTTTCTCTAATCTTTGAGTTTTGGTGAAATATTGGATCATTTGAACATTTATTGAAATGAAAGCATGTGAGAAGTTTAGAGGGAAAAATCACTATTTGGTGGAGCTGTTAACAACTCATAGACATGTGAAATGTGACCCCGACTACACACTGCTTTTTGTAAGACGTCAAAAGACACAAAAACTGGTTTCATCTTTAACAATGTGTTGTATTTTAAAAGCTTGTTACATTATCCATTGTGTCAAATCTTCATGTGAAAAGTAACTAAAGCTGTCAAATAAATGTAGTGGAGTAGAAAGTATAGAGTAGCATCACATGGGAATACTCTTTTTTTCACTTTTATGTGAGTAAGATGTTAAATATAAGATTGTTTTAATGGTTTTATAGTCACATGTTCATCTGCAGGTCACCAAATTAGCTTGAACATGAAGTTGTTTACATCAAAGTGTTATTCAGATTCAAACATCTACATGTAGAGAAGTTAAAATCAGCCCTACAGTCTGACGATGGGACTGTTTAAACCTCGTCTCTCCGCAGAGATATCGCATCAGATCGGCGTGAACTGGCCAAACTGGGCATCACACACATCCTCAACTGTGCACAGAGCAAGTGGCGCGGCGGGGCCGAGTATTACGCCGGGATGAGCATCACTTATCACGGCATCGAGGCTCACGACTCCCCGACCTTCGACATGAGCGTCAACTTCTATCCTGCAGCCGAGTTCATCCACAAAGCTCTGACGAGTGGAGGTCAGTCTGTCAATGAATCCTGAAGGTCACATGAAGCTTTATTATACTGATAATTGAATATAAAACAAAGCTGTAGCTGGCAGGATTTTATAAATACTGAGGAATCCACAAAAAACATAATTAATGAAGCTTTATTTCTACTTTAATCATTAATTGAGCTGCAAATTACATTTTCTGTAAATTTTATCTCCCTAAAAGTTGCTTTTTTAAAAGCTTTTACACTGCCAAGATATATTTCTGTACATAAAATAAAAGTCTTATTATAATATTTTAATGTATTTACACATTTTTCAACAGAAAATAATAAACTGAAAGATTTTGGTTCCAAAATGTGATTTGTTTGTGGTGGTATGAATTAATTTTGTCCAAAGAAACTTACAGTAATTGCATTTAAAATCAGGAGCAAGATCAAAATAATTGTCATTTTAAGAAGTTATTAAAAAAACTGGAAGAAAATAGTTGAATATAAATCCTCTTTAAGTCATTAAAATAGCTTTGAGGTCACTGAGGTTGTGCTCGGTAGCTGTTTTATATTAATGAAAAATGTTTGGATGGTTTTTAAGACTCATGTTTTCTACTTTGTTCTTCTTTATTGGATCCCGACTGCACGGACAGATAAAAGGAATATATAGTTGCATCCGTTAATCGTCGATCCATCTCAAAATCTAACTTCTCAGTTTCTAACTAGTGTTTTAATAAAAAGTAAACTTAAGTAACATTGCAGCTAGTAAACACATAAGTAACGTGTTTATCTTTACGTGAACAGAAAGTCGCTGTCAAACTGTAGCAGAACCTCCAGAAAGAACAGTTTTCAAGACTCAAGATGTTTTTTATTATCATTCAGCAAAAAAGCAGAACGAAATTACGAGCACGGGTCCCGTTAAGAACACAGATAAATAGAAAGAAAACAGTATATAAAAAAAGGTCTGTCTATATAGAAACAAAACGAAAACTAAAACAAAACTAAAAATTAAATTAAATGATTGTGTTACATTGCACGTACTTAAAGGTGCATTTAGGTGCTAAATCACATTTATTACATTTAATTGTTAATACTTTGTAAATGTAGGTACGACTTTGTTTTCTTTATATGTGCATACATGGAAAAATATGTGTATCTTTCAGGTATTCATGCAGCTCAGAATGAAATTAAGACGTAGACAAAAAACATATGAAACACGTTCTGGTTTTACATAATTCCTGATGTGTTATTTCATAGTTTTGATGTTGTCAGTGTTGTTCTATAATATAAAATAGTATGAAATATATAAAAATGAAGAAAAAGAGAAACTTTTGACTGGTTTCGTATTAGCATGCTAACGTTAGCTTCACCAGCTAGCTATGAGTCAGTTACAACCTGGCAGTAAATATTAGTGTTAATATTTACTCATTTCTTAATAAGAACTAGTTACTATGATACAAACTGTTTTAATTGATGTTTATCTTATTATAAATGAGCTAAATCTGAACTTTACTGGCACATCTAGACCAGAGCAGACTGGTTCATACCAGTGTCTGTGTGTGTGTAGGTAAGGTGCTGGTTCACTGCACTGTTGGAGTGAGCCGCTCGGCCACGCTGGTGCTGGCCTACCTGATGATCAGACAGAACCTGACCCTGGTGGAAGCCATCAAAACCGTGAAAGACCACCGCGGCGTCATCCCCAACCGAGGTTTCCTCCGCCAGCTCAACGGCCTGGACGGCATCCTGAGAGAGAGCCGGAAGACGTCGCCGCAGAGCTGAGAAAAAAAAACAAACATTCAACACACACGCAGCCTGAGGTAGCAACAAGTCAGTCGGGGTACACCGAGAAAGGTAACGGGACCAAGTTATGAGCAACCTGTGGGTTTCTGACACTGTGGCAGACTGATATCAGTAAATTAATTAATTCTAATCATATGTATTTAGTCTTTTAGCCTCTAACAAATGAGCACTGAAGCTCCTATCCTTTAATATAAGAAGGTTTGGCCCACACATATGTTTAAGAATTAATTTGAATCAAATTTTATTTATCACAAATTCGCCTCTAGGAGCTTTACAATCTGTACAACATGTGACAACCTCTAAAACGGCAGTCACACCAGCACTTAAAGTGGTCAAACTGTGCGACAAAGGTCAATAAATTTCAATGCCACGATCGATGGATTCGCTCACAGCGATAGATAAGTCTTTGAGGGAACAGAGAGTTAATTATCAATTTTTTTAAATCCTCACTGGAACAATTGAACGTTTGGCATATTATACTGACAAATGACTTTAAAACAACTCATTTATTGGCAGTTAATTTTCTGTCAGTCGTCTTGACAGTGCTGTTCTTTGAGGGAACGTGAAGTCCAAAATCAAAGAAGCTATCGTAGCTTATTGGTTGTTGTTGCACGATTCGCTTTATGTGCCATTTTCTGGTGTGACCTGGTCGAGACTCTGGATTTTTATAACAACAAAAAAAAACACCCAGCAGAAAAAAACCCAACAACAACCCCTTTAAATGGCAAAAAAATAAGAAAGCTCAGAAGAGCATCAGAGGAAGGATCTATCCTCCAGGACGGATTTACAAAATTATAATTGAACGGTTGAGACAGTGGTTCCCAATCTCAGGGTTTGGATCTCCAAAGGTTACCCAGTGAATCTCCCTGTAATAAATGTCTCTAATATCAACTGCCATGTCTCAAAATGGGAGCATCAGTTTTTAGGTGACCTACAACTCAAAGACACATGATGAGAGTCCCAATATAAGGCTATAAACTGGGCTATAAATGGTCGCAAACCAAGACGGTTGGGAACCACTGGTTTTAGAAGATATTTGCATGTCTCTTTATATATAAGAGTAAAACTTCAGACCATTCCAGTTAACCTGAAGCCTGTTTTTATTGTCACTGTACCAACAGCTACAAGAGAAACTACTACTACAGAAAAACTCAAAGCTTTCTGAACAGTTTGAACAGAATCAGTGTTCAAATCTCTGGTGCATTTTTTTCGTAAAATATCTAGAAATTTGTCCGTCTGTATGTCTCAGATCACTGCCCAAGATTCCAGCCTTCAGATTATCTGAATTATATTGGAAATAGATTAAATCTCAATGGCAGATGTTTGTTTTTTTTCCACCTGTTTTGATAAAACGATATTTAATGACAGTATTTCCACTGCCTCCTTGTACCTCCAGTGTTATATCTTCAAATTATTCCAAAAAAACAGTCCAAAGATAGTCAGTTTACAAAAATATGTAACAGTAAAAAAGCAGCAAATCCTCAGATTATTTTAGAAGCTGGAACCATTAAATGACTTTATAAAATGATTAATCTACTATTAAAATTGTTGACAATTTTCTGTCGATGAAAATAATTGATTAATCAGCTAATTGTTTCAGCCGTAGCGCTACTTTTTTCTTATATAGGGATCAAGGTGCAGTGTTTTACAATGAAGTAAAAATAAATATATATATATATATATATGTTGTTTTTTTTACACTAAAATATGATTTAATCTGTATTTTTAGATACATTTAAATCAATCATATCAGAAGTTATGATGAAATTGGTTATTTTGTTTTCCATATCATCATGGTAGGATAACATTAAATAAATAAAATCATGTTTAGATTCCTTAATAGAGAGATGATTATTTTGTATCTGCATCTTTATGATAAGGAGTTATGTTCTTAACTATGTTATCTTTGATTGATGGTTGATTCAATCAGTCTTTTAAGAGAGTTTAGATTAACTGTTACTAAAAATACAGATTACAGAGGTACTTTTTCAGCCCTCAACAGCGTCTCCAGCTTCTTTTAAGGCTGCATAAAACTGCAACGGCCATCAACTTCCACCAACAAGCTATGTAGGGCAGCCTATATGTTGCCTAAGAGGCAAAACACAGGGAAATATAGTCCACTAATTAATTGTTTGCACCAGTTGTTGCTGCTCATTAAGCTTATTGCTCTGAGAGTATCGCTATATCTGGAGGCGACTCAGATCTCTGAGCTGGACTGCGGTGGAAGGACGGTAAGGAGGATTTTAGTTTAGAAAACCAACCTGAAACTATAAAACTAGAATTTTTAAAAGTAGAAATTATGTCCTCTCTGTCTTTTGTAATAAATATAAAAGAATATAAAAGATTCTCGCTCAGTGATTTTTTCCCTCCCCTTAGTCCCCTTCAGTCTTTGCAGGTCTTCCCTTGACTTTTACATTCAGTAAGTGTCATTAAGTGCCCTGAACAAGTTGCGCTCTAGTTGTAGCCCAGGTCTAAACCAGCACACTTATGTAGCCTGTTGGTTAGCATTACATTGTTGTCACAATCTGTACACAATTATTATCTGTGGAGCGTTTGTGAATAGCAAACATACACTATACTGTATAATACTGACTTTTGTTTTCAATTGGGTGTCGAACCAGTTCAGTGTATTGTTTCAATCTGATGTATTTTTATGGGATATCTTCAGTTTGATGAACTGAAATTCATCCAGTAGTCTACAGACTTAGGATCTAAACGAGGCTATTACAGCTTCCAGTCTGGTGTATCACTTTAACTTTACAGTGTTAGCTGTTCAAAGTAGTGCTTTCAAAGGAGCAGTGTGTAGAATTTAGTAGCATCTAGTGGAGCAGAAATGGAATATAATATTCATAAGTATATTTTAATTAGACTATAGTGACCTGAAAATAAGAATCATTGTGTTTTTGTTACCTTAGAATGAGCCCTTTACATCTACAGAGGGAGCAGGTCCTCTTCCATGTTGTGCTGCCATGTTTCTACGGTAGCCCAGAACAGACAAACCAAACACTTGTTTCACAGAGGGCCTTTCAAATTTTGCAGCCACCGTAGGTTATCCTCATAGACTGCATAAAAATATAGATTTAGTTACCGTGACATCAAAGTTAGCCACTCTGGCCGTCGCCATCTTGGCAGTGTTTGACTCTTCCAGCCAATCAAAAATGGGCAAAGAGGCGGTGCTGAATTGCTGAAACAAGCCACCTAGCGGCTGGCGGACCTGTCACTCAAAGCAGCCTTATGCAGAACTTTACGGCTTAATAAAATTTAAACGGGTGAGTCATAAAAAACAAATTAGCTTTAGAGACTAAAACCATTTTTGTACCAGGCTGTAAACATGTTTATTTCTGCTGTAAAGTTGGGCATTTTAACATGGGGCGTCTATGGGAATGACTGCTTTTGGAGCCTCATGTGGTCATTCGAGGAACTGCATTTTTTGGCATTTGGCGTCATTTTTCAGCCCTGGAGTTTCCTGCTTCTACATACTTGGGAGAGGAGTATTCAGTTGGTTGCAACCTGCAACCTCACCACTAGATGCTACTAAATCCTACACATTAGTCCTTTAAGTGAAATTGTAATAAGCCAGCACAGCAAGTTATTTAAAGTAGACATGCAGTGGGAGAAAAAAAAATTACCACAAATGTGCCATTGCAAAAAAGCTACAAACTGCCCAGACGACAGGAGAGTGCACAGTGTTCAGTGCTGTACGCAAAGCTCTTTTGTCTTGGTGTTAAAAATGAGGCTTTTTGTTCTCATGCTAGTGAAAAACAATAGACGATCCAATGCTGAAATATAAACCAGCTTTTCAAATACCCTTGTGTGTGTTATGATTACCTCAAGTATCATGTCTGAAACATATTTGTTTTGTGATTTTTGTCTGTGCTGTTTCAACAACACCTGTAAACAAGTACAGAAGCAGGAAAATTAGGTGGGCGACTTTGCTCAGCTAGAATGTACATAAAAGTAAAAAGACGGATTTATGGATTTGTACAGTCAGCGGAGATGTAAACGAATAGTTTGACCATTTCTGGAAATGTGCATATTGAATTTTTTGCAGAGAATTAGATGAGAAGATCGATACTACTCTCACTTGCGTGTTTGCATGCTAGTATGGACATAGAGCTGGGAGGCGGTTAGCTTAGCTTAATTTAAAGACTGCAAGCAACTAACTAACTAGCATATGTAAAAACAATGGTAACTAGCATGTGTAAAAACAATTGTCAATCTTTCCCAATTTTAAGAAGTGTTCATTGAATCTTTAATAATGTACAAGCTGAGAATAAAATGTCTGGGGTGGTTAACAGCCCATTAAAGAGAAAACAGAAATGAACAGCTATTGTTCCTGGCTAGTGCTAGCATGTTCCCGGCTTGTTAGCACGTTAGCCGTTAACTCTGTTCACCAACCAGCCCTGCAAGCAGTCCCGGAAACGTCACCAAACCTCTTGCACTATTTTGGGTGAATATGTGGTTGAATTTCACTATGTCACGATACAGTTTGTCCAAGCTTTTACTCCTCGTAAACAACTTGTCCTTTAGATATTTCAGTATGGATTTAGCAACAGAATAGCTTATTGCTATTTCTACAGCTTCAGATGGGCAGAGAAAGAGGGTATTGCTGATTTATACCAAATAGTTGTACAATTCCAAAATTCCTTGAAGGCTAACTTTCATTACAGCATTACAAATGCCATAAAATAATAGATTGTAGATTGTAGAATCAATTATTTGTCAGTTTTTTGAGAACTCTCCAAAAGTCAAACTTTTGTTGTTATCAGAGGAGCTAATACTGCGTTCATGTCATATTGCAGTTAGTGTAAATAAGAGATTCAGACTGGTAAATGGAGTTCAACAACTTCCAGGTCCTTATTATGATAATGAAATTGACTTTTCTGCGCTTCATAATATGGAAGTACTTGAAGATATAGCAAAAAGGGATTCCTCACATCAGCCAAACTCCATCATTCATGGTGATTAAACACAAATGTTATGGATATAGTTTTATATTTTCATCACACAGCGTTTTTAACCATCACTCAGTCATTGTAAAAATGGGAGTCTTTTCCATTGACCCCATAAATTCAAACATTTATGCTAAGCTAAGCTAATCGCCTCCCGGCTCTAGCTCCATACTTGACGCACAGACGTGAGATTGGTATCGATGATCTCATCTCACTCCCGGAAAGAAAGCAAATAAGCGTATTTCCCCAAATGATCAAACTCTTCTTTTTAAGTGTGTTTTGCACTATGGCCTTGGAAAGCGAGGCGGAGCAGCAAACAATCCAGACAAGAGTAATGTTATGAGTCAGTTTAGAGGCAATTTGTTTGCATTGTGTTTGATGTTATGTGTTAAAATATTTGCCTCTTAGCTGGCGACTTGGGGACCAATAGATGACCCAAGGGGCCACATCAGACCCTTATATCCCCTATAGCATGAAAGATATTTTCATGAGGTCCTGGTTATTTGAAATTTGGCGCATTTTCTACAATAGTTGGATTGAATTCTGAAGGTGTGAAGTTACTCCCAAAGTTCAGAATCAGCCCGTCAAAACTCCTCTCTTGTTACATGTCGTGTCAGGAAAACAGAGACTCCCTTTACCGCGACTCTGTTACATATCACAGCGTCCTGTTGACAGCAAGAATCTGCCTTTTTTTCCCCAAGAAGGTTTCCTCAATCCACTCGGAGGAAACATTTATAAACTAGGGAACTCTCCGTGTGTAATTACTGGACATGGCCTCTGTAACCATTATGATCTTTGCTGTATCGGGTCTGTATGTTTTGTATTTGTGGTTTTACTGTGCCGTGATTGGTTGTCGGTCTCAATTCCTGTTTATATTCTCTTATTAATATCTTATGTTTTCTTACAGAGACCTTTGTATAGGGATTATTTTCAATTTATTTTTGTATCACTCTCTTTGAGGTTCATTGAGGGAGAAACTGGCAAAAGGAGATGTTGATGCCTTAATCTGTGTACTTCAAGTTGGTTTCTGGAGTTTTGTTTCTATGTTTTTATCGTGAACAACACTGAGCATTGATAACTTTGTTTTGATAAATTCTGTACTTAATCAGAAATAAAAAAAAACTTTCTCTCAGAGTCATTTTACTGTATTTTATATTGTCTCTTGTTATTAATAATTTCCTTTTTATGTGTTTATTCAAGTCAGCAAGACTTTTTTTATTGACGTTCAAAGTTCATTATTGACCTCAGAAACTGACAAAACAATCTCAGCTAAAGATCTGTCAGTAGCTGTTCTGGAGCTTTCGACCATGACCTTCATCAACAGGTAGAATTTACAAGTTGTCATGGATTTGTAGATTTTCTAATTTAAAAAATCTTGAGCACTTCAAAGACCTTATGTCCATGTTGGCTTAAAAAAATTATCTTCAAAGTTCAGTCTTGACCTTAGAAAACCAAAAAAAACAATCTCAGCTAAAGATCTATCAGTAGCTGCTCTGGACCTTTCGATCATGACCTTCACCAGGAGGTCAAATTTACAAGTTTTCTAATTTAAAAAATGTTCAAGGACTTTATGTCCATGTTGGCTTAAAAAATGTATCTTCAAACTTTATTCAAGACCTTGGATCTCACCTCCAGCTCCGTTCACTAGCTGTTCTGGAGATTTCGATCATGATCTTCATCAGCAGATCGTGCTGTGTCAGCTGTCAAGGAAACAGATGTTAATCAGGTTGTCCTTAAAGTGCTCAGACATCTACAAATCAATGAAAACAGCTGAATAATATCGTGTAATATAAAACTGAACCACTGAGTGAATCATGAGTTGTTTAGTCAGCTGCCACTTTTTCCTCGATTACAGAGTTTCAGCCTTTTTTAGTATAAAGTTCCCACTTTTGTTATTGTCACTCCACTGCGGCTCAACAGGAAAATACACATTTAATACCCAAAACATGGAAACTTTGAAAGATATCCACTTGATTTGACTCACTTGGACGCTGAAGCTTCATATTAGCTTCAGATAAACTTAAATAGATAAAACTAAATACATTTTTTTGCACAGAAGGATCCATCACTTCCATTGTAAGTGCGTTATGAAGGGATCCTCTAATGGTAAGTATGAACAGGAGGGATGATTACAGCAAGAAAAAAACAGGTTTTAATGTGCATTCGGGCTCCTGACTGTTGTTTCACTTGAATAAATGTGAACCTGCCTCTTGTGCAATTTCACATTTCACTGAATCAACGCTGAAAAACAACCAAACAGCAATGCCAATAGTGACCTCTAGTGGTAAAATATATCAACTGCAATGATAAAAAATACATTAAAGCACCTAATAAACACTCAGTTTTTAATCCTCTTAGCATTAATCCAATTCTAATGTTGTCATTATTTAATAACCTTTATTATCGCTTTAGAGACATATCAGTAAAATGACAGCTGATGTTTTCCAGGTGAGACTCAGAACTTGAACAAGTGAACATACAACAAGACAAAGCTTTCAGGTAGCTTTATTTACACCATCAGCATCAGATTACTCAGATTTTGTTAACAAACGCAGCCCATAAAGGACAGATTAGAAGGTACAAAATATAACACGATGGATATCAACACAGTAGACGGACGTTTTTTGGGGGTTTTTCTTGAAGGATAGTGCAGGTTCGCTGGGTGTTTTTCTACTGACACTGCAGATAGACACCGTTTATTTTAAAGATGAACTGCAGGAAGTGCATGATAGAGGACACATCTAACAGGAGAACTGAAGCAGCTTTGTCGCACTATTAAAGTTGACCACAGTCGGCAATGGCGACCTTGGCTTTGGTTTTCCCGCTCTGTGAGCCATTGCTCTCCATCTTCTTGACAACATCAAGGCCCTCCACGACTTTGCCAAACACCACGTGCTTCCCGTCGAGCCTGCACAGCAGAAGGGTCGATTAGTATGTGAGACAACGAACACCGGGGAAGCCATGAATGCAAGAGGACACAGGTCAAAGTGGAGCTCACCAGGCAGTGTCAGCCGTGCAGATGAAGAACTGGGACCCGTTGGTGTTGGGCCCGGCGTTGGCCATGGACAGGGTCCCCAGGCCCCCGTGCTTCAGCTGGAAGTTCTCGTCAGCGAACTTCTCTCCATAAATGGATTTGCCTCCAGTTCCATTATGGTTGGTAAAGTCTCCGCCCTGGAAAAACAACAAAAAAAACATCCATTTGACTATGTGTGGCAGTAGTATGTGGCAACGGTGACCAGAAATCTATCAGTTTAGAGGACAGGTTCACAATTCCTCAAGTGTCCATATGAGCAGTGAAAGTTTTTCCTCGCTGTAATCATTCCCCCTGTGCATACTGGATAGGGTTAGGGTTAGGGCACCCTCTTTTTGTTTCTTCAGGTGGTTGTAACCCTAACCCCAACCTAACCCTAACCCCAACCCCAACCTAACCCTAACCCCAACCCCAACCTAACCCCAACCCTAACCTTAACCCTAACCCCAACCTAACCCCAACCTAACCCCAACCCCAACCTAACCCTAACCCTACCCTAACCCTACCCTAACCCCAACCTAACCCCAACCCCAACCTAACCCTAACCCCAACCCCAACCTAACCCCAACCTAACCCTAACCCCAACCTAACCCTAACCCCAACCTAACCCTAACCCCAACCTAACCCTAACCCCAACCTAACCCTAACCCTACCCTAACCCCAACCTAACCCTAACCCTAACCCTAACCCCAACCTAACCCTAACCCTAACCCTACCCTAACCCTACCCTAACCCCAACCTAACCCTAACCCTAACCCCAACCTAACCCCAACCCCAACCTAACCCTAACCCTTTCAATGTAATCCAAAGCTTCTATTCAGCTTCAGCAGTCTGAGTTTAGTCATATCAAGTGGATATCTGACACATTTACAGTCTTTTTAGCATCAAATTCTCCTCTTTGTGTTTCCTCAGGCGGTTGGATCTTCTAATGGTCAAGTATAATGTTTCAATGTTCATTCGAGCAGACATGAATAATTGCGAACCCGTCCTTTAAATCTGGAAAAAAAAAAACCAAGCGAACAGGATAAACTCCTTGCCTTCACTGTACCTGGCACATGAATTGAGGGATGACGCGGTGAAACGTGGAGCCTTTGTAGCCATAACCTTTCTCTCCGGTGCACAAAGCGCGGAAGTTTTCTGTAAAATAAAGACAAAAAGTCTCAAGTACCATCTGAATATGTGACAGGTGCATCTCATTTACTGCTGGAATATTTATTACTATATACTGGACAAGTATCACAACACTTCCATATATATATATACACATAGAAACAGCCTCAATCACCCAATCAGAGGACGACAGAAATTAGCTTAAGTATAATTTTCCCCCAACTAAGACCAGCTTCTCTCTTTCAGAGGCCTCTTGAATACTTTATTTATTCTTTTTCTGTCAGTAAACGACAGCTGATCTTCTTTGTCCTCTGCTTTACATGTTTATGCCGCTTGTGTTCGGCTTTCTCCTCGCAGATGAGACGAGAAAGTAACATTTAACTCCACGGAAATATATAACTGGCTGCTCACATCTCCAAACAATAGGTTCAGGGTTCAATTCAGAGGAACTTATTGAACTTTTTTTTTTTTTTTTTTTTTTATAATAGGCTGTACAGCAATTAGATAGATAGATAGATACTGGTTGCAGATAAAAGATTTCACAATATATGATAAGAAGCTGAATGCTCCCTACACATTAACACACCAATAACGTCATAAAATAAAAGTATAACACTCACACAGGTCATTCTCCTGCGTTATGTGCACTTTTACTGTTCATACCTTTAAGTATGTGCTGCTAATACTTGTGTACTTTCACTTGTACAGATATATAACAGACGTGTTGACCCCGTGGCGGGCCGGCTGCAGCCTTAGATCCTCAGGTGGGGCCCAAAGTCGAGCTTTCAATCTTAAGGTGACCTTCGACTTTGGACCGACCCGCCTGAGGAGATACGGCTTGCACAATCAGTGACCTCTTTTAAATCATTTATTAAAACCCGCTTCTACAGACTTGCTTTTATGTCATTATTCTTTTTTTTCCATCTCTTTGTCTTCGGTCGCCGTCTTTTTTTAAGGTCAGGCCTGTTACCGTTTTCTGTTTGACGTCTTTGTTTTGTCTGTCAAAGCACTTTGTCAACTCTGTTTTCAAAAGATATTACTTGTAATGGTGTATTTTTATGTTGCAGTGTTGCTACTTTTACATAAGTAAAAACTCTGAATGGCTCCTCCACTGCTGTACTTCTTTTAGGATTAGAAAAAAGACATTTTAGTGTCGCGTAAATCTGATTTTAAGTATTTAAAATGTAAAACTATATAAAAATATGAGCATAAATATCAATTTTTCAGCCTTGCCAGGAAATTTAATGATCTTGGGACCTTACGAAAGTGTCTCTTGGGCCTCGGACCAGTAGTTTGAGACCACAGAAATGACTGTAAGTATGAAGTCATATAACTCACGATAGCTCTGTGTGTGTCTGTTTCTTGTGAGCTGATGTGACACAACGACAAATATCGTTCTTAAGGTCTCATATCAAACAGTCATGAGGTGGAAACTGAGATTTTCCATCATCTCCTCCTTGCATCACTGTTTACACACTGAGCAGCTGAGGGAGGGGCTGGGTGTTTCGTTCGAGCTCTGTCTCGATCGATGCGCTCACACACTCTGAGTCACCCACCAACAGCCTCGACCCATATTTAGAATAAATTCTCAGCGGAGGATTCATGGGGACAAATAGTTTCTCCAAACAAACATGAATCCATTTGTGGAAAAAAAAAAAAAGAAAGTCTGAGCAGCTGTGTGGTTGATGCCATACGCAGGGAACTTAAAAGCTCAACAACTCTAACATCAGATATCATGAACAAAATTGAATGTAACATCAAATCTCTACATATTTATGAGGCAAAATTCTCCAAATATCTTTCTGGAACGTAAGTTGTGAACTTAAATCTTTCTCCTTTATTGTCAAAGCTTACCTACCTGCAGTCTTTGGGACCACGTCAGCCCGCAGCTGCAAACATACAAACATTTCAATTAGTGAAGAAGAAACTAGAGAAGTGGGAAGCAGCTGGACACATAATGCACATAAACAACACAGGCATCAGCTCAATATGTGGAAACAAGACGTCTGGAGCCTCCTGGAACAATACAGGCACATTAATATTTATATCAGCTGATTAGACTGAGACTTTAAGCCTAAAGGACCCCAAAAATGTTTCATCCAAGAGGACATAAGCTGTCAAATTAGCTGCATGTCCAGTGTTTTACAGCCTGACCTGCCCACTACAGTCTAACTGCAGCACTGCTGCACTACTGCTGCTGCTGCTGCTGCTGGGCGTTCCCATCAGACTGTGATCATCCTGTAGGACAGCTGTTTTATCCTATTATAATGTGTCTAATAAATAAATGCACATAACAGCAATTAAATCAAACAGATCTTGAGATATATATATATACATAAAGGATATATTAAAATGGAAGCCTAAAAGCTGCAGAGAGAACATGTCTGTCACAGCTTACAGGCCGTTTGCAAAGACATTTAATTTCTTTGCTGTTTTAAACCTTTAAATTGACAAATAAGGAAGTGGCACACAGGCGGGTAAATAGTGTGAGATTCGTCTTACCTCCATTACAATCCTGCCTATGCTCTCGCCACCCACAGTGATGTCAAAGAAAACTTTGGGATTTGCCATGTTTGGAGACGCGCTTGTGATGTTTCGGTGGCGAAAACGCACTTTCCGGACAACGCTGTGTCTATTTAGGTCTGTATTTATATGGGGCTACGCACCTGTGACGTAAGGGCTGCCGGGAGCCAATCACAGCCGCGTCCTTCTAAAAAAAAAAAAGCTCAAGAATGGACCAATAGAAATAGAGGAGGGCGGGGCTTAGCGGTCAAAAGCTGTACTACTGTTAGAAATGTGGTTTAAATATGAAGTTTTTATCTGTCAAAAAGGCGGAAATAAAACGAGGCGTGTATTTATACAGTTTGTCGGCTGTCCTGAGTTTTTCTACCCACGATTTAAAACTATATTTTCACTTAAAAGAACATTTATAAACTATCTGACAGCACAGGTGGAAAATAACTAAGTACATTTACTCAAGTACTGCATTTAAGCATAATTTGTAGTAATACACTTCATATTTTAACTTCATATTTTATGTTAGTTACACTTCTAGTCCATCTAACTACACCTCTGGAGTATAATGTACTTTTTACTGCCACTACATTTGAAGAGGAAGTTATTTTATACAAAATATTGTCTGCTCTTATGACAATTCTTACTTTTTATTTAAAGAACATATATAAACTGGTGGGTTTCCCGCCTGTCAGAGGTGTCATACCTTCACTCAAGTACTGTAATGAAACACATTTTGTAGTAATATACTTGAGTATTTCCATTTCATGTTTTATGTTAGTTACACTTATCCATCTAAGTACAACTACTTTTTACTCTACTACATGTATTATTGAAGTTATTATACTGTATGCAAAACCTATAGTTATGAATTACAATATATTGTTGAAGTTAAAGTTCCACCTCAACTAGCTGCAACATAAAAAGCTGAAAACCCAAAGCACTTAAATATCTATCTGACTTTGTGGGGTGTAAAAGTTATATTTACAGATTGGAAAACTTGACTTTTAATAGGTTATTTCTTAAAGAGGCCGGTTCAAATCACATGAATATGACTTTTAACGGAAAATATGTCAATTTTGCTGTTAATTCAGGCATAGTTTCAGCAATACGGAGCCCTAAAGGTGTCAAAAAAAACTGATTTAAAAATAATAATTCATGCTAACAAATTACTTTGTTTGCACTCTCGATTTTAATATCATATTTATATATATTTAGAAGACGAGAGCTCTTCTAAATGAAGGCAGTGAACGCTTCCAACATGGAAAAATAGCTGGAAGTTTGAGGACGTCGATAACAGAGAGGACATTTAGTTTTTATGAACAAGTATTTACACCAAAAAATATTCTGTAAAATACGTTTAAGAGATCTAAAAGGTAACAAAATGTTGTGTTTAAGGCTGCATTCGCACCAAATCCGGTGGTACATGGGCCATTTGTGTGACATCATGTTGTAAGCTGCTAATAATCTGCTAATCCTCCCAGTCCAGAAGGATAAAATTCGTTGAAAGTATGAAAGTAGTTTGCCAACCGCCATGAGTCTCTCCTCCATCATCTTTGTAATAAAGTAATATCAATCAATCAATTAATCATCTTTGGTTCAAAGCAGAACACTGAAATGCTACAATGCTACATGCTAAATAAGCAACGTTCCTCTTCTGGTCTAATCGCCAAGCTACGTGATTGGCCACAGCAGCGTGACGTCGGGCTTGCGGTTTTCCAAAAGTTGACTCCGGCTCAACTTTTCTGGCCGCAGTCCGGTGTGGTGCCACAGCTACTAAAATGGCTGCAAGTTAGCCGCACTACCCCCATTCAAATGAACAGGACAACTAGCGTTTTCGTCGCACCGCCGGATTTGGTGTGAATGCAGCTCAACCGCAAAAACCGTAATGTAAAAGTTAAACTTAGAGATGGTAAATTGATAAATCATGCTAACAGATTATTAATTTATGAGCACGATTTATAAAATTGTGTGCACTAATACATTTTTTTCTTTATTCTTGTCACCTCCTGGACTCCATACAGTCGTCTTTCTGTTTAATAAATATTAGTCCTTTCTTAGCTTCCATACAAAGGCATATGACATCATCATTCAGCCTCAGAGCCTCCAAAACAAACTCTTTCTGTCAAATAAAGTGATTTTTAATTCTGATTCAGAGTTTCAGGAAAGGGACAAAGTAACTGTAGGTACAATGACGGTTATGATTAAAAAATAAATAGAAAATAATGGCAATTACAATGTGTTACAAAATATGTCGGATAGTTTACATATTAAAAAACTTTTTTTCTTCTTCTTCTTCTTCTAGCAAATTTGCAGTTAAATAGTCCATAATTTCCAAATATAACATTATTGTGTTGTTCAATTGGCAAAGAACATTATTTATTGTTGCCTCGTCAAAGGCAACGTTGGACCACAACGGGTTCATGTCGGAAAATCATTCATAGAAAAATCGTCAGCTTCAAAAAGTGGTAAAAGTAAATAATTTCAACCTCGGCATCTTTAACTGCATTACACAATGTCAACTGACTGTTTTTTGTCACACATACATTTGTATGATCTCAGCTTGTGTTTTGTTTTTTGTTTTGTTTTTTTGTTGTTGTTGTTTTTTTTTTTTGTTTTTTTACAATTGCTTTATAATTTTTCTAACATACAGTATGTATACAGTGCCAACAATGATCCATTATCCAACTAATAACATTAAAATTACCATGATTAACAATTCATTTGATACACACACGTTCTCTAATGAAAACAGCTGATTATACAGTACATAAACCCGTGTCATGGTGGGTTATACATGTCAAACAATTTTTTTTAAAAACATACAAATAGCTTTCGAAATGGCAGAAAATGCCATGACACACAGCTGTACGCATTTACAGTATGCTTGAAAAACCTTCCAGAGAGGCTAAAACCGACAGAAGGGGGGAGGAAGAGGGGGGAGGAGGAGGAGGAGGAGGAGGAGGGAGACAGGTGGGAGATTTTTATTTTATACATTTCACAGTGCTGAAGGATGTCGGAGACACAATGAACCTCAGCGCTCTCCCGTCTTCAGGTATTAAACATGTCTATTGTACATGTTGGTGCTGCCTTTCAGAGGCTGACCTTTATTTATTTTATTTATTTATTTTTTTAACTTGTTTACTGTGTGGTGAACTCACCCGCGGATTGTTTTACTCCTGACCTGAACGATCAGTACAAAGAAATAAAAGATTTGGCCACGTTTTAACTTGCCCTTATCTTACATAATTATTGTTTTATGTATTGAAGGAAAAGTCTGGTTGAGATTCTCTGTTTTTCTTTTTCATAAACAAATGCAATTAAAGGACTAAAACCAACATTAAATTACAAGTGTTGTGTGTGTGTGTATAGAAAGCCCGATATATCTTATTCTTCTATGCCAGAAATACTCCGCCGCTAAAAATAGTCCCCAACAAATATGCAATTTCCTCCTATTTGAGCAACGTTTGCTAAAAAAAAATACAGTTCCAGGCTGTTTTAGGAAACCAATGAGCCTTTTTTAAACATGAAACTATAAATTTGTGAGATGTTTTTAAAGATTTGCTTCTTCAGTAGGAAGCAGTCGACTAACAACAGTGTTGGTTTTAGTCTTTTCATGCGTTTTTGTTGACAATAATAAAAAAACACAGAACATCAGCAGCCTTTTTCCTTGTGGTTCCCGAACTTATATTGGAGAAGTTTGAAAAAAAAGGACATTCAATGATTCAATGAAACACCTCTGACTGCTCCAAACATCTAAAACAAAGACAATCTGATGAGGTTTGACGCAGACTGTCTGATTATTAAACCGACTTCAGTATTCAGAGTTTTTTCACCTGATCGGAACCGATTAAAAACTCATGAGGTTTTTCTTTTTTCCTCCACATTACATCAGTCTGTCTAATAACCGCAGAGCGACCTTACGATGAGAGCTAAATCAAACACATCTCGCCTCTTTATCACTTTAGTTACTAAACGGCTGCGTCAGCACCTAATTTATCAAATATGTGGCCTCTGATGTTTCTCCCTGAAGCCTAATGTCTGATAAAAATGTAATAACTTCTCCTTCTGATGTCTTCAGGAGCCTCTTTAAAGCTGAAAATAGATGTGAACCACTATTTAAACAAAAAAAAAGGATAGAGCCAGGCTAGCTGTTTCCATCCGCTCCCAGTCTTTATGCTAAGCTAAGCTAAGCTAACCGTTTCCAGTCTCTTAGCTTCAGACATTAAAGGCGCCCTGTGGAGTTTTGCTATAAACAAACAAATGAAAAGTTCTGTTTACATTCAGTGATACTCATCAAAATGCTTCATGTGTGTGCTATGTCAATAATTTCCTTCCTTGTAAAACAAATAAAACAACAAACAAGAGGATTAAAAACTCCATGGGGTACGTTTAAACAGGTAGAAGAAGAAGAAAGAAAGGAAGGAAGCCGTTTAGCTTATAAGATAAATAACTCAAATAAAAAGTAACTCTTGTTTTTGTGTTAAAAGATATACACGGAATAAATCTGAGACGGTGACGGGAAAGGATTTGTGTTAAGATCTGCAAAATAAAAATGAAAAAGAAAAAGGGAAAAGTTTGGGAACCACTGTGATAAATGTGTCCATAAACTCCTCAAGAACACATCCAAGCGTCTGTTATCGCCCACCTCAACTTAACGAAACCTATAAATACAGAATCCTTCAGCCTGTGTGTGATTTGTGCTATAGTTTAGAAATGCTGGTCTGCAGAGTCAGTGCCTGTGTGCTGAAATAATTCTTCATACTCAACGGAGAGTGTTCCTTCTTTACACCTGTACACACTGAATCAACTTCAAGGTACAGCAGGAAAATGTCAACATGACAAAGATATACACACACACACACACACACACAAAAAACACACTCACACGCTTTTATGTACACACACACACACACACACAGAGAAAAGTAGTGGGTGACAACAGAGACGGCGCTGTCTTCAACGGATGTGGAGAAGAGTTACGGCGAGCGAACAGAGAAACCAGACTGGACAGAAGGAAAGAAAGGAAGAAAGAAAGAAAGATGGCTGAACAAGCGTTGAAGGTGGTCGTCAGTTGTTCTCGAACAGCGACAGCAGGTCGTCGCTGCTGTTGTTGGGAAGGTCGGGGGGGCCCAGGTACGACAGCAGCTCGTCCGGGTTGGTCAGTTCAGGAAGGAGCTTGATGACAGCCAGAAAACGGAAAAAACAGAGGAAGAGAAATTAGTTTTCTTCAAGTTTTTTTTTCAGTTTTAAAAGTCTGTTTTTCTCCGTTTTAATCTAATGTACAAAATGACACTTCAGGTTTCTGTAAAGAGCAAACAGAGCGGGAAAAAAGTGTGAATGAGACACATTGTAGTGTAAAGAATAACCTTTAAAGAGCAGCCCTCTTTAAAGCGATCACATGATTCGTCACATGTGTGCTCAGAGCAGGAGCAGCCAATCAGAGACAAGGATTCACCCAACATCTGGAACATTATTCATTCTTAAAAATAAATGTCGTTATGTAACATCTGCGAGGGTCAGAGGGGACAAAACCCGACGCTGTAACTCATCTCTAATGTGTTTCTGAACATTTTCTCTTTACATGAGCTGCTAAACGCTGTTAATACAGTTTTATATTCACATTAAACACTAAAAAACTGACTTTGCAGATTAAATTCTAATTAAATTATTCAACCTGTGCACATCAAACCCACCTAAAGTCTTCTAATTATTATTTTCATGATCGATTAATCTGTTAACTATTTCTCGTTTAATCGATGTTGAGTTGTTTGGTCCATCAGTGTTTCCTAAAGAACAAGATGGCGACCCAAAAATATTCAGTTTACTGTCGTAGAGACTAAAGAGAAGCTGGAATTGGAGAATTTTGACTTTTTTTTCTTTAAAAAATTACTCAAAAAAAGTGAGTCGACATCAAAATAGCCGGCCATTAATTTAATAGTTGACAAGTAATCAATTAATCGTTGTAGCTCTAATATCTTCAAAAATAAATATGACTATATATTATTATTTATTTATTTATTTAACATCGTCACATCCATGTTGCTAAATAATATCTGAGTGAAGTCTGCATGTTTAGATTCAGCCTCACAGTTTACTTTAATATCTAAAGTAGTAATTAACATGTGAAATAAACAACATAACACTAAAGTCATAATGTAAAAACAGGAAACAGGGAAACTGGAAACAAAATCAAACCAAACTGGAGCAGAAACCTCTGGAGCTCTCTTCAAACTTTAAGAGTATTTTTAAGAAGTTTAGTTTTTATTCTTATGTTTGGAAGTAAAACTAAAACTGAAAGACTTTTTTAACTTTTCTCTTTCACTTTGCTGAAGACGAGTCCTGGACTGAGAAACAAAGGAATAAAGTCACATTCAAGTCATGTGACCTAAAAAAGTTGCACATGATCAACAGATTTCCACTCACATCTAACGAATGATCGGCTCCGTCTCCTCCTGGTGCTCCCGGGCCTCCCAGACCGAAGGAGCCTTCGGCCTGCAGCCGGGAATTCTGGGTATTGGCGTTTCGCGGTGGCAGCGGGCTGCCGGCGTCGCCGAGACTCTGGTTGCTGTGAACCCCTGAACCGTGCTGCTGGAGGAGGCCGTGGGAGTGTTCCAGTCGCCCAGAATGAGGCCCCTGATGGCGAGGAAAGAGACACAGAAAGCTTTATTTTAAAAAGGTATAATATGTAGTTATTCTTCATTAAAATGTTTAAAACAACTAGACCAGACAGAAGCTTCTCTCCTGAAACCTTCAGGTTGTTGTCACTCAGGTCTAGACCTATGTTCTATATGTTGTTGAGTTGCGTTCTTACATTATCCCAAATGTTTCCAACAGTTTTCAAACCCAGAAAAATCTGTCATTTTAATCAAAGTAACGGACCGTTTCATTTGGTGGCCTGTCAATGGCGTCATACCTCCTCTACCAAAGAGTGTAGTGCACAAGATGCATGCGTCGGCGCCGTGTTTGTCCGCTACAATGGCGTCTAGCAAAGAGTAACTTACACACATACAAGATAATACATGGGCTTTGTTGTGCTTGTTCCACACAAACTGTTAGAAATGGACTTTTATTCAGTTTGAAGCCACATTTTCATGATAAATTTAGCTGGTTTTTAACTTGATCTTTTAGCCGCAAGAAGGATTTTAGTCATTGGACGTCTGGATCTTAAGTTATCAGAGAAATAAACTGGGCAAACGTTAGCAGCAGCTCGGCTAACAGCCCCTCCAGGAAACAAACAGCTGCAGAAATATTGATTTTTTTAGGTGAAACAGCTTTCATAAGTATTTTTTAACTAATTTAATCTGTGTGTACATTTGTTTTTGTAGAAGAGGAGACTGGACAAATTTCTGGATCTAAACTTATAAGAGAAATAAACCGAACAAACGTTAGCATCAGCTCAGCTAACATCCCATATCTGACGTCTGTGGGTCGCTGACTCGCCGACCCGCCTTCCAGCAGCAGAAGTGTGTGACAGTAGAGGAGGACGGACACTTTGTTCTTCCTCTACAAACCTCCTGCGGGCAGCCGAGCAGCTGCGAGCGACAGGCGGTATGCGGCGGTTTAGTGGTTCGGTATGTGTGATTCTCAACGCTGTCTACTTCAGGATCAATCCGAGGCTCTCAACTCGACTCACAAAGCCAGAAGGAAAAGACAGTCAGTGGTGTGTAACACCGACTAAAAACCTCTTTACACCCGCTGAATTCAGGGTTTTCCAGAAAATATGGAAATGTGGTGAAATCTTTGATACGTGCTGAGGATTTAAAGCCTTTTTTTTGTGCCAGTTCCCCCGCATCCCATTACATTACATTTTTCATTTAGCAGACGCTTTTATCCAAAGCGACGTACATGTGAGTCTGATGCAACACAAGCAGGGAACCAGTCAGGAAACAACAACATGAATAAGTGCCATAAAGCTGCAGTTTGGGCCCAAAGCAAAACAAGACAATAATTAGAGAGCATAGAAACATGTTTTTCTTTCTTTCTTTCTCCTACAGTCCATTAAATGCAGAGGTGTGACTGAAAATGTGGGTTAATTGTCTCCCTTGAATATTAATGTTGATTATTATTCTCTGTTATATCCTTAAAAATAATCTCATTGGATGCCAAACAACAGATTTGTTTCACTGGACAGTTGGAATAACGTTATCATTAGTTTCCTATTTGAATAGAAATCATATGTATGTGTGTTAAACGATTAGAAATCTGACAGTCAAACTTTAATTAGGCCTCAAACAGCAGGAAAACCCTGAAGTTTAATGATAAAACTGTGAAAATGTGCGTTTGAATGTAACTGAACTAAACTGGTGTTAAAAACAAACACAACCAAGAACAATTTGACGCCCTCCTTGTTGAGAAACGCAACGCTAAAAACAGTCAAATTACATTTATTGTTATTTACTGAGACGACCAAACAAAGAGAGGAAATAAGAAGGAGAAACGTTTGTGTGTAAACATTTGTTTTCAGGTCACAGATGATGAACGACGGCGTTAAAACACAAGTTTAAAAAGGTGAAATACTCGTCTGTGAATATCCTGAGTCATTGATTATTTTAAAGCTTGTCAAAGGAGTTTCAAAGTTTCAGGCTGTGTGATATTTCCTCACCTGTGTTCTTCCTCCTTTTTCGGCATGAACGCACATTTGCAGGTCTGAGAAAAACACGCTTACTCGTTTCACAACAGCTCGACATCAGGTCTCGTTTAGCAGCAAATAAACAGCGTCTGGGCTCGTTTACTATCTGCAGTGTTTTGTAAGCGCTCGGCTAAATTGAAAAATTGTAAGTGGAACAATACTGACGGTAATCTGCAACAGACGTAGTAAAAAAGATGTGAGCGGCTCTGCGACACGCTGATGAGCTGTAAATGTTACAGTTATTTCCCCAGAAAACAGCTGGAGACAGGAGGAAACATTTGTTTGGGACTATTTTCAGCTGCGGATGAATCCACATTTGGTGTTTTAATGAGTGTTTCTGGCTGCAGGATGGCGTACGAGTCAAAATAAATAAATAAATAAATACAGCGTGTGTTCATTTATGTGTTCATTCATTCACAGTGTTTCCTCTGTAATTTTAAAGGTCTGGCAGCGAGAACCCCCGCCAGACCCAGAAATAACACCAGATATCCATTCATTCGGAAATCAATAGCGTTCGGGGGCGTCTCTTTTGCAGCGCCGCTCCAAAACGTGAGTCAACCTCGAGTGTTGTTGCCCGGGAAACTCTCGGTAGCGTAGCCATTCTAAAAATTAGGATTATACTGAGTGTGTGCGTCTTTTTTTTTTAATATGTTATGATGAAAGTTTCTGTTCTGTTCCGTGATTTGTGTAGAAAGTAACAGCAGCTAAAGATTAATGGTGGGAGGCCAGTAAACATGTTAGAGGGAGTCAGAAAGAGTCAGAGAGGATGTCATCTTGATTGAAGCATCTTAAGCTGAAGGCTGAGATAATGTGTGGCATTTTGTGTGGAAAGTGTCTGGAAAGAAGAAAGATGTAAAGGCCCAGTTGTGAGGTAAATAAAAGTTCATTTCATTTCATTTAAAAAGGTTATTAAGAAGAAATTCTTATGGCAGTAGCTTCTTCAAGGAACAGGGCGGCGTGTCATGTGCGTAGCGAGCGAGCGAGCGGCAGAAAAGTGACGGTGAAGGTGAGCGGAGCAGAAGAGGAAAGCAGGAAGTCTGGTGGTGAATGTACGGAGCAGACTACAGCGAGTCTGAAGCTTCTCAGGACAAAAGGGGAACATCTCAAGTCTCTTATTTCATGTCTCTGCGCTCCTCGCCTCAACAGGAAGTTGTTCCTGATGCGCCATTTTGAAAGTCTCTTCTTCTGCTCCGAGGAGCGAGGAGTGAGGAAACATGAGAGCAGGCACGCCCCCTTATTGGATATCAGTTATTGATTGGACGCTGCAGCTGATCAAACTGATCTGATACATCGCTGCAGTTTCATAACGAATAAATTTAAATGTTTCACTCCAAAGTTTCATGTTTTATTTGTTTTCTGGTTCATCACATAGTTAAAAATCTGTCGGTCTGATCAACAAAAGAACCAAAAGCAACTTCATTTATTAGAGAGATTTTTCTTTTCATGATGTTATTTCCTCCATTAAACTCTTCCTGACTTTAATTTGATCCATAATAACAGTTAAACATGTTTATATTTTACATTATTTATCTTTATTTCCATTCAGTCACGAGTGAGGCTGAAAACTCCTGAACGTCGGGTTTCAACTTTACCTGAAACATTTAAACAAATATTCATAAGACACTCTGATCATATTCTGGGTTATTGAATGATTACTTCACGATCAGGATTATCAATAAATACAAATGCAAATAACCAATAAATAGTATAAACGCATTCTGCCAGTAGAAATGGTTCCTGATCCTCTGAGTATAAATGCAGAAACAGGCTGCAGAGAGGAAACAGCTGCTCTAGCGGTGATAACTGTGAACCTTTATCAGTATGAACACAGTCCACATGTGTGAAGACACAAACGAAGACAGCTGACTGACAGCTGATCCGGCTGTGATCAGCTGATCCGGCTGTGATCAGCTGATCCGGCTGTGATCAGCTGATCCGGCTGTGATCAGCACGTCTCATGTCTCTTAAAACAAATTTCCTTGTTTCCTCGCTTGGTTTTCTTGCGTCTCTCCTCGCATCCATGGTGGGCGGGACTAAGACGCAAGGAAAAGACGCAAGTGAGGGAAACGTGGACGCAACTTAAGAGACTCTGCATGCACCCCAAGAAAAGTCTGTTGTTTCCCCTCAACTGCTGACGACGGGTTAGCCTAGTTAGTAACCTGACGACGACAAACGGAGAAATGTGTGACTGCTGTTAAACTTAGGGAGGAAACATTGATTCATGTTCTTTTAAATAGATTTTCCACAGAAGGATAAGATAAATCAAACCTTAGCTACACATCAGCGGATCAGTTTATTGTTGGTTTTTTGCATTTTTATTGGATTTTTTTGATCGATAAAAGAGAAACAGAAACATCCTTTGGTGTTTCCTCTCAACCATCAGATCAACAAGCCTCTCCTTCTTCTCATTCAGAGCCTCAGTCCCAGTTACGTAACAGTTACTTCAAACTCTGTGTGTGTGCATGTGAAGTAAACTCAGCGAGCGGTGCCTTCTGGCTGCGGCCTATTCATACTCCGGCTGTCATTGATGCTTACTCAACCGTTACGGGGGAAACGTCCCGAGCGAACAGAAAAGGCTGCGAGCTCCATCTTTGTGACTGCAGCCCGGAGGCGACGTGTGTTCCCGCTCGGACACTGATGATGTAATAAAGAGAGAGAGAGAGAGGGAGAGAGAGGGGGGTTTGATTAAAGGTGTTGGGTCTAACCTGGTCAGACTGGTAGGAGAGCGGAGGAGGTGGTCCGGAGGAGGAGTACTCTCCTAGCGTCGGGGTGCCGGGAGTGTTGGGGAAGTCTGTGAATCCCGTTTGGCTGGAGAAGCCCTGACTCCCTGCAGGAACAGAAATATCACAGTCAGCACGTAGAAACAGGTCAGTGAAGGCTTCTCCTCGCGGATAATGGCGAGCAGCGCGGCGAGGAGAGAAGAAGCAAAACAATACGACACAGAACAGGAAGGGGAGGGGGGGAGGGTAGTCTTAGAAATATCGTTCTGGGTCACCTCTCGTCTAAGAGCAGATGATCTGAGCTTGAAAGTGATTGTGTACTGGACGTATATACACACATATATATATATATATATATACACACACTACAGGAAGTGGAGCGGGTCGTCCACTAATCAGAAGATCTGCAGTTTGATTCCCGGCTCCTTCAGTCCACATGTTAAAGATACTGAGTCCCAAATATGCTCCTGAAGGAGTCAACAGTGTTTGAATGTGTGAATGTGTCTTGTAGCGTAAAAGTGCTTTAAATGGTCAGAAGATTAAAAAGCCTATTTACCATCATACACACATTATCTACAGAACCACTCTAATGTCTTAAAGCCCCAGAAAACTTCAAATCATAAATACATAAATAAATATTTAAAAATAAAAGCTCAGAAAATAGCAAAACAGGGAGATATGAAGAATAAACTATAAACAAATAAAGAGCCCATGTGACAGACGGGAGTCTAACTCGGCCTGTACATCTATGTGTTCATTACTTCTATTTTTTTAAACTTAGCCAATCGTTCAAACAGACAAAGCCTGTTAATATTATCTGATGACAGCGCAGCTCGCCTCTTCTGTCCAGTGAGAACAGCCTCTCACACGGTTCAGACGTGGCAGGCGTTGTGGTGGTATTTCAGACTCGACGTACTTCTATAGTAACTCATTTCACAGCGACAATAAATGCAGATAACTTTGCTTTTGTCGAGTGAACCATCTGGCAGCGGTCCTTTCTCTTTCTCCATGTTTCCTCTCTTTCCCTCCTCTATGATTTTTTTCCCTTCCTCTTCCTCCTCCTCCTTCTTCTTCTTCATGTGTTCTTAGCGGATTGCATCTTCATCATTTGCTCCACTGGAGTTTTACAGCAGCCGGCCTGCAATAAGCTGCACTGCTGCCAGCTTCTGTTTATTTATTTATTTTTATAGTGAACGTTAATCGTGCGTTAAAAAAAATAAACGGCATTAAGAGGTTGTGTTAACTTTGACAGCCCTAAATGCCCGAAGTGACAAACACCTCTCCGCTGGCGGCGGCGCTCCCTCCTCAGTCCTACCTGGCCTGTTGTAGTCGGGCGTGTTCCTGCCGCCTGCCGTCAGACTCTGGTACGGCGAGGACGCCGGCCCCAGAGCCGCGATCATTTCCATCACGTTGGGCAGGACCATGTGACTCGGGCTGACGGTGCGGCAGCGCTTCAGCACCGGACCGTCGGGCTCCTCTTTTATGTGCAGGTCCGGTTTGACGGGCACCGGCCGCCAGCCGCACACCGGGTCTATGGTGATCTCCTCGTAGTCAGAACTGAAGAAGGACGAGAGAATAACTTTAAAAAAAACAAACAAACCTGGATGTTAAACGAAGATGCAGCAGATTCATGTAAACAGTTACTTACTTCTGGATGTAGACCAGAATCCCGAGCATGTACTGGTCCACCTCCAGCCCCTCTAGCAAAGCTGTTTTACTGAGAACGACAGGAGAAAACTCACCAGTGAGATTTTATGCAAAGCAAGAGAGGAGTTTCACACTAAAGCTGCATTTAAGACACGAACATCCACAATTTAATATGTCGTTCACGTCTGAATAAAATGTCCGAGAAGTGTCTGAAAACCCAGTGAAGTCAATCTGACCCGATAACACAGCAACAGATTCATTTATAAAAAGGAAAACTGTGTTAAAACAATGTTAAATACTCCTATGCACAAACAAAAACAACAACAATCTAATAAACCATCAAACACAGTTGTACTCAGACAGATACGAGCTGTTTGTTGGTCTTGTTTCATAAATATTCTGTTTGCTTTTATTGGTTTTAAAAGGTTTTATTTCACATTCAGTGGTCCTGTTTTCAGCTGCATCATGTACAGTCAGCTTTTATTCATTAACTGACTGACTGTATTAATAAAAAAGTACTTATCTATAACGTAACACCACCAGGAAGGAGTCTGATCGGTTCCAAATTCATTCTGCAGCATGACAACAACCCCAAACATCCAACCAGAGACATAACAAACATCTCCAGCGAGTGTTAATGTTGTTTATGGCTGTTTGTGTTTTTTATATATATTGTCTGCTGTGTATCTTTTGTAATTGTGCACATTAGTTTCCCTTTAAATTATCCATCAATCAATCTACAAAGGAGAGAGAAAAAAAGTAAAACAAAGAAATCAGAGCAGCTTTCTGTTTCTTATTAACATCCAGCTTCACACATTCAACATGTGAGCAACAGAAACTTAAGAGAGAGTCTTGTTGTTCTTTGTTGTCAGAAGAAAAAAAAAAAAAACACTCTCCTTCCTTCATATCGTCTCTGTTCTCAGCAGAGATACAGCAGCTTACATATTCTCATATCTCTGAGAAGGGTTTAAAAAAAGGTGCAATGAATCCTGGATACGTACTTGCAGACAGGACATCTCCAGGTTCCTCTTTCACAATTAAGTTGCAGGTAGGACTCCAAGTCGAAACACTGAAAAATACAGAAATCAGTATGAGAGAAGCAGAGCTGCAGTCAACCAAAGAAAACCTCAGTGGACTAAAATTGTTCATAATCTTCGACTAATCGATCAGGCGGGAAGTCTGTATTTCTCTGTTTAGCGTCTTCAGGCTAGGCTAACCCATCGTTGCTAACTTTGGAGCTAACTCCCTTCACTTTTCCAGCACTTGGAGAAACAACAGACGTGACTTTTTTAGCATTTAACTGTCACACTGTAGTCTGTGCTGTACATTTACTGCCAGACTGACAACTTACCGCTAACCTTTTCCTCTGCTCCACTCGTATCCACCGTCACTTTCTCTGCGTCCAACTCGCTACGCAAACATACTACGCAATTACAGAGGTTCACTCAAGTCCTGAACAGTGCTGCACAGACTCCCAAACGCTAAATATTTCTGAATGATGGATATTTGTTGTTAATTCTGGCATTAAAACATATTTTTTGTCCTGGCGGGTTCTCGTTGATATAATTGTAGGAGAAACACTGATTCAGTAAACGTTCAGTACGTTTAGTAAACGCTCAGTAACCGTTGAGAACAGTTAGACCCAGAAGTCTCCGTTAGTTTGGGCGAGTCCAAAGTTGTGAAAACAGCGGGGGTGTTTTGAGTACACCCCCGCTGTTTTCACTAGTAGTTTGTTAGTCTGTCCCCCCCGCTGCAGGAAATAATGGATTAATCCTGGAAAGCTGCTGATGTAGCACTTTTCTCCTTATGAAAGTAACACAGAGATTATTCAACCAATGAGAATTTAGTCGGACGAGAGCATATCGACCAGCAGACTGCAGCCCTAGAGAGAAGTTATGAGTAGAAGTTAAAGTGTGTGTGTGTGTTTGAGAGCTCACCTGTATGTGTCTGCAGTCGTGACCTCTGGCCGGCAGCTGGATTCGTCTGAACGTGATCGGACACTTGAGAGAAACTTTGATGGCCGTCTGCTCGACTCCGTCCTCTCCGTTCAGACCGGGGGTCCCGGGGATTGTGCCGCTACTGAAATTTCTCTTTACTGAAACGAAAGACGAGAAGAAAGAAAGACAGAAAGAAAACATTATTATCACGCCGCCGCTCTGTGAAAAGTGTGATTCTGATGCTCAGCACATTGTGAGAAAGAGATGCTGACAATGTTGCTCTGTATACGTGGTATCTATGGTGATATTTTAAGTCACATGACTGATCGAGAGGCGGACTGGAGATGAGTTGAGCAACATGTTTTTAATTTTGATGGACTTGCAGTGAAAATTACTCTTATTTTTCATGTACAAGAGGGATGCTGTTAGTCAATTAATTGATTAGTTGACAGAAAAATAATTATTAACAATTCCAAGGAAAAATGTTTCCTGTGAGGTTTTGACAGAACATCGAGACGTCTCCGGGACTCTGGGAGACTGTTACGGACATTTTTAACATTTTTTTAACTAAACAACTAATCAAAATTATTGTTTGATGATGAAAATAACTGTTAGTTTCAGCTCTAGTTGGCAATCACACAATGACAGACGTCCGTGTACCACAAGCAGCGAAACCTGCTCACTTTAACTTAATTTTAGTCGCCATGTGATCTGAATCGGTGGAAATATAAGCAGACGCAACATATTACACAATAAATAATAATCACAATATTCCTAGACGATGAAGAGCTGCATGTAACGACGTGCAGGAAATACAGAGTTCTTATTGCAACAGGAAGGAAAGCTGTTTTTAAACCTGGTTGTTCTGCTGGACGGAGGCCTGTAGCACCTCCCGGAGGGCGGCGGTCGATACAGACAGCGAGCAGGATGATCAGAAAGAGCTGCGAGCTGAGATGTGTCAGCGGTGACAGATATTTGCATCGTTTGCTTTGATGATTTCTGACTGGAAAACTCACCTTATTATCTGCATTGGTTTGTTTTAATATGTGTGAGAACATTACATTTAGTTAAAGCTCTAATCTGTAATTATTCCTCATTAAAATGTGTAAAAACAACTAGACCAGACAGAAGCTTCTCTCCTGAAACCTTCAGGTTGTTGTCACTCAGGTCTAGACCTATGTTCTATATGTTGTTGAGTTGTGTTCTTACATTATCCCAAATGTTTCCAACAGTTTTCAAACCCAGAGAAATCTGTCATTTTAATCAAAGTAACGGACCGTTTCATTTGGTGGCCTGTCAATGGCGTCATACCTCCTCTACCAAAGAGTATAGTGCACAAGATGCATGCGTCGGCGCCGTGTTTGTCCGCTACAATGGCGTCTCCCAAAGAGCCACAATAACACAACGAGAAACGTTCATTGATGATTGAACTTCACATTTAAAACCTGAACACATCTGATTGGATTATAAATGTATTTTTATCTACATCATTTATTTGTTATTCACATTTGGTGACTGCAGTTTGTCAGAGATCAGCTGTGCTTCTCTGGCCTCAGCTCTGAAGTCCAACCCCTCCCATCTGAGAGAGCTGGATCTGATTAATAGTTTTCGGTCGGCAGCAGAGAATTCACCACTTATGTCCACTACAATGGCGTCTAGCAAAGAGTAACTTACACACATACAAGATAATACATGGGCTTTGTTGTGCTTGTTCCACACAAACTGTTAGAAATGGACTTTTATTCAGTTTGAAGCCACATTTTCATGATAAATTTAGCTGGTTTTTAACTTGATCTTTTAGCCGCAAGAAGCATTTTAGTCATTGGACGTCTGGATCTTAAGTTATCAGAGAAATAAACTGGGCAAACGTTAGCAGCAGCTCGGCTAACAGCCCCTCCAGGAAGTCCGCTGCTCGCCCAACATGGTGGAGAAACACTGATTTTTTTAGCTGAAACTGCTTTATTCAGTGTTTTTACCTGTAATCAGCGGGTCTGTTTGCTCTGGAGAGGAGGAAAAACATCCTGAACCATCAACACTGGAGTAATCCTATCCCACTGAAGCTGCTTGTTTAAAAACCAAGACAACAACTCCCATCATCCCTTGCTGCTTCACTCCATCTTTTGTTATTGTTTTGATTGAGGGACCCCGAGCGGCTGAAACTACATGTTGTGCGTTTAATGTGGACGCTGCTTTGTTTTGTTTTGTGGTGACTCACTGTATAAAAAGGAAATTAACAAATCCGGTGAAACACTTCAGGAACCAGCAGCGTTTAAACATCTCCTGCTCTTAAACTCACTCTTGGTGATGCAGTGCTCGGCCGGCAGGAGTCTCTTTTTCATCAAACCCTGCAGGACAGACCTGACAGACGGCCGGTGGACCAGCTGTAACACAAACAGATGGGACTGGGGAGAGACAGGAGGGGGGGGAAAAAAACATGAGTTTAAATGGGATTTTACTGTCAGACGTGTAAATATGTCGCATTGTAGTCGACTGTGAACCACAAACAGAAGCAGTCAGGAGTCATTTCAAGGCTTCTTACACAACAGCAGGCTGTTACGGTGATCTGCACGGTGTTACGTCCCGGTTGGCACACTTGTTTTAGGTACAGGGGCTTGTGGGAGGTTTTGTTGTCGCCTCTCTCGATAGACAAAGGAGTGGCGTTAACGCTCACCTGGAACAGAAAAGAGAGAGAGAACGAATCAACACGTCGTTTATTTTCTGCTTTTTATAGTTAGACTTTTGCTGATGTTACAACATGCACCTTTAACGCCGTAACACACTGCGGTTTATTTTTAAATTTCAACTGTTGAACATTTCCACTGGTCTTATCTCTGCATGCTGGACACCAGCACGTTCCAGCAGATATGAAATCTCTACAGTAAGTGTAACTGAAGACATATTTTAACACAATCAAGCCTTACCAAGACAAAAACAATGAAAATAAGTCCCAAAAAAAGGCCTCAAATAACCATAATTACTCATAAAAAAAGGGAAACTTTGGTATTTTTCAACCCTATTTTTCTATTGTTTTGTTTCTCAGTGACTAACGGGGACAATCATTTTTGAAACTGGTCCAGTGTTGAGCTGGCAGCGAATAAACAGGCTGCAGGAGCGCCAAGTCAATGTAAATCCACTAAAAGTGCTTGTTAGTGCTGCTGATAACATTATGGAAAGGGACAATACAGACAAATACAACTTTTTCTCCTTCTTCTTCTTCTTCTCAGCTAAATTATTCAGTCATGACAGAGCTGGAGAGAGAGGAGAGCCGGGAGGAGTTTAGCTTCAAGTCATGGCTGAATATTTAACTCAGAACGAGACTGGATCGAGTGAAAGATAAAAACACTTATAATAACAATCCGAGACTGACTGTCAGAGGTAAAAAACATCTTTAGACGGAGCTCTGCGTATATCTATCACGCCTGGGACACACCGGATGCGTCGCTTTTCTCAGGCTGCTACGTCACGTCATGTAGAGCTTCGAGGTTTCGCCCGTTTTCACGGCGCGGTTCTCAGCAGAAACCGACAAAGGACGCTTATTATTGCGGCTCGTTTCGCGGCTGCCGGCTGCAGCGCTCGTAGTGGAAATTCTCTGCTGCTGGTGAAGAATGAAACAGAGAAAAGGTTTTTATTTTCTTTGCAAAGAAAAAGGTCGTTCAACGTTCGAGCGGTGGACAAGGAAAGACTCTGAGCAAACGGGGAGCTGGACATTTACCTCCCTAACCGAAAGGAGTGCATGTGGGTATCGAACCGACCCCCTGAGGTGTGTGTGGTTTGCACTGGAGGCATCCTGCAGGCCCAGAGTGTAAATGTGGAGGAGTCTAGACATCATGATTAAAGTGTTGTATCGATTTGTTAGTATGCATTTTTATCTTAATGCCTGGCATGAACTGTGCATGAACTCACTGCACACGTTTCCTTTATATGATGAAGGAGAAAGTAGAACAGACAACAGGTGGGCCCACACTGTCTGGATGTATTTATAGGTATAGTAAGTAAATATGTACTAGAGACCACATGTAGTAGGATCTATAAGACAGTGAATGAAGACCAAGTCACATGCATGGTGACCCAGCGCACTGTAATAAAGTCTCTAAGAAAAGGAAACGTTCTTTCTTCTCTTCTTTACAACCTCAAGAACATCTCCTGACTCCGGCCGTCACTCTCCCACACTGTTGCTGAGACCCTGATCCAGAGTTTCATCTCAAACCGCCTGGACTATTGCAGTGGAGTCCTGGTCGTGGTTCCCAGTAAAACCCTGTTCAGGCTCCAGTACGTACAGATCGTACAACTCTCATCCACCTACACCGGCTGCCTGTAAAACACCGCAACTCCTATAAACTCCTCCTCTTCACCTACACACCCCTCCACTCCCTGGCACCTCAGCACCTCTCTGACCTCCTCCACCGACTCACAACTTCCCGAAGCCTGCGATCTACAGACTCTGGGCCTGCTGTTGGGTGTTTCGAAAGGCGCTATATAACCAACCACCAAGAGAAAACCTTCCTGTCACTATTTTAAAAAACTGTGAGCCAGAAAATTAAGGTTCAGCTTGAATAAAAACCCCCAAAGTTTCCCTTTAAGACTGAGCAGTAAGATCCGGAGTAAAGAGGGTGATGGTGTTTACTTGTACGGATGCAGGCCAGTTGGTGTTCATCTGTCTGTCTTCGTGGTGGTAGCACTTGAACTGCAGCTCCAGGTCCGGTCTGCAGGGGGAGACACAACACAACCGTCAGCTGAGGAGGCTGGGTGGGGTTATCAAACATTCCTCGATTGTTTTGCTTCAAATTTTGTGTCTTTATCACTCAGGAAGACAAACAGGGAGGGTGCCGCTTCTCTGGAAACACGCTGAAGCCGCTTATTATGTCACACAAGTTATAAAGAAGTCACAGCTCAGCGCTTTGTGTGTGTGTGTGTGTGAGTGTGAGTGGAAATCAGTGTTTGTACCTCAACATGAGTGTTTTGTAGACAGAGTCTCTCAGCTGGAAGGCGTGGTTACTGACGGCCAGGTTGTGCTCCAGTCTGAACGGCTCTAACACGACGCCGTCTCGTACCGGGAAAGTCAGACGTAGGTCGTCGCTGGGGTTACCTGGGAAACGGGAAGAAAGGAGGAGGCGACTTTTTATGAAAAGCCAGTTTCCACCGCAGGAACTTCTGGTGCTGTTATCTGCGTTTGCGATCAGAGGGATCGAGGTCTCTGCAGCGAGTCACATTTAAGACAATTAATGGCTGTTTCACAAACACGCGAGCACAATATTTATTTAGTACGTTCCCAGCAGTGTATAACAATAATTCCTCATGAAAGATGGATGAAAATGAATGTGAACTGCTCCTGGAGAAGTAGGATGGATTAACCAGTTAAAAAATGAAGCACTGTTTTAAAGTTTTTGCTAAAAAAATCGACACTTCCTGACACATTCGTAGCTGCAGATGTGTAAATTCAAGGCTGCCACAGTCTCACATCGTCTCACCAACGTCTACTTTATGTTTATAATCAGGGTTTCTACACGTGTTTGTCCGAAGTGACGCACCAATAAGCTACAATCCAAGACACAGTAGGTCAAGGAGAAGCTTTCGAGCCTCCAGTTTCACCTGAAACAAGTGCGACAAGTGATTACTGATTACTTTTTGAGAGTATTAACTGAGTAAATACTTTAAATTAAATGCTTTTTAAGGCTTTTTGAGACATGCAGGGAGTCTCTCTGGAGGTAAAACTGTCTGATTAAAAAAGGCTGATTGGTCAAACTCAACAGCTGCTGCAGCTTTTATAATTCTTCTTCTATCTAGTATCAATATTAGAACAAGAGATGGACGTTTATTGCTGCCGATTAACGTCAAGAACAAGGAAGAAAAAAAAGAAAAAGAGCGAGATGAAGAGAGTTTAAGTGCTGTAACATAAAGCAGAAATGACTTCTGAAGTTTTCATTTCTCCTTTTTATCTGATCACGATTCAGATTTCAAGGTTTTTTTATTTCATGTCACTTACGAATCAAATAAAACTCTTTCTGTTGCAGTTCATTCCCACTTTTAAAGGTTAATAATATTAAAAAAAGGAGCTTCAGGGACAAAAAAAAAAGAAGAATAACAACAGAAATGAACAAAAAGACAAAGAAAAAGAAGAAAAAGAAACTTAAAGGATCAAACTGGGTGAATTTAGAGTCTAATTATCGTCGTTCAGAACGTTTCCTGAGTCTGTGTGTGTGTGTGTGTGTGTGTGAGTGTGAGGAAGTCGTGAGCAGGTATTAATTACATCCTTTCAAACATCAGCGTTACGCAGCAGTAAAGACGAAGAACAGACGACTCTGTGCTGTCGTTTCCTGCTTCTCAAACACTGCTCATCTTCTTTTTTTTTTTTTTACAAGTCATCACATCTTTCGATATTGTGGAAACTGAGATGTGTAAACGGCATTTTAAGTTCCTGGTTTATTAAAAAAAAAAAAAAAAAAAAAAAGATCTCATGCTACCAAACAGGAATATAAGACTGAGTTTCAGCTTCCTGGTTTGTGGTTCGCTGCAGGTTTCCGTCTCACCTGTAGAGGGCTGCTGGGTGTTGATGTTGGGTTTGGTGTCCGGGGGAAGGTAGGGCGGCTTCGTGTCCTGTCCCGGGGAGAGATACGGCGGCATGGAGCTCCCGGGCGTCATGGGAGGCGTGGGGTTCCCTCCCATCGGCGAGCTGGGATACCCGGGCATCACCGCGCCCCGGCCTGGCTGAGAGACGAAGGAGAGACGAGGGACGTGTGTTCACAACTTTTTTTGAAATCTTCCGCACGTCTCTCGCCGGATTTGGATCGGAACGGTTTTAAACGGCGACTTACCCCGCTGACCGCCGCCTGCGTGAAGGCGTTGTATCCTCCCGCTCCTCCGGACGGCAGGCCGCCCTGGCCGTTGAACGGCTCCGACTGCACAACACAGACAGGAAACAAGACACTAAGACGCTGATGATGCGTAACATCTGGACGCAAAAGACGAGACGTTAGAGCTCGAGATCGCAACTGACTTTGTTTCCTATTGATTATTTTGATCAAACTTCATTAAATCAACAAGGAAAACGTGTAAAATTATAGACAGTGTAGGGAGGGATGGACATTAAATTATAAATATTTAAGTTTACAAACATTTTATACAAGAATAAAACTATGAAATTTACAGTTTTACACTTTTTTTTGAGTTTTTTTTTTGTCTAAGGTCATACGTTAGATTTTGCCTTCATATATCACTTTAAAAAATGTTTAACATGCTGATGTTTGGTGTCTTTTCTTTCAGCACAGCATCATCTATCTGACCAGACACTTATTTTTTCACTTTGACACACTTATATCATCAAAAAAAGACAAAAAATACATTAAATCTGATTTGGAAAACTGTAGTATTTTGACTGTAAGAAACACAAACATGTTCAACGAAGCATTTTAAAGGTTGTAAATATGAACATATGATGGAAACACTGAGATAAAATCAGTCTATATACATCTATTTACAACAAAAAGCAGGTGTAACACCAGGCGTTTCAGCTGTGCCACTCTTCAAAACAGTTGATATAAACTATTAGATACAGAGTTTTATTACAGGCCTTTAATTCTCAGAGTGTCGTGACGCTCCTAAATAATGCAAATATATAAAATATGTAAAGATAAAATCAAACTATAGAGAACTATTTACTACAAAAAGCTGTGTCACTCTTTAAAACAGCTGTGGTCGTCCTGGTTTGACACCTTCTCTGGTTACTATTAGTATTATTATTAGTCATATTTCTATTATTATTATTATTATTATCATCACTGTTATTGTTATTATTGTTGTTATTATGCTTCTCTGTGTCTGCCCCCCCTCCCCTCCTTCTCAAACGATTTTAAACTGTTTGATCAGATCGAACAAACACGTGAAGACGTCACCATGAGCACTAAAGACATTGTTATATTATAATTTTTTAACAATTTTCAGACATTTTAGAGGAGAAAACCATTATTTGATTAATAGAAGACAAAAACATTAGTTTAACTGGTAAAGAAAATAATCTTTAGTCGAGGTCTTACAACTTTTTAAAACAGTTCAAGTTGAAAAGAAGTTTTAAAAACGCTCTTTATTTGTTTACAGGAGCAGCTAACTGCCTGCTTTATGCTTTATGTGGTTCACATTCTTAATTATAAAAGAAAAAAAGATCAATTAATTAATTAATAAAAAACTGAAGGATGTGCTGCAGAGATAATTACTTTATTCCTCTTTTTTTCTGAGCTTTGTGTTGCATTCAGGTGTTTTCTCGCCTTGTTTTTTAATCGCAGAGCGTCGACTGAACATGTTGTTTATGTTCATTATTTATGTTGTTGTTGTCTGGGTGATACTGTCAATATGTTTGTTTTGTCTTGTATGTATGAATTTATTATGTTTACTATAGAAATAATACAAATATAAAAACACAAAAGGCCATTAAAGACATGAATAAAGTGTGCAAGTGCAGATCTGTAATTTAAAAAGGATCCTTATTGTTTACGTTAATCAGCTGATTGATCTCCATCATCACCTTGTAATACTGCGGAGGGTTGGGCTGTCCGGCGCCGGGGGGGAACTGCGCCGGGTTGTGTGATCCGGAGTGCGCGTACTGTCCCATGAGAGGCATCCGGCTGGAGGGGTACGAGGGCGAGGGGGCGCATCGCTGCTGCGGACCGGCGGGGTACTGAAGAGGCTGGTTAGAGTACGCCGACATCCCGCCAGAGCCATACTGTTGCCCCGGAAACCCCTGCAAGAGACACAGAAATCCGTTCATGACGGCAAATAATAATAATAAAAAAAGAAATATTTGGAAATGAATCATTATTAAATCATTATATTTCTTTTAATTTCGCTAAATTAGAGCAGAAATTAAATTACCGTATTTTCCGTATTATATGGCGCACTAGATTATAAGGCGCATTAAAACAGTCAGATAAATCAGTCAAACTTTATTAAACGCGTTCACATTAACTTCCAACATTGTTCAGTTGTAACACGTAAAAAAACAGTCTGAAACCGTTAAATCAAACATTAGCCAGTGTTTCCCCTATAATAGTAAAGGCTAAATATATTTTTTTAATGTCAAAAATAACGCCAAATCTCCATTCATTCTTAAATCAACAGCGTTTGGGAGCCGTTGAGCAGCGTGTTTGTCTGTGTCGTTGCCATGGAAACTGCAGGTAACGTAACTCCTTAGTCAGTGAGTGGTTAAGCGAGAGAGAGCGAGAGCGTCTGAAATAACGGCTAATGCTAACGGAGCAGAGGAAACGGTTAGCAGCAGCAGTAAGTTGTCAGTCTGGCAGTAAATGTACAGTACAGACTACAGTGTGTCAGTTAATAAACGCTGCAGCTTGTCAACACCATGAAAAGTCACGTCTGTTGTTTCCACAACTGCTGGAAAAGTGAAGGTTAGCTCCAAAGTTAGCAACAATGGGTTAGCCTAGCTTAGCGACGCTAAACAGATAAATAGAAAACGGAGAAGTGTGTAGCTGCCTGCTTATCCTGTCTTACTAAAACATTTTGACAGAGCGCCGTGTACCACACAAAATCGCTTCGATCAGTAAGCACAACCAGAATTAATCCATATATAAGGCGCTCTGTCGTTCTTTGAGAAAATTAAAGGCTTTTAAGTGCGCCTTCATAGTCCAGAAAATACGGTATATACAGTTTCAGTTTCTCAAATGTGATGATTTCATGTGTTTCTTTTACAAACATGATGGTAAAATGAATATCTGCAATATAATATTTGAGTTTTGGACAGTTTTTTTAGACAAAACACAACAGTTGAATACATCACCTCGGACTCTGAGAAATTATAACAGGTATTTTTATTTTTTTTATGACAAAAACAATTGATTAATAAAAAAAAATACCCATGAAAACAGAGCTGTTATCTGATTTGTTCTGCAGGTGGACAAATAAAACCTTCAACCTGCTGGTGGCGCTACAGGAAAAGTCAGGGGAACACTAACATCTGACAGGATTCATCATCTGGGAACCATGAACGTCTGTGTCACATTTCATAGCGATCCATCAAACGGTCGTTGAGATATGCGGGTCTGGATCTAAAGTGGTCCTCTGATAAACCCTTCCACACTGACCTCTGAGTGGAAAGGCCGTTTGAGGCCTTGCTGTCCGCCCGGATAGCCTCCGTGCTGGGGCATCTTCTGCGTCTGGGCAGGGTGAGAGGGATACATCCCAGCGCTGGAAGGCGGAGGTCCGGGCCTGGAAGGGACCATCCCACCAGGGTTCATCCCAGGAGGGCCGCGTGGGCCCGAATGAGACAGGAACTGGGTGCTGTAAGAGGATGCTCCACCCATCTGGGAGGGAAAGGGAAGTACGACAGCGGGAGTAAAAACAAAAACAACACCGCAGACGGTTCATAGAGTACACCAGGCTGAAAAACAGTGTGTCAGAGGAGGAAAAAGCAGCTCTGAACTAGTTTTTGAGAGTTTAATTTACATTAAAATCTTCAGATTAAGTAAATATTTGACAGATATCATCTCATCCAGTCTGTATTTACCTTTAAATTGAGCTGGAAACATGAGAGGGCGATGACAGTGTTTTTGCTTCCACAGTGACTCTCATTATGTAAATAAGCAGCGTATAGAGTAAATAGTCTGGCAGGAGAGAGAGCGGCGTTGAATTATGGCGATGATGTCTCTGCTGCTAACAAGAAGCATGTGTCATGAATCTAACGCAGGCGGCTTGCTCTGCTCAGCGCCCGACAAACCCTGCATGACGACGACTCCAAAAAAATGGTCCTGAACTTTGACCTATGAGTCAAAAAGTTCTTATCAGCGCTGACTGCAGAGTTGTAGGAGGACCACACCCCGGCCTGAATAATCATATCCAACGTTTGTATGCTTAGGAAATATCAAGAAGTTTACATTAAAACTCACAGTTTATTTATATTTGTGATATAAAGCGTGATATGAGCCGTCTGTGGCCGTTCAATACAAATCATTCCTATAAAGTTTAACAGCAAATTTACAGAATTAATCGTCATTTTTGCACTTTTCAACTGTTGATTCATCACGTATGAAACATTTCCATGTTATGTGTGTAATGAGATAAACGCCTTTTAATTAACTTATTGTCATAAATCGCTGCTGATGTCTCCAGATTGACCTCTGACCTCTCTCTGAGATCTGTTCCACCCTCAGACTTCAGATCCACTGACTCATTTCCAACATTTTGGCTCCAAACTCTGGGGACAGTTTGCCTCTCATTATTAGATCCTCTTGTCTCTCTCTGTTCTTTAGCTTTTTTATCAGTCATCATTAAGATATGACTGCTTTTTATTATTTATTTGGTCTCTCTGCAACGCCGCTGTGTTGATTTTCACCTCTATAAACAAACTGACTACATAATTTTTGCTGTTTTTTTACATATTTGCAATCAAAATGTCCCTCTGAGCTGCTTTATTCATGCAGATCTAGATGCAAACTGAATACTCCTGGTCACATGATGTTAAAACGAGGCTTTAATAGGTTTTAAATGTATTAACACGCTGAGCTGGATCCACGTTTTTTTAGCCGTGAGACGACACACCGCCGCCGCCGCCGCCGCCCCTCTGCAGAGCCCAGTGTGTGTTTACCTGTCCATAGTTCATCTCCTGGTTCTGTTTTTCCTGTATTGCTGCGACAGTTGCCGTGGCGGTGGCAGTTGCTGTGGCAGCGGCGGCGGCGACGGCGGCGGCGGCGGCCTGGGTGAAGTCTGAGGGAGGACGGACGCCCAGACCGGCGCCTCCGCTGTTACCAGAGTAACTGTAGAGGAGAGAGAAAGAGAAAGAAAGAGAGGGAAGGGGGGGGGAGACGGGGAGATGAGTGGGATGTGAACTTGGTGAACTGAGTGTACGAGTGTGTGTGTGTGTGTGTGTGTGTGAGTGTGAGTCAGAGCAGTGGGTGAGAGCGGCCACGCCGACATATGTTGATGCACAAAAAAAAAAAAAAAGCCCACACAGCAGAAGCACATGAGCGTGTAATAAACAGCTTAGTGCAACAAAAAAAAATGTTCAATTATCATATTCATCAGGTTTTTATGTTTTTCAGTTTCATTCATGACGGCAGCATCAAAGCCAGGAAGGAACAATTATGCCCGACGTCGGTTTTAATTCCACTCAGACGTGAACTGGTTGATAGATTTTTTTTTTTTTTAGCTAAATGTTAATTATGAATGAGAATCTTTTCATCATCAGCTGTTTGTTTGTTTGTTTTCAGGTTTAAATGCTGAGTTGTAAAAACCAGTTTGTCAGAGTTTAAATGTAAAAAAGGGAACGATATCAGTTCCCTAATCAATTATTTTATTGTGAAGATGCCAATCACGACTTCCTGATGTCTTCAAAGTGCTTTTGTGCTTTTAAAAAATCAGTTTACTTTCACACGAGTCAAAGAAAAGAAGCAACTTCTCTTAATTATAAAGACAGAAGAGAATGTTTATCAATTAATTAATTAACCAATTATCAATATAGTTGTATATATAGTACATCTTGGCATTTGATTTTTCCAGTTATTATTTGATACTGCAAATCCTCTAATCCTCAAAAACCTTTATTAACTTGCAGAGACTTTTATTCTCAACTAAACACAGACTCAACACTTCCTCCATGTCGACCTGCTTTAATAAATAAATGAATGATGTCTTGATAAGTTCAGTATAAAGTCCGTTTTAACAGCGCTGCTTCCATCCTGAGTCACGTCAGGTGTTGCACAACGTTTTGGGAACGAATGAATGAAACGATTTCACCAGAATTTTTTTTTTTTTTTTTTTTTTCACACGTAAACGTTTTGCAACTTTCCAGTTAAGAAGAGACGGAAGTCCTGACAGATGATGTTTTGTTTTCACTAAATATTATCTTGTTGTTTGCACAAGATTTGAATTTTATGCACACGAGATATTCACTTGTGCCATAAAATAATAATAATAATAATAATAAAATAATAATGATGATAAGATATTACAACAACAAGATATTAAACTGTGTAAATATTATTAAAAACCACACAAGCTATTGAACTTAATGATCTCATAATACTTTTATCATGTCTTTTATTATGAAAAACCACCAAGAGGTGTTGATTTTTGTTGACAATAGCTTAACACTGATAAAAAGAAAGATGAAAAGATTATTTCTGTCTAAAAGAGCAGCAGAGTGTTGATTTTAACGCCACTCTGTTGATGTATTGATGGAATTAATGCTTCAGAAATGGACATTATACTGAATTTTACCATGTGAGCTGTTGTTGTAGGTGAAAGATAATCTATTTATTTGTTCTTGACACAATCCTGGTGTTATTTAAGCACCGAACATGCACCAAAAATACACTTTTACATGAGAATTTACAGCAAATATCTAAGAAAAGTGCTTCTAAAACATTAAATATTCCTTTGCAGGTGTGTTGTTGACATTTAGGTGTGAGGTGTACCTCCCGCCGTAGGCCGAGGCTGGGTTGTAAGCGGCGCTGGGACGTCCGTACATGACTGGCTGGCCGTATCCTTTCGACACGGCGTCTCCGTACGACTGCTGGCCCATGAACTGGGAGCCCATGCCAGCGCCCATACCAGGGCTGCCGCCGGGCATCATGTGACTGCCAGAGCTCTCGCCCGGACCCATGGGTGTACCAAACACCTACATGGGAAAACAGCAGAGAGAGAGAGAGAGAGAGAGAGAGAGAGAGAGAGAGAGAGAGGTGTTATCACTGCGAACAGTCATATGAACCACAGAGTGACGAGTACGTGGTATGAAGTCGGTCGGGAGAAAGAGTGTCGGAGCACACTGAGCAGTCAGATTCAGAGCCGCACTTGACTAAGGTTGACGTAAAAGTACATCGCTGTCATTTGAGAGAGAACTGATATCTCTGGTTTTATGACTTTTATGAGAACCATAAAATGTAAAAATGTCTCAGTTGTTATGGTGTGTAGCAGCCTGACAGACAGACAGACTGCTTCCAGACACAGTTAGACAAATTACTTCTCATTTTAAATAACTGACATCAGTTAAGTTGATTCCGATCGTGCTCGATTGATTGAACAGTTTTCTTGTCTCAGAGGGGCTCTGCTCGTCTCCAGACCTCCAGGAGTCAGCGCACCAGCTGCTCGTAAGCCCAAACTATAAAGTGAGTGTTTACTAGTGTGTATTAAGTCCAACTGAAATCACATTTAGTCTCTTTTTACAGTCAAAAACAGTGTCTAAGTGTGTTTTACATGTATTATTAATCACTTTTTATTATTAAAAGAAAGAGAAAAGGTCTTTGGGGAAATAGCAGAAATGCTCCTTTTTGTGTTTGATTGACAGCAGCTAGCGGGCTATCAGTGTTACGCCATGTAAACAAAGTAAACAAACTGCTGTAGCTACAAGTCGTGGACAGACAGAGTGTTGTTAGCGATAATATTAAAGATTAGGAACCAAAACCAGCATCTAAAGGGCCCAAAGTGACATTTTTCCTGATGTGTTTACATGCTGTTTAATGTGCTGCAGCTGAGCAGCTAGTTAGCTTTTTAGCCCGCTAACTGATTTTAGCGGTTAGCGGATGTTTGTTTGGTGGTTTGTTCAACAAGCTAAGGTTCAGGAGGAGGAGACTTTAGCGGGAAAGCTAACGTGGTCGTTATTCAGAGTCTGTGCTGAGGAGCCGGATGCGATCAGGCTCCGTGTGACCGTTTTTATTTGCCGTATCGACATCTGGACTCGAGCTACATGGAGGGAAAACTAACCAGAGATAATAATCAAACCAAAAGAAATCAAATATTAGTGCAACAATTAGCCAGCTAGTCTTTTTTTTTTTTTAGTAAATATGCCAAAAATTATCTGCTTTTATCTTTTCAAATGTGATGATATCATGCTTTTATTTATCAAACATGACAGTAAACTGAATATCTTTGGTTTTTAGTTTTATATAGAGTATTTCTCCCCAGTCAAAAATGTTCCTTTTTCAGCATTTTAATAAATATTTGAATCTCTTTTCTCAGAAACTGAAAATCTTTGGGTTTTTGACTCTTTTTTTAGACAAAATTAGGCATTCAAAAGATATAATTTATGACTCTGGGGGACCAACCGAGCTTTTTCTGACATATTAAAGAGAAAATTATGAATCAATGAATCACTGTGGCTCTTTAAAATACACTCAAAAGAGAACAGAAGTGATTTACAGAGCAGAGATGCCCGCTGTAGGAGACACACACACACATGCAATTTAATTTCAGCTGCAGAGTTCAGGATTTTATTTTTATTTTTAGCATTTTGATAAATATTTCATTTCCTACTCTGAGATGCAGAATAAATAAAAGCTTCTTGTCTCCCTCTCATGCTTCTGTTAGTGGGGTTGTATAGTTATTGCACATAAAAACGAGGAGAGAAAAGAGTCCCATGGTACTGAGTCATGTGTTACCTGGCTGTGTGTGGGATTGGTCACGCCCCACACTGTGGTTACTACAGAGAGAGATCCCGCGTGCTGATTGGTGCCTGGTTGCCAGGAGACTGGGTCATTTAGGAAGGGGCCGTCGCTGCTGCAGAGGGACATGAAGCCGAGAGTTACTGCAATGGTTAGGGAAGGTTCAAGGAGAGCATTCATCCAGGCAGCGATTCACACGTAAATCAATAAGCGTTCAAAATATCACACACACACACACAGACGCAGCGTTTTAATTATCTCCTCGTGTTATAGCGAGGTGTAAACGCAAGACACGGTGTCGAGTAAAAAAAAAAAGAAGAAGAAGAAGAAGAAAAAAAGGTCATCAGCACATCATTTACCTTTCGGTAGGCTAATAAGCTAATTCAGCTGCAGCATGGTTTATTGATGTGACGGTTGAGGTTACCCTCTGCTTCCTCCTTGTAAACCATTTCCTCAACAGGAAACTACCACAATAGCTTTACTGTCACACCACATTATTTGCAGGGTGACTGAAGTTGAAATCTCTACCACAAGAAGCTGATGTTCTGTTAACGTTTCACTGCCACGTTTTTACACTAAATATTTGGAAAATAAACATAATAGTTGATTATTATTGCTGTTGTTGTTGATAAGAGACTTTAATATTATGTATTTATTATAAACTATGTAAAGCTATTTACACTTTCATGCATTGTCATTGTTATATTGTTATATATAAAAATGATTTCCATTTATTTAGCATTATCCTATAGTCTACAGTTATTATTATACTATCATACATACATACATATATACATATATATATATATCACACTTCCGTTGTGTCACTTTCAGTATTGCCTTTCACTTTAGATGCAGGGCTGAACTACGTTTCTACTTTTATAGATCATACCGTTTCAACAATAACTGTATATTCTATTATCCTGTAGTTATATTATATTATTCTATTATTATATTATATTATTCCACTTTGCTCAGCTGAACTGCACATTCATTTTATAGCTTCTTATTTCAATTTGTTGCACAGTTTGTTCTCTCACTGTTCACTTTTTCTACTGTCTTTAATTTTATTTTATTTAAAAAGGTAGGTTTTTAAGATTTTTATTCCTCCGCTCGCTCTATCCTCCTTGTGTTTCCTTTTCTTTCTGTCACCTTATTTCCCCCTCGCGTCTCATTGAAGTCTTATCTTACTTTAAAATGTACAAGACCAAAATTTCAAAGTCAAGTGGTTTCTTATCTCCGTCACCCCCTTTTTTCTTCTACAATCGGCTGCGTTTTCTGAGGTTTGTCGTGTCGATGAGTTGGCATCGCGCCTCTCTTGTCTCTTGCCGTCGCTTTCTGAAGAGAGAAAGAAAGAGAGAGAGAGAGAGAGGAGGGACGGAGCGAGTCGTCACGCTTTGTGGTTGCGCTCAGTTGAAAGGATGTCTTGGCTCGAGTAAACCTCGTCACGTTGCCTCCAAAAAAAAGGGCCGAACGGAGAAAACTCAACAATCGATCGCCTTCACGGTTTGGAAGTCTGAAGTCGGCTGTTGGTTCATTCATTTTTTTTTTTTTTTGTCTGTTATTTGATCAGAAATCTGCAGAGTGACTGTTTGTCTGCTCCGCGTGCGTCGGCCAGACGGAGGCGCTACAGCACATGCTTATTTCCTGTTTTAGCTCTTCAGGTTTAGCTACGACGTCACTACGGCTGTTCAGCCAAAGGAAATCTCGGTCGACTGAAATCGTACATCATCTTCGACTAATCGATTAGTCTAGTTTAGTTTCCTAGGTAACGACAGAGAGGTTGCCTTAGCGCTGCAGAGAGACTCCCAAACACTAAATATATTAATTCTCTCCACTCGTATCCACCGTCACTTTCTCTGCGTCCAACTCGCTACGCAAACATACTACGCTATGCCGTATTACTTTGCTCGTTTCCCAGGCAACGACACAGGGGTTAACTCCCGTCCTGAACAGCTGCACAGACTCCCAAACGCTAAATATTTCTGAATGATGGATATTTGTTGTTAATTCTGGCATTAAAACATATTTTTTGTCCTGGCGGGTTCTCGTTGATATAATTGTAGGAGAAACACTGATTCAGTAAACGTTCAGTACGTTTAGTAAACGCTCAGTAACCGTTGAGAACAGTTAGACCCAGAAGTCTCCGTTAGTTTGGAAGAGTCCAAAGTTGTGGAAACAGCGGGGGTGTTTTGAATACACCCCCGCTGTTTTCACAGGTAGTTTGTTAGTCTGTCCCCCCGCTGCAGGAAATAATGGATTAATCCCAGAAAGCTGCTGATGTAGCACTTTTCTCCTTATGAAAGTAACACAGAGATTATTCCACCAATGATAATTTAGTCGGACGAGAGCATATCGACCAACTAACCGACTAGCAGACTACAGCTCTAGACATCACTCAAGCACGCACTTGTAAATTAACACTGTTTTTAAATTGGTACAGGTAAAAATCTGAAAGCTGTTAAATGGTTTAATCTGACTTCACCCAGAGTTTATAATAAAGTTCTCTGAGAGTTTTACAACGCAGTATAAAGCCGCTTGGATAAGAGGCAAAATCTAAGTCCAGTTGCCTTTGAATCAATGTAGCACAACAAGCTAGTGAAGCTCTGTTTCCGCACGTGCTCAGTGTCGTCTGTTTTTACACAGAACTGCTCTCCAGAGACTGAAAACCTGATCGCTGTTATTCGTCTGAACAAACCAACATGACCAAACTCTTCTTAATGAAGGAACATGTCACCCAGTCGACGTGTTTTTAATAGTTTTTAGACAACAACGGAGGTTTAAAGCACAGAGGAAACAGATACATCGGACTTTGTATGCATTTGTTTGCTGTAAATATAGAAAATTAAGAGTCATATCCTTTAAATAACAAATCCACTTTTGCATCAGTGCACCTGGCAATGAGGTGTCAGATCAGATGAACAGATTTTTCTCAAACTTCTCCTGAATGTTAAATTTCACTGTTGTTTTGGTTCGTTTTTTAAGGGGTTAAGAGTTTTTACAAACTACTTGTTATTTCTTTGTAAAGGAGGGACCTGTGTGATTATCGTGTTTCCTGTAACTGGTTCAGAAAGTTAAGAATAAAGCCAACAAGCCTCTGCGTGTGTGTGTGTGTGTGGAGCTGAAACTGAAAGTTATCCAGCTTTTATCCGGCTACAGCAGACAGGTTTATATAAACACAGTGTACATGTCGCTCTTCAATGATTGGTGGTAACACTGATAAACCGCCAATCAGACGCTGACAGCAGAGGCAGAGGGTCGTAAAGGGGTCGCTGATTTTAGCCCGCTTTAAAGGTGTTTTCAAACCTGTGCAGTTTGGTCCAGTTGAGCTGGACTCTGGTTACTTTTCCTCTTTGGCACGATCCGTTCGAGCACAGCTATCTCACTCGAGCGCAGACCAAAACAAACACCCTTAACAGGAAGCGCTCAAAAGGTTCTTGAGTGTTTTATTTGTGGTGGTGGAACGTAATCAAGACCTCCATCTGACCGATTAGAAGCCTCCAAGTGTGAGCTGAGCTGCTCTTACAGACACATTAGAGTGAAATCAACTGTTGGCTAACAGCTAGCGGCTAGCTGGAGAGTGAATCGAGCTACTTCCTGTGTTTACGTCCTCGCATCTGACCAATGAGAGCAGAGAACGTCCTCGCTCCTCTTTAATGACGCATTTAATCCTTCTATTTGTGAAAAGAAACCGCATCTAGAGAGCAAACAAACTTCAGGTTTCAAGTCCCGACCGCTGGAAAACTTTAAACAACAACCGGCCTTTTCAACCATAACACAACTTTTACAGCATCCTTCACGGGACCAGAGTCTCTGGTGGGTACGGACACGTCCCGCTCTACGGCTAAATGTCTGTTTGGGGTGAATAAACTTCAGTCCGGTGGTCAAACACACACACGAGAGAGAGAATGAGGGAAAAAGCTTTGGGTTCCTGCGTGAACTCGCCAGTACATTTACTTTTTAAGGCCTCTTAGCGGCGGCAGAAACGGCGGCGACACAGACATATCGACATACCGTCACGTATTTTTTTAAGTTGTTTTATGTTGAACTCAGAGCAGCTACGGAGCAACGTTCATTTGGAGTCGCGTTTCTGTCCCGTCTGGTGAATATAAATCCGATATTCTCTCTCTTTCAGCTTCTGTTTCTACTCTCCGACATCTCCTGAAGGGAAATATCTGGCTCACTTCATCTCATTGTCATTTCATAACACAGATTTAAAAGATGCTTTAACCCCCGACCCTCCCCCCCTCCCTCTCTCTTTCTCTCTCTCTCTGTTTTCGTGGACCACAACAAACCACCGCCGCCGCCGCCACCGCCGCTGCTGGCCTAGAGCGGGTTGAGGAGTCACATGGTTCACCTGAGGACACCGTGATGTGTTTACCTTTGCGGAGTGGGAGGCAGGGAGGGTTTCATGGAGTTGAGGGGGTTCATCGGATGAACGTGGGGATCATTAGAGAGCCCCTACTGTCCTCAAGTGGCAGCCCTGAGAGAGAGAGAGAGAGAGAGAGATGTAAAAAGCTGGTTACTCATAGCTCATTCGCTGCACAGCAACAATTTATCATCACTATAGCCCACACTGTGTGCACAAAGACACAGTGCCCTCCCACTCAGCGCCACTCGCTTTAATCTGTGTGTGTGTGTGTGTGTGTGTGGACTGTGCACATCAAAACGTTAGCCTATCACTGACTGCTGTAGCTCTGATACCTCTCAGAGGAGGGAGGGAGGGGAGAGGAGGGGAGGGGAGGAGGGTGCTGGAAGCTAAATTTAGCTTGCTGATTTCAAAAGGAATTTAAGAGAACAGAGATGTGAAGAGGCAGACTCTTCTCTCGGCACACACCGACTTATAAATCAGCCTGCGCTCGCTCGCTAACACACACACACACACACACTTGTTCGCTGCGGAGAATCGTCTTGTTCATGCGATTTGGTTCGTTTAATAATAACACCCCTGCACGTCTCCTTCAGTACCAGATGTTTTCTTATCCTCCTACCTCCCTCGCTAATGATTTTCTTTATCTGACATGCTCATTTTCCAACATCACAGCCTCTCCCCCCCCCTCCTCCTTTTTTTTTTAAATATCTTCTCTCTGGGTTTTTTTTTTTTGTGTGTGCATTTTGCAGATTTGGGTCAGAGACACCCCACATCTTGCGAAGAAGAAGAAGAAGAAGAAGAAGAAGAGGAGGGGAGGGATCACATGACCGCAATACCTAAATTCCCTCCTATCAAAAGGCGTCGTGCCCCTCCAGACGGCATCTATAACTTCCATCACAGCTGAGCAGCTAAACCACACAAAGACAAGAGAGGAGGAGGAGGAGGAAGAGGAAAGAGGAAGGAGGAGGAGGAGGAGGGGGGGGGGGGGGGGCATGTAAGATGTCTGTGTCTATCAGTACACACTGTACCTGCAGAGGAATGATTGAGACACGCTGTTCCCTCACAGTCTCGTCGCCTCTTTTGACCTCAGCCTCCTGACCTTTTCTTTACCCACAACAACTCTCTTTCCTCTCGTCATCCCCTCCTCGCACGCCGTCATCCTACTCTTCTTCTTCTTCTTCTTCTTCTTCTGCTTCTTCCTCCCTGTCCTTTACGTCTTAACCAAAACAAAACACTCACATCAAACCCCCCCCCCCTCCCCGACTGACGCTCCGCTGTCACTTTCAGCTGAGAGCAGGTGAAGTCCGCCATATTTAAATCTACTTTACATCTGTTTAAGATGAGATCATGTGACTCTATGATGTGATATTATGCCAGTTTCAGTGCTGCAACAATTAACAGAATCGACAGAAAATCAATCACCGACTGTTTTAATAATCAATTAATCATCTTGAGTCGTTTTTTAAAGAAAACAAAAGTCCAAATTTTTTGATTCAAGCTTCTCAAATGTGAATATTTCCTCATTTATTTTGTCTTTTATGACAGAAATCTTTCTTCTTTTCTCACACACACACATATTAGTTATTATTATATATATTTTTATTGTTCTTTGATTATTATTAGGGCTGTGAATAAAGATTATTTCCATTATCGATTATTCTTTTTATCAATTTGTCTATAAAATGTCAGAATATTGTGAAAAATGCCCGTAATAAGTTCTTTAAATGTCTTGTTTTGTCGGACCAGCCGTCCAAAAGCCAAAAATATTCATTAATAATTAATAATAATAATAATTCTTACATTTAAGAAGCTGCAACAAGCACATTTTTGGCATTTTTGTTAAAAACTAAATGACTAAAATGATCTTTTTATTATGAAAAACATTAAATTTCCTGTCCTAATTGATTGATTATTATTTTATTTGTCTGTCTGTCAGTTTATGAAACTAACAGACACTGAAAAGTTCAATTTAATAAACGAAAAACATTTATCACCGCTGATCTAAAACACACAGTGCTGTATTCTCCTCTATAGATTAAGAGTTTAAAGCTGCTGCAGCCAAAAAAAAAAAAAAAGCCAGAATCATTAATTCAATTAAACTGATCATCAATTAAAATAAAGAGCTTATTAACGTTCGAGTACGTTTGAAACTATTAATGTGAAGTACGAACGAAGCGCCTGAGGGAGAAGAAGAAGAAGAAGAAGAAGATTGGCAGCCAGTCAGTAAAGTGATGTAGAGACGATTAAACAGTCGCTCTGCTGCTTCATCAAATAATAAAAACACACAAACACAAACACACTTTACATAATTTATTAGCCGCCAGTCCGTCACCTTAATTAATCAACGCTCTTTAGTTACTTCTTTTGTTTTGTCATCCACTTATCAAGATCTCATGTTTTAATCTTTTGTGTCGTAACTCGTAGCGGAGCTCGAACGCTTTACCGAGGTTAATCAGTCTGACAGGAAATTAATTAGCTACTGTTCTGATAATTGATTAATCGTTCAGGTCTTTTTTTTTTTTAATCAGAAGAAAAAAAACTTTGTCTGGTTTCAGCTTCTCAAACGTCTGAGCCGTGACATCTGAAGACTTCATCTCGGGGCGTTCTGCAGATCGAGGGTTTGATTAACGAGCAGATAATAAAAATAATCTGTTAGCTGCAGAAGTTATCAGTGGGTTTTTTTTTTTGTTGTTTTCCGTAATTCCAAGAAAACATTCACACAGACGTCTTAATTAATACAGAAACATGAGCAGATTAGAGCGAAATCTAATGGTTATTTGTCATTATTGATTATTTTCTTGATTGGTTTTGATGAGAAAAATGCAGGTAGCTCAAAGAAACTTCCTTAAATCTCCTGTTTTGTCTAAAATCCCCAAAAAAAACATTCAGTTATCAACATTTAAGAAGCTTCAACCGCTGAATATTTGGCGTTTTCTTGGCGGTGGGCGGATGGTTGCAGCCACCTGAGCGTGTGACTTTACACACTGTGAAACTTTTATCAATAGTTTTTTTTTTGTTTTTTTTGCGACTGCTGTGACTTTCGGTTCAGCTCGGCTCTCGGTATCTGTGAACAAAACCACAGCGTTCGAGAACAATGTCATTCAACTCATTAACTCTGCTGTAAACACACAAATGCCTCTTTGTGTGTTGTGTTTTTTTTTTTTTTTTTTTATCTTATCAGATTAACTGGCAGGAAACTGAAACAACTCCGGCGGAAATAAAAAGACTTTGCTGCTGCGTCAACCACAATCATTTCGGTCAACAAAAAAAAAAAAAAAAAGAAAAGAGCCAAAGTTAACTTTTGTGTTTGCTGTGTAAACATCGCTTAATCAGCCGACTGTTTTATTGTTAAATCATTTAGTTAATTAAATATTAAAGACGTCTTCCGGTTGTTTTATTATTAAAATATCCACGAAACACAGAAAAGAAGCGAATGTTTGAGAAGCCGGAGCGAGGAGCTGCAGTGATTCAGGGTGTGTTCAGCAGCGCGGCAGGCGTCTAACGTGATGTGTGTGTTGTGTTTTTATGAAATTAAGGTGTGTTCATCTGATTATGCGTCGGGTAAAATGCGGGAGCAGCCTGTCATGCATGTCGTGGGTGGAGACGGCGTCGACCTGCAGCCGAGTCTGCTTCGAACCGGACGCTTTTTTTAGATGGTGTGATCGGCCGCGTGGCTTCATGGGAGAGTTTAAACTTTAAACAAGACAACAAGACGTCACTGTCGGGTTTTTAGGAAGTTGTGACGCTCATTTTCAAACAATTTATTAACTCTTTTTTTTTTTTTTTAAACTACTGTTAGCTACTGTTATGAAGGCTGGACGCCGGGTTAGCTGGTTAGCTGGTTAGCTGAAGTGTAAAACAATAAAACAAGAAGGTCGTAGCCTCATGAAAAAATAAAATAAGGTGAACGTAGCACGGTTGTTCTCGTCTCTACAGCGGTATCGCAACGGCGTCGGCTTGAACCAAAGATTCTCTGACAGGTTTGCTTGATAAAGAGGTTAAAGGTTTAGTTTATGGTCATTTTTAAATCATCAAAATGATCTTCTAATATCGATTAATCAACTAATTGTTGAGGTGGGTGTAGAGAAGGGACGCAGAGTTGATAGTTAATCAACTTCCTGCTTTCTGAAACGATCGTTTCTGTTGATTCTCGACTGTGAAACGTATTCAAGTTCACATCTGTGGTTGTTACGAAGTGAGAGGCAGAAATCGACCGACTGATTTACCTACAATCAGTTGTTTTATTCAAATTACAGCTCATTTGTTTGATCTACAGCTGCGATAAATAGCTGAAATATCAACTGGTCTATAAAACAGGAGATTAATCTGCAGCTATTTTAATATTAGTTAATCATTTCAGGGGTTTTTTTTTTCTTCTTTTAAGCTTCTAAAATGCGAGAATTTTCTGCTTCCTGGTTTTTTTTTATCAACGTAAATTTAATATATCAGACAAAATAAGACGTCTGACCTTCATCACCTCGCCTTGATGATGAGAATAATTCAGTTTCAGCTCTAGTTTAAAGTCAGAGCTGAAACATTTAGTCGATCACCAGAAAATAATCTTTAATGCCGAACGAACGTGACCTCCGTCCAGCTTCTCAGCTGCTGCTTTTCTTTGTGTCATGTGACTGTAAGATGAATATATTTGGGTTTAAACTGCTGGTTAGACAAAACAAGACAACTGAAGACGTCACTGAGGGCTTTTAGGAGGTTGTGACGGTCGTTTTCAATCAGTTTCTCACGTTTATAGCCTGAACAATTAGTCAATTAATCAAGAAAATAATCATTAGTTGCAGCTCTAGTGCAACTTATTTGACAGAGAACAGAGTTAAGTGCTCGGCTGCTAATATCTCCTCACAACACTGTCTAGAAATTAAAAGTATTTTCTTCTGAATAAGCGAAACAAAACAACCTGTTGCGACACACACCAGCTGACCCCGCGGAGCACCTGTCTTTTAATAAAGCTCTAATTAAAAAGGCTCGACAGGATCTGAGAGATTAGCGACAGCCTCTTAAGACACAAGAGAGCAGCAGTCGGCGTTGAGAGGCAAACGTCAGCTCGCAAAAAAAAAAAAAACACACGAAGATAAAAACACGCCAAGAAAAGTCTGACACACACGAAACGAGCGCCGCAGGTGTTCGATCGGAGCGATCAAAGACCCAGAACGAGGTTTTCGTTTACGGCCGCTGATCTTTAAGGCTGTAATCATTTTCGGTTTGTTTGGTCAACCGCAACATGTGTTCGAGTTCATGATTGTGGTCGCCGCGCAGTGAAAACCAGAAATCAGACATCTAATTATAGTGTCTTTGATCTACAGCCGTAACGAATACAGTCAGAATATCAACCAGGACATCGGCAGTAAATATCTGTCGTTTAAGTTCAGTTTTAAGCAACAGAATCCAGCATGTTTCAGCTTCTCCAATGCTTTCTGTCGCTTTAAATCGAGTATATGTGTAGTTCTGAAGAGGCTCAATAATCAGCTGATGACCCATAATGGAAGTAATCAACAGCTGCAGCTCCGGGTTTCATCTATAAAGTCCAAAAACTTGAACAAATCACAATCCAGAAACACCCAACACTCACTTCGTTCTGCTACTGTGGAAACATTTATTTATTTATTTATCACCTTCTCTGTCTTCTCACGTAGACGCTAACTCAGCCTGGCTGCACGCCACGACAACATGTTATTGTACCCATGATACATTCAGGAAGTCATGGCCAGAGGGAAAAACAGACACTCACTAACCTCAAAAAAAAAAAAAAAAGCCACATTGCAATACAACAAACTTCCAATGCATGTTAAAAATGACTTTTGCAAACCAACTCAGCTTTTATGTAAGAAATTGCTGTTTTTTTTTTTTTGTTTTTTTTTTAAGTAGATGTGATGATATTTCAATGCATGTTACTCAACCACCTGCACGCTACAGAGATGCGGCGGTAAACCGTTTCTATGATAACGTGGGGTGAAACACGCTGACGTAATCGATACCGCAGACCGTTTCCATCGCCGTCATTACTGTGATTAGCATCGTTTTTTTTTCTCACAGCAGCTCTCTCTGCCTTCAAATGCAGTTTTTTTTACTGTCTCCTGTCTGCCTACTCTGGAGTGGACTTTCTATATTTAAAGGGACAATTCACCCTAAAATCAAAAAATACATATTATACCTCTTACCTGTGGTGCTATTTATCCGTCTAGATCTACACCTGTGAACCTGCTCACCACTGTGGATTATTTTTGAGTAACCAGGTCACGTTTTCTTAAGTTTTTCAAATGTATTTTGCACTTTGAGCACCATAAACTAAGTGCCATCCAGTTCTATTGTATTCCAGAGAAGGCAGACATCCCTACAGCAGATATCTGCAAAACTCGACACCAAAACGATCAATATGTTTGAAGGAAAAATATGTATTTTGAGGGGTGAACTGTCCCTTTAACAGTAGCTGTCAAACCCACTTAAGTGTGGCTAACTTACAGGTGTTTAGTCTTAACTCCCTTAATGCTACATCACCTTCTTCCCGGTGATGATGAGGAGAAGGTGTGCAGCGCTCCTGGTCTGTAAAAAGAGTCCAGTAATAACTGTTATTATATCCTGTTTTATCTGCAGAAAGTTGTCCAGAAATCGATTACATCTGGGAGAAAAAAAAAACAACTCATGAATTAAGAAGATGTAAGCGCAGATGTGTGCGCAGAATCTAAGAGACACTGAGCTGCATTTAAAGTGATTCCTAGTCTTTAAACTTTAAAAACAACCTGCTTTTCATGTCATTTCTTATGCAGAGTCCAACAAAGCTGCAACACACTGTTCACTGAATAAAATACAAGGCAATCATGCTGTCAAGTCATTTATATTATTTGCACTAATTGTAGAAATTATCGTGATAATACCGTGATTTTTTTTATTTTTTTTATTTTTACCTGCAATAACCGTAGCATGAAAAATGTGTGCAACACTATCTTGCAGCTTAACGTTACTCCTGCAAACAAAACAAAACATGCAGCAGAGCAGAACAAAGCATTTCAGCAGTGTGGTTGCTGTGGAGGAGTCCATCCTCTTTTCTCTCTTTCTCTTTCTGTCTATGTATGTGTGTGTACGTGTGTGTGTGCGTGTGCTAATCATCACTAAAATATGAGAATAGCAGATGTTTTGTTTCACCTACCTGTCTGAGCTGTTGCTGCTGCTGCTGCTGCTGCTTCTTTAATAAAAACGCAGATTATATGTTGAAGGCTGCGGTTGACCCGTTAAACACAACGTTATGAGTTGAGATGTGATAATAATAATAAATAAATAAAAAGTGTTCGGAAATGTGCGGGTGAAATTTGCGGTGTGTTGGTATCCTCGCAGCGTTATATGATCCACCAAGAGCTGGAAACGGAGCTGTGGAGGGTCTTTAACACGCCGCTGGCTGGCTGGCTGGCTGGCTGGCAGGCAGGCAGGCAACCGTTAGCCACCAACGGCTACTTAGCTAAGTTCGTGTAACGTTAGCTTTGTATCCCGTTACATTTGAGTACACGGTAACGTAATAAAGCGGCACAAGAAGCCCACCGTGGTATCTCTTATAATGACGGTCAGCTGCGGCTTACCTTTCTCGCTTGCCTCTCTGCTCCGGCTCCCACGGACGACGACGGAGAAGCCGCTTGATTGTAGACAGTTATGTTAGCTTAGCCACATTAGCTCGCTAGTGTCGCAGTCGGGCTATTAGCAACAAGACAAGGCTGCTTGATAGCCGCGTTGTCGAGCGTCAGTTACACTATTAATAACATTTTTTTTCTAGCTGTTTTCACAGCGCAGACCAGATGAGGAGTAATTAGACTATTCAACACTTTAATATAATTATAATACGACTCTTCTTTATGTTAAACTTCCGTGCGGTGTCACCTATAAACAGTGTTATTAACTAATAACTATGAGCAAGCTGACTAACTACCCGAGTCAATTACAATAAGCTGTTGCAGTCTGTACTTCTTTTTCTTTTTTCTTTCTTTTTTTTTCTTTTTTTCTTTTTTTGGGCAGGTCATACATACATAGATAACCTGACAGCTCAGTACACCTTCCTCATTGCACAATGACCCTCTATAATATATTCATGAGATCACAGAGGCTAATGTCTCCCACAGAGAAAGGCATTTTCCTGTCCCTCCTCCTACAAGTCAGGCGGCTGACTGACTGCAGACCAGAGCAGCAGATCATTTAGAATAAGTGGAGGAGAGAGAAAGTGTGCGTGTGTTTATATGTGTGTGTGTGTGTGTGTATTTAGTGGTGGTGGGGGCATCTGGAATGACGTCACCCGTGAATGATCACGTATGATCCATGCATGTATGCATATGGTCTGTGATTTCTACTCACAAGCCATCGTGCATGGGAGCACACATGTAGTCTGCACACACCTACATGTATTATATGTCAGATATGCCCACACGCATGCATGCATGCACACACACACATAGACACACACACACACATAGACACACAGGTAGTGTCAGTGTGTCACTTGAAGCCAGGTAGTGTTTTAGCAGAAGGACAAGCTGAGTGTTTTGGAGTCATTAGAGGTGTCTGCGGTATCTTGCCAGAGGGGCAGTGCAGCGTGGAGAATAAAAAGTCCAACCTGCCTGTGTTTTTCAGACCTCTGTTGCCCTGGAAACAGGTGCCGAGATTTCCCATTTCTTCATTTTTCTCTACACTATCCATATCACACCACCCCTCCCTCCCTTCCACCACCACCACCACCACCACCTCTCCACTCCACACACTGCTGCTGCTGCTGCTGCTGTCTTGCTGCTTCCTCCCCCACGACCTGCCGCATAGTACAATCACACACACACACATACACACACATACACACACATACACACAATTCCTACGTACTGCAGTCATTTTACAATGTCACAGGACGGAGTAACTGACTCCTCCGCCACATTACTACACATTAAACCCTGAGAGGAGGGTGGTGCATGCCGCTGAAGTCTTGACCCTGCTTTGACTCTGAGGCTGAAACAACCATCACTGCTGCAAATATCTGACCTCCAGGAGGAAAAAAAAAGAGAAAAGAAAGAAAGAAGGAAAGAAAGAAGGCAGGGGAGACGGGGAGGGTTTTAAGGAGACAAAAGAGGGAACAAGCGGGGAGTAGTGGGAGTAAAAGCAAAGCTGACTGCACTCTCAGATTTAAGAATGTGGCTCTTACTGTATCTGCTGTGTTTTCGATGGAGGCGAGGATAATGAAGGGCATATGTACTTTTATGGAAAAGCCATATTAATCCGAGCGGCCAGTTTTTATATGTCTTAAAAAATATGTCTGTTCTTAATGTGGAGTGTTCAAAATGCAGAATTGCCTCTTTCAGAGTGTTAAATTAGTTCAAACTCATCATTTTCTGGCACTTTGAGGGTTCTGTATTTAATATCTTTGATGTGGATTGTTGTTATTGATGCATTAAAATGTAATCACCATTATAACGTACCTGTAGCTGGTTGAGACTGAGCTAATTTGAGCTGGTTTTTTTTACACGTGATCCACAAGTATTTTATTTATTTCACCTGATTAAATGATAAGGCTGGTGATTTTCTGTATTTTTCTGCAGAGCCAAACCAACAATGAACTGAGCTACTTCCAGGTATTGTGTGTGTATCCAAAGCCTGATATATATTATTCCTCCGTGTCGTAAACCTCCCTTGTTGTCCAAAAACCATTAAAAACACGTCACACTGCACCGGGTGACATGTTCCTTTCATTATCAACAGTTTGGTCACGTTAGTTTGTTTAGAAACGGCTCCAAAGACGAATAACAGCCATCATGTTTTCAGTCTCCCAGAGAGTAGTTCTGTGTAAGGCAGACGCTACTGAGCATGTGCGGGAACGCGGTTCTGTTTACAGCTTCGCTAACTCGTTGTGCTACACATCACAACCTCTTGACTTTGTATCACATTGTAAATTTCTCAAAGAACTTAAAGTACAATGTCAAGAAGTTGTGATATGTAGCGCTAGCCTTACACAGAACTACTCTCCGGAGAATGAAAATGTGATATATCAGGCTTTGGATACACACTTACAGTTCTTGTTAGTAGAGTAGGATCTAATTAATCCATCTTTATATTTCCACTCCAATACATTTACCTCACAGCTGTAGTTACTTTTCAAATCTAGATTTTTGCGAGTAAAACAGGTGATTTACAGTATTTTACATGATTAATTTAGATCATTTTGCAGAGATCTGTTTTCACTTTGATATAAAGGGTTTTTGTTGTTGTTGTTGTTCTTGATCAGTGTCCAAAAAACCCCATTAAATCCCCTTTGTTCAATATTATAAAACAATAACACATGAAAAATTTCAAGATTTTTTCAATTTTTACAAGTACTCCATATCTATATCTATATCTATGATAAATATAACACTGTGAATCCATTAACTACTACTTCTATACCATTACTTAAGTAAGATTTTGTATTTTTACACTGTGTTATTCCTACTTTTACTTTAGTAAAAGTCTCAGTACTACTGTTGTTTAGTTGTGGAATAAGTTAAAGAAAGAAGTGGGCAGTAAAAAAAAATCACTAGAAATGTTCACATTGATTATGCTCATGGGAATTTATTATGTAGAGTCAAGGCAGATGGTTAACCATATTGCACACACTTATTTCTTATCTGTAGGTGTTATTTTGAATATGCATGTCTAAAAGTGCCGGAGAGGAGACACATGTGTTGTCAAGTATCGGCTACAGTTACACAGCAGAGAGACACAGTAACACAGTCCCTGTCTCCTCACTTTCAGGCCTTTTTAAGTCATCCTTGTGTTTCTGCAGTGTTATGTGTGCATTCCATTGTAGTGACTTCTCTTTGGCAAGAGCCAGAGCATTCCTGGGAAATGGCTGACCCAGAATAACACTCAGACGCAGGATGACTGAGTGAGTGAGCGAGTGAGCGAGGTCCTCCGCCCTTTTTATTGCTCAAGCAATTATAAACTGCTGTTTCCTGACCTAACACACACATGACACCCGCACTGTAGATACAAGAGGCTGCTGGGATAATGACACACATGACTGTCATGTGAACACGTGACTTCAAGCTACTCCAAACCGTACAAATCTTAATTTTCACCATGCCGTCAATGTAATTTAGTGCATGTACTCAAGTATAGGACAGCAACTAACCATAATTTATTAATCATTTTGTTTATTAAATATCAGAAAATATTGATTCACTGTCACATAAGACAAATAAATCCTCTGGAACAAAGCAATGTTGGGTGTATTTGCTTGAAAAATGACTGAAATTGTTAAAAAAATATCAAAATAGTTGTTCATAAGGTAAACTTAAGTATTGTACTTAAGTACAAATTTGTACTTTAGTACTTTATACTTCTACTCCACCGCAGCTGAGAGGCAAATACAAGTACATTTTTACTCCACTACATTTGTTTAACAGCTTAATTTTACAGATTAAAATTGTAGGGGAGACCAGGGATGGTTGTACCGCTTTCAATTTTGTCCAATCAGGAACAAGTTATAAATCACCTGAGTCACTCTGCACACGTTCACTTTAGTACTCGATCCAAATGTGAAGAATAACACTCTGTGGCCGACACAGATGATTTTAGAAAGAAAAAACTAATATTGAGGTAAGAAAGTATTTTTTTACTTCATTGTTTGCTTTGTAGATAAACTCATCAAACTTAAATCATACCAATTACGTGTCTGTTTAGATATCTTTCATGCAGATGTTTTAGTTGTTAGCTGTAAGGTAAGATAGTTCATGGCTACAAGAGTCTGGGTTAGTAGTAACAACATGTGAAAAAAAATGTTGCTACCTACCCCAAGCAAAACATTTCATTATATTTATATGTTTACTTTGAATTGTCTCGGTCCTGAAAGAGAAAGACTGACAGGAGGAAGGAGCCTCTCAACATTTAGAAGAGAGCAATCAAGTTATGTTATGTTATATTAATATTGGGTTTGGTGTATGACCTGCAGTCTGTGGGCCCATACATTTGTCACCACTGTGACTCCGACGGTGACACAACATCCCAATTATGTTAAAAAGTGTTGAATAAAGTTTTCAATGTCTTAAGTATTTCTCATAATCCTTATTTCATTTCACTCCAGATTATGTTACAACTATCCCACGTAGTCTGGGTTAGTTGTAACATTTCACTCCTTGTGTTTGAGACTAAACCATCCATTTTCTGTTTGTGGTCTCCCCTACATATATGGATTCATTTATATGATATAACTATGCAACAGTATATAGTAAAAAAATTAAAAATGCTACTTACACATTCATAGATCAGTATTAATAATCTGATGATGTAATAGTAAAAGTAACACAAATCACAGATTTACTCACAGATGTAAAATTTTACATGCAAAATTCATAACAACAACAACAATGATAATAATTTTATTTGTATAGAACCTTTCATGCAAAGAATAACAATGTTAGGCCAAAAATAAAGATGAAAATCAACAATAACAATAAATATTAAAACATTAAACATAGGAGCAAATGATATAAACACCTAAGTTTAAACTATAACCCCATATTAAACAGATATTTCTTCATTAATTATTAATAAATAAATAAAATTAAGGATAAAGGTATAAAATATAATACTTTGGGATATATTGAAATAGTAAAACATAATTTAAAATAGTAAAATTAGCACCAATTACATGAAATACAGTAAAAATTACACATTTATGCATTAGTAATAGTTGTCTAATGGTATGATAGTATAACATTTTTTAAATTTTCATACTTTCATTCTTTTATTTTTACATTTTGAATGCATAACTTTACTTGTAATTGAGTATTTTTACTTTATTGTGTTTCTACTTTTACATCAGTAAAGTATCTGAATACTTCCTCCTTCACTGCTCTGGCAGATGATTCCTTTTCCATGAAATTCTCCTGACATAGATTTCTTTTTCCCAGCTCGGCCATCTGTGTGACCCTCTGCTCTGGTGATCTGAGAGTATTTTTACTCCGCGTTTCAGCGGTTCAGAGCAGTTTGTCACAGTTAGCGTGAACTCCAAATCATCATCCTGTCTTTCGACCTATGATTTTCATCTTTTTAACGTGTTACTCCTACGACCATCTGGTGCCACAGACTCAGCTTTCACTTCTATTCTGATCTCGGCAGAGTGTGCACAGCCTCGTAGATGAAATGTTTCTCCGCTGAATCCTCATGTAGGTGCATTGATCCTAACATCTGGAACAGCTGGACCAGAGCTCTGCTGCTCTGCTGTTACTGTAAACTCCCAGATAGACTCCAGCATGTAGTGGTGTAAAAGTAAAAAGTACTATATTTAAGAACAATCTAGATGTACTTTTACATTACTTGAATATTTCCATTTTCTGCTACTTTATATGTCTACTTTACTACATTTCAGAGGGAAATATTGTACTTTTTATCCCACTACATTTATTAAAAGCTATAATTACTTTTCAGATGAAGAACTAACATGAAAAAACACAACATAAAGATTAAACCAGTGGTTCCTCAACATTTTTGGCTTACAAAAAATCAAAAAACTGAAAACAGATTTGTGTATCAGAACTTTGTTTTTTCTTCTTTCCTCTCCCATTAATCATCTCACGACCCCTCAGATTTATCCTCTGACCCTTTTGGAGGGGCCTGACCCCTAGGTTGGGAACCAGTGGACTAAACTAGCTAACTGTATATAAAGTAGTTGAAACTAGCTCCACCTCCAGCAGCTACAACAGTAACATGCACACAGCAGCTTCACTCTCCTGCAGCTTGTTTCCACTCAGATTCAGCTCTCTCAGATGGGAGGGGTTGGACTTCAGAGCTGAGGCCAGAGAAGCACAGCTGATCTCTGACAAACTGCAGTCACCAAATGTTAATAAAGAATAAACTGTGCAGATAAAATGTAATTTATAGTCCAACTATGTCCTCATCAATGAACTTTTCCCTAAAACATGCAGAATGACTTTATCATTGTGTTATTGTGGAACATCATAATGTCAGCCTTCTACTGTCAAATCTGTAATTGGAGGATCAATGTGAAATCAGACATCTTGGACTAGAACTTTGTATCAGAACTTTGTTTTTTCTTCTTTCCTCTCCCATTAATTATCTCACGACCCCTCAGATTTATCTGATTACCCTTTTGGAGTGGCCCCGACCCCTATGTTGGGAACCAGTGGACTAAACTAGCTAACTGTATATAAAGTAGTGTAAACTAGCTCCACCTCCAGCAGCTACAACAGTAACATGCTGCTCTAACACTGATGCTTCAGTATTAATAATCTAATGATGTCATATATAATAATATATCAGTCAGAGGGGACATTTTTGCTTTTTAAACTTATTATTAGTCTATTATTATTGTTTATTATATTTATTATCCTGAACAACTATCATATTAAAACATCAGGAACACAGATTATGAATTGTGGTGGTTTAGTAGAAATTTATCATATCTTGCTCGTTGCTGCCATCTTGTGTTAAAAATCTAAAACTAAACACTGAAAGCAGTTTTATTTTGAACATAAATAGATTAAATTTCAGTATTTGTTGTGACTTTTTATAAACTAAGTCAAGGATCATAATATAATTTTGAGCAAACATAGTTATCTCTGGTATAAAGGCTGTAAATGCTGCAGCAGGTGAACTCGTCTTTTTTTAAGACTGGTTTAAGCTCTTTTTTTTTACCTGAGGATGTAATTTTGATCTGGTAGGCTGTTCTCTTTGTTGAATTGTTTGTTTTGTGTTTGTTTTTCAAGGCCTGATTTGGGAGCTAGCTGGGAGTGTTAAGTGTTCTGACTGCTGTAATGTAAATACGCTGCATCGTTAAAGATTAAACCAGTGGTTCACAAACTTTTTGGCTTATGATCCCACAAAAAAAAAAATAAATCAATGTGTATTTGTGTCTCCTCTATGAGTTGTTAGCAGTTCCACCAAAGACATTTCCCCCTCTAAATTTCCCCTCACATGGTTCCAAATAAATAACAGTTTAACAGCCAAAAGGTTAAAATGCAAAGATTAAAGAAAGGTTCTGGAAAATATTTCAAAATATGTAACACAACTATGATTTCTCTTTTTTCCTTCCTGCTCAGTTTGAACTTGTGACCCTTATAAAGTAGTGTAAACTAGCTCCACCTCCAGCAGCTACAGCTATAAAACGCTGCTTAAAACGCTGATGCTTCAGTATTAATAATGTTAAATTTATTAAATATACGAGTCACATCCTGACTTTCTACAAAACAAGTGCTTTTACTTTCATACTTTAAGTAAATTTAGCTGGTAATACTTCTATAATTTTACTCAAGTGGGATTTTAAATGCAGGACTTTTACTTGTAATGGAGTATTTTACCTCTAAAGTGCCTCTCCACTCAAAAATATGTTTTTCATCTTGTTCCTACAGTTGAAATGTTTCAGCTTCACCCTGCAGAATGACGTATTGTTTTCATATTCATCTGCTGAAAGTGGAAAGTTTCATTTTCTCATTGAAAATTCAAATCAATTCTGGTCCCTTATTCAATTTATACAGAAGTGTGATGTTGAAACTTAAAGCCTCTGGTTGCACAAACACCGATAATGAACTTTAAAGTGAAGGATGAGACATCTTGTGTCCAGCTGTAGATGTTTTACAGGGTTTTAACAAGAAAATTGAACTTTTTTGTGCAGTAAAAAAAAACATAGTAAAGTATTTTAATATAAATCTGTCATCAGAGGATGTTTAAGTAAAATATCTAACTACTTCTTCAAACGTCCCTTCAGTGGTGACGTCATTAACCCAGTAAATGAATGAAGTATTGTCAAAAAAGGGATTTTTTTATTTATTTATTTTTTTTAAAGGATCTTTCGTAAACTAATTATGTAATGAGGACGATAATTTGGTGTTTTAGTGTTTTCACATGGTGTCACAGAGTTTGTTGCATCAGTTTCATTTCAGCAGGAAGGAGGGTTTTAGTCTTTCACCTTCTCTGCTCTCCGTACTTCAGTTTCGTTTTCTCCACAGAGTGAAAGTAAACTTCAGTCAGTTGTATGTGTGTGTGTGTTTGTGTTTTTTTTTTAAGCGTTTTTCCATCGATGAACCGAATAATTCACAATAATCCCGTTAAATCTGAACACAGCCGGTATCTGCGGGGTCTCTGGTGAGAAAAGGTGAGTGTTTACAGATCAATGAGGTTCGTAATAACAGGTTTTTACTGCACGGTGGCGGATATTTAGGCCACAGCTTGAAGTCAGAGTCTGTTGAAAAGCAGTGTTAATCTTTTAGTTTGGTGCTTTTAAATACTGAACCGGAAATAAAACATTAACTATAAATCAGTCCGGCAGTAGTGGAAGTACTCAGATCCTTTACGCAGGGGCGGATTTAGTGATTTTAGGGGGTGTGTGGGGGGTCTGAAGGGTTAAAGTGAGTGATAGCACGCCGCCCTGCTTTTACGGTTATGGCAGGAATAACATGCATGACGGCATCTTTGAATTCATGATGAATCACCCTCATGCACATCAGTCATAATCTAATTTTACTTAACTCTGTCTTAATTCCCACCCTTTTCTCTAACTGGGAATGTTGGTACTGGCAGAGGGATCTATTGGCAGCAATAGAATATAATATTCATGTATGTTTTAATTAGAGTATAAACACCTGAAAATAAGAATCATTGTGTTTTTGTTACCTTAGAATGAGTCTTTTATATCGACAGAGGGAGCAGATCCTTTCTACAGAAGCCCAGAACAGACTAAACATTGGCTCTAGAGAGGTGGTGGAGCTTTTCATTCTTATATAACGCTGCAAAGCTTAATCAATAATAGTGCATTGTATTTTTAATTTATATATTTTATGAGTAAAATCAATCAGAATCGGGTTTATTGTCAAGTAGGTTTGCACATGTGAGGAATTTGCATCAGTGTTGTTGCAACAGTCAAAATATACACTAAATGAAGTGACTGTAAAAAATATAAGGAGCTGCTGCAGGTTTGAAGTTCAAATATGAAACTGAAGATAATGAGATGAATGTAGAAGATATTTACCTGGAGTCAACAGTGAATGCAGTGTGTATTATTATGATAATACAAGTTGCATTATTGTAATGCAGCATGGAGGATCAAAGTTCACAGATGTAGAAATGCAAGATTGTGGGGTGTTAATAAAACGTGTAATGTCCTTGGTCCTGACAGACATCAACCTCTTGCTGGAGGGACATGTTTCAAAAACATACCTGCCTATACAACTTTAAAAATACATACATACAGATACCAAAATATCTGTGAAGGGCCAATATCGGCTGACTGATATATCAGTCAGACTCTGTTCAGTTTGATTCTGTCCACACACAGTTTAACCAGCTGTGTGCGTACTGTATGCAGCCTACTGTAATATTATATGTCTACCTACAGTATATCCAGACTTCATGGTCATGTGACTGTTAGTTTTATGATTTCAAGCAGTCAGTATCTGGTTCGACCTGTTGATCCTGCTCCTCTGCACCGTCAGCGAGAGAAATAAAAGCTCTCCACCTCAGACTCACATCTGTCATGTTTGTCTTAAAATGACAGTCAGTGTCAGGGTGCTGAGGTTTGGTGGAGCAGGTGGACCCAAAGGCAAAGCTGGCATGCAGGAAGGATATGACGCAGTGATGTTTCTTTAATGAAGATGCAAAAAAAAGGAACTCATGAACTTACAAAACACGGGAACATTGGCAAAACCAGGGAAAAAGCAGGGGGAACAACAGATGACTCGACAAGGACTGAACTGAAAACAGGACTATAAATACACAGGCAGTGATTGTAAATGAAACACAGGTGAGACACGTGAACTAATAAAACACAGGAAGTAAGGTGACCAGACACAAGGTAGAAGAGTATTTCAAAATAAAACAGGAACTGAAGGAAACACAGAAGGAGCACAGGCACACGTAAGACAGGGCAGGTATAACACGGGAGACACGAGGAGGTCAACCTCACAAAAACATGAAGCTTCAGCGTCCAAATGAGTCAAATCCAGTAGATATCTTTCAACGTTACAGTCTTTTTAGTGCCAAAGTTCCTCTTTTTGTTACTATACTTCCACCTGCAGCTCAACAGGGAAACACAATGAACAAGAGGAATGATTGTTCGTACGGACACCTGACTGCTGTTGAATAATTGTGAACCTGTCCTTTAATGTCCCCGCAGCGATGGCCGAGCATCCTAACGACCAGAGAGACAGTTCCCAGGTGAAAGGTCTTCTTCAACCTGATATCTCTGAAAACTGCAAAAAGGAGAAAAGTGAAAAAGAAAAAGAAAAAGAGCAAAACAGCAAAGAATTCACAAGTGAAGCCGGCTCCTCCTCCTCCCCCCCTTCCTCCTTCTCCTCTCCTTCTTCCTCCTTCCCCTCCTCCGCCTCCTCCAGACCCTCCGGTGACAGGGATGTGAGAGATCAACATGGAGAGCGGGATGAGCCGATGCCAACGCAGCGGCAGGACGGCGCTTCGTCGTGTTATAAGCTGGATGATCTGAAGCGACTTCCTCAGTGTCAGAGCAAGCTGGGACGTCTGACCTTCAGCCCTTCACACACCGTCCTCATAGATGTAAGAATGTGTCCTGAGGTGGAAAGTAATCGAGTACTTATACTTTACTTGAGTTTTTTCCATTTGATGCTATTTTATGCTTCAACTCCACTACGTTTATCTGACAGCTCTAACTCTTCACATTCACTTTGATGAAAGTGCTAATACAGCAATGTGAAAATGCTCCATTACAAGTAAACGCCACATAAATCTTAATTGTTGATTAGTTGTTTGGTGTATAAAATGGTGACCAACAGTCCACAACCTAAAGATATTCAGTTTACTGTCACAGAGGACTAAAGACGCCAGGATATTTTAGAAGAATCAGAGAATTTGGATAAAAGACTCAAAATGATTCACTAATTATTAAAATAGCTGTTAATAGTGACTACTTTTTTTTGTTAGTCGATTAACCGACAGAAGAGGGTCACATTAGAGTTTACAAGACAGAAATTATGTCAACAAAAACAACAAAATCAATATTGATATTGTTAGAAAGTGAACCAGCAGTTTGACCTCTTACAAATGAGCAGTGTGTAGTTTGGGCTCCTTGTCTAAGAGGCATTTTCCCTCTAAACTTCTCACATGCTTTCATTTCAATAAATGTTCAAATGATCCAATATTTCAGCAAAAATCCAAGATATCAGAACGTTGTTTCTTCTTCTTTCCTCTTGTAAACAGTAACAGTGAGTAGAAGGTAGATCTCAGCAGGTTGATCTTGAATAACAACAACCTGCAGGATTCAGAGGAGCAGCTGCTGCAGACTGATTTCAGCAAAAATCAAAGATTAGAGAAAAAGTCCAAAAAACTGAAAACAGATTTGTGTATCAGAACTTTGTTTTTTCTTCTTTCCTCTCCCATTAATCATCTCACGACCCCTCAGATTTATCTGCTGACCCTTTGGTGGGGCCCTGACCCCTAGGTTGGGAACCAGTGGACTAAACTAGCTAACTGTATATAAAGTAGTGTAAACTAGCTCCACCTCCAGCAGCTACAACAGTAACATGCTGCTCTAACACTGATGCTTCACTATTAATAATCTAATGATGTCATATATAATAATATATCAGTCAGAGGGACCAAACCACTACTTTTACTGCAATACTTTAACTACATCAAACAAGGACTTTTACTCGTAATGGAGTATTTTTAAATGAAGGTATTGGTGCTTTTACAGAAGTAAAGTATATATCTTTCCACAAACTGCATATGAGTCCTCACAGTGCAAAAAACAGTTGTTGTTGTTGAATATAACTTTTTTTTTTTTTTTTACACAGGTACTTCATTTCAACCAGAATGGAAAACTTTTGCCCCAGAGAGGGAGAGACTTGTGGCACAGTAACTTTGTGAAGATGCCGTATTCCTCTCACAGCGTCACGATAGTCAAGTCTGCATTCCTAAAGGTGTGTTTGAGGATATGCACAAGATACCACAAGTGCCTTTTGCAAGAAACCAAAGCTAGACAACAAACGCCTTGATATTTATTCCAAAAACCGACTTGATCTAACCAGATCAAGATTAAGATTAAGGGGATCACAATGTTGTAATTTATCATGAATAAAAATGAAAAACCTGACTAGTTTTAAGACAGACTTGAAAATCTGTAAACCTTTAATCTGGGGGGGAGTAGTGCTCGCTGATCCTCGAGTAAGTTTACTTTGCACTTTAAAAACTGTATAACTTTACTGTTTTGGTTCATTCTCGGTGCTGTACACTAACCTGCTCAGCACCAGACAGTTAGCTGTAGACTAGCTGGTGAACATAGTGGAGCGTTTAGCAGCTAAAGAGCCAGATATTTCCCTCAGGAGTTGGTAGAGAGCAAAAACAGAAGCTAAAAGAGAGAGAAGATTGGACTTATATTCACCAGATGGACAGAAACACGACTTTAAATGAATGATAATGTTGCTCCGTAACTGCTGGATGTGGAAATACAACAACTGTTTGCTAACAAGTTCAATTTAAAAGGTGACATTGTGTCAGTGTTTATATCTGCTTCTTGTTTCTGTTGCCCCCAAGTGGCCAAACAAAATATTGCAAGTTTAAAGAGACAGAAAAGTTGTTTTTTTTTTTTTAACTAAATGAATCTTTTCCTTTCGATAGCAACCCAACCAGGTGTCGAGGTGGGAGGTGATTTCCAAACATCTGGGTAGCCTCGCCAAGAAAACCTCAGTGGACGTGGAGGATGTGGCGGTAGGTCGGCAGCCGTGGTCAATTTCCCGTTTCTTCCATTTTTGTCTAATCTGTCTCCAAGAAATGTGAAATGTTCAACGTTTCAAACTCTCTCACCAGGAAGCTATCATGAAATATAACCAGAAGTATAAAGACAAGTGGTCTTTCGACGCCCTCTCCAGCTTCGTAAAGGTCGGTGTCCGTGTGTTCACGTCAAAACATTTGAATCTTCAGTTTCGTGATGCCCTCTGGTAATATATTCATAATCCTTCGCAGGCCGTCCCGCCAACAGAAAACTACTTCAAAACGTTGTTCCCAAAGATCGCAGCGTTGGCTCTGATGCTGCCTAAATATATGCAGAAGGTATGAAACTTACAGGAACCAGTGAACTTAGTGGGTTTTTCTTTTTCATATTGATGGTGATGGTGATGAAGTGTGTTTCCATGGTTTCAGGCCATCCCGCTGCTTCAAAGGGGACAGACCTCATCCATCACTCTGTCACAGCTTCAGATAGCCTCCCTGCTCGCTAACGCATTTTTCTGCACGTTCCCTCACCGCAACACCTCCACGCCCAACTCAGAGTACCACAACTACCCCTCCATCAACTTCAACAGGTCCGGCGACCCTTTAATACTCTCTGCATCACACCCGTTCTCGTATGTGAGTTCACTCTAATTCTCATTCTCCTCGCAGTCTGTTCGGAAGTTGGTCGGACCGGAAGAAAGAAAAGCTGAGGGCCATCATGCACTACTTTAAAGTGGTTACAGGCGAGCGTAAGTCCCTGCCGAACCTCTTCTTACTTCCTGTTTGTCAGGTGCGTCAGTGTAAGTCTGTGACTCTCGTTGAATTCGTTGCAGACACTAAACCAAGAGGACTGGTGACGTTTGAGAGGCGATACCTCCGAGACGCAGACAAACCCAACTGGAGAAGGTAATAATGATTGAATGAAGATCTAATCTAACCAGCTCTGTGAGGTTGTACTGTTTAAAAAAAAGACGTTTCCAATGTGATCATGTCAAAATGACGATGCTATCATGCTGATGTTTAGAAGGTGTCTTGAGCTTGTCAATTCAGAAACTCCAGGAGAAGTGGATGTCTTATGCAAAAAGATTTATTGACAAACACAAACTTGATCGACTAAATCACAAATCAAAGTGTCGGTGTAGTGAAATGCAACAGCAGCTCCTGAAGGAAAAGAGTTGAACCACTCTCAGTTGTTCAGACCTCGTCTCTAGCCACAACATCACTACACGACTGTTTACTTTAGCGCTATCTCTATGGCAACGGTTATAAAACCAGGTCTGCTCGACCAGGTGGAAGACAGCTGGGGATCAGAGGATCATCAAAGTTATCAGAATTCATCCTCAGGAGAACATGAGTATCTGATCACTGTTTCCCAAAGCCCAAAACGACGTCCTCCAATGTCTTGTTTTGTACAAACCAGTCATAGAGGACTAAAGATTTTTTTTGGAGATTTAGTTGGCGAGTAATTTAATAGTTGGCAACTGATCAATTAACTGACTTTCCAAAACAGACATGTTGATATTCTTGCTGTAAATCAGTCTTTTCTGAATGGTTCTTGTTGTTGTTCGTGTCGTAGCTGTAACTCGACGATGCCCAAACTGTTTGTGTCAAGTGGCGACATCGAGACTGAAGGAAAAGGCATGCTACAGGTAAGAACTGACCCCAACCAGCGATGATCAGCAGGTTCAGTCCAGAGTGGATTTTTAAACGCTCCTGTGTGTGCAGGTGGATTTTGCCTCCAGCTGGATCGGTGGAGGTGTGCTGGGATCCGGTCTGGTCCAGGAAGAGATCCTGTTCCTCATGAACCCCGAGCTGATTATATCCCGCCTCTTCACTGAGAAACTCGGGGACCGCGAGTGTCTGATCATTACAGGTAGAGATGAAATGATTAGTTGATTGATAGGTTAGTGAATTGACAGAATGTTACTGTGTGGATTCATCCGCCGGTGAAAATAGTCCCCAACAAATACAACTAGACCAGACAGAAGCTTCCCCCCTGAAATCGTCAGGTTGTTGTCACTCAGGTCTAGACCTATGTTCTATATGTTGTTGAGTTGTGTTCTTACATTATCCCAAATGTTTCCAACAGTTTTCAAACCCAGAGAAATCTGTCATTTTAATCAAAGTAACGGACCGTTTCATTTGGTGGCCTGTCATAACTCCTCTACCAAAGAGTATAGTGCACAAGATGCATGCATTGGCGCAGTGTTTGTCCGCTACAATGGCGTCTAGCAAAGAGTAACTTACACACATACAAGATAATACATGGGCTTTGTTGTGCTTGTTCCACACAAACTGTTAGAAATGGACTTTTATTCAGTTTGAAGCCACATTTTCATGATAAATTTAGCTGGTTTTTAACTTGATCTTTTAGCCGCAAGAAGGATTTTAGTCATTGGACGTCTGGATCTTAAGTTAGCTCATCTTAGCTCGGCTAACAGCCCCTCCAGGAAGTCCGCTGCTCGCCCAACATGGTGGAGAAACACTGATCTTTTAGCTGAAACTGCTTTATTCAGTGTTTTTACCTGTAATCAGCGGGTCCGTTTGTTCTGGAGAGGAGGAGACCTCTGCGGGTAAAAACATCCTGAACCATCAACACTGGAGTAATCCTATCCCACTGAAGCTGCTGCTTTAACAACCAAGACAACAACTCCCATGATCCCTTGCTGCTTCACACCGTCATCACACTCCATCTGTTGTTATTGTTTTTATGAGCTGCTTTTACAGATTTGTAGGACTCATACAGAGTAGGGAAGTCAGAAAGTGGTGACACATTGTTGGTTTTAGTCTTTTCATGCATCCTCACTGTTTAATGTCTCTTCAGGCTCTCAGCAGTTCAGTGTTTACGCTGGCTACAGTGACTCCTTTGAGTGGGCCGGCCCTCATGATGACAGCCTCAGAAGGTATGCAGATGTACTTCATGTATGTATTTTACATTTAAATCTATTTGTTTGTTGATGTGACGAGATGTGATTCGGTCCTTTTTAGAGACGACTGGAATCGGCTGCAGAGGCAGATCCTCGCCATCGACGCGCTGCACTACAAACACAGAACAGACCAGTACACTTGGAGCAGCGTCACAAGGGAACTGGAGAAGGTGAGGCCTTTATTTATGTGTGTGTGTTTATTTTCAACAATAAGTCACAATTTTATCATATGACATAATAATCATATAATAAAAAAACATCCTGATACCACATTACATAATGAATTAGCAGTATATCATCATCATTAACTTCTAGTAACAACATCATAAACCACTTTAAGTTTATTAAAATAAAGTGAAATTTAAAAAAAAAAGAAATAACAACTACAATTTATGTCTAAAACGCATAAAAAGGAAATTCAGGTGTATAAAATAGATGGAAAATCTTGAAAAGTGATCTATAAATTTAAAGCATTGTTATTATTAATAAACCTCATAGGAACCGTTTCCAGTTGAATGTTTTTGTTATTTATGTTCATACGACCAGGCAGCTCTTCCTTGTTTTTGGTTAAACTGAGTCGTCTTTGATCGTTCTCCGCTTTTTTTTATTTACTCTGATTATTTCATGTTTATACTTTATAAACCATCCGAGCAGCTGGTGAGCTGTGACGCATTATTACAACAAGTCAGAACTTTGACCATCTGCAGATCGGAGACATTTATTGGAAGCATGCAAACAACAAACCTCACAACAATCCCTCAGCGTCACTACAAAGAGTTTCTAAAGATTGTTTATTCATTCTGCATGACTGAACATACTGCACTGCTCCTTACCTTTAATATCTAATAATAATAATAATAATAATAATAATAATGGAGTGTTTCTATTGTAGTGTGTTTTTAAAAGGTGCAATGATTAGTTGATGGACAGAAAATTAATAAGCAACTATTTTGATGACAGATTAAAGAAATAATTCTCTGATTCCAGCTTCTTATATTATGTGTGTGGGTTTTCAGTTTTACATGATTTCATTGTGTCCTTGAAGGCGTACTGTGGATTCATGAGTGATGGGCAGAGCGAGCCGGACATCGCCACGGGGAAGTGGGGCTGCGGAGCCTTCAATGGAGACCCACAGCTCAAAGGTACACATCTTCTCCATCCATCCATCCATCCACCCATCCATCCATCCATCCATCCATCCAACCATCCATCCATCCATCTATCCATCCATCCATCCATTGTTATCTCATTGAAGAACAGATGATAGATAATGTAAGACTTTTCCTTTGCTCTCTGTTCATGTTCAGCTGTGATCCAGTTGATGGCAGCAGCAAAGGCCAACAGAGGATTGGCCTTCTTTACCTTCAAGGACGAATACCTGAAGCGAGGCCTGGAGCAGATCTACAACCTGCTGGTCAAAGAGGACGTCACAGTTAGTGAGTATCAAATGAAAAAAACAAACAAACAGAAGAAGTGTTGTGTGTTTCTCAAGCTCTGAACTTTGATTAATGTTCAAAACTCCTTCACAGGGAAGCTGTACGAACTTCTGAGGAATTTCTGTGAAGAGCAGCGCTTCAAGAAATCTCACTTGCATCTGTTTGATTTCCTCAAGAACTCTCTCACACCGCCCCAGAGTCTGCTGTGAGAAAAACACACGTCTGCTTTCTGAATTTGCACTAAAAACGTCACGGGAATGTTTAAATCACAGATATGAAGAATCTATTTAATAATCTAGAGAGAGAGAGAGAGCATGCAACAAATGTGCCAAGCTGGAATTAAAGGACTCGTTCACAGTTGTTCAACTTGTGAACTTTGGTTTGGTTTCAGAAATGGAGGGAAATTAAATCATCGGGGTTTTGGGGTTTCGATTTGTGCTTTGAGAACAACTGGAAACACACTTTAATGTGGAAAATCAGTTCATCTTTAATGGACTAACTCTTCTTAAAGTTAAATTTAAGTTAAATGACCTAAATGTAAATGATATATAATGTTGTGTTTACATTTTTTCTGTAAAAAGATCTATCTGTTCACTAGTTTTGATTGATCAGGTCTAGCGAAATGTCAACTGAGAAGAAAACCGTAAGATGAAACGGTCCATTACTTTGAAAAAACATCTTAAGAGCTTCCTGCTGTGAATGTTTGTTTTGTTTGTTTCACACAACACAAAATCACCAATGCATTTTAAATATTAGTCTTCAAAAACTGCACTATAAATTATGTAGAACAGTTATTAAGGGTGATCATTAAATCAAATGTTTTTGACAGAACAACATTATTTCTAAATCTCTTTTTGTACATAAACAATAAAAAAAGGAATCTATTAAATGTACATGTTGATAGAAAACTGACGACATTATGTTTTATTCAAATGAAGAAGATACTCAGCCTGTCTGGTTGGATAATTGTGAATTATTAATAAAATAATGTAATGTAAATCTGCATTCTTATAATTCACTTTAAAGACAAATGTACAGATTTGAATGCCAAGACAAAAATGTTGGTGTCATCTGCAAAGAGTTTTGAGATCATTTATATAAATGAGAAATAATAAAGGTCCTAATATGGATCCTAGAGGTACACCATATTGAATTATTTTTCTTTTTGACTCATGACCATTAATAAAAACATATTGTTTTCTTTTAAGAACATGACAGAGTCACTTATAAACATCACCATTAAAAACATATTTATACATTTTTGAAAGCAAAGGGTCTAAAAATATAATAATCACCTACAGCTGTATAAATGATATCAGTAAAAGTGCCAAATAAGTATATTTTACAGATTATATATTTATATTTTATACAGAATATTATTTGAGTTCAAGTGTTCCAGGATTCTTTTATACACTAGTTTATCCAAAATCTTTGACAAACATGGGAATATTGGAATTGGACAATAGTTTGTCAAAGATCCTGGATCGTCTGTTTTAAATTATGGAATAACTTCATAATAATAATAATAATAATAATAAATTAGATTTATACAGCGCCTTCCAAAACACCCAAAGACACTTTACAGAGAGAGAAGAAGCTAACTTAAATAAAACAACAGAGAATTAATAAGTTCACTGTGATCACTGTGGCCCGAAAGCCTGAGTAAATAATGTTTTGAGGGCAGATTTAAAGGAGTCCAGGGTGGGAGGCCACCACGCTGAAGGCTCTGTCTGGAAGGCGCTGCGGGGTGCGCTTCAGCTTTCTTCTTGACCCGTCATTTTAATATAATATTCACCTCTTTGAAGTCAGGCGGGTCAAAATGACTAAAAGATGGAAAAGAAGCCTTTATATAATCTAATGCACTGAAATAATTAAAATCAAAAGCAAGATTAATGTATCGCAACGTTTTTAATCAACTTCTTCTCTTCATTTTTTATGTTTGAACAGGAAGAGAGCTCTTTAATCAAACTGAAACTGTCAAACAAAAAAGGATATTGAGAACAAACCGATTATTTTTTTCTGTTTTTATTGCTTTAAGGGAAATTTCTGTCTGTTTCAAATCATCTAAGAGTTAAACTACAGAGATGATCCACAATGATTAACATCAGATGTGTTATGGATTTTTAAAAAAAAGGGACAAAATACTCCAGCAGCACTGTGCAACAGGAACTATAATCTTTATTTGCTGTAAACAATAAAACATACAACACTATATGAAAATAAATACATTCTTCAATTCTGAGGAGCTGAGGAATCTCATCATCATGTCTTTACATAAGTAACGACCACTGCATGGCATGATTTTTATTCAGATGAAACTGTAATTTCAAGTAATCTGTTTACATTTTTTTGGCACAAACGGAGACGCTGACAGTGACGCGGCAGGACGGCGAGTGAATGTGAGTGTGTGTCTGAATGAAACCATCATGAATCAGGTGGTTTTATTCTCTCTGAATATGTGCAGAAAACAACCCCGGGTCAGTTTTTTTTTAATGTGACTGCTGATGTTAAAAAAAAAAAAAGAAAAGTGCAGAAATATGTTGATCTGTTTCCTTTCATGCTTCAGCTGAAACTGATTCTACGCAGACGGCAGGCATGATGTTTTCAAGAAGTCTCACTTTTAAAAAAATGCTTTTAAGTGTCTCTAATAATATCTGAGCTAACTCACATTACAAAGGTGCTTAAAAATATTCATACTATTCCTAATTTCAGTGATTTTAACTCAGCTTAAATATCTCAAATTAATTAAATTATTATGTGTTTTTTGTTTATTTCTCTCACCAATATCAGGTTATAATGCTTTGCAGGGTTGCTGAGTTGAATGTGTATGTCACTATCACACTGTTAAGAAATATTGTTTCATATAAACATTCAAGTCCAGGTTAAAGGAATAGAATGAGAAGAGTGTGGCTAACTTAGCTTAGCATAAAGACTAGAAGTGGAGGGAAACAGCTAGCCTAGCTCTGTCTACCAGCACCTCTACTTTGGGGTCTCCGTAGAAAAGTCACTGCATCCAGTGAAGAAACGATCCCACAAATAATTTTCCATAAAACCATAAATTGACGTTTTTTATGTAAGGTTTAATGCCGCATTCATGTCTCATAGGAGGAGTTATCGTAACTAAGAGTTTCTGACTTGTAAATAGCTTTCCGTCAACATCTAAGTCGTCACTAGGATTATTCTGAAAGCTTTAATATATCCAACTTGGCACTTAATAAAACAGAAGTGCCTGTAAACCAAGTAAGGAAGGATGCCTCAGGTCAAGTCAAGTCAGTTTTATTCATATAGCCAAATATCATAAATCACCAGAGGCCTTTACTGTACAGCAATACAACATCCTCGACCCTTAGATTGGGGAGAAACCTCAGGAAGAGCAACAGAGGCAGGACGTCGTCTGTCATTCAATATAATTAAACCCAAATTTAAACCTTTTCCACATATAAATGCATGTTTGTTTCATTAAAGCCCTCTCCAATCTAGATCACACAATGCTTATAACGCCTATCATCGCCCGGTGAATTCTTCTGTACGTCACAGTATACCGGCGTTTTTAATCGGTGAATGCATACTGCGCAACTGATGTGACATTTATTTACATTTATCCACCATTTTACAGCCACGACAGCGTTCCTGTGTTCGCTCTCACTGCTCTGAAAGCGGAGATAAAAGTCTGATATGATATAATTTTGTCGATCCGCGGTATTTTAATCCCTCGTAAGACCAACTCATCTTTCCGATTCTTCCTTCTGTCGGACAAAACATGAGCACGACACGAACAAACGTGTTAATTAGTGACTTTTAGAGGTGCTGGTAGGTGTTTTTTTTATTACTTTTGGTCAGAGAAAGTGATTGCATACAGCATTTTTGTTAGTAATCTGAACGTGCAGAGCAGAGCGAGTTCCTGCTGTATCATTGTTTTGTAATTATTAAAATAAAAGCAAATTAAACCTAAAGCTAAAACTCTTTGTATTGCAAATAAATTTAGTATAAATTCATACATTCAATGCAGGTTTTCTTACGTAATTTCTTCCTATCTGTGCCCATAACTGTGAAGACGAGGTCTTGATGGTAACAGTGTTAGAAGTAGTCGATCGTTGTGCGTATTCGTTTGTTAAGATTTCACCTTCTAACAGGCCCAATATGTGAATATTGAGGAAAAAAAATAAACACATCAATGCAAAAAGGTTTGTAGGCAAAAAGGAGGGGAAGTCTGTTTGCTGCACCGAAGTCTTTGCTGCATGTGTTTGGAGAGTGGATGGAGGTGAGGAAGACTCGTTACACCTTTCCCGAGAACGCCTCCAGGTCGAACGCGGTGTCCAGTAGACGCTGCAGCTCCGTGAGGTGAGTTTGTTTGTTCCCAGTGGCGGGAGCTGCGGCAGGCTCACGGCCAGCATACCTACCAAACACACACACACACACACACACGATGAGCATATATACATTCACAGCCAGCAGAGAGATCATCGTCCTGCTACCATCACGGGAGCCAAAAGGACTTACCAAACGGGCTGGGAGTGGTTGATGGTGGTGCGGATGCGAGGCTTCACGTAGTCGTAGTAGCCCTGGTTCTTGTGTTCTTCCTGGCACCACACCAGATCAGCGTTTGGATAACGCTCCGTCTCTGCTTTCACCAGGTCGAAGGGGAACGGCGACAACTACAAAGAGAGAGAGAGAATATCAGCTGAGTTAAGACTTAAACGTTAAACAAGCAGCTTCAGTGGGATAGGATTACTTCAGGATGTTTTTACCCGCAGAGGTCTCCTCCTGTCCAGAACAAACGGACCCGCTGATTACAGGTAAAAACACTGAATAAAGCTGTTTAATCTAAAAAATCAGTGTTTCTCCACCATGTTGGGCGAGCAGCGGACTTCCTGGAGGGGCTGTTAGCCGAGCTGCTGCTAACGTTTGCCCAGTTTATTTCTCTGATAACTTAAGATCCAGACGTCCAATGACTAAAATCCTTCTTGCGGCTAAAAGATCAAGTTAAAAACCAGCTAAATTTATCATGAAAATGTGGCTTCAAACTGAATAAAAGTCCATTTCTAACAGTTTGTGTGGAACAAGCACAACAAAGCCCATGTATTATCTTGTATGCGTGTAAGTTACTCTTTGCTAGACGCCATTGTAGCGGACAAACACGGCGCAGACGCATGCATCTTGTGCACTATACTCTTTGGTAGAGGAGGTATGACGCCATTGACAGGCCACCAAATGAAACGGTCCGTTACTTTGATTAAAATGACAGATTTCTCTGGGTTTGAAAACTGTTGGAAACATTTGGGATAATGTAAGAACACAACTCAACAACATATAGAACATAGGTCTAGACCTGAGTGACAACAACCTGAAGGTTTCAGGAGAGAAGCTTCTGTCTGGTCTAGTTGTTTTTACACATTTTAATGAGGAATAATTAAAGATTAGAGCTTTAACACTGAAACCCCGCTCGTGACCGGCTGTGACACTGCAGCTTGAGTCAACAGGATCTACATTTTCCTCCATATTCTGAAATTTGTGTCAACATTTTCAGACTTTTACTCCGTATTTTGGCTTCCCTTGGATCACACAACACCTCATCTCTGACATTCATTACCTGTTCGACACGAACAATGGCCACGGTATCGTCCATGCTTCTGTTCTTGCGCTCCCGGGTGAGCTCATAGTAGATTTTTCCGGAGCAGAGAATGATCCTCTTCACTTTCTCCGGGTTTGCAGCTGCAGGACCGTCATCTGGGATTATACGCTGGAAGTGTGTTCCTGCAGGAAGAGGAGAGATTTATTTATTTTACCTGCACAATTTTTTTCTTTTCATCCTGAATTTCTTTTTGCACTTTATTTTTATTTCTTTTCTTTTATTTCTGCCAGTACTCACCTGGCAGCATGTCATCAAAGCTGGACTTGGCCTCAGGGTGGCGCAACAGCGACTTGGGAGTAAAAACTATCAGCTGGAGATAAAAGAGAAAGTAAAAACAAGTTCAGTCACTTCAACCTGTAATTATAGCGTGTGTGTGTGTGTGTGTGTGTGTGTGTGTGTCTCACTCACAGGCTTCCTGAAGGGCTGCAGGATCTGTCGGCGGAGGACATGGTAGTAGTTTGCAGGAGTCGAGCAGTTGACGACGATCCAGTTGCAGTCGTACAGCTGACGCATCGCAAAGTCCTCTGAGAGTTTCTGAGAAAGAAGGCAGGTTAAAAAATGAGAGTCAAGCGAGAACAAACTTTTCTATATAATATGGCATTAACAGTTTCTGACTCAAACTCACAGGGAAAACATCTGGGTCGTCGTTGCACATCTGTAAGAACCTTTCAGGGCGGGCAGACGAGTGCTCTGGTCCCTGAGGGAAGGAGAGAAAACGGAAAAACAATCAGGACTGGTTATATTTAATAATCTCACCTCACACCCACTAAACCAATGTCAGTTTACACACCAAAGATCTCAGCGTCATCTTTGACCGTGTTAAAATGTGACAATTAAATTAATTCTGCCGTTGGCAAGAGCTTTTTCCACATCAGGTTGAGAGCGAAAATGAAACCCTTTTCTTTCTTTTGAACATCTGGAGCCTCTCATGTAATTTTATTAGCTCACATCTCGACTACTGAAGCTTTTTTTTATCTGTTTCACCTGCAGCTGGTTCAAAATGCAGCAGCGAGACTCTGTTCCACGTTGACTGAGCTTCTTCCATCAGTCAACATGTGCTCTAAAAGTAAATCTGACTTGTCTTGACTGTATTTTTTAACAGTGATCTCTGTTAATTTATTTAAAATGGACAGAACGGAGTTCAAGGCGCCATTACAGCGTCAGTTCACTGAGACCCTGTTTACACCCTACAGGCTTAGGGGGTTAGGGTTTTATGTGTTCTATGTGTTTTGGGCGATCAGATCACAAGTGGACAAGTGTAATCGACCACCAAGATGCATCATGAGCTGATTGCTCAAACGCTTTCCAAGGTGTTCAGGGACGCGTTTGACCACATAATTTTTTTGTAGTGTAAATGCTAAGGTGTCCTGATGACATAACAGGAAAATACGTCATCAGTGCAGGACGTGGTGGATGTTTTGTTGACTTTGTCCTGCCAAATCTCAACAGTCAGAAGCCCATACTGCCCAGACAGTCACCTCATTTACAACCTACCTCAAAACTCACCTGTTCAAACTGGCATACTCAATATAACTGGACTCCATGCACCTGTTTGCCCTTTTCTTTTTATACTGATGTGTGTTTTTCTTTCTTTTATTTATTCTATTTGATGCTATTGTGACCTTGAGTGTCGTGAAAGGTGCCTCCAAATAAAATGTATTACAGTATATTCTTGAGACATTTTTATTTTCTCAGCTCGGCCCTTGTGAAATAAATCTGGTGCTTGTCGGGCCCTTTGACCTTCTCAAACATAGGCAGTAATTAAACCTGAACATAACGTGGTCATCCAGACACTTCGGAGACAGATGATAGACGCAGGTTTGAACGGCAAAGTGTCACCGAATGTCGTAAACATCCTCTGAGAGACAAAGATAAACGCAGAATGCGGCGGATCAAGTTTTTTCGGCTCCTACCATCCCCTCCATGCCGTGAGGAAGCAGCAGCACGATCCCGTTCTGTCTGACCCACTTGGCCTGGCCTGAGCTGATGAACTGGTCGATGATACACTGAGCTGTGTTGTGGAAGTCTCCGAACTGGGCTTCCCAAACAACCAGAGCGTTGGGGCTGGCCATGGCGAAGCCCAACTCAAAACCTGCACACAGAAGAGAGAGAAGTGATTCAGTGATGAGCAAAGTGACATCAGGACGACTCACACTGACACATTAACAGAGGAAACAGACGTGCTAATTATTTACACTGTTGAATAATCTGCCAATCATTTTCTTGATCAGTCGTTTTGTCTATAAAAAGGTCAGAAAAATTGTGAAAATGTATAATTTCATCACGTCGTCTTCAAAAGTCTTGTTTTGTCTGATCAACAATCCAAAGAATTTTAAGTTTGTATGACAGAAAAGCAGCAAATCTTCACGTTTGAGGAGCTGCAACCAGAAAATTTTGGGCATTTTAGTTTAAGAAATGACTAAAAAGATCATTTGATTATCAAAGTAATTAACTTAACTTAATTTCCAGGTTGATCAACTAATCATTGAGGCTCTAGTGTGTTGCATGTTAATACCAGCTCCATTTTTAAAACACTTTATTTTCCACACACGCCGTGTTGCTGTTTCTTATTTCAGCGACTGAATGATGTGAAATGCTCATAATCATGCTTCACATACACATATAAAAACAAATAGGTCCTGCAAATAGTTATTATTTTTTATTATCAATTAAACAATTACTTGTTTTGTTCATTCTAAGATCCCATGGTGACGTCTTCAGATGCTTCGTTTTGTCCAATCAACCGAATCATCCGAAGAAATTCAGTTTACTATCATGTATGACACAGAAAAGCTTCCAATCTTTTGCTTAAATGAGACCTTCTATATCCTGTTCTCATGTTGGATGTTAAACACGGTCAAAGTAAAAAATGTTCCCTGTAAGACCAAGCCCAGGTTTGATGTGCTCGCCAGCTCGTCACATGTCCGTAAATGTGCGTCCGTTCGGTAATCTTTGCTGTTGTGGTTGTTCATATTGTCAAATCTTATATTTCGGATCAGATTCAGACTCCAACATTGACATTTGGAGTAAAGAACGAGATAAAAAAGTGAATTCCTGCTACTGTAGCTCATTGACGTAGCTTACGAAGCTTTCTGAAAGCTGACCAATCAGAACAGAGCGGGCTCATCAGGAGGGCGGGGCCTTAAAGAGACAGGAGCTAAAACTTCCTGTTTCAGACAGAAGCTGAACTGAGGGGCTGCATAAAGGACCAGTAGAAGATAAATAAGGAGTTTTTAAACTGGAAATGATTAAATTGCCATCAGGTTTATTTTCAGGTCTGAAAGAGTCTAAAAGCAGCAGACAATGATTAATTGAGGAGATTATCTGTGTGTGCTACTCACCTAGTACTCCATATTCAGACAGAGAGCTGTTGCAGACGGTGTACGGAGCCTGATTGGGGGAGATGTGGTTCATCGGGATGCAGATGCTCTTATCAACATTCTGGTCGTGAAGAACGTGATGTCGATGGCTGTGAAGCAAATCAGAGAAACAGAGAAGACGGTGACTGTGGATAAGTGGTAAAAGCTAATGTTGTGTTTTTTTTCCCGTGGGTGTGTTTGGTCGTACCTGAAGGTGCCTCTCTCCACATCCTGTCCACTGAGGCGTATGTGGATCCCATCTTTGAGCAGAGAGCCGAAGGCCATGTACTCCCCGAGAGCCCAGTCACACACTCGCTGGCTCACCATGTTTGCACGGCCCTTCAGGATGCGGCTTAAACCTGAAACATGGACAGAAATTTACAGATGTGAAATCAAGCGAGGACATGTTGAGAAGATATTCAGGAGAGAGGAGAGAGGAGAGTACCTCCATGTATGGTGAAGTTTTCCACCGGCACTGAGGAAGCAATTTTTCCAATATGGCTGAGCTCCTCTTCACTGATGCCAGTTGACGGACAGTTCATACTTTTGGGTTGTCCTTCCAGTGTGAAAAAATCTATCAACACACAAACACATACAAAAAAAACACATTACTATGGAAGCCTGTGTCTGCCAGGTTATACAAGATAAAAGTAAAAATACACATGAAAAGCCAACATTATGAGATACTATCAATTTTTTATTAGTAAATCAAAATTGTGACTGTATCCTAAATTTTGTATCATAAAATTCGCAAAGTATATCACAATTTTTGTTCAGTATTTTAATTTTTGAAGTACAGCATATCATGCTTTTGACTAAGTGTCTCAATATTGACTTAGTGTATCTCATAATTTTGTATATCTCAATTTTGAGTTAGTATCTCACAATTTAACAAATTATTTCATAATTTAGACAAAATATCTCATAGTATCTGAAAAATTTAATAATTTTTGTCATTTGTAAGTTTCTCACAATTTTGCTTAAGTATCTCATAATTTTTTACCTCTTATCATTTTCACAAAGTATATCATAATTTTCACTGAGTATCTTACAGTTTTGACAAAGGATCTCACAATTTTGCTTAAATATCTCACAATGTTGACCAAGTATCACAATTTTGACTACATATAATAATTTTCACTAAGTATCTCATCATTTTGACTTAATATCTCACAATTTTGACTAAATGTCGTCATTTTTTCATAATTTTAACAAAGTATCTGACAATATTGAGTTAGTATCTCACAATTTAACAAATTATTTCATAATTTTGACAAAGTATCTCATCATTTTGACTTATTATTGTACATTTTCTAATCTATCCAATAGTTTTGATTTAGCATGAGTTTTCGTGCCTAACTTTTGATTTTACTTTTTTCTTTGTGGCCTTTCCTCAAACTCGCAGACAGATGGAGACAGAAGCTCTTACCAGGCCAGGGTGAGTCCAGCCAGTGTTTGATGTGAAGGATCTTCTCGTCTTTGGAGCGAGTGTACGCTTCCTCACAGATCCTGTCGTACCTGGCGACTTCCTCCTGAAAGACATGGACGCAAGTCGGGTGTGTAAAAGAGAAAATCTTAAAGGAGCACCAGACTAAGGAAGTAAATAACATTATATGAGAGACACGCTGTTTATATGGTATTTAACAATACAAAATAACAGACATGGAAGTAACATATTACCCTTGTTGTTCATGTTTTATGATACAGAGTAATAGCGCTTGTCAGCCAAATAGTTTCAGGAACTGTGGAGCCAAAGGAACTAAACTAGGAGCTTTAAATTCTCTTTGCATATTCCTGTTTGCATTTTCACTGCATCTGAAGAACCACAAAGATATTTAGTCTAATACAGGATTAAAAAACAATGGTGTTGACCTCGTTATTTGTTTACTTCTATTTAAAATAAGTAGCTTTTCACAGCAACTTCGAATAGATTCAGAAACTGCGTAAGTCTTAGAATATTCTGTTTTGTTTATTCTGCTGCTACTAAAAAAAGAGAAAAAATCTGACTGAAAAATGAGCAAGTTTTATAACAGGTTTTCATTGTGTGGTGCTATTTGATCACACGCTTGTCCTTGCAGTGAAACATTCAGCTTGTTGAGATGCTTCATTATATCACACAGAGCAGAGCCGTCTGTCACAATGAAACTCATCTTGCAGAATCAATAAAGCTTTTCTTTTTTTTCCTTTTCATATAAAGTGCTGCCGCTGTGTAGAAAGAAACAGCTTCTTCAGATTGAGAGACAGAAACTATTTTGTGGTGCAGAAAACAACCACATTCATGTACAAGCCAGATTCAAATTTAGGACATAATAAATCTAAACCAAAAGGACTTATTTATCATTACAAACTACAGCTGTGCAGTTTGCTTTACCTCATAGTCTTGCATTGTGATGACTCCCTCAGCGATGACTTTTTCTGCAAACTTCTGCAGGACTCCTTTCTGCTTCTTGATCTGCTTGTACATCAGCGGCTGCGTGAACATCGGCTCGTCCATCTCGTTATGGCCGTTTCGCCTGTAACACACCTGAAGAAGGGGAGAGGCAAATGTTTAGATGCGCAGTCACTCTGAATTTCAGTCCTTAGTAGTCCTTAGTTTCACAAAATTAAATCTGAGACCTTTTTTGAGACCTTTTTAATACCACACAGAATGAAATTGAATACCTATTTTACATTTATACCAGCCAAAGTAAGAAAAGTATGTTGTAAAACCAGAAGAGGCGACAATTCTTCTAGCACACAGTAATTAAAAGTAATTTCTAATGACATCATTGATTAAATTAATGCCACCCGGACCCGCATAAGCAGCAGAAAATGGTGGACCAGTGAAAAATGATTAATTCATTTAAGTTTTTGATAAAAACTGGCTGAAACTCCACAATCCACTGTTGAAACAATCTCACTTTTAAGGTGGATAACTTCTCCCAACAGCCCACAATCAGATACAAAAATGTTTTATAGTTGTAAATATTATATGTTTCATATAATATTGCTGCCTACAACAGCAAAGAGAAGATATCTGAGACTTCTGTAAATTAACTTTGAGTGTTTAATACTTTCTAAAGCCATTTTTAAGACATTTCTAGACAGTTTTTAGGACCTTTCAAGACCTCCTAGATACCCTGATGATGTTCCAGCAAACCTACTGTAATTTTTGGATTCATACATGGCCAATTACCTGCCTTGTGCACATTTCTGCTTCCTTTAAGTCCCCCCCTTCCCTTTTCTCCCTCCTCTATCCACTATCTCCATTACTGGTTTGTCGACCCAATAACACAGACAGGAAATGTGGGTATAAGAATGCAGGTTACAACAGCGGGAAGTGTTGGATTTGTTAAGTCAGACGGGGTTTCCTACATTAGCTCTAGTGTACAGTTGTATTTTGAGCTGCTAAAACAGGGAAGGTTAAGGTCTCTTTCATCTGTTTTTCTCTTTTTGTTTTTAACTTTTAACTCTCTTACATAAATCTTCCCTGTCTCTACCTGCACGCTGGCTTTCTGAAAATAACACAGAACGCTTTGAGGCATTTCAGAAAAACATGTACCAAAAAAAAAAAAAAAAAAAGGCTGCAAGGTATCTCTGTGACTTTTAAAGTTTCCTCACAACTGGTTGCTCAACTTCCCTCAGCTGTCAGGCTTTATTAACCTCTCAATTTCTTTGTCAAAATAAATTCCAGTATATAATTTAAATGTCTTGATATTCTATGACTTAATTCTCCAAAGAACATTTACCTTTTATATCACGAAGGCATGCCGTGTATTTTTTCAGGTCAAGGCAAGTCAAGTCAATTTTATTTATATGGTGCCAAATCACAACCAAAATCATGTCAGGGCACTTTTCAAGTAGAGCAGGTCTAGACCGTACTCTTTAATTTACAGACACCCAACATTCCTCCATAAGCAAGACTTGGTGACAGCAGCAAGGAAAAACTCCACTTTAATGGGAAGAAACATCGAGCAGGAGCGACCATCTGCCTTGACCAGGTTGGGTTGAGTTAACCGGTCAAGTAGTACTGTGAGTAGTACTACACATGCTCCAGGTGACTTTTTATGGGAATAAACCTGAAAATTTTAAATTTGGTAATTTTTTTGTCTTTTTTTGGCCAAAAGATTTTAATCTAGTAGTATCCATATCTGGATGGATGGACAGAGGAGTTTATGAAAGGGTTTCAGGGATATGAATGGTAATGTTGGTGTAGTTGGGTCTCAAATCGCATATTTCAGTTAGTACACTTCCATGTAGTTTACTATGTGCACTATGTATATACTGGCGTAGTGCGCAAATTTTGACAGGGTAGTGTTGTCTCTAATCAAACACTGCTGATGTGCACTTACCAGAAATGAAGACTGCAAATTAACATTAGCTAGCATTAGCATTAGCTAGCGTTAGCATTAGCTAGCGTTAGCATTCGCTAGTGTTAGCATTTGCTTTATCGTTCGTTCTACCAAATCATTACAGACCTCTAAATCAACCCAAAACATACTGATGGCTTATATCCAACAACAGTATAGCAGTGCTTAGTGCTAAAAACACATGTATAACTTATATTTGTATAATGTTGTGATGTTGCAACCGGGTACATGTAGCTACAACGGTTATTCCTTTTGTTACTCTGCAGCCAAGTGGATCCCCAGCCTCCTGCGTTTTCTAGGTAACCCTCAAGAAATTGACTACGCTTTTTGTTTTCCCTCGCCAGTCGAGTTACCTCCTGGACACCTTAAAGTTGCTTAAAGTTGTTGAGTTTTTGCCTGCCCCTTCCAGATATTCCTTTAGAAATCAATTGTGTTTTTGTTCCCTCAACACTTGAGACGCTCCTGAACACCTTTTAGTTCCCTTTTGTGAGTTTTCGTTGAGGTTTTTTGTCAGAATAAATCTTTATTTCTACTCTGCAATCTGGGACCTGGCTCTTCCCTGGAACACACCGTGACAGAGGCGGTAACTCAACTGGCGAGGGGAAAAACAAAAAGCACAGTGAATTTCTCGAGGGGTATCTAGAAAACACGGGAGTCTGGGGATCCACTTGGCTGCAGAGGTCACAGGAGTAATGAAAGGAAAGGTTGGGTGTAGGGGGTCGGCTTAAATAGCTGGTTGACTGTAATGAAGCGCAGGTGTGTCTCGTAAGCCCAGCTGCCATGATGCATTGTTTAGGCATCAATATGTTTCGTGACATCATTCTGACTGATATCAAGTTGAGATAATTGGTGAATCAGCTCCATGGAAGAATAATATTAATGATGTTTTTGCTTCTTAACACTTCAGGTTTACACACAGACATGGATGAACTTTTAATTAATGGAGAAAAATAGTCTGAAATTGGATTATTATGAACCAAGACCTCAAATTATAAGGAGTGTCCTTTTTTCTGTGGTTTCAAAATGGATTTACTGATGCTCATCCATAATAGATTGTTAGGAAACGGTCATCTTTGTAAAGGGGAAGTTAAGCAGATTTTTACAGCGTGTTCATATATAGTTATGTTTGTGTGTAAAAAAAAAAACCAAACTACAATTTCATGAGAGAAAACTCGCTGCATGACGTACGTAGTTAGAAAAAGAGTCATTGAGAACAACCCTTACATACTCACCAGGTCTACGACCACATCTTTATGGAAGGTGTTCCTCCATTCTGCCGCTACGTTGCACACATACATCACAGCCTCCGGGTCATCTGCGTTGACGTGAAAGATGGGAGCGTTGACCACCCGAGCTACATCTGTAGGATACGGAGACGAACGCGCCATCCTGGGATCTGTGGTGAAGCCGATCTGCGTGGTTGGGAGTAATCACGCAAACAGTAAAGGAAAGGAAGCGTTCTAATATTTACAATTTAATTTCCTGCTAAAGAAACTATTGTAGGTACGTTCTGGATCCATTATGTGGCCTGTGCATTCAAGTAAGGTGCTGAAGTTAAGTCTTCAGTTTACCCTCTTTCCCTGAACCTGCCCTCTTCTGCAGGAAGTACGTCGTACCTGGTTGTTGACCACCACATGTATGGTGCCGTGGGTGGTGTAGGACGGCAGGTCAGACAGGTGGAACGTCTCGTACACGATACCCTGGCCCGCAAACGCAGCATCGCCGTGAAGCAGGATAGACATCACCTGGGGAAATCATCATTCAGGTTACAGATATGATACAAACATAAGACGCGTTAGTCAGATGTTTAAATGACAAGACTAAAGCTGTGTCTCAAATCGCATACTTCTGTACTTACACTTAACATTTTGAGTACATAAGTGCGTTCACATCAAGAACCCAGATGGTTCACTCAAAACCGTCAAAAAGTTGAGTATGGAACTATGGACACTTCTCACCCTTAATGGCCGCCATCTTGGCTACATAGCGGGACGGGAGGTGTCACTTTTCAAACTGGAGATGGCGGCCAGGTACGTTGTAACTACGGTGAACATCACCGCATTATACAGATGTAAGTTATACATGTGTTTTTAGCACTAAGCACCACTAAACTGCTGTCAGATATAAACCATCAGTATGTTTTTTGGGTTGATTTAGCGATCTGTAATGATTTAGTAGCACCATGCTAACGCTAGCTAATGCTAATTTACAGTCTTCATTTCCAGTAAGTGCACAACGGCTGTGTTTGATTTGAGATGACACTACCGTGTCAAATTTTGCACACTACATCAGTAAGTACATAGTGCACACAGTGTACAAACAGAAGTATGTGATTTGAAACACAGCTTAAGAGTCTAAGAGGCTAGCTGCTAAATGGTCACATCATCATGCTAATATTCTAACCATGATAATGCTGACAATTTATTTTAAACCTCAAAGCTGTGAGATCTTTTGAATACCACAGTCACACTGGTCAAAGAATGATGGAAAACCACTCAGGACAATGAGGCCTATTATTATTTATTAAATACATGAATTTATTGTCATTTTTTATCACATTTTTGTCTCAGCTGTATATGATAATAATTAATAATATAATTTATCATTTAACCTGGACCCAAATAAGTGGCAGAAAGTTGATGGATGGATTAATCTGTTCAAAAATATTTAAATTTTTGGTGAAATCTCGACTTGTCCACAGTGAGTAGACGAGCTTTTTATCTACTGTTTCCGCAGTAGTGAGAGTGTTTCACTTCAGGTCCACTGTTGCACCATCTCACAGTAGTTTATAGATGTAAAACACCTACTGACAGCTCTCAAACACGTAAAAAAAACCCTTACAACTAATGTTACTGTCTGCAGCAGGAAAGAGACGATATGTAAGACTTGAATACCTTCTTTAAGGGCTTCTTTGTTTAAAGGAACTGAATTCATTACTTTTTTAAGATCAGATGTCTACCATGTTTACTGTTTTATTTAAGGCTCAAAGTTATTGTAATTCATTCTCATGAATGTTTGTGCCAATCCATCCAGTAGTTGTTGAGACATTTCAATCAAAACCAACAATGTCAACCTCCTGGTGGCTACAGGAAAAGTCAGAGGATCACCAAAGTCGTGAGGATTCATCCTCTGGAAACCTCAAATGTTTGAACCAAATTGTGTGCTAATGCATCAAGTAGATGTTGAGATATTTCACTGAATAAAAGAAAACTTTGCACCACCGCTGGTGCTAGGTGAAAGGTCAGAGGATCACCAACACAAGTCAGGGGGATTCATCCTCTGGGAACCATGAAAATCTATAAAAATTCAGTCTTTGAGATATTTCAGTCTGGACCGAAGTGCTAGAGCGTGGCTAGAAACATAAACGAGCGTACCCTCTTGCCCTCGGTGTCTCCGCAGTAGAACTGCTCGGCTTTGGTCTTCCCCTGCACCACTGGGTCCACTGCTTCCAGGTGGGACGGGTTCGCCATGAGTGACATCGAGATGTCCCTTTTGCTGACCCGGTTCATCCTCTTGTGGTACATCCCCAAGTGATATTTCACATCACCAGAACCCTGAAAGTAGATAATAAAGAAAGAGCTAAAGTTTATTAGCACATTTAGGTTTAAACAATCACAAAGTGTTTGACCTCGATTATCCAAACAAAGCCAGAAAATTAATAATTTTGGCCGTTTATCAAGACAAAATGCCAAATATTTCCTGGTTCCAGCTTCAAGTGTTTAAGTTAAATACCACTAACATGATAAATCACTAATATGCCCAAGAAAAAATGTACATCTGTACATTATACAACATTTAAACCATCAATTTGGACGAGGAAAAAAGTTTAATAGTGAGTTTCAGCTCGTTGTTTATTTGTCCGGCTGCAACTTTACTGTTTAGGTTCAGTCTCAGCGGCTCTTATAGCGTCGTTTTCAGGTCACATCAAGCAGCTCCAGCTCCAAAAACCTCCACTGTGCACTCGCCAACAGTCATACGTAGATACGAGCCGCAGTTATTGTACAAGACTGTTTGCAACCTTGATCACGACCTGTTTGATTTGCTGCGCTCTGGCAGGCGCTACAGGTCATGCGAAGCACAGACCGCCAGACTCATGAATAGTTTCATTCCCAAGGCCATCTGCGCTCTGAACGCCATCAAAAAGTAATCAACTCAGCATGCAATATGAAACCTGTCCTTGTGCTACAACTCAATATTTACTCTCACAAGAAGAGCAATGATATCATATCATCCTTGTGAATTTCACACTGTGCAATAATCACATCTATTTATGTGCAATGTTTCTTATTACTCTGGTGTCCTTTGCTGTCTTATATATATATATATTCATTTATTTATTTTAGGACTTGTGTTGTGTGGTTGTGTGAGACTGTGTTGTACTGTGTTTTTAATGCACCAACAAGGAGTAGCACACCTAATTTCATTGTACTTACAATACAATGACAATAAAGGCTTTTTATTCTTCTTAGCTGTAGACTAGCTGGTAGCATTTAGCAGCTAAAGAGCCAGATATTTCCCTCAGGAGTTGGTAGAGAGCAGAAACAGAAGCTAAAAGAGAGAGAAGATTGGACTTATATTCACCAGGTGGACAGAAACACGACTCTGAATGAATGGTAATGTTGCTCCGTAACTGCTGGATGTGTAATGTTTGCTAACAGGACATTACTCGACTGTTTGTGAGACATTTGAAGATGTCACCTTTGTGTCTGAGAACACTATTTTCTGATTAATCAACAGCAAAGACAGTTGCTAGGTAATGTCCAAACCTCATCTGCTGCTTCTAGTTTAGAGTCGAACTGGCAGAAGATCTGGTCCAGGTCCTTCCGGATCACATTAGCCAGCACGTTCAGCCTGCCTCTGGAGAGACGGGTGAGCGGGAAAGACAGGCGTCAGATGGGAGGATGTTTCAGCTCTGACATCACAGGCTCAGTCGTGAGTGTAGGTTTCAGTACCTACCTGTGAGGCATGCCCATGATGACGCTCTCCACTCCGCTCTGGCTGGATTTGTCGATGATGGTTTTGAGCGCCGGGATCAGCGACTCGCAGCCTTCCAGACCGAAACGTTTCTCTGAAGACCACTTCCTCTGGAGAAACTCTTCAAACCTGTGAACAGGTTCAGAAAGTTCAGAACATCTAACCCCCCTTCCCCTCCTCACACAGATTCACCCTCCAGATGCTTGTTTGTGTTTTTAGGAAACTCAGACTGACCTGGTGGATCGGATCATCCTGGCCAGCAGAGTCTTCTTCTCCTCCAGACTGAACTGCATGACTCCTGGCGTCTCAAACTTCTGTCTGATCCACTGGCACTGCTCCACGTCATTAATGAACATGAACTCCACTCCGATGTGCTGACAGTACGCCGACTAGGAGAGAGATGGAAACATTCATGTGTGTGGAGAGTTGAAAGACCAAACAGGGGACGTAATGAGTTTTTATAAAGGTTTTAAAGATTTGATTTGAACACAAAGACGCTCGCAGATTCAGTATCTTCTTAAGACCCATTTGTACAGACTTGCTTTTATGTGATGTTGTCGTTTAATCATCTTTATTTTAAACTTTTTTATCATTTCCTTATTATATCTTTGTCTCTGACCGCCATCTTTTAAGGTCAGATTTGTTATTGTTTCCTGTTTCATGTCTTTGCTTTGCATTGTTCTGTTTTTGCTTTGTTTGTCAAAGCACTTTGTAAACTTTGTTTTTAAAAGGTGCTATATAAATAAAGGTATTATTATTATTATACATTATAAAAACACACTTTTACCTACAAATAGTTTATACGCCATACATGAATTTAAAGTAAATAACTGCTAGTGCAGAAGAAGTTAGAGGCTAAAAGCTTTTACAGTGACCTCTTTTATAAACTGAGGACAAGATAAACAGTAAAAGATAATTTAAAATAAAAGATAAAATATTAATATATATATATAGAACAATTATTACTTATAGCAGCATATTGCACGGTTTATTTTGATGTTATTATGACACATTTTCTAGTTATTACTAGATACTAAATGATTCATATAGTATAACATGACACTTTTCTTTTTATATCAAAAAACTTTATACAAATAATTAAAATAATTTGTTAAGTTCAGTTAAACAGTCACACTGTACCTTCTATATTTCATTAAGGTGTTGATTATTGTTTACGGTGTTATTATTGATACCCTGCATCCTTTCTTTAAGTGTTATGGTTCACAGTAGAGCAGGTCAGCAGGTCAGATCAGGTTAGATTATGTATACATGTATGTACACATGATGTTTAAGAGTGACAGACTACGCCTGACGCATGAACTGTGGCCGATATCTGATTGTAGCTGTGTCTAGGTCTTTCTTTGTGTCTCCACGGAGACTCTGCGGACTCTCCGTGTCTGTAACGTGTGTTCTGTTTGAATCAAAGAGACGCTTGACTTCAGCCAACCTCAGTCTATTTGATAGTTTAATCTATCAGTTATCAAACATTTTCATTTTTGTTTTCTGCTCAACATATTTTTTAATCTACTTTGAGCTGAATCGCTGCGTGAAAGCTGCGATACAAATCAAGTTATTGTTATTAATATTATTGTAGGAATGTAGTTTTTTTTTTTTTTTAACACCACTGACATATTTTTTAAAGAATTTTACCTCAAGGCGGCGAATAATCTCCCTGAGAGGCAAAGCGCTCTCGTTGCCGCCGATGAAGGTGGTGGTGGGAAGCCGGAACACCTTGTCTAAGTCGGATTCAGCCAACCCGTACAAACCTGTTGTAATTACATTTGACATGAGGAAAAAAAAAAAAAAAACTCAAGCACAGGCATGTAAACCAGGTCAATGTAGGGGAAAATAGGGCAGAAGAGAAAAAGATGAGACCATGAGATTGACATATATCTGCTGTAAATACACAAGAGATAAAGGAAAGAACACAGAAAAAAAAAGCTGAGTTCAGGATTTCCAGGAAACTCTGATCCCTGCTTTATTTTCATTTTTACTGTTTGAACTCCTGGTACAGCTGTCTGACAGATTACACACTCCCGACAGGAACATCAACATTAAACTGCAATCTATCGACTTACATAAAGTGAAGGCACAAAGATCAGCTTACTTATCTTCTGATTTTCACATGTGAATGCCGTTTGTGTTAGTGAGATAACGTATATATTTACATTTTAATGTCGCTATTAAAGGTGCGCTTCAGAAGTTCAGTGCAGCACGTCCGTAAAGTTGAAGGACTTGCAAGTGAAAAAAACAAAACAAAAAACGAACGGACAAAATCAGAAATAACTTTTACATCCTGCTATGGTCAAGCTTCTAAAAAATGCCACAGCCTACATTTCCCACAATGCAACTTCAACCCATCTTTCATCACATCTTCCTTGCCTATTTAAACTGGGGCTGCAACTAACAATTATTTTAATAATCAATTAATCTGCCAATTAATTATTTTTCTATAAAATGGCATAAAATTGTGTATATATCTTTTTTTTCTTGCTTTGTCGCATCAACAGTTTCAGTTTACTGTCATGTGTGACACAGAGAAGCTGCAACCAGCAACTATTTCGCATTTTTCATTAGAAATGACTTAATCAGTTACTCAATTATAATTATAATGTTGTCTTTTTAAACTTTTAAATTATATTCACTTTAAATTCTCGGGCCTGTCACCTTTTAACATCTATCTAATATTGATGTTTTAATGTGGTTGTTCCACTTTTACTGTTATTATTGTAAATCCATTGCTGTATGTTGTTATTTTTGACTGTGAGGTGTGTTGAGACCATGTTGCCATGGTGAATCTACACTATAATTAAATAAAATTGAATCAAATTGAATTGAATTATCAAACTAGTTGCTGATGAACGTTCTGTCTACTGACTAATCGTTGCAGCTCTAAACTTTATAACGTAGGTTTTCTCTTCACAACCTTGATGACATCACAGTGGCTGAACTTTCTGAACTCAGACTCCGGACTAACAAGCCCAACGAGATCAGGTAAGTCCTGTGTTAACCCTTAAAAACCAGCTCACACACTTATTCCCGCACATGTGGTCTTTGTTTTCTTTGTTAGCCATATGTCATATGTCTGTCATCCGTCTCATCACTTCCTGTCAGCCTCAACAGAGAGTCATCAGTCGCCACCGCCGCCACAAATGTGCGGATAGACGAAGCTGGTAGCTCCTGGTCTGGAGAGTGAAGCCAATGCGGAAGTGCCTTAAACCTGCGTTCTCTCTAACGGCCACCGGGGGGCGACACCATTGATTGAAAAAAAGAAGTCAGATTGTATGGAAGAAAATTACATTGATTTATTACCTCAGTAAACACTTTCCTAATGAGTTTATGGTCTCAGTCACTTGTTTATAGTCTTCTTCAATACAGAATGATGTTCATTTTGTGAATAATCGTCCCATTAAGAGTTAAATTAATGAAAAAGCAGGGTGTGATTTGAGGTATGGCGACAATGTGATTGACGAGTGGCTACCATGGCGACAGCGTTGACTACATAACGAAACCATGGCGTAAACCTCAGATTTGCAGAATAAAACCGTAGTTGCCGCTATTTCACAGTGTGTTTTCAGTTTGTGAAAGTTAAATGTAACATTGTGGTCGCCTAAAAAGTGTCAACAATTGGTTGTGCTAAAAGATATATAATTAATATACAATATAATATTCGAAATTAATATTAATTTATGATTAATTTGTTACTGGAAGCTTGGATTCTGAAGAGGAGCAGTCTGAGACATTATAGGGTAGCTTGTGTTTATCTAAAGCATGTGACGTCCTGGTTGCACCAAACAGAGATAAGACAATGGAACAGTATCCATGTCTGTGTTTGTACATTTCCGTCAGCAAATTAGTGCAGGGCGCTGTGCTCTGGACGAGGGGGGGTGGAGTGGGGGGGTGGGGGGGTGATGTTTCAATCCAATATGGCAGAGTCAGCTCTCTGCGTTATATAAGGGATCTTTAGACTCTCCACCCCCTCTGTTGAACCGCCCCGCACATAAAAAACACAGAACTTGTTTGTTGTTCTTTGATGGTTCAAAGTAGACGCGGCGCTCAACGCAGTGTCTTCAGGTAGTATCTGCCTGCAATCTAATCACAGTAACATTTTAATGAAGTAGGCGCAGATAAGCTTAGATAAGTCCTTGCCGGTTGACCCCACTGACTGCTGAGCAAAGGTCAGCAGGAGCCTGAAAACAGTACCACGCTGCAGGTCGCTGATAGTTCAATACACTGTGTCAACCCTGATGTTTTCCCCCCAAGGAGTGAGGAGAACAAACATGAGGTACTTTCAGACAAGCTTTCTTTTAAGTTAATCTGATGATCAGCAATATCTGACAGCAGGACAGCAGCAACACTATAGCTCTTAAAGGCTAATGATAAACCAAAGGAAACTGGTTTTAAATTGAGCTTCACCAGCGGAAACCACCGAGAATATTAATGTGCAGTACACCACTGGTTGTAGGCCGAGAGTTAGTTTCCAATGAAGGAGAAGGAGCAGAAGGTTGAGGGTCTTATCCTACCTCCAGCAGTCTGTACTTTATAGTGACAGAACTATTGGTGGCATGGGGAATAACACAAACATACACTGGTTAAGAACTGCAGAGCTTCTCACATATTCTTTTAAACCTAAACAGGATGGCACCTACCTACTGTTTGACCTCTGCGACCCCTCGCCACCGGGACAAAGCAGAACTCGGTGAAACTGAACAATACCACTATTAACTGTGGAAACATCCTATTACAGCTCATAACAATCACCTGTTTTTCAACTCAGAGGCCCGACCTTTTCATTTCAGCACAATGACAGTTTGCTACAGGCATGCATAACACACCACAGCAAACACACACACACACACACACACTTTCCAATTTGTTACCCAACTCTTTTGCACTATTGCGACAAAACTGACAAGTCCATGTTTAGGAAACACAGTAAAGGAATAGAGAACTGAGTAATTAATGTGCTACATGTTTTCAACATCTTACAGCTGAATAATAAAAATAAAAACTGACATATTATCTCCCACGGTTAACACCTCAACACGAATCCTTTATGTCATCTCGCGTAGAGGTGTGTATGACAGTGTCTCTTTATTTATCTGCAGCCACAACAGCTCTGAAACTAACAACCATAAAGCAAATTATGAGAAACCATAACTTGCGATATAATATGTGCTGATAAGAACAAACGCGATACACACGTGAGAAGATCAAACGTGACTTATTATGGCGTTAAAAAACAGATTTATTAAGCGTAAAATGGTTGAATATAATGACGCAACTGTATAAACAGCACTACTCTCTGATAGTGAACTTTCCAAAGTGTTATATAATGAAGATTTTATTAATAATTTTGAAATAATAAGTAATAAGCCATCTATAAAACAACTTTTGGATCGGCAGGTTTTTAGCTGGTGTGTATCCTCCGTTAGCATAACTAGCTGTGTCTCGTTAGCTAGGTCTTCGTTTCGTGTCGATGTCTTCTTTGGAAGTCAAAAACTCATAACCGTTTATTAATGACTCTTTGACTTTCTAATAAGCCATAAAATATGATGTTGGTAAATCATTAACAACCTGTTGTTACTCTACAATAATCTATTAAGTCTGCAGTTTAATAATTTGTTCAGAACAATCCGAAGTGGCTTCAGGGAAGGAACAGCAAAGGTCAAATAAGCAGAGCCTTTAAAAGAAAAAAAATATTTGCAGTTTTATCTTTTATCTGTTAATATTTTAGTTTAGGAGGTTTGCAGCTCTGCAAGTGGTCAAACTGCCTGGTCTTTCTGTATTTAAGAAGAAAATGCAAATCATAGTAGAACCAGCCAGCAAAAGGGATTTGTCACAATCAAGGCAACCGAGATACTGACCTTCATTTCATCAATACTGCAAAACCACTGATTATTGCTTTGCTAAACAAACACTCAGGATTCAATGTCTTCCAGCAGTTCATTTCTTTCATCCTGCACCTGTACCCAACTAGAGCTGGATGTGCACACTGTCCATGATTTTTAAAGGATAATTCTGGTGTTTTTCTATATTTTTTTTTATTGTCAAGAAATCTCATGTTTGTCCAAAACCTATTTAAAAACATGCTAATGAGCTACAGCGCTGCACTGGTTGACTCCACACCACCATTTGCATTTTGTGTGGTTGGCATTATTCAAGTTTATTTAAGTGTTCATTTTATGTTTATTATCCATAAAAAATGTTTTTGGAACATTTTCTGGGGTCATGGTTCGAACATGTATTCTTTGTGGGGTTGAAGGTAAATTAAATTCGCTCAAACCGCTACAACGTTCCTTCATTTCGAAGAGTTTGGTCACGTTATTTTGTTTAGAAACGGCTCCAAAGGCTAATAACAACGATCACATTTTCAGGGAATAGCTCTATGTAAGGCACTGAGCACCAGCTTGTTGTGCTAATCCAAACCTCATAAGGGTTGTTAAAGATGGGATTGAGAGTTATAACGAAATTCTTTCTTGTGACTCTGCTCCCTCCTCACCCAGTTTATCGTGGGAAGTGATATCAGCGGGTGTGGGCTTCACGTCGGCAGCCGTGATGCCCAGAGGATCCAGCTGAGCCATGTGGTGACCGCGGACCTACAGTATGTTCAAGGCGGGGCAGGGTTACGGTGGATCAGTGGAGGTAAACAAAAGAAGTGGTAGGTCGATGGTGGAAGGGAGATCGCTCAAGTTAATGATGTGGGAGTTAACGGGTGTGTCACGTGGACAAAGAAAATAGAAGAGGGGAGGGGAAGGGAAGAAAAAACCACGAAGGAGACCAGTGATAAAATGGAAGGAGAAAAATAAAACCAGTGGGACAAACCAAAGAGTAAGTAAGGATGGTAAGTAAAAGACAAAAGCGGTCCGTAGAAGGAAGGACAAGGACAGAAAGGAAATCATTAGTAAAACACGTAGCAGGATATTTCTCACCAACATTCTGGAAACCAACGGTACACGGGGCATCATCAAAGTCTACACAGCTGATGTCCAGGGGGTCCAACTTCGCTATGTGATGCCCTCGTACCTACGCACAGGGCGATACAACTCAGCGTACATATGACTGCTTTGACAGGTCAGTCTTTGTCAACCTAGTTCAGCTGATCAGTGTCTGTCTGTCCCTTGGAAACTGCTGACCACTTCCTGTTTAGACTTCCTAACATACGTCTACACATGTGAGCAGACTCCTGGACACAGATGGAGGTCAGAGGTTGTGAAAAATCTGCCAAAACGGAACAGAGAATGTTTTGGTTTCTGTGCGTCCATTTAACAGGCCTTTAAGTTCATTGAACAAACTGATGAGGTGCTTGAGCAGCGGCAGAAAGTATGTTTACAAGTCCTACATTTATTATCATTTTAAGAACTTGTACTTTACTGGAATATTTCCATTCTGTGCTACTTTATACCTCTACTTCACTACATTTAAGAGGGAAATAATCTGACTATATCTATAGCTATCATATATATAATTAGCCCCACCGTTAAGCCATCAGTAATAATAAAATGTGGTCAATCTACCTGATGACTACCTTTACTTTTTTATAAATTAACCCTTTTGTTTTGTTGACAGTGGCTTTATTTTCTAATTGTTTGGGGTTCAACAAAAACTAATATGACCTTTTTAAAACTGGTAACCCTTTCCTTTGCCATAAAATGAGCTTTCACATTTGAAAAAGGTACAGAGTACAGGATATATATTCATTTTTTAAAAATGTTATATGGGTGATAAATGTTTTTGTTTGCCAAAAAGGCACTCACAGACAATGAAATGTAAAGTGTGTTATCCTAGATTATGACATTGGGGTGAATTAGACGACAGAGAGATTGAACTTTCTGTTAAGACTCCTTAAGAATAAACTATTATAAAACTCTAATAATAGAAATTCAAATAGACTTGTTACTTTGACATATAAGTCAACAAACAGGCTGAAAACACAATCCAACCAACCAATGCAGCCTCAAAAACAAGCTTCCAATTGGCGGAGCCATCATTAAAATTGATGGGCCTTGTGAAATCATTTCCCAACAATAAACTGCAAAGTCAATGTATTTTTGAAGTTGCTGTGTCCTTCCTTATCATTTAGCTGTTTGATTATCTTGTACTGATAGCAGAGGCCTGAACATAAATGTCATGTGGTTGCACTACAGTCCCTCTGAAACATGTCCCTGTCAGAAAATAGTGTGGAATCACACAAATATAAAACATAACCCTATAATAACGCGACAACAAGCATTTTCTGTGAGACATAAATAGCACAGGTGAGTCTGTAGTTTACCTGGTAGGATCGTATCAGTGACTGGACTGCAAGATGATCCTCCACCAGCTTCTCCACATTGGGCTGAGCCCCCACCAGTGCCTGGACACTGGGTAGTCCCTGAGTGGTCCCATTAAGAGGTGGAGGGGTCTGGTAAGCCGCACCAGGTGGAGCCCCAGCGTTGGCGTTACGGAAAAATATATCCCAGGACTGCAAGGAGAAAGAGGAGACAACAACATGATTAAACAGATAGTATCAATCATCAGTACTTCAGTGTGCCCTCAGCTCCAGCAAAGAGTCAAATGTTAATTCATTTGAATGTATAATGACAAGTTTCAATATCAGAGCTACTACAATTAGGAGTTTTTGACTTGTAAACAGTGTTCATATCCAACTTGGCACTGAAAACACACAAGTGCCTGAAAACCAAGCAAACATGGACGCACCATGTCAGCCAAAGTCTGTCGTTCAATGTCATTAAACCCAAATGTAATGGATATAATATAATTTTTCCATGCAAACTATTCAAACTCTTATACTACCAACTCAGTTATCATACAACCTTCCTAAGTTGTCAGATGATGTCAAGGCTCACAAAATCCCAACATGGGAATCTCTCAGGTCCTTCCCATCCACGTGACATAACATAAATGTGGCATAATATTTACTATGTTCACCATCTTAGTCTAGTGTGTTAGGATGATAAAATTTGCTATTAGCACTAAACACAAACTACATCTTAGGCTGATTGGAATGTCATTAGTTCTGCAGGTATTTGATCATAAACCAAAGTATTGGACAAACTTTTTGATCTGATGATGACGCTACATGAAAAGTTCACCAAAGTTATTATAATTTATCCTCTGGAGACCTTTAATGTTTGTAGTTTTCGTGTTTTCACAGCAATCCATCCAATAGTTGATGAGATATATTTCACAAAACAACAAAAATGTCAACCTCATGGTTGCTCTAGAGGATATGCAAGGTGATTGGGATTCATCATCCAGATGTATTTGTAACCGTGAATGTCTGCACAATATTTTGTACCAATCCACTTGGTATATTTTAAGCTATTTCAAAGAATATGTGAAGTGGCTAGTGGCACTACATCTGTAGCAAATTTCACATCAACAGATCCAATACTTGTAAAGCTATTTCAAAAACAAAAATGCCAACCTCATGGTGGCTCTAGAGGAAAAGTCATGGGATCACCAGTCATCCTATTGGGAAAATTAATGTCTGTAAAAAATGTAAAGGTAATCCATCCAATAGCTGTTGAGATGAGCTGTCTTCAGAGCCAGAAGCTGTTGCGTGTGGCTAAAAACACTCATGAACGCGTGTTTGACCTTCCATCTAAGTTTCTAACCACGGAGGAGAGTAATTGGCTTACTGCTGTGAGAAGCTTTTGAATCAGTGTTGTCGCAGCTTAAAAGAAGCTTCTTCACATCCGCCTCTGTAGTAGGATATGAGCTTACAGGTAGTGACATAACATAGAGGAAGGTTTTGACCACACCGATGTAACACTTCTTATTACAGACAATAACACAGCTCATTACCAACAAACAATGACTCTAGGATGTCTGTGATTGCAAAAAAAACCCTGCTGATCAAAACCTTACAAAAAGATAAACAGAATTTAAGCAGGTGTTGGATCATCAACAACATCCAAACCTTCAATCTTCCACACATAACAGTTTTTTAAACATATTTATGACAGCTCTAAAATGCGAAAGCCTGTGTCCAAGGGTTTCCGGGTTAATCCACTTAATGTTTTTCATCAGCTTACCGATGGTAAATCTGAGGTTGTTCTACTTGGCAACACCAAAAGCAAAGTTTAAAGTTCTAGATAAGTTTGGCAACTTGGCTTTTAATCAGGCTTTCTAGTGATTTGTTTGTAAATGCTGGATTTGATCATGAGATTGAATTCAAAAGACCTATTCAGCGTTGTTTTGACTGTCAAAAGGAAATTAAAAAGAATTGGGTCATTTCTGACTTGGAGAATGTGGCTGGAACGGAGTCAGTCATTCAAGTTATCTCCAAACTGTGGCTGACTGGGTGGAAACCTGACTTGTTCCCATTTAAGCACTTACTGTAGTAAGTTTGTACTATGACATCTTAATATTATGGGAGAAATATTAGCACTGAGTTAAAGCCATCATCATCAGTGTTATAATGGCAGTAATAGTGCTATTGTTACTCCCAATGAGTAGGTTTCCTGTTTACAAACACTAAAGGATGTGGATCCAGCAGGAGGGTAGAAAACTCTTAGTCACAATGTCCTGGCCGTTTATTTATGGACATTGTCGGGAATTAAAGCAATTACTTGAAGTAAAATAAAAGTTTTGGAGGTGAATTTGCAAATTCACAAAGTTAAAGACTACACCAAGTTAGCTCTTAGTTATCAGGCAGCATGATTTAAAAGCACAGAATCCTCCTCATAAGTAATTAAAGTTGGCATTAGTAAAAAAATAAAAGCTTCATAAGAAACTGTGTGTATTGTTTATCAGCTATCGATCTATTCTCTCTGAAATATTACAAGCGTAACAACGTGATGTATTTTACATCCAAAGCCTTCAGTCTGTATCTCTATCAGCTGTCACTGAGTCCCTCGCTGATAAACACACATCAAACTGATCACTAAAGCATTGATCACAGAGTCTGATGGACTTAAACAGCTATAAACACACAGTAACAGTGTGAGCTGTCTGACATCACCATCCACTACCATTAAATCCAAGGCCCCGGCCAGAACACTACATGCTAATTGCTAATTGTACTCTCTGAGCTGAGATATTAAACATTTTTCCACCCTTAACTTTTGTAATCACAGCAAATCTGTTTTCTCAACAGCATAATCTTTGGCTTCTGTAGCCAATAGTGGCACTGGACTTGTTTGTTGTTGAAATACACCTTGGATGTTGTAATTAACTTCTACCTCAAAGTACCTTTGACTTCAAAAACAGATATTTTCTAAAACGTTGTTAATCTTTTGGACTGATGATTTATCTGAGAGAGTTTCATGTCAATCCAAGCTGTATTAGTACTCAAAGTGTGAGTCATATAACACTGTCTATGAAGACATTAATGGGAGATCAGGAACCAAAACACAAACAAACAAACAAAACAACTATATGAAGTGGATAATGGGGTGGTTAAGAACAATTTTCATAAAGACAATATGGATTATTCAGAGCAGCAGGGGCACTGTGTCTGGAGAGATGTTGCTGTAGAGTTTTTAAATTAAACTTTTCAATGCAATGTATGAGCACCGTGGCAGAAGTCTTAAAGATGGATATCCCAAAATCTGAGCAAAGTACATCTAAACTATCTGTATGTTTTTTTTAATTGGGTGAATTGGGTGAACTGCATTACTTTTACTTTAGATCTCCAACCCTTTAGTGACTTGAAATGTGCTTGAGGCAGTTTGGCCACTTAAATGCTGATGAAGTTTCTTGAACTTGACAGTTTTGTTTGTGGTTTTATATGACACATGTTAAACTACTTTACTGGTGTACTGGTGCAACTTTATTTTTGATGAAAGAACATTAATAGTTTTTTTCATTCCCCTCCGTCCACTGTGCTATATGTCCTTCACTTTGTGCTCTACTCCTTGCTGCTTTTGTGCAACAAGCAAACACACAAACACAAACGCACACGGTATCGGTAGTGTCTATTTGTGCAACCTTTACCCGACTACATTTTGAACAGGTATCAGTTACCATTGAGAAATATTTTTTTTTTATGTTTTCAGGCCCTTAGAAAGACGGTGAGGTGCCACTCAGGGAACAGATTCTGTGCAAAAGGTTTGGGAGAGGACATCACATTGATTAACATCACATTAATCATGAAGTAGTGCTGAGCCTGCTTTGCATAAGCGAACTGGTGAGAAAGCCTGAAGGCAATTTTTAAGTTTTCAAAAAAGATGTTCTGTACCTTGTGCACATTCCTGGGATTCTCCAACCATGCATAATACATCTCCTCCACATAGTTAGAGCTGGTGCCATTAAGAAAGGGCTCAGCAGCCACAGATGTGTTCTGGCGCCTCACGGGCTGAAACGTCCTTAAGCCCCCTTCGACCCCCAACGTCCTGGGCTGTGATAGGCTCTGGGCTGTCTGTGCGGCCGTTAAAGGCCGAAGCCTTGCAACTGTAGTCCTTAAGCGATGCATGGCTGCAGATCAGCCAGAGCTCCTCACCCCCCTCCCTTCCTGGAAGAAGAATGCAGCAGCACTGTCCCGGACAAGGACGCCCTCCAGGCTCCTCGGCAGCTGCTCCTCCCGTCTGGCTAACCGGTGAGGTTGGATTGCCCGCGGCTCCTGCTCCTCTTCCGCTGGCTCTCCTCTGGATACTGTTAAGTCAAAATGTAAATACCGTCCATCAGAAACACTGTACTTCATCAGTGTGAGCAATGGTGTCTGGAAATTGCTTGTTGTGTCCAAGCAAAAGTCTAAAACCCCAAGAAATTTTACGATATATTTTACTGTGAAAGATCAAGAAAAGCAGCAATTCTTCACAATTAAGAAGGTGATAACAATGAATGTTTAGCATTCCAAATGATCGATTATCAAAAATTGCCAAAAAAAAATTAATTTTCTGTCAAGTGACTCATTGATTCGTTGTTTCAGCTAGTTCCTACTAATGGAATAAATCCATACAAATGTTTCACAAATATTCACTTTCATTTCTAAAGAGAAATCTAACAGCTGGGGCACTGTGGTTTTAGCAAGCATTACTCTAACAGATGTAAGTAGTGCATTTGGGGGAACTATTTTCAGCAACAGATAAAGCCAAAATAAACAACAATGCCCCTGATTATAATAATGAAGGAAGGTGAACATGTCACTGTGTAACAGTGTGGGTCACTGATGTGTTTTTTGGAAAACAATGGCGCTCTGTGACACAGAGGGATAAGCTAACATTGGCTACGCAGATAGTACTTGTTAGTTGAATCAATTCATTGTGAGTTTTAGTGTGTATGTAATCTAAATAATATAAAGCATGACCTTATCCCAAATGAAATGAACACCCTCAGCGCTGTAACTTTATCTTTGTTCCCAGTATGTCCTGGTCAGATGATAAAACTCAGTACAGTAGTTACTGTATATCCTAAATATAGCTAGGCCATTACTGGGAAATGTCTTGGAGGTCCATAAAATTTGGGTACAGTAACCCAAACCCAAGCCCCTCATAAACACACACACACAAAGATGTTTCTTTCACTTAAGAGGCTTTGACTTGCATTCATTCCCTGTTAACTTTAACAACAACCATTACACATGTAACACCAACCCTTACTCGACCTTTAAACCAAGTATTAACTGTAAATTTTATGTGTTACATTGTGGGGACCTAACTACAATCTGTCCCCAAAAGGAGTCCCCACAATGTAGCTGTTTACATAATGTCCCCACAACATACGTAATACACGTTCACACACACACACACCAACCGTCCACGCTCGAGCGCATAACAAACTGTTAAAAAAAACTATATAGAGTCGCGTGCAGGAGGACTCCGGCACAGCTTTCCGTCAGATAAAAGTAAAACCTCACCCTCCACCCTAAAGTTACTCAAGTAAAACTTTTGCTAACATTTAATTTTCCCCAATTTTCGTTACCTTTCTTTTCCGCGGAGTTGTCGGCGCTCGTGCAGCTTTCTCCGCAGCCTCCCGTGTAGTTTAATGAGGAGTAAACTGTCCTAACCGGAGCGCGGCCAGGATGCGCTGTAAGTGTGTTTGTGTGTGTTTGTGTGTGTGTGTGACACTGCTGCTGCGGGAGAGCTGAGTCGCGCGCTCGGGCACTGTCTAATCACCTCTGGTGCTGATCTGCGTCACGCCGGCGGTGACGTCAGCGTAAAAACAGTGCTGTTGCATCAGCAAACTCCGTAAAACTGAGAGTTCAGAGATAGTTACCCTGAAGAGTAACGATACTTATTTCAACCCCCATCTCCTTATTTAGTATTTCTAAGCAACATATAAAGAATGAATCAAAGGTTTAACACACAATAAAGTAGTTTTAAGTTGAGAAAAGGACGTTTTAATGTATTTGTCAAGAACAACAATTATAACCCCTCATGTGGACAGTTTATGAATGACTGACAATATAACACAGAACCATAAAAACCATAACCATAAAATAAATTACTAGATATTTTATATGACTATTAAATAAAAAATATTTATTTATTGTCTGTTTTACGATTATAGCAATAATAATAATAATAGTTTCTATCTAAATTACACCAGTTATACACAAAATGTTGCTCAAAGTGCTTTACAGAACAAATTAAAAACAAAAGAGAAACATGAGTTAAAACATTAAAGACACTAAAAAGGTACAATAATTGCTGCACATTTTAATATCTGTCAATCATTTATTATATTATGAATGTATACATTATATTTATTATGTTTATAGTGATCAAAATAAATAAATACATCCTCCTCAGTCTTGACAACTGAGCAACTCTATCCCATGTTGAAGGCCATTAGATGCATCTGAAAGCTCCTGGAGATAATTAGTAAGTGGATTATTGAGTTATGTTTTTTTTTTTTTAATCAAGCTACCATTTCCAAGGTGAAGAATGACTATTTTAACCTAACATGACTAGTTTGAACACATTTATAAACAGTTTTAAAGCAGCTTGTGAATGATTTGTATGTGTTTAATAACACACTGTAAGGATTTGTTCATATATATCATTAAATATGATTACAGCTGTTATACTGTGTTATCAATCATATAATTAACTGTTTAAAGTTACACAAGCTTTATATGACAAGTTATAATTATTGACAAATACGTGTATACACACAAAATGTCCTCATATCTACTCACAACTACACTATAATGTGTTATTAATCATTTAATAAGTGTTGCTACACCTTTATTTTGAAGTAAAATCTACACCCCCTCCTTGGAGTAAAACATTATTGCTGAAATATTTTTAGATTTGGTTTAAAAAAAAAACGAGTCAACTAGATTAAAATGTTGCGATGCACAAATTAGTAGTGATGTAAAAAGTGAAATGAATTTCCTCTCGTGTTTCATGAATTACAGAGTGGAAAATACTTGAAAATCATCCTGACCTAACTGTACTTATGTTGTCATATCTCTCAGTAACTCTGTGTTCTGCGTTTATATCTTCAGTGCAGGATATCCAGATTTATTTGTTCCCAGAGAGACGACTGTATCTCCATGTCCTGCTGGCTCTTATTTTTATGTTGATATATGATAATGTAATCTGTGTTTTGGCAGCACGACTCTGTTGGTGATGCAAATTAATTCTTTGAGTTGCTAAAGACAGCCGTAAAGGAGACATTAACACACAGTTCAGGAGGCCACTCACATTCACTGTGTCCTCTTTGACCCGTCGAACCTGTAAAATTTACATCTGTGAGCAGAAAAGAAGCAAAATCACGCTGTAAAAACACTCTGAAGTATTATCAGGAAAATGTAAACATCAAAAGTTAAAGTATTATTTATACAGAACGGCCTCATATGTTTACTTTCACTCCACTTTCACTTTTTACTTTATTACTGACTCATGCATTGCTTCATTTTATTATATCCAATGATATCCAGTGTTGTCCTGCACCAACTTACTAAACATTACAATATAATGTGACATATTGTCAGTGAATAAACTAAACTACATACAAAAAATGTGTTTAAAAGTTTATCTGAAGCTAATATGAAGCTTCAAATGAGTCAAATCCAGTAGATATCTTTCAGCGTTTCAGTCTTTTTAGTGGCAAAGTCCCTCTTTTTGTTTCTATACTTCCACCTGTAGCTCAACAGGGAAACACAAAGAGGAGAATTTGATGCTAAAAAAGACTGTAAATGTGTCAGATATCCACTTGATATGACTAAACTCAGACTGATGAAGCTGAATAAAAGCTTCATATTAACTTTTTAAAGACTGTGTGGACACACTGTGGATTTTTAACCTCCATCACTTCCATTGAAAACACATTTGAAGGAGATCTTTTAATATCCAGTATGAAAAAGCGGACTGGCGCTTTAAGAAACACTTGAAAAATTGTGACTCTAATTATTTTTAGTTTATATTTGTATACTTATATTTCTAAATAAAGTTAAGTTGGAGTAAGGCAGTATCATTCCAGCGTAGGTCGGCTGGTTTCTGGGCATCTTGGGAAATATTAATAGGGGCCTGATAACAAAAGTTTTGCCCTAGGGCCCCTTTGCTGTTTAATCCGACCATATCTGATTAACTTTGTGACATTTTAATCTGCAAAGTAACTATTAAAGGTGAACTGGGAGTATGAGCTGAGAAAAAAAAGTAAGCTGAAGACTACAAGTTTGAAATTGAAAGAAAAAAAACCTGGGGGTGTGGAGTTAGAAAGAAGTGAGGTGACCAGACTTCTGTAGCCACATTAGCCGCTACTAGCCTAACACAGCCCGAGCCATACGGTTGATTTAACAGAACTGAGTTGCACTGTGGGTAATGTTTGACATTTTAAGACGAAGCTGCCTGTCAAGTCAGTCGGGCCGACCTCTTTTGTTTTGCTGGTTAACGTTGCCAAGTATCTGCATTTAACTCGGGTGAGAGCGGTCGCCTGTCGTGAGGAAAAACAACCTCAAGATATCTTAAAGTTTTTCTTGTTGCCGTGTATCCACCCCTTACTTTAAAAAAACCCAAAAAGACAATGCACTTATACAACTGGTTAATGTATATTTCTATGTTCTGGTTCAGTGCCAGATGTACTTCATGTTCCACCTACAACAGAGCAATATACGTCGACCTTTGTCCTGACATTGATTATGTAAAGGCCAAGTGAACAAACTTCCCTATATTCATTGTGAAACCTCTTCTAGTGATTCCCCTCTCGGCTGCAAACAAACAGCTGCATGACTCCTTCCTACAATCAATGTCATTACCAGCATGGGGATCAACACTCATTGATAAACCGGTTATCGATTCCTGATCCTCCCTTCAACTGTTTCTACTCACTCACTGTTTAAACCTCTGCCCTTTGGGTTAATTCTTACAGCCTAATTGGAGCCTGACTGGATCATTATCTACATTAAATAACTAATGAAATCATTACACACTTATTGACACGCGCACACACACACACACACAAACAAATAACTCACTCACACTATGTTCTTTGGCCGTCAGCCGAGATAAGAGAGAGGAGTAAAGCGCTCTCTGCATTGTCATTTTATTGGTTCACACACTGATTACATCTGATCACATTTTTTTTTAATATATATATATTGATAAGACTTGGAATGCACACCAGAGGAATCATCATCATCATCATCATCAGTATAATATAAAAGAAATTTGCTTCACACACGGTAGCATCATCATCCATCGTCTCCTGATCAAACTGAAGGGGAAAAAAAACGCGGTTTAAAATGAGTTGTAGCCTAAATCTTACACGTCTTCTGCTACATGCTAATTAAGTGGACATGGGATCGATGCCAAAGGGGACAACGGCTCTATTAGATCAGCGATCCTATTTAAAGTACTGATACTATTAAGGTTTGACCTAGACAGGAAGGAAGGAGGACTGTTGGCTTCATGCCTTACAGGAGTTTCAATTGGTAAAAAAAATACACAACCTCACACCTCACACGACCTGCAGAGTGTCTGTCTGACAATAATTCACTTTACTCGTGTGTGTTAGTGTGACTGAAGATCAGGCTCCACAGTTGATTTGTGTTATTTGATTTGACTGCTTTGGCTCAGTTTTTTCAGTGTGGCAAAACTCTTAATGTTTAATAATTAAAACATAAAATCACACACTCGGTTCTTCAAAGTACAGACGCCTCATATTACTGAAGAATCAAACAACAGCAAACAACAGAATGTTTGTATTTGTTTATCTATATGTAAGACTATTATCGCAGTTACTAACTTAGTTGTTAATTTATTAAGGAACTGCCTGAGCATCATTAAAACATCACTGTTTAATTGTTATACTTTTTGCTATTGTTATTGTTTTGCTTGAGAAATGACTTCTGTATAATTATGTATTAAAAGTCCTACATATATATATATATATATAATTTAATACAGATGTTCTGAGGTGTCGTGAAGAAATTTTGTGTTAAGAGTTTTGTGTAATTGAACCAAAGCAGTTATGACACACTGTGAATGCTGATTGAAGTGAAGTGAAGTCCTGCTATGACTGTCTGTGTGAGTTGGTCTTTATCTCTCTGCTCTTACACTCTGCTTATCATTATTCAGGAGGCCCCTCCCTCACCAACACCCGCCTCCACACTCAAACCAACGCTGATCATGTTTGTATTTTGAACCCTGCTGTTGACTCCATTTTTTGTTGTTGTTGGATGTTGGCGCCCTCTTGAGGACAGGTTGGTGTACAGCTCAAAGGTCGTACTGACCTGAAGTTACACTAATCAGACACTGAGGTCTTTGAAGGTTTAAGGAGCCTGGAGGGAGTTTACATTCAATCAATAAATAAAAGATTTATTATTTCCCCCCACTAGAATTATACTGTATGTAATTAAAGAAGTTTTTAGATTATCACAAATCTGACAACAGGGTTGTTGAGACTTCTATGTTGGGGAATAAAATGTACAGAGAATATAACTGAACCATTAACTGAATGAACAAAATGTTTGAAAATACAAATATTAAAAAAAAAAAAAAAAAAAAAAAGACTTTTTGGTGTCAGGTCAAACATTTTCTGTATTTCTATAATCCTCTCTCTGATACCAATGTATCGTTTAGCTTTTTTTGTCTTTTCTTCATTAGTGTGAAGTAAAAAGCTGCACTTTGAAATAACGATATTAATCTAAATTAAGCCTCAAACACCCTAAAATAAAAAAAAACAAATAAATAAAAGTGATTAATTAGGATTTTGGATTTTTTTGCCATTTTATATCTGATCTGGATCCAACAAATTCTTTAAAAAAAAGGCAAAATCTGTCATCATCCTCACCGGCGTCCTCATGTACTACACTTATATTAACACAAAAAAATAGTTTATGCACTTACAAAGCCCAGAAAATAGAGGCAATAGATTATAGTTCACCAGCAGTTCAGTCCAAAAAAAAAAAAAAGAGAGAAAAAAAATCAACAAAATGCACGATAACACCCAACTTACCAATGTATTAACTTGGAATATCATGCAATTAAATACCATCTACAGCATAATTGTAGTCAAGTCACCACGATGAAACTGGAAATTTACATTAACAGCGTGATACTATAATTTCAACCATTGTTATAATTTCAGGTAATTACTTGCAATGTTCAGTACATAGAGAGAATCAATTAAGAACGACAGTAAAGATCTTAGCATGCTGCATGGTGATGCGGCGGCTCAGAGGGGGTCCGGAGAACACACGGAGGCGTCGGTTCGGGGTCAACTACACTCCAGAGAAAAAGGGAAAAAAAACAAACAAACAAAACAAAAAAGCTTCACTGAATAACAAAACAAAAAAATAAATAATTACATACACCCACTGGTCTCTCTCTCTTTGTGTGAGACACTTTGTGTGGTACTTTACTGTATGTTCGTTGCACACAGGCAGCCTTTAGTCGTGCAGAAACAGCCACTGCTAATAAGAATACAGGTAAGAGTCATGCTCGTTATATAAAAAACAAACAAACAAAAAGAAGCAGAAGAAGAAGAAGATACCAGAAAGAAAAGAAGGGTTTAAAATGACTAATAAATATACTGTACAGATGAGAGAGAGCACAACGACAGACTGCAGCCATAATAAGATTAGAAGTAACAATAACTTTTTGAGTAGAAGTAAAACGGGTAAATCTTCAACAAGGAGAGAGCCACGCTGGAAGCCTCGTGGCGAAGGAATAATAAGAGAAGAGATAGAAGGTAGGCGCGACGGGAGGACAGGTGCCGTCCAGGTATGTTTGGGCTTGTATAGCCACAAGACGCGGGCTAAAAGTCCAGTTTCTTTTTTTTTTTTTTTTTTTTAAATAACTGATATGCCCTCTGCTGTGGCTGTGGGTTGGTTTTTTTTGGGTGATGGGAGCGTTGCGTTGGAGTTTATCGTCTGTTGTTGAGGTTTGTAGAGAGACAGAAAGAGAGAGAGAGGGAGAAGATCGAGGAGTGCAGACTGCAGGAGGTTCAAACCGGGATCCCGAATATCTTCAGACTCCTTTAACCTACCCTCCGTCCACCTGTGGCTTGCTCTCTCGCTCCTTCTCTCTCTCCCTCCCAGCAGCTCATTTACTCTCTCATGTGATCCTTTTCTGCTCCTGTCTGCCTCCTCGTCAGTCTCACGTACCTGAAGAGAGAAAAGAGACAGATAGTTTGGTTTAATCGCTAAACCTGCAACAGTAACACTTTTACTGAATGATTTATTTATTATCAAATGCTTTATAACACACTGTGATGCATTTGCAAGCAGATAAAAGGACAATTTGAGGGTAACTGATGTTTATTATTTGTCAGTAATTATAACTTCTTCTATGAAGACACATTTTATATTATTACAACTGTTGTAAGAGCCAACTGAGCACCTTTTATATACATAATAATATTATTTAAATTCAACTCTTTAGTTATATTTTGAATAGTAGTAAAGGTAGTACCGTATTTTACGCACTGTATTATAAGGCACACTGTCAATGAATGGTCTATTTTCAATATTTTTTTCATATATAAAGCGCACCGGACTGTAAGGAGCATTAAGTGAAACAAAACAGTCAGTCAAACTTTATTAAACACGTTCACAATAACTCCCAACCTTGTTCAGTTGTAACATGTAGAAAAAAACACAGTCTGATACCACTAAATCAAACGTTAGCCAGAGTTTCCCCTATGATAGTAAAGGCAAGAAAGATTTTTAAAATGTCAAAAATAACTCCAAATATTCATTCATTTTTAAATCAATAGCGTTTGGGAGCCGTTGAGCAGCGCTGTCTCGAAACATGAGTTAACGTCTGTGTCGTTGCCATGGAAACTGCAGGTAGCGTCACTCCTTAGCCAGTGAGTGGTGAAGCGAGAGAGAGAGAGAGCGTCTGAAATAACGGTGGATGCTAACGGAGCAGAGGAAACGGTTAGCAGCAGCAGTAAGTTGTCAGTCTGGCAGTAAATGTACAGTACAGACTACAGTGTGTCAGTTAATAAACGCTGCAGCTTGTCAACACCATGAAAAGTCACGTCTGTTGTTTCCCCAACTGCTGGAAAAGTGAAGGTTAGCTCCAAAGTTAGCAACGATGGGTTAGCCTAGCTTAGCGATGCTAAACAGATAAATAGAAAACACGGAGAAATGTGTAGCTGCCTGCTAATCCTGTCTTACTAAAACATTTTGACAGAGCGCCGTGTACCACACAAAATCGCTTCGAGGTCAGTAAACACAACCAGAATTAATCCATATATAAAGCGCTCAGGATTATAAAGCGCACTGTCGTTTTTTGAGAAATTTAACGGCTTTTAAGTGCGCTTTATAGTCCAGAAAATACGGTAAGTCAGTTTTTAATGCACATGCTTAACAAGATCGTTTTGTTAATATGCATATATGCATAACTTGAACTGAAACAGACTGCGTGATAAAGTTTAATACCGTGTTTATTGTGTGATAGTTGGTTATATAACGTCATGTAAGAAGGAATAGAACATCAGGTCGGTAATGGACCCGGGAGAGATGTAATTTTTGGATTAGGATCACAGTGTGTACGGTGGGATTATCAGAGCTGCTGCTGCTGTTTGCAATGCTGCTGAGACTGAACAAAAACAACCAGCTGAAAGATGCTAAAAATGCTCAGAAATCTTTAAAGATGCTTTACTTATGAGTCAAAAGTGTTTCTGAAAGATGTTCTGCTCTGAGTTAATGAATCACTATTTGTCCACAAACTTCTACAGCAACTGTTCTGAGCTGCAAATACTCATCTTCATTATCGATTAATACATCCATCTTCTTTCAATCAGTTCTAATAATCTGATTAATTGTGTTGTTTAAATACAATTCCAATAAACATGGACATATAGCTCAATATACTAGTCTTGAGGAGCACGACTCAACTTGTACATTGTCCTCTATGACATCACAGTGATGTAATTGTTTGTCATTGAGTGTGTGTAATCAATTGTTTGTTGCGTACCTCATCCCTGCAGCGGGGCAGCGGGAGCTCCTGAGCAGTGGAAGTGGACGTTTTGCCACCGGCTGTCCCTGCGGTGCCATACCCTGGTCTCTTCTGATTGGCTGGAGCGGGGGCGGCCCTGCCCGTCGACGAACTGCGTCAGGCGGATGTAGGCGATGCAGGCGGCGTCGTCGCCGATCATGTGCACGTGGGGGTTGAGGATGGTGGTGTGGATGGGTTTGCTGTTCTTGGAGAGGACTGGCAGGAGAGAGAGAGAGAGAGAGAGAGAGGGATCCGATGATTAGAAGGTAGGTTTAGATTTTTACAGTCGATCGATAAAAATGGCAATAATAGTTTAAATTGTTGTCTTACGATTGTCAAAGTAAAATCTGTGGAAGTCCATTCCCTCCACCAGATTACCCAGCCCCTCAGGCTCAAATGAAGTCAGCCCGGGGTCGCAGATCTTCCTGTGAACACATGAGTGGACGTCAGAAAACGACACGTTAATATCGTGTTTGCTGTTAATTAATGTGTGAGGATTGTCAGAAAATACACATCTATTTATGTGCTACAGTGACATCTGGACCATTGACTGTATGTTAATATAGACGTCATGACTGCTTCCCAAAATATCTATGTCGCCCCCCGGTGGCTGGCTGCAGTACAGGTCATAAGTCCCGCCCCCTCCATGTTAGTGGATGGGACATGAGCAAAACTAAAAAATCAAACCACACGTCAAAATTTTTTTTCTTAAAGGTGGTTTCTGTCACTTTAGGTCGTTCTTACCATGCGGAAATTTGTCCAAGTGCTCGTTTTTCTGATAAGTTTGTTTTCAATTATTTATTTGATGATATAAAAAGGGGGTGTGACGTCATGATTGACAGCCGCTGCCTGACTCTATTGAGCAGACTCTGGCTCCAAATGATGTCACACAAGGCAAGATGGCGGCTCCAAAGAAAGGAGGTATTTTGGCTTCACTTTTGAAGTGGTGTGCAGGAAGTGGAGACGTGCCGTCCATATTTATATACGGTCAGTAATCTAGACTTAAACCTCACATCAAAACAGAGAAATTGGACATGACGTCACATCAAATTTAACCTCTAAATTACGTTTTTTTAGATGGTAAATGTGCTTTTAATTTTGCACCGTGAAATATTTGAATATAATCCATGTCATTATTTATTAATTAATCCTTCAACAATGTCATACAACTGAAAACCAGAAGATAAAATTTAGTCTGCTGACCCAAATCTGGTGATGTCGCAGCACCACTTATGAGGTTTTCTAACATGTATGGAAGCCCATTTGTGCCAAGAAAAATAAAAATTAAAAGAAAGAAAAGTTCGATATGATAAAAAACACTCATCAAAATGATGTTTAGCTAAAAAAAGTTGATTTACAATATAATAGTTTTGACTTTCCATCTCATAATTCTGACCTAGTATCTAAAAAAAGGTGACTTACTATCCTATATTTTGACCTACTATCTCATAGTATTGACTTACTTTCTAATAACTTTGACCCAATATCTCAGTTTTGACCTACTATATCATATTTTCTCTCAGTATCTAAAAAAAAGTGACTTATTATTGCATAGTTTTCCAATTAAATTTGAATTATTTCATAGTTTTGATGAACTAACTGAACGTTTTGAGTCACTACCTCATAATTTGACCTACAAAAAGCACTTTTATTTTTATCCTGCATAACTTTTAATTATTTTTTTTTCTCTTCATGGCAGAATTGGGCTTCCATTAATGTGGCATCAAACAGAAACACACTTTACCCCCGACCTCCCCCTCCCTCGCTCAATCTGCCGAGCATTATTATAAACTGTACGGTAGGTAGAGAAGAGGGGATAAAACAATGACTGTAATTACTCTTTAATCCTTTAATACAAAGATAAAACACATTTTTATGTCAATCAGATTAATGGTTTTTACTGCAGCTGATGCTAAAATCCTACTTTTCCAACCCCTGCTGATGAGGTTCCCGTTTAGAGGTTTTTTTAACGGAACAAGGAAAAGAAAACGAAAGCGGCGAGACTCACGCGTAGGCCTCAAAGTCCCCGTTGTTGACAGCTTCGATGAGCTGCTCTGTGATCTTTATGATCTCCTGTTTGCGGGCTGCGGAGAAAGAAACAAAAACGTACGGTGAGAACAAAGTGACTTGTATCCCATGTGACAATTCACCATCGTCGGAGGTGGAAGCTGTAGCGCGCTGACGCCACCTCGTGCACAACTAACAACTCTTTTAAACAAACATTTAAACAATCAGAGACTCACTTGAGTGTTTGTTACTCATCGTTAAAATCTAATCAGTCATCTCTCTCTCGTCCGTGTCTCTGAGTGAAATCTCCTCCATGCCGCGGCGCCACTTGAAAAACTACTTCCATGCGAGAAGTTGTGCGTCTGTGATCCTCCAATCCTACATGTCCACCTTCATCAAAAGTCCCTTCCCGCTCCGTCCGGCCGATGCGTCGCCCTCCACTTCCATCCGTCATCCATCATATCTCTCGTTCACATGTGAAGCTGCTTGAGCTCATCATGCTATTCTTGTCCCAGCCCTTTAGATGAGATTTACTGTGTCCTTCTCCCCTCACTTCCTCCCTGCACTGAGAGGAAGGCTTAACTCGCTCTGATTGTCTCTCTCTCTCTATCTCCCTCCCTCCCTCCCTCCCTCTCTCTCTCTCTTTCTCTCTCTCTCTCTTCACCCGCAGGTTCCCTTTCTCTCCGTTTTCCTGCACAATGCAACACTTTGACTTGATATCAAAGTGTAAAAACTTTCCCCTCCGTCCCTTTTGTTGCTTCACTGAGATGTTTTGGGCTGTAATTTCTGTTACTCTGTTGTGGCCACTTTAAATCTCACTTGAAGGCGTGCAGCTGTGACATCACAACTAGTCTGCAGCCAATCAGGGTCAGAGGTCAGTTCAAGTAAAAAGTACAGAAACATTACCAGCAAATGAACTTTGTGTTATTAATATTTATATTATTGAGATTATCGTTACGGATGCATTTAACTTTTTTAAACAATATCCGATTAGTCTCTGCATTGCTCTCACTATTTATACTTTTATTTTTATTTTGCTTTTATCTTGATGTTGTGTGATGTTACATTTATTTTATTTTATTTCTCTTGTTTTATTTGTATTTTAAAGCACCTTGTAACTCCTTAGTTTTGAAAGGCGCTTACTTCTTACTTACTTGATGTATAATTAGATTTGGTTCCACTTTCTAATAAGGGATTATTTATGAAGGCCTTATAAGTTATGTGTAGTTACTTTATTAATATTTAAATAATAATAATATTAATTTATTGATCAGTTAATTTACGTCAGAAAATTGACCTGCGTCTTTTTAGACGATATTTCTCAAAACGCCTGCAGAGAATAGTTTGAGCACTAAAACTAATAATTAACAATTAAAATCTAAAATTTACAAGACTAGACTTCATGACTTGTAGAACTTTATAAAGTTTGACTTGTCAAAACCAAAATTCACTTCAGCGTCATTACAGTATTAAAAAAATAATAAACAATAAAATGTACATTGATGACGTGTAAAATCTAAAACATAGAATAGTTTAATTATTACACATTGAGATCAATTAAAAAGCAAAAATGACACATCATAGTTATGAATATAATTATAGAGGTAAGCAGATGAATAAATAAAATGTAACTAAATGTAACTATGTAACTAAATTAACATATTTAAAAAATTAAATTTGGTAAAATAAGATGCTTTTTTATATGAATCTGTTTAAATAACCCTTGAAGCATTAAATAATTAATAATTCAGTCGATGGGAGCGATTCAGAAAATCTATTGGACTCATGAATATTAAATTTATCCAATAAAATTTAATTCAGTTGTAATTTTTTTGGTTCTTGTTTTCATAAAAATGCTGAAATATCCCTTTAATGTTGTCGCTGGTCCAGATAAAACTAGTTTTAATCCTTTTCTGGCCAGTTTAATCTGTAATAATCCATCTTCATAATCATAATAATCATAATTTTAAGATCAACGTAGTTTATGTTTAGTACGTAAAAATCTTAAGGAAGGAAGGAATGTTGTAATTTAGAAAGATATATTATAGTTTTTATAAAGATAAAGTTAAATAAACAACATTCAGGCTCATTAGACGTCAGCAAACATCTATTTGTAAAGATATAGTGAGGTAATGTTGACCTGAGCAGACCTCTGTGTGTGTGTGTGTGTGTGTGTGTGTGTGTGTGTGTGTGTGTGTGTGTGTGTGTGCGTGTGTGTGTGTGTGTGTGCGTGTGTGTGTGTGCGTGTGTGTGTGTGTCCCTGTGTCACAAACTCTCTCACATTACAGCTAAACAGCAACTCAAACATGTTCCTGAAAACATTGGAGGCAGAAATAGATAATGCAGTAACAGATCTGAGCTGCAGGAGCTTCAATGACTAAATCACACAAACATTTGTTTTGGTCCGAGACGCTGCTGCTAGTGTAACATCTAGCGGGGCTGATGGTCATATATATAGCACCTTTTTATAGATACGACTGATATGAAATATATTAGGGAACTGATCTATAAATTAATTGATTCAAATGTTTTGTGATTGTTTTATTCAGAGGTTTTGGTTTGATATCAAGAAGCAGCTATCAGAGACATTGGAGGTAAACAGTGGAAATCCACCTACAGTCCTACACTGCAACAACAAGTACGTAAAAACACAGACTTTAAATTTAAACCTAGTTTAAGGGCTTTTTGTTTTAGTTTTTAGGATGCAGAGTAGATGGACAGTAATGACACCTGGAGCAAAGTCTAAAGGTTTGATAGTGAAGTTTCAGCTGTAAAGCATAAAAGTTGGATGTGTTCATGTATGTTTATGTTAATATATATATTTCAAATACTTTATCTAAGTCGACCAGATATGAAGATATTCAGGTTGAAGGTGTTTGTTTAATTTGTGGAGTACAGTTTGTTTTGATTTTGTTTGTTTGTTTGTTTTTCTGTCTTGTTCTGCTGTATAATTATGATTGTGGGTGTTTGTTTAGTTGATGTGGGAAGTGTATGTGATGTAGATTGTCACTTGTCACCACTGCCTTTGGTTATATGTGTGTGTGTGTGTGTGTGTGTGTGTGTGTGTGAGTGTGTGTGTGTGTGTGTGTGTGCAAATCCCACCTTTCACATCTTCATCTTCAATAGTGGTGTTGCTGCTGTCAGATGATTCCTGCAAACAGAACATACACAGACGAAAACGTCAGTTATCTAAAAATGAAAACACACACACTCACTCACAAATGCATGCACACACACACACACACACACACACATACATTTCTACCATAGAATATACAACGTGACTCTAACTTAACACCACGATTCAGTGAGAATACAGAAGACGGCAGCTGTCGGTGTGACTCAGCAGCACACTGAAACGATCCCGTCTACATATTGAGCTCTTTCAGTGTTGACGGACACAGACGACTGACTGCACAGCACAGGACGTTGAGCCACTGTTACACACAGTCCGAACAGTGGGATGAGGGTTAATCTGGCGGCGATATGGCTGACGCTGACACACACACACACACACACACACACACACGGACTGCTCAGCCGGCAGCGGGGTCGCTCAGCTCCCGTCTATCTGAACACAGAGTGGCAGTATAAGACTGAAAAACACCTCGCAGCTCCGGCCATCGCTCACTCTCTCTCTCTCTCTCTCATGCATAAATACAAACAGATGCACACAGAAAATGCGTAGAAATATTCAACAAAATACCCTGCTTATACCCACACGGAGAGAGAAAACAAGAGTGAATGACAGATGAAGAAAAAAGACAAGGAGTAAAGAGATGGAGGGAAGGAGGGAGGGAGGGAGGGAGGAGGATGTACCTTGATCCCATCTACTGGATTATGGATAACAGTAGTCTGAGGCTCCTGGAGGAAGAATGGAGAAGAAAGGAGAGAGAAAGAAAGCAGGAGAGAAAGAAAAGAGAAAATGGAGGGAATGTTTCACGACATGACAAAATGAGAGTTTGGGAGACATCAGAGGAAGATCGATAGACAGCAGGATGTGAGTAACGTGTGGGGAAAAAAGGAGAGAAATGAGTGAAATATATTAATTTTTGAAGAGTTAAAAAGCACCAATTTGTGAAGATTAGAAAGTGTTAATGACAGATAATGGTTTTAAGACTCCCCGTATTGAACCATTAACGTTATCTGCAGATGTGTATCAACGTATCAAACTCAACCCTGAAACACAAACTTCACAAACTCTGTCTATTCAAATACAAATCATACATATGGCTCTTAAACAGGAGATTCTCAGAAATGCACATTCTCGCTCTCTCTCTCTCTCTCTCATATTTAAAGCCACTGTGTGTCGATTTTTTACATGATTAAACCACTGTTTCTTAAAAAATAAAGACCCAAAGTGAAACCAGATGTAAGAAAACCTCGTTCAAAATCCCATTTACACTTACAGTAACGCAAAGAACTAAAAATCTCAACGGTATTTTTTTTTTTTTTAGAAAACTATGTTATATTGTTGTCTTACTTACTTTTTTTTGCAGCCTTGGACGAACTGCATTTCCCATAAGTCTTAGAGCATGCTTTTTCGAAAACATTACCTCATAAAATGTTGCCGGTATTGTAAATGTGTTGAAATGTTAGTCTTGCAGCAGCCTCGGACCGTCCTCATGTCCCCTTATTACAGTCCATAAGAAAAACATATAAAATATATATATATAAAATTATATTTATACCGTTTACATATATAACATTTATGGATAACGTATGAAAAGGAGATCTTAATCATAACACAGGACGTGTCAGAGAGGAGACGTTTTAAGACGACAGCAGAAAAGTTGAAAGAATGACATCATCAGAGTGTTTTATGGATAAAAACAAAACAAAAGTATCACTAAGCTCATGAGAACAGTCGTTTTTTTGTAAGTAACTGTTGTTTAACTTTACTGAAATCACAAATGTTTGAACTTCTGATGGCAGCTGCTGCAGTTGATGCTGATTTGACGAGCAATTGCATTGATTACAGAAGCTAGTGAAACTGAGGCTAGACAGGAAGTGACGTCATGACCTCAGCTCTCTACCGCAAAATGACACGATCCTGGTGGCCGGTGGTTCATTCACAGTGTCATGTTTCTACACAGAGTGGCTCTAAAATCTTTAAATAAACTTTAAGTAAAATCCACAAAGCACAAAGCAACCATACAGTATGACTGTGATCCACAGTGTGAACCTACACACCTCCTCTCTCTCTCTCTGTATTTCATACACACACCTACACATGCTGCATTCAGAAAAAAGTGTAACGGACAGACAGACGGACAGAAAGGACGGACGGACGGACATGGAGCTGCATACCAGCGCAGCAGAGGGGACGTTGCCTTTGGGACTGGTCACTATGCTGTTTCTCGTGCTGTTTGTCTGTGGCTGTGCAGGAAAAAAAACAACAACAACAACAACAACAAAGAAGAAGTGCTAAATTAGTGCTCTGCAACAACAGCGAGAGGTGCCATCTGGTGGTTGTAAAGTGGGCGGTAACTGTGTAAACCTCCCCTTCTCCCTCCTCAAAAAAAAACCCAAAAACTGTAATACAAGTAAAAAAAAATAGCAAATAGAAGCAGAGAGCTCCAGAGACCAAAATAGTGGGCAGAGTGATCATACAGTTTCCAGACTTGAGGTGCCAGAGAGCAGTCAGTCAAAAAAAAAAAGACACTTTTATGGATCCAAAAACGTTTCCCCGCAGTTCTGACTTCAGTATATCTAATTAGATAGAAAGGTTAATTTCTATTGGCAGTAAAATATAAATCAATGCCAGTCAAAGCTCAGATATTTCGGTCTGAGCTCCTTTTTTTTTTTTTTTTTTTTTTGCATTTTCATTTGCTTCCACTGGCTTGAGGGCTATTTGGCAGATGGCAAATTAAACCAATGACAGCTGTGTACCTCTGCAACATCTGTCAGACGTACAGAAACATCCATTTTGTCAAACTACATGTGGCTATTCTCTTAACGGACGTCTCTTAACGTATCCCTCCTCCGAGTAAACAACACTCAGCGGCCTCGTTTTTCCAGCGAAAGGAAGATGAGGTCAAAAAAAGAGACACTTATGAAAGGACCGCGGGGCTAAACAGGCCGTTCAACACACACAAACATGCCAAATATACAGACACCCTGTTGTATAAGGACTCACACAACTCCTCCTGCTTCTATGACAGCATGCACAAACACACAGACGCAGGCAGGACGCAGCGGTTTCATGCTTTAAACCAATTAACTGTATTTTCTGCTCATTATTTTTCTCAGCAAGGTTTCCTGCGACTGAAAAAAAAAAGTGTCGGACTGAAGGGAAAAGGCGACCTGGCCTTCGCAGGGTGAAAATGGGAAAGGTCGAGAGAGAGAAACAGCTTTAGAGGTGATAATGTAAGGACATTTGTACAGTAAAATGTAGAATAGTTTGGTTTAAGTATACAAATATCTGCAGTAGAATGATATTTGCACTATATTTAGTGTGTTTGGTCCACATGTAGCCATTTTAATTGGACCTTAGAGGGACTGAGGGTCACTGAGAGGTCACCAAGCATTTATGACACCTCCGCACGGCTGAAAAAATTGAGTCTATACCTGTTTTCAGCACGGATGATGAGTGTGCTCATCTCCGCTACTCATCGTTCACACTCAGGTATGAAACTAATAAACCGTTTGAAGGGCTCTTCTGATTCCAACAAGCACCCGCTAAAAGGAAAGTTGAACGCTACGGCACGACTCGGCAGGCGCAGCAGCAGGCGGCGGCGGCGGCTCGGAAACAAAATCTGCAAACACTGAGCGTCATCGTATAAAAACAAATATGGTGTTCTCATCATAACAGGATAACAGGCCGGTCGGACTGTGTGTTTTCAGTCCGATGGGAAGGTTTTTTTGAACTATTGGGGTTTGGGAATAACGGTCTGTTGGACTAATGAAGTGGCACCGATGTTTATCCCTCCAGCAATCCCACCAGAGGGATAAACAACCGTTCAGCTGTAAAAGTAAAATTTAAAATCCATCATGTGTGAAGCCTGCGTGAGAATTCTGCTGCTGCTGCTTCTTCTTCTTCTTCTTCTTCTGTGGTGTCCTTATTTCTGACTTGCTGGAGTGAGAAGAGTCACGTGGTGTGACCAGATCCGACATATGACTCAAACCGCTTTCGGGATAAATGGACCGCTGTGGACCGTGGCGGCTTCCATGTGTGGAAACAAGCTGATCACAGAGAGTCAGTCATTCATTTAAACTCCCCTGCTTTGTAACAGCAACTCAAAACAAATGTTTGGACCAGTAGCAATCAAATCAAACTGCTCAACATACTGTATATACAGTAGTTGTGCTTTCTTTTTATGTTTGTTGTATATATTTTTGATACATTTTCACATTGTGCTTCAACACACAAGCTTCTGTACAGGTTGGAATAAAGCTTCAGTGTCCTAACTGATAACTGAGACAAATAGTACATGTAAAAACTATATACTTCTGATCTATAGGTACAGATATGACTAGAATTAATTGGTCAAAAATGGCGATATTGGACGGTTGGTTGGTCGACCACTGTGGTTCAGACTGAAGAATCTCAGCAACAAATAAAAGTCTTCAATTAACCTGTAAAATATATTAATGTCTACTCGATGGATCGCACACATTCATGGTTCCCAGATGATGACTCTTACAGGTACAGATATGACTAAAATTAATTGGTCAAAAATGGCGATATTGGACGGTTGGTTGGTCGACCACTCTGGTTCAGACTGAAGAATCTCAGCAACAAATAAAAGTCTTCAATTTACCTCTAAAAAATATCAACTATAACTACAACTATATATCAACTCATCTACTCGATGGATCGCGTACATTCATGGTTCCCAGATGATGAATCTTAGTGCCTTTGATTATTTTCTTTTTCTAGCGTCACCAGCATTTTAAAATGTTTTAGTTCAGAGTGAAATATCTCAACAACTATTGGATGGATTCCCATGAATTATGGTTCACACATACAAACCTCCCTGAAGGCAAACTGGAATAACTTTTAACTTTTCATCATCAGGTCAAAAATTGTTAATTTAAGTCCAATACTTCGGTTTAAGTATATAAATATCTGGAAACTAATGACCTCAATAACTGCATGTTCTTTTTTTGTTTAGTTTTTTATCCCCCCCTTGGGATTTATATGTTTTTATAATTCTTTTTAAAGGGATTTCTTATATATACAGTACATCTGTATCCTTTCTGTTGTTGTTGCACTGCTGTGGGCTGAGAGGAACAGCATTTCAGTGTTTTTGTTGTTAATGCAAATACACAAGAAAATGACAAACTAAATGTTGAATCTTTTGTCTGAGCTGTATTGTGTTTGGTGCTAATTAGCAAAGCAAGCCAAAACATTAAGTGCGATTTTCACACTTGTCTCGGAGTGATTATCTTGTTACATATTCCTTTCTTATCGGCCTACATACTAAACAACATTACATTATTACTTTGTTTCTTCTTCAATGCAGCCTCCTATGATAAACATGTCTGCACCAGTTACTGCAGTTTTTTAAAATCAGCTCTAGTTTAAAATCTAGCGCACCTGCAGAGCAGCCGCCCTCACTGCCCCCACTACTGCTGTGCCTAAACACAGTAATTAGACTCTCAGGGTGTTTTCAAACCTACAGTCGGTTTGCTCTGCTCTGAATCAGTGGATGAGCTGCTAAATGTTGGTTCGGTTTCTGGTCACACAGAGCAAAATTCAAGCAGACATTCTCCCTTCTCATTGGTCAGATGTTTGTGGGGCGAGAGCTTAAACACAGGAAGAAGGTCCTGAAGAAGCTCCAACTATCAAGAAGAGTTTTAGGTTGTTAGTCCAGCTCGGACCTTGATTCATTCTCCGGCTCAACGAAGTGCTCCTGGAGCCGTTAAGCTCAAACCTGGAGCCTTGTAGTCGGTCAGATGGAGGTCGGATCACGTTCCTACCACAAATGAAACCACACCAAGATGTATGCTTGGTCCGAGTAGCCGTGTTCAGATCTACCCAAACAAATTGTACCAAGGAGGGAAACCAACCAGAATCCTGTTCAACCAGAGTCAACCAGGAAGGTTTGAAAACGCCCTTCGTCTTTGAAACATCCGTTCAACCTAGTCAAAGCAGCTCTGGTTGTTGTCCAAGCTCAGATAAACAAAACTGAGTCAGCGTGAAGTCTTTGTATTTCATTATGGGTCCAGGAGTGATCAGAACTGATTTAGAAACAGCTGCGAGTTCATCTCAGTTTGTTTGTAGACTGGTGCAGCAACTTAATGAGTGCAAATGAGTCCGATCTCCTCCCGAGACAAGCAGGTTAAGTGGATTGGCAACTCTAAATTAGCTGTAGGTGTGTGTGTGTGAGTGTGATTTGTTTGTGTGTTAATAAAACTGGAGACCTGCCCATGGTACACGCTGCCCAGTTTATGCTGGAAGACACTCCAGCCCCCCCACAGACCTTAGACAGATACACCGCTTCAAAATAAACGAATAAATAAACAGCGAACACAAACGTGCGCTGTGCTGAAAGTGAAACAGCAGAAGTGAAAGAACGCCATCAGTGAGACGGAGCAGAGCAGAAGAAAAAGGAGGATTCAGTCCGTTGGGAATCACTGGATGATGCAGACGGACGACACACAGCTCAGGACAGACAGACTGAGTGATGGATGAAAGACAAAAGCAGCATTGAACAGCAAGTAAAGAGAAAGCGAGAGGAGCGTTTTTTCTCCGTCAAACCGTCCGGAAGTAGCCAGAAAAGACAGCTCGAAGGACAAGAAGAAGATGTGCGAGGAGCTCAAAGAGAGAGAGTGACAACAGGAAGGAAGAAACTTTCACTAAAACTCCTGAATTTTGAGAAAGAATCCAGATATCCTCCATCTTTATAGAGCTGAGAGAGCAGACGAAGATGCTGAGACCAACAGAGGTGAAGGCTACGTGATTAGGGAGGGGAGGTGCCAAACCAAATCAGGTAGGTTTTCAGTCCAATGGGAAAGTTTTTTTTAACTATTGGGGTTTGGGTCTGTTGGACTAATGAAGTGGCACCAATGTTTTTAGTGGACCAGGTATCATCCAGACATAATAGATGCACATTAAACCTGAACTAACTTGTGTTCTGGCCACTTGGGGGCAGCAGAAACAAATAGTGAACGCAACACAGCTGACACACATCATCAGCTTTTCAGTTGATGTGTTGAACTTGATGGCAAACAGCTGCTTATTTCAACAACCAGCAGTTACAGAGCAACATCACGGCAGTCACTGTTAAAAAAATAATGATGTTTTATGGTGTGACAAATGCAAGGGGTTAAAGGTCTGGTTAGGTTTAGGCACAAAAACCACCTGGTTAGGGTTTGGAAAAGGGTTAGGGTTTACAAGTTTAACATCATTACAAGCCTCCACGTCCTAATAAGAAGGTAAGTCAGCTTATATACGCATCATATGAAGTAACTTATATCACTTAAGAAATGTCGATATGATACGTATTGTTGAGATGTTAATATGCTCCGTGTTACAGGTGTTCAATTGTACATATTCACATATCTGTGGTTTGCAGAAACATACAACAGACCAGGCTGAAGTTCGTCAGCTTATATAGACGTCATCGGTCTCATAGCGTCTATTTCAGACGTTGTGGGAGCTCGACAGAAGTCTATCAGACTACTATGCATGTTAAAAAATGACGCTACCCAGTGCATTAAAAAGTTACGCCATGGAGCCCTGACCAAGCGTGGATGATTCGGGAGTGAATGAATGAATCAGGAGCGAGAGAGAGAGAGAGGTTCACTGACTGAAATGCCCTAAAAAGGTGGAAAAAAGCTGCCATCTTCAAAAAAAAAAAGATCAGAGAGGCTGAAGGGAAATGTTGCTGCTGAAGACACATAAACCATCCCAAATGTACCGAACACCCAGACTGGGGAAAGCACACAAATGAGCAATGAACTGCAACATATGGTGTTTATCTCTGATGAGAGTCTCTGTTAGGAAAGGCGAAGGTCATTTATAGTCCTACTGAATGATCTGTGTTTCTGTTAGAGGAGCATAAATGGACTCAAACATCTTCAGCGTCTTCAAGAGGGAGACGAGGAACGTTGTGAAAATGAATGATGATCCATCTGAGAAGCGCAGCCATCAATTTCCAGTCCGATTCAACAAACATCACTTTTGATGTGTTCTCTTGCTCTTAACACATAAAACATGGTGATTTGTCCATTTGGCTTGAAAGTGAAAGTGCTTTTTTTATTGTTTCTTTCCACCTGATTTAAGTAGATCCAGTATTCGCTCTCTTTTAGCTCCGGTTTGGTCTCCACCGCCTCCTTTAAGCTGCTAGATGCTCAAGTTTCCTCTCCAACTGTTTGCTGAGTTTGTTATTTGTGCTGTTTGGTGCTGAGCAGGCAGTACGCAGCAGCTCTATTTGAAATCTTTCAGCTGAAAACAAGGCTGAAGAACGAACTGAGACCGAACCAAAACAGAAAAGCTGCAAACCAAAATAAAGACGACAAAGTCATCATGTTTGAAATACTGACGATACTCTAAACTGATGGCCTTTACAGCGATGAGGCTAAAAATGTAATATGAGCAAGAGGAGAACTCATGGAGTGTCCAAAATGGAAAAAGCTCAACCTCTGAACAGCATATAGTTAATAAACTTCACAGCTATCTAATAGTGGTGTAAGAGGATTCAAGGATTCATCACATGGGGACCAAACGTCATGGGAATTCGGTGAGTAGTCGTTAAGATATCGCGCTGTGGATGCATCTTCATCATCAGTCCTATGAGGTTGCGTGTGGTGATTTGGTATGGAGGTTATTCCCCATCTTTATTCAAGAGCGTAGTATATAAATTTGAGAGCAAACTTTATTGATTTTACGTTCAAATGTTGTAATTTGTCCCTCAAAACCCTCCCCTTGCACTCAAACAGCCTCTGCTTGCGCTCAGATTTGCTCCGCTCGTGCTCAAACTGTGTGCTCGCACTCGGATTTTTTTGTGTAGCAACAAGCATACACTGGTCAACCCAAAACCGGGCCTTCTATTGATTGGATGACTCTGACAGGGTGGTTGCTATGCTTGTTGCTACACAAAAAAATCAGAGCGCAGTGGAGAAATCCGTGAGCAGAAACTTAGCGAGCGCACAGAAGAAACCTGAGTGTGAGGAGAAGAGTTGAAGTTTGAGCGCGAGCAACATTGTATCCCAGCGCGAGCACACAGTTTGAGCACAAGCGGAGCAAATCTGAGCACAAGCAGAGGCTGTTTGAGTGCGAGGGGAGGGTTTTGAGGGACAAATTACAACATTTGAACGTAAAATCAATAAAGTTTGCTCTCAAATTTATATACTACGCTCTTGAATAAAGATAGGGAATAACCTCCATAATTTGGTGGCATAAATGGACTGGAAACTGGGAAACTGATTGATGAGTTTCCGTTTAAAAGACACGAAAACGTCTAGATTACACAAACCTTTGGTTAAACAGTATTTAAAAGGATGCTTTTGAATATGTGGTCACATTGTAATATAGTCAATGCAATTCTGTTGCTAAAAGTTATATGCAATTTAGACGTCTGGCAAAGATTTAAACACATTTCTCCGGGTTAGATGTCTGTTCAGTGGGTACAAACTCAGTTTCATTCTTCAGTGTCTGGAAACATGAGAGCAGTTACCTATAATTACACTGTAAGGTGTTAATTTGAGTGTGTAAAAATGAAGAAAACAGCCTGTTTATTATAATGACTTCCATAATAGAGTCAGTCCACAGTTATTCAGTAACAGTCAGGATGATAACGCCATTATATAACAATTGATTTTAACTCATCGCTCTCAGCTATTGCACCTGCTTGGATAGGAAAGAAAAGAGCGCCTTCCCAGGAAATTGTTTCTGGAAACTGAGATGATTGTGTAAAGCAGAGAGAGAGAGAGAGAGAGAGAGAGAGAGAGAGAGAGAGAGAGGGGATGCCTGTGCTAATGCAGAGATACTGAAATAGCTCGGGGCTTGTGTGTGCATTCGTGTGACGTCAGGGTGCAGCAAAAGAGAAGCTGTGATTATGTAATGATAGATTAATCATCTGGTGGGAAATAATCTGAGATTAGCATCAGGCCACCCGAGGAGAGACGGGAGGGGAGACGGGTGGAGGAGGAGGAGGAGGAGGGCGAGGGGGGGGGGGGTGTTAGTGTGCAGAGAGAGAGAGAGAGAGGAAGAGGAGAAGCAGGTTAATGAAAGAAGAGTGTGTCACAGGTCAAGAGAGACTGAGAGGAGAGGAGGGAGGAAGAGATGCTTCATTGTTAATAATAATAATAATAACAATAATAATAATTCCTTCAACTCCAACTTTTTGTGGCCCTAAAAGTCCTAAAAAAAAAAAAAGTATGTATATTTTTATCTTGTGTGCACACTTTATTATCTTGGGAGATCCATATCTAGTGCGGATGAAGTTATTATCTTGTGTGAACCAGATTCTTCTCTTGTGCACAAGAAAATAATTTACATACTTGCATGAACGACTTCCACACGAGCCGTCATCACGTGTGTGCCCGGCGTCATCTTACCTGAACAACATGTGCATCTCGTGCACAAAACATATTATCTCACCTGATCAATATCCATATCTAGAGTGGATAAAGTTATTATTTTGTGTGAATCAGATCCGTATCTGCAGTGTTACGGACATCATCTTGCGTGAACGAGATACGCGTCTTATCTAGAGCGGAGAAGGTTATCATCTTGTGCAAACAGATCAATATCTCATGGGGGCACAAAATATGACTTTTATGAACAAGATCCATATCTTTTTTTTTTTTTTTTACACAAACTACCATCTTGTGCACAAAAAAAAACATTATCTCAGTTGAGGAAGATCTGTATCCTGCGCATAAAAGTCATTATCTTACAAAAACAAGATCCGTATCTTGTTTGTGCAAAACATTATCTAATCTATCTAATGTGGAGAAAGTTATCGTCATCTTGTGCAAACCAGAGTCATATTTTGTCTGCTTTGTTAGTATGAATTTTATCTGACCCTATGTGCTTTACTGATTTTGGGTGCTGTGCACAGGACAAAGTATCTTATAGCCTGCAGGTCACCTGAGGTAACAGGTTAACATAACATACAAACAGACAACAAGGGGAAATTACATATACTTAATATACATTTATATGCATTGGACTCGTACAAACTGTCAACCACAAGGATTAACTTAAGATGTTTGAGTGTGTAGATAAATATTAACATGTAACTGAGTCAGTATTATAAATATAACATATATATATTTAAGTATTCTACACCTGGTAGGAAGATAAAAGAAGGGTCCATAAAGTTTATAGGATTTAACAGGGTTTAACATTATTGATAGATCAGTTGTACAAAATCTGGTTTTATCGTTGACACACAGCCAGTTTTCTACCCTTTTGTCTAAATGTAATCCTCTCCATCACATATATGTTGTGGACTATATCAACCCATTCAGTCAATGGTTGGTTTGTCTTTTATTTCCTAGTCAGGGTCTTTTTGCATCCTACCAATAAGCACTCTTAATATCTATCTATCCTGCTTTGTGCATTTTAATCCATCCATCCAAATCACCAAGTTTAAATACATTTTCCTCTTAAAGACAGCTTACAGAGGGACGGCCCCAGAAAATATGATAACTGACGGGCCTTTTAGAGTCGAGGTGGAACGTATTCCAGATGTTATTGTGAACAATATTTAGCGAGGTATCTGTCAATCACCTGACAGGCGACCCCGATGAATGACAGCATGAGGAGAACCTGTGTTATCCATGAGATAAGATCCAGATGTGTAATATAACCCTGTATAACCTACACACCAGCAGCGGTACGGTGCCCAGACCATCCCGCTGCCCGATGGCCCATCATCTAACAAACGTCTAGCAAACATCAATCCTTTCATGCATAAAATATTATCTTGCATGAACAAGTTTCACATCTTGTGGACACACAAAAAAAAGACCTTGCATGAGCAGGATCCATAACTCGTGCACACAAAATGATGTCGTGCGTGTTCAAGTTACGATCTCATGTAAACAAAGTCAGTAACTTGTTATTTAGCGACGGGAACGAGACGATTATCTGGCGCTTCTTGGAAAATACTTTAAGTTCTATCTGCAAAACTCTGCATCAGACGTACATTTAACTATTTACAGACACGGCGTCGATCGAGTGTTCAGGCCTCTGACTCATGCAAGTGCACAGCAAGCAAGACACAACACGGCAAATACGTCACACACACACACACATAAATACACATTTGCGACAGTGCATGGCGCGTAAAGTAGTGCACACAGACACTTACAGAACCTGACAGAGTGCAACAAACCACTTGTGGGACTTAAAAAAAAAAAAAAAAAGCAGAGAGGAAGGCTGCTGGAACAGAGGTGCAGTGTCAGTCTCTCACTGCGGATTCAGCGTCTCGCTTTAGGAAATGAAAAGTGCAGAGACTAATTCTTTAATGAGCTTTGGCAACGGGGGGAAATATTTTTCGGAAAAGAGAAATGTCTGCCGCAGTGATGCAAAGAACCAGCTGTGCCAAAAACCGGAGCGTCTGAGAGTCTAAGAGGAGGCGACACGGCTCCCTCGAAGCGGCCAATCAGAGAGAAGTTTCCATCAGAAGTTGAGAGGAAGTGTTGAATGATGTGTGTTCAAATTAATAAGTGCAGGGAAATGAACTGAGGTGTCTTTAAGCTGGATTTTTGTACTGTTGTTTTGTTTTAACATACTTTTATAATGATGAGCTGTTTCTGCAAACATCTTCAGTTACAATCAGCCTCAATCATTTTAGTTTGATAGCGGTTAAACACATTATGACAAGCATTTTATATAATACTCTAATATTAATTACTTCTTATTGGTGGATATTAGTGTCATTTAAGTGTTTTTGTCAGTCGGGTCTCATGTTGATGTCTGGCCGTGTTCTTGCTTTGTGAAGCTCTAAAGTTTATGATCTATTTATCGATTTATAATAGACAGTTTCTACAATGACTGTGCTGCTCGCCGTACATAAGATAACACACTACAGTCCTCTGGTTCTTCCTTTAGTTGGTCTGTTTGATCAGAATTGCTCCAGTCATATGAACGAACGCAATCAAAGGCAAAAAAATTACAAAGTAAAAGCATCTCTGAGCCAAAACATTAAATGACAAAAACAATATCTCAGAAAAATATGAAAGTGAGCAGCTTCCAGCCTGTGATAGAAATATTTATGCAATAATAAAAAAGTTCTGGACGCAAAGGGCATCCGAGCAGCGGGAGGGCAGCCAAAGATATGAAGAGGAGAAACCAGGCGGATGAAAGGAAACAAGAGAAAAACAAGAGAGAGAGGAGGGAGGTGGAGGGTGGAGGGTGGAGCGAGCTAGCTTACCTTGACATCAGCCTTCTTGTTGAGGAGACTCTTGGCTGCTGCGGAGAGGCAGAAGGACACACCCTCAGACGGAAGAGTACACATCATACACACCTTCAGACGAGACCGACGCTCTGAAATCTGCTCGCACATGCACGGCTGCAGGATTGCCATGCAAAAGTTTAAAAAAAAAAAACTCGCTAACTTAACACACACACACAAACACAGAGAGGGACAGTTCTTATCTCTCCCCCATTTCTTCCCTTCTTACTACCCTTCAGAGAGAGAGAGAGGGTGGGGTGAGAGGGGGGGGAAACAACACAGCTGAATTTATCCCTCCCTCTTTAAAAAGAAAAAAAAAAAACAAACCCTCCCTCCTTCCTGTGAAAATACATTAAAAACCCAACAAACACACATCCAACTGGCACCTCCTCACCCTGATCCACTGCCCAAAGCATTAGATAAGCAGAGGGCATCAGGCATGGTGGTGGGGAGAAAAAAAAAATGTCTAACTGACTATATAATCCAACAAAACACACACACACACACACACACACACACAGAGGCTGAGTTCGAGCTGGGAGGAGTGGGATTAGGAGTGAAAGCATGAGGGGGAAGTGGGATACAGATGCAGGTATGTGATAATGGGTTTGTTAATCTCAAAGAGTAGGCTGGATTAGTTTGGATCACTACAGAGTTCATTGATGGGCGGGAGAATTGTAAACACTTTAGCGTAGCGTAGAAATAAAAAAATAAATAAATAAGCAGAAGCAGAAGCTGTGAAAGTGTGTGTTTTAGTGCTTTAACGCTGCTAAAAATGAAACCCATAATCTTTCATTGAAGCTTTGAGTGCTACTCTGCACAATTATTATTAGTTTTGCATCTCAACATTCACGAGTGTCTTGACATCTAAGCTTCACACACACACACACACACACACACACACACACACACACAGCAAACTGCATGCAATTTCTCCTCCTAATTCCCCCCGCAGGGCATGTGACTGTATTGCACAACAGAGAAGCCCGAACCCATGACAAGCAAAGACATCTTAGCGGTAATACTCTTGGCTCCCAGATGAGAGATGAGGCTGCTTACCTTGGCAAACATTTGAGAAGCATTATAAGGGTGGGTGGGGTGTGTGTGTGGAGAGAGAGGAGGGAGGAGGGGGGAGGGGGGGAGAAAGAGAGAGAGAGAAGAAGAAGAAGTGGTTTATTAATCCACATGAGGAAACTGATGTGACCCATCCTGTTCAGACGCAGGAGGAGACAGTGTGTTGGTTCCCTGACATAAGTGTCTTGGAAGGGGGGAAAGATTTAGGAAGAGAGATTAAAAACAATCTGAGGGATAGACGGGAGGGGGGGGGGGGGGGCTTGTTGTGGCGATTTTCTGTTTAATCACGTCTGACCACGAGCTCGGTGAGAGAGAGAGAGGGGGGGGGGGTGAAGCTTTTTGAGAGAGAGGAGAGGAGTTGTAGTGAGATGTGAAGAGAGAGTCTGCTGAGATGAGTTCACCTTGCTCCACGATGCCGGCGGTGGTTCCAGCCACGGCGCTGACGGCAGCGGGGGCCGTAGTCTGCCGACCCACTGAAACACAGAGAGAGAGAGAGAGAGAGAGAGAGAGAGAGAGAGAGAGAGAGAGAGAGAGAGAGAGTTCAGGCTGGTGGAGCAGCAGCCTCTCAAACATGCACGTCTTTACGTCAATCAGAGAGCAATTTAACGCCATGATGGCGGTCTGACTGGAGTGAGAGAGGCATCATTGTATTAATAAAGTTAATATCTCAATCATTGTATCTAGGGATGCACGATATTATCGGCACGTCATCGGTATCGGCCGATATTAGCTCTAAAATGAAATATCAGCATCGCCATTTTCTGCTGATTATGAGCAGCTGATATGTTTCCATCTCCTTCGCTGGCTGACTGTGTTTCTCCCTGTCGCTCCTGGTGTTTCCTCCAACAGATTCGCTGCTTCTTCCCACTTTAACCCGAATATCAAACCTCAGTGCTGCACACGGAGAGCCGAGGATAACGTTAGCGGAGAAGCTAGCTGGCTGTGCTTCTTTCCCGGTCACGCTGCTGCTAACGCTCCGCTAGCCTCTCAGCTAACGTTAGCCCCGGCTCTCTGTGTGGATCCAACTGGAGCAGCGAGCCCCGGTTTGTTATTCAGGTTAAAGTGGGAAGAAGCAGCTGAGTGAAGTGGAAACACCGGAGCCGTCAGGGTGAAACAGTCCACGGAGGAGCTGCACAGATAGGAAACACTTCAGCTGACAGGATGTACCACTCTGTTTGGAAAAAAACTTCTTCTTTTTGGTTTATAACAGCGGTTGGTAACCAGCGTTTTAGGTGCATCAGCGCCACCTTCTGCTCCGGAGTGAGACTCAGTGAAAACTCTGCTGCTCCAGTTCATTAAAGTTTTAATGCTGAGCTCCTGAATTCTTCCTTCATATATTGTCTTTCTTGATCAGACTTAGTACAATCTATGCTTGCAGCAGAACAGTCTCCTCAGCCAGCTGGAAAAACATATGTGCATATATCGGCAATCGGCTACAATAAGTTGGAAATATCAGCCTATTGATATCAGCAATATCGTGCATCACTAGTTGTATCTTATGCACAGAATGAGTTACTAGGAAACACTGTGAAAGGGATTATTCTTTATAAAACTATTTTCCCAGACAGTAATAATCAGAGCAGCACATCCTCTCTAGATTCTCAATTGTACTTCACGTCAAAATGTTGAAATTCATTTAAAAACAAAAAACCCATTGAAGCTCCAGCATGCGAGCAAACGAAGCTTAACGTCCTCTCATGACTGTTAATGAACGATCATGTTGAACAGCAGAATTCACTTTCTAATGACATTAATGTGTTTTTAATCGTTTTTGGACGACGACAGAGCTCACAGGCACAGAGGAGCGCACACACACACACACACACACACACACACACAAATCACCAAACTTATCCTTTAAATGTCTGATTTCATAATAAATAAATAAAGGAACAAACAAACGCAGCACAGGTTTGTTAGCGCTGAGTCGTAACGTTCAGCGAGACAGATTTATGTCGGCGGTGCTGAAACGGCTTTTAAGAGGCTGATATATATAAAATATAAACCGAGCCAAAGTCCACTGCTATTATATCCTGAAGTCCTGCCTTTAAACTATCATCACCCAGCAGGTGACACTTCATAAAAAGCTCTGGCACTGCAGAGCGTCTCACAGACAGGTGGGTCGCATCATCAAAAAAAAATCCCTGCGCACTAAACATTTAATTCACGCTGTAAATAAAACAAATATAAAACATGAACGCTGCGTTTAAACTTGAAATAACCAACCTGCTTTTTGTTTTTAGTGTATTTGAGGGTAAATATGTTTGATTAAATCCAATGTGATCATAGAAGCATGAAGGGATTTTACTGTATTTTAGGACTAATTGTTGTATTTTAGCAAAATATTCTGTTTCATTTGGAAAAACGACACATGACTGAATATAAAGACGCTTTCATTTCTGTTTCTGTGTGTGTATATTTCATTTATAAAGTTTTCCAGTTGGACACAAGATGTCTCCTCCTTCACTGGAGGCTTCGGGCCCGTCCGGCGCCCTCGCTGTTAAAACAGCAAAGGACACTCGGGCGTGTTGGTCTAACAGTGAGGTGTGGTCAGGTGCTTTGGTGGTGCTTTGCTATCTTGAGGCAGCAGAGAGCGATTGTGCTATTAACCAACATAAATCTGGTCTAAAGTCAATGGTGCAATGTTTCACTGTTATTTTAAGGGCGTATTATATAATATGCAGCTACACAGGCTGGTGCACAACACACACTCTGCTGGTTACACACACAGGACGCACATGCAAAAAGTAACAAATAAAAGGATTATAATGTGAAAGATTATTATTGTGTATATTAATATAATTTTAAAAAATTACATGTCAGTCATAATATTTACCAGAATTAACTAATCGCAGTAACGACGGATTAAATTGTTTAATTATTTGATCAAATTGTGACACGTAGGTATTTAAACAGACGGACAACAGCTGATCAGACACTGATCGACTTTCCTGCTTCATCAATACATGACGAACACATGAGGTGAAAACAATTATTAAACTAACGAAGGGACAAATCTGCACAGCTTCTTTATTCTGAAAATATATTCTTTAACATTTTTGAGATTACAGTGATCAGGTGTCTGCATGTTCAGCAGTTAAAGCTCCGCTGATTTGACCTGTTACTCCATGACTGAACAAAACAAGTTTAAAAGAAACTGAAGCTGTAATTTAAAGAAAAATAAACCTTTTCAAAAGCCGAACGAGGATAAAAGTGCAGCAAATGAATGAACAGGATGTTATGGTCTCGGGGCAGCAGGTGTGTGTGCGTTATGGATCGTGCGCTTTCCCTTTGCACACGAGCAGAGAAGTGCTCCTTCTTTGCAAACGCGCCGTCATAATAGCAATCTACCTAAGAGCAAGCACACCTGGCTCTTAAAGGGAATGGGAGATGACACTGTGATTGGTTTATTGCACGTTACGCCGAAAACACACCCATCATTAATGAGGAGACTTAAGTACAATCCCTGTGATCCATGCATCTGATGCATTGGCCGTTTTTCCACTGTTAAAATAGCGAAAGTGGGTTTGGACACTCCCTTTCCACTTGTATTAGTGGCGTACTGCACCACGATTGGCTCCAAACTGGTTGTGTGATGTCACAAATCCCGCTCGTAGATACACGAGTTAAACCGGGATTGTAAAGTTGAACTCAAAGTTGAAAAAAACGTGGATTTCTGAAGAATTAAGTCATAAGAAACAAGTTTTATTGTGTGAGTTTACGGCTGCGGACGCACAAAAAAAACCATGCAAACCTCTCCGCTGTGTTTCCTGCTTTCTCTGACGCTGCCGCCCATCAACCTGCTGTGTGTTCATGTGTGTGTGTGTGTGTGTGTGTATGTGTGAAGACAAGGCGGAAGACAGATGGCGTGTCATCCTGTCCTCTCGTCTCGTCTCTCCCCGTCAGGGCGGCCGAGATGTTCCCTTTTTCTTTTTTTTTTTTTTTTCTCTTCTCTCCGAGGAGCGGCAAACTCACCAGAGAAGTTCCTGGAGACGAGCATGGTGGTCAAAATGGCGCCCTGCGGAGGACGAAGGAGAGACACGGGTGAGAAGAAGCTAAACGCGGGACGCAGGTGAGAAAATCTGAGGTGAAAATGATGCAAAGTTTAAAACAGATGAGTGGATTCATAAATTAGTCTTGTGTGCATATATTTTTTTTTAAACCGTCAAGCGTTTTCACACCTTGAGTTTCCTCCTGGCGTTAAACTTCTTCAGGCACTCGACTGTCTCCTGTCTGTGCATCATAGAGGCCACTGTTGAGCGTTGCTGTGGGGAGACAGAGAGAGAGATGCTGAAAATAAAACATTAGAGGAGCAGCTCTGACACTGACAGGTTTATGTGGGCAGAAGCTGTCGAGAGAAACTTGCTTCCCTGGAAAGTGTTGATTCTGAGGCTCTTTAGGTGACGACATTTTTGGCAAAAGATAATAAAAAAAACCCCAAGGCTAAATAGATCCAACTAGGTGTTATAGTGTCCTGGCAGTCGTCACCTTTCTATATGCTGATCCAGTTTTATCATAAAGACATGTGAAGCAGAGCTCGCTGCTGGAATACGCTCAGAAAAAAGGGTTTATTTAATGCGCTGAATGGTTTTATCTTGATTTTCCAATATAAATTAAGTTCATTATAATCAAATCTATAAATGACATTTTCTCTGGAAAACCTAAAAATATTCTAATATCTTGTACTTAACTTGAGTATTTCCATGTGATGCTACTCTATACTTTCTACTACACTACATTTACTTGGACATTTCCGCTCTAAACTTCTCACATGGTTTCATTTAAACAACTATTTGAGGCATAAATAAGTAAAACTACACAATATTTCACAAAAAAAGAGAAAATTTTGAAGGAAAAGTCCAAAAAACTGAAAACAGATTTGTGTATCAGAACTTTGTTTTTTCTTCTTTCCTCTCCCATTAATCATCTCACGACCCCTCAGATTTATCTGCTGACCCTTTGGAGGGGCCCCGACCCCTAGGTTTGGAACCAGTGGACTAAACTAGCTAACTGTATATAAAGTAGTGTAAACTAGCTCCACCTCCAGCAGCTACAACAGTAACATGCACACAGCAGCTTCACTCCTGAATCCTGCAGTTTGTTGTAGTTCAGATCCAGCTCTCTCAGATGGGAGGGGTTGGACTTCAGAGCTGAGGCCAGAGAAGCACAGCTGATCTCTGACAAACTGCACTCACCAAAACTGAATAAAGAATAAACTGTGCAGATAAAATGTAATTTATAGTCCAACTATGTCCTCATCAATGAGCATAGTGACTTTGTCATTGTGTTATTATGGATCAAAACTAGAAACTAGCTGAAACTAGCTCCACCTCCAGCAGCTACAACAGTAACATGCTGCTCTAACACTGATGCTTCAGTATTAATAATCTAATGATGTCATATATAATGATATATCAGTCAGAGGGACCAAACCACTACTTTTACTCCAATACTTTAACTACATCAAGCTCATAATACTTGCAGGACTTTTACTTGTAATGCAGCATTTTTACTTATATAAAGGATGTGAATGCTTCTTCCACGGCTGCTATAGTTGCATTGTTATATATATATATAAATGTACCAACAGTGGAAACTCATTTTTAGATGCAGCCCCGACTGTTTTCTGAAAATAACTTTTTGCAGGATGAATAATGTTTATGCTGCTGAGGGTAATAACCAGGCTGCTGATATAAAGACCTGCTGTAAATACAATGTTATCAGCTTCCTGGTTATCAAGATAAGTCGTTTTTTCTCAGCATGATGAACGACCGGAGGAGTTTGTGCCAGACAAAAAGGTGCTTTTACCTCTTCTATATGCACCAAACCGTCTGAGATAAAAGTCGTACATTTTAACCGCAAAGCTCGTAAGCTGGTGGAACAGATATTTTTATGGTTTGAAGAGCAGATAGAAGCGCTTATCCCTTAGATACGTTGCTCTTTTGCCCTTCGGTGGAACAAATCGCTCACTACGAGATAAGCTGACCTTGTATCAGCACATATCAGAGATCACATGTTTGGAAACAGATGGTGCTGATATTTGGCAGCTTTTGGGCAGATGTTCACGAAAACTTGGCTGTTAGAGGGTTTACAAATTACAAATTGTTTTGGGAGGAGAGAGGGAAGAGGAGGAGGAGGAGGAGGAGGGTGTGAAATTTAGTTTCCTCTGTGCAGGCAGTAACAGGGTGCTGGATGTGTTTGTACTTACGCAGACCCATGGGTGCTTCAGAGCCTCCTGGGCAGTGATTCTCTTGGCTGGGTTTATAGTCAGCATCTGGTTGATCAGATTTTTAGCCTCCGGAGTCACCGTGTCCCACTCTGGGGAGGGAAACTAAAGAGCGCATACACACACACCCATGCATGCCCACATGTATAAATATAAATATCAAAAAATATGAACAACGAGGTCTGTTTGAAAAGAAAAAGAGAGAAACGGAGAGGCGGGCTCACATCGTACGCTCCGGCTTTGATCTGCTGGTAGAGTTTGTGCTGGTCCTCGTCCCAGAACGGAGGGTATCCAACCAAAAGGATGTAGAGGATCACACCTACACGCGAAAGAAAAAAAAAAAAAACACAACCTTTGTCTGAGTGACAAGAAGGAGGGAGAGGAGGCGGCAGGCAGTGAAGAAAAAAAACCCACAGAGACAAAGAGCTTACCACATGCCCAGATGTCTACAGGTTTACCGTACGCCTCCTTCCTCAGCACCTCTGGAGACAAGTAGCCGGGAGTCCCTGCAAAGCCTGAACATGCAAACACAGGAAAACAGTGCTATAAGTAAGTTTTTATATACGTTTACCTGAATAAAAGGGAGAGAAAGTGCACACACATGTCTTTACATTGCTGTCTGTAATAACAATAAAAAATGGAGACGATTGTGAAGCCGGTTGTGGCCGAGAGGAGAAAAGAGAGGAACGTAAAAATGCTGATTTTTGCAAAGTGAGTTTGACCTAAATGTGTTTTTAAGCAGAAGCATTAGCTCCACGTTGTACTCTGACTGTTTGGTTTGTAGATTTTTCTGATACTGTCAGGGTTTCGGTGCAGGTTGGACGTCTTTGGTGACGAGTCTCACTTTCATCTTAGACTGCCTAAAACTTGTAGCCCCTTTTTTAGCCTCAAATAATCTTTACTATCTATTATAATTATTAACTGATTAGTTGTGTGTTTTCATAAATTGTCAGAAAACGGTCAAAGCTCACAGCGAAAGTCCACAACCTGAAGATATTTAGTTTACTATGCAGAAGATTAAATAAAGCAGGAAAAAAAACATTTGAGATGCTGGAACCAGAAAATTTTTAACTTTTTTTGCTTTAAAAAAAACACTCAAAAAGATTAATAGATTGACTGACTGATTCATTTTTAGTTAAATATATAAATAGATGTGACCTGTCAGTAATGGTGCAAAATAATGATTAGTCATGTAGGAGCGCAGTGAACTCAGCAGCCACACGTTTCTCTGTTCTGTATTTCTCTGTTTAGCGTCTTCAGGCTAGGCTAACCCATCGTTGCTAACTTTGGAGCTAACTCCCTTCACTTTTCCAGCACTTGGAGAAACAACAGACGTGACTTTTCATCATTTAACTGACACACTGTAGTCTGTGCTGTACATTTACTGCCAGACTGACAACTTACCGCTAACCTTTTCCTCTGCTCCACTCGTATCCACCGTCACTTTCTCTGCGTCCGACTCGCTACGCAAACATACTACACAATGCCGTATTACTTAAGTCCTAAGTCCTGAACAGCGCTGCACAGACTCCTAAACGCTAAATATTTCTGGATGAGTGGATATTTGTTGTTAATTCTGGCATTAAAACATATTTTTTTGGTCTGGCGGGTTCTCATTGATATAATTGTAGGAGAAACACTGATTCAGTAAACGATCCGTAACCGTTGGGAAATTTCCGTTAGCTTGGGTGAGTCCAAAGTTGCGAAACAGGTAGTTTGTTAGTCTGCCCCCCCCTCCCCCCCCCCCCCACCAGGAATCCCAGAAAGCTGCTGATGTAGCATTTTTCTCCTTATGAAAGTAACAGAGATTATTCGACCTATGAGAATTTAGTCAGACTAGAGCATATCGACCAATTAATCGACCAGTCAATCAGACTACAGCCCTATTAATTTCACTGTTATTTCATTGACTGGATGTTATCCCAATGAGAGAATGTATAAACATGACTATTCTGTTCATAGACAGTATAGAAACCTTATCACATGAGGATCCTACATCTACATCTTATCAATCAAATACGGGTCTGCAGCATGATGTGTATCAGTTTGAGAACCACTGATGTAGGGAATAATGACTATGGGGTTGATTTTGGACACAGCATTCATTTTTTGTTCCATGTTAGGCTTTTTTGAGTCAGCACATAATGATGTCATAGAGTCTTATAATCATCAGACTGAGTGCATTAAAGCAGCATAATGTGCAGTCAGAGCTTTCAGCCTGCTGCTGTCTCTTCATAATAGATCTTAATGTTGGCTCAAGGTAAAAAAAAAAAAAAGAAAGTACGGGAAAGTAAACTTAATGCACTTCCTGAGGTTGCTTTTGAGTGCAAATTGAGACACAAGATCTAAACATTAGTTCAACTTTTACAGGTAAAAACTGTAATAATCTGTCTAATTCACACTTGAAAGAAAAGCTGAAAACAAAAAGAAGAAGAAGAAGAAGAACAGCTGCCTTTCAGTCAGATGAGATAAGTCTAATATTAGAGGAAGAGGAGGAAAAAGTCCCTCCTTGTTTGCCTGACTCAAGGGCATGCTGACAAAAAGGATAAAATGACAGTATGGATGAACAATCCTGTGGAAGCCTACACTTTTCCCCATCAAAGCGCTGCACAGGCTTCAGTGTGACAGCTCTGCTGCACATCAGAGCTGTCAGACAACAGAACCCTTCATGATCAAGAGGAGGAAGAGGAGGAGGAGGATGGCAACAAGACTGGCAGATGCTATTGTAGATTTCCCTTAAAAAGAAAATACCAGGCTTCTTAAAGGAATAGTTCAACATCTCAGGGAATACATTTCTTTGCTTTCCTTGGTGAGAGTTAGATAAGAGGACTGATACTCTCATGTCATTATCTATGAAGCTAAAGCCGGGAGCTTTGTTGAGTGTAAGAACCAAGCGGTAACTTCTACAACTTTACAGTGCCACCGCTAGCCGATAGCCGCTAGCTGCTCCAACTGGCTCCCATTCAGAAAGCCTCAACTTCTCTCTAGAAATACTAAGTCAGTGATTGTTTTCAATGAGTCATCGGGCCTCAATCTCTACATTCAGGTCCTCTAATAAGTGTCCTGGTGGTCATTTTGCAAATTATTAGAGTATTGACCAATATTTTAGTAAGTTTAATGTTGTTTGATACCTGCCCTGTTAGCACAATTTAGCTAAAATAGCTAACGTCAGCCAAAGTGTGCACTGCGCAGTGTTCCTAGTAAGTTAGTGTTAGCTTGGGTCCGTCTTTCCAGAGCATGAAAGGAAACACCCCGCATGTCCTGGCTCCAAATGGATAAGATGGCACCGACCAGAAGCTGCAACGCTTGGCTGCAAACCAACAGGTGACGTCCCACCTCTACGCTACGTCCATCTTTATATGCAGTCTGTGGTAAAGACTAGAAACAGGAGGGAACAGCTAGCCTGGCTCTCTCCGAAGCTCAAAAACACACCTGCCAACACCTCCAAAGCTCACCGACTAACAGGTTGTATCAAGTGTTTAATCTTTACATAAACAGAAAAGCAGATGTTTCACAGAGAATTACGTGCTGTGATGATTTCTTGACACTCAGCTTCAAGAACATTTTGTTCCTGCTAAATGTTTTAAAACAGGTCACAAATATATACTTTCATTTTTTAAAAAGAAGTCTCAGTAATTTCCTAAAACAGTTGGGCATTGTAGTTTTTATCAAACGTTACTGAAACAAGCAGAAACACTGTACTCATTAGGGACTATTTTCAGCGGCGGATGAATCCACATTTGGTGCTCTAGTGAGTATTTCTGGCAGCAGGACAGTGTGTGTGGGATTGAATCAAAATAAACTACAATGTGTGTGTTCATGGTGATGAAGGAACATGTCACCCAGTGCAGCAGTGTGACTCACTGACGTGTTTTTAATAGTTTTTGGACAATAACGGAGGAATAAGATATATCAGGCTTTGGACACGCACTCACAATACTTGTTAGTAGATCAGTTCAGTGTGAGTTTGCACATGAGATTTGTTGACAATAAGACAAATAGTTATCCTTTAAGATGCAAAAGATGAGTTTTACAGTCATTTATGATGCTTCAACACCTTTTGGTTCTTGAGTGGAAGTCTGCGTGCGCACTGCAAATGTGTATTGTGTGTTTATGTGTGTTTGTGTGTGTGTGTATAACATACCAAACCAAGCCTGCTGGTCTCCTTGGACTTCAATTGCGAGTCCAAAGTCAGCCAGCTTCACTGCTGCGTTCTTACACTTGCTGGCCAGCAGCAGGTTCTCCGGCTGCATGTTCGACAGAAAACACCAAACACAGTCATGTCAGAAAAACTCTCCCGTTATGTCGAGTTTTTACAAGTTACATCTCTGTAAAACATCCCATAACACCTTCAGTGTCTGTGATGGGTGTTTGGATTTGGTGTAAAAAAAAAAAAAAAGAAGTGTAACCTTTTACTTTCATGTGAGTTTAAAAGAAAAAACAGGGAGGAAAGTGTGACAAATCACTGAGATGTGACCAGTTAAACCCAGATCAGACGACTAAAAATAGCTACGGATGCAGAAACAGTCATCCATATTCTGATACACACACACACACACAGAGAAACACACATGTGCACTCAGACGCTGAGACAGACAGATGGGATATAAAAATGTGTATAAACCTTCCTTTTGCCATTTGTTTACTTGAAGAAGACCAAACACAGCTTGTCTTTTTTTTTTTTTTCCTTGTAACAGTCATGTCTTTCCTGCTCAGACACGGATGTAACAGAAATCTGACAAACATCTACACGCACAACCATGACGGCTGTTTTTCTGTACAACCATTTATTGACTATAGCGATTGATTTGTGCCATAAACTAAGCGATATCTCCTCCACAGCGGCACAGAAACAGCTGGACATCGATCCAGTTGCAGGACGGTCGTCATGTCGCCCTCTGCTGGCTGATTTTTTAACTCAATTAGAGGCGGTTCGACTTCACGACAGGAGGTTTTTAACGTACGTAATGTATTTAAAGGACCTCGCCAATAAAATTATCTAACAAGCGTAGACGCTCCACAGCACCTCGCACATCCTCCTGCTGATATAAACCCTAAAAACACGATAAGGTTAAAGGTTAAACTTTGTTGGGTTTCAGGCCAAATTGTACATTTACTAAAAGCAGAAGAAATCCTGGATTTAAAGGACCAGTTTGACATTTTATTCAGTTTCTTGACAAAAAAATTAGACGAGAAGATTGGTTACCACTCTCATGTCCGTAGGCTAAAAATGAAGTAGAGCTAGCTGGCGATTAGCTTTAGCGCTAATTTTCATTATCTGATTAATTAGCTTAATCTGTTTTTGTATTTCTATCTATTTTCTTGATTAATCAGGTAGTTTGGTGTGGAAAAATGTGTCCAGTACTTTGGTGTATGATTAAATATCTGCAAAACCAACCGACATACCCGTCAGCCTCTGCTCTGCTTTGTATTTAGTGCTAGTTAGCAAATGTTAGCATGCTAACACACGCAGTAATATGGATAACATGGGGAACATTAACTTCTAAACATTAAAACGTTAGCATTGCAACGGAGAATTGCCTCAAAAAGCTGCTAGCTCTTATTTAGGTTTGTTTGTGTTTTGTTTGTTTTTTGAAAATACATAAACATTCAATCGTTTATTGTCTCGTCTGTGTATTTTTGTCTTTTATTGTCTTTGTATTTTTCTCCATCATATTTTAATTATTAGCTCTTATCTTGGTGGGTGTGGAGTCTGTTCTCCTGTCACATTTGTTTTATTTCTTTTATCTATATTTTTCTGCTGTTTCCCATGTGTTCAAATAAAAAAAAATCTACATCTAACTATCAAATCTTTAAAATAACTTCAACAAATCACCTTATTTCATCACCAACACTTTTTTAAAGTAAAACATTAGAAAGTTAGGATGAGGATTTTGTCCAGAATAAATGGGTCCTGCGAGGCGCGGGTTGACATTTTTCCTCATTGTTATCGAGGTCAGGTTGTTTCAACTCCGAGGTCAGAATCACAGAGTGAGTGACAGCAATGTTCGAACATAAAGAGGAGAAAAAGGGAGCAAATAAAAAGGTAATCTCGCTCATTCTTCTCTTTCTTCCAACATCACAAAGCGGACGAGAGGAAGGATGAATTCACTGGGAAATAAAAGAATTCACTGCAGGCAGAAAAACACAACATGTACGACATGGTTTGGACTCCTTTTTTTGATGTTGTGTCCTTTGTAAAAACCCGTGTATTGTACATTAACTCACTGGACATACATGACATTTACTGAGGACCACGTATTGATCCTCCAGATATTAGATGTTCCTTCTCCTCCTGACCTTCAGGATAGTAGACAGTGGCCTCGATCTTTCAGCCTTTGTTATGAACAACTAATGACAAAACAACATCTCAGTGTCTCTTCCCTTTATAGTAACTTAATAAAGCTCCACTAGAGAAATCATCGCATCGCAACCTCCGACCTTTCCCATCTGCCCTCGTCTGTGCGGGGAAAACCTTTAATACACTTCAGGTGTATAAAGCGTTTGTGTTGTTCCCCAAAGAGTCACACTGATATGATATGAAGTAAGCTGAGGACGGCGTGGAGAAGATTTCATAAAAAATTTTCACAGGAGTTGCTTTGTATCTTAATAAATGGTTCATACATATGTTTTACCCTTTATTTAGTATTTCTTAACTGTTTAAAAACAATTAATAAATGGCTTATAACACATTATATTACACTAGAGTTAACTATGAAGCATAAAAAACATTTATAAACATGAATTAACTGTTTAGAATCGGTGTATAAACAATAAAATGTCAATACTCAAACCAATCGGAGGTCATAATGTCCAATTACATCATATATGTGTGTAGAAAAATTTGCCTATTTTACTGGGAAAAGTTTGAAATCCACAAATAAATTTTAAAATTCCTACGCGAACAACTTTGTGTATAGCATTTAATTTATTAAAGGTGCATATTCCTATTTATTTTAAATGATTAGCATTAATAAGTACCATATCATTCATATACATGAAACAGTTAAATGAACTTCAAGAGTAACTCAACACCAGGCTGAAAAGCAGTGTTTCGCTGTTTCTGGTTGCACCTGTAACCACGCCCCCATATCTGTGATGTCACAGTGTACCCCTGGAGCACGCTGTGACATCACTACAGCAAGGTGAGGAACTTCAACCACTGGAGATTCAGCGACAAATAAGATTTTCAGCTGCTGTTGAGTTGCTCTTGTGAAATAAAGTTCGATTGCAATACATCACTGTAGCAACATGAAAACAGTTCCTACAGTCTAAATGCATGCACGGATATTATTAGTCTGATCTGCACCAAGAAAGCAAACATGCACGCACTCATGCATGCACTGATGAATCAGGCCCACAGACATGCACAGACATGCTGGGGTTTAAATATATCTCACTGCACTTACCAGCCTTCAGAATCTAGTACAACAGTCAGACGCAGACAAACACAACTATAAATCCCACACTCCCGAACAAACACACACACACACACACTGACACTTACACAAACACACACACACACACACCCCTCTGCAGGTGACTCACCTTGAGGTCTCTGTGTACCACCCCCATCTGATGGCAGTGGAGCACGGCCTCCAGGATCTGCTGGATGCAATGACTGCATGCAAACAGCAGGGGGAGCAGGTTAGTCTGAACACATTCAGCCCCCAACTGTCACATCCATGCAGAGGCAGCAATGTCTCAACACGGGCCACACACACACACACTCACCCCCTCACACACATACACACACACAGTAGTTCACACAGCTATCCTTGTTAGGACATTGCTTTCCATTCATTGTGGGCAAACCCTAATCCCTAAACCTCAACCAGGACCTCAGAAATGATGTTTTACCTCACTAAGACCTGGCAAAGGTCCCAAAGACGTCACAAAAACGTGCACACACACACACAAAGTAGCTCACACAGCTATCCCTGTTAGGACATTACATTGCTTTCCATTCATTGTGGGCAGTCTGACCCAAACTCTAATCCCTAAACCTCAACCAGGACCTCAGAAGCAATGTTTTACCTCACTAGGACCTGGCAAAGGTCCCCAAGACGTAACAAAAACGTGCACACATACACACACGGTATCCTATTCATCACAGTCACACACTGGAACAATATGGGATTAGATTTGTTCCATTATAATTCAACAAAATCTCCCAAAGATCACACAAAAATAAATAAATTGAAAGTAAATTTAAAAAAGATTGAAACCAAAAAATTACCTCAAAGGAAAAATCTACAATAAAACTATACAAGAGTTCTATGTTGTTGTTTTTTTTAACAATATTTCCAATATTCATGTCATTTTTTGAGGTTTGGACACAAAAAAGCTCATATGAACGGGTGTTACAGCGCTGCGTCTCCATTAGCTATTTACTTTCAGAGGGGCTGGTCGGTGGTACAGAAGCGCAACAAGCAGTTTTCCATCATCGACTCTTTGTTTCTCTTGGAGCCTCTAAGAGAAGTGGACATTTCATTTTCTGCTATTTCTACACTTTTATGACGTTGGATGTTAAATATAGTCGCTGTAAAAATTCTCCCTACGAATCAAAAGTCAGGGCTTCGATTGCAAAGTTACATCTACCTCTACCTCATGCCCACAAACGGCCGTCCGTTCCGTAGCTTTTGTTGCTAAGGTCGTTCCTCGCGTTGTTCACGTTGTCCTCTCACATAGTTTGGATCGAATTCGGGCTCCAACATATCCAGATGTGTTTGAGAAGTTTCCATTTCAGGTAAAGGAGAAAAAGAAGTGAAATCCTGCTACTATAGTTTGTTTACGTAGCCTCTGGAGTCGGAGGAAGCTTCCTGAAAGCTGACCAATCAGAACAGAGCGGGCTCATCAGGAGGCGGGGCCTTAAAGAGACAGGAGCTAAAACTTCCTGTTTCAGACAGAAGCTGAACTGAGGGGCTGCATAAAGGACCAGTAGAAGATAAATAAGGAGTTTTTAACTGGAAGATATTCCAGTAGAGCCCCAGAATATAAATATAGAGGCTGGAAATATACACGATGCTTCCCCTTTAACTTTTCTCACATTATTATTAGAAATTATAAACAACTATATAGGTCACTGAATATATTTAATAAATCTAAAGATGTGATGCAATAATGTTAATTTCCCATGTGTTGTTTGTTTTGGCTCGCAAGAAAGCTAAAGCTAATGTAATATTAAGTCAGCATTGCTGCAGGACTAATTTATGTCTAGTTAGCATTAATATAAGCTGCAGTTGATAAAACGAGGGAGTTGTTGGTATTAATTTGATGTCCTGCGGCTGATTTAAGGCCAAAACAAACAACAAACATGTGCATCATGTTGTTTAAATGCATATATATTCAGCAGCCAATGTATCTATATGGTTGTTTATAATTATTAATGATAAACTAAGAGAAATTAAACAGATATTTACTTTCTGTTTCAGTTGCAAGAGATATAAATGGTTGATGGTGGACCGCGTTGACTCGTCCCTCCAAAACAAATGAAGTGAAAATAGTTACAGCAAAAGAGAAAATCCCAATCCATGAAAGAAAAGTGGAGAATATTATAATGAAATGTAGAACTCTTGAATATTTTATTCTAAGTTTTGCCTTTGAGGTTAATTTTTTTTTTGGTTTCAAATAATTTCTATTCACTTCTTGGAAGATTTTGTTCAATTATTATGAAACAAATCTAATCCTATAAAACAGAAACACACACATCTTCAGTATTCATATAGGAAAGCTCTCCGTCTGCACCACATTTGCACACACACAAGTGTGAACCTGTCTGTGAACTACAAAGGGAAGGAGAAGGTGTGCAATTTTTTTTTTGTTGTTTTCTGTTTTTCGAGAAGGGGCCAAACATTAGTCAGGCAGTGTAGGAGTGAGCTGCGGCTCCACGTGGGAGACACTGTGTCTAACCTGCACGTTTCCTCGTGTAATTTATTCAGGAACGGCAGCACCTTCGATGAAAAGATCCAGCAGGTTTTTAAGGCTTTTACTCTGCTTGTTACTCCACGAAAAAGGCTCCTCGCTTTCATTTTCTCTCTCATGCTTACTCATTCACTCTCTCTCTCTCTCTGGTGCTCTGTCTGCTCGGGCCCACAGGAAATCACAATTCTAGTTCAGACCGTTTAAAATAGTGCAACAAGAGTCCCAAAAGCAAAACCTGAAGACAGGCAGGAACGCAAAAATAAAAGAGACAGACAAGACGGACGGACGGACAGACAAGCAGGCACAGGCAAGTTCGTTTCAACATCACAGGCATAAATTAAAGAGTAAGAATAGAAGAAACACGAGCATGTAAAGAACAACCCGTATAAACAGAGGGTGCAGGGCAATGCAACACAATGAGACACACACACACACCTTGAGGTCCCTGTGCACAATGTCATGTTGGTGGGTGTAAGACACACTGTCTAGAATCTGATGGATACAGTGACTGTGGAGACAAAACAACAGGGTGAGGAGAGCAGATAAACGGGAGGGAACACGGGGAGGAAACAGGAGCATAAGGTCGGTAATACAGAGAGGTGGAGGGGAGTGAACGGATAATCTGGTTTGTTTTTTTTTTTTTTTAGGAACAGCTACGTGAGGAAGATTAAAGGGTCGGTTCAAATTACAAAGAGCATGTTTTCCTGATTTAGCCTTTAACTTGTCAGGCAGGTAGCCGTGCTTTTAGGGAGGTGAGTGGAAATTAAATCTGTGGTGCTCACGGCATTCAAAAATTAAATTTAAACAAGATTAAAGGGCAACACAATCAGCAGTATGTCAAAGCACCTGAACTCATTAGGCTCCTTTGTACAGAGATCTCGCTTTATAGCCGCAAAGAAGATCCGTCATTAAGCCGCTTTTACTTTTTTTTTTTTTTTTTTTTTTTACACTGAACCAAACGAAGCCGGCAGCGTCAGCTCCCTGTCGATCCAGCTCTGTGACTACCTCCACAGTCGGCTTATTGACGGAGCAACTCCGCCATCCCACACACCGAGTCCGAGTCTTTTTTAATACAGAACAGTGAGGTGGAATAAAGGCGTAGCATTCCCGCCTCTGTAAAAGGGACTGTTGTTTTCGATTTACACGCGGCTCTTGGTGAGCGTTAACGCATCAGCTCGTCAGGATCTGACTTCTCAGCAATAACTTAACGACAGCAAATTTATAAACCTCGCCCTCCAGATCTGCACATCCTGACTACTTAGCATCAGTGCTGCCACATGTCTGTTGCAGTCTTCGGCTACACCAGCAGCTCTGTGAGGCTGTCCAATGGTAGTTTGAGCTAAATGCTAATGTCAGAATTAGGGCTGAGGTCTGCTGGTCGACTAGTCTGTTAGTTGGTCGATATGCTCTCGTCCAGCTAGATTCTCATTGGTGGAATAATCTCTGTGTTGCTTTCATAAGGAGAAAAGTGCTACATCAGCAGCTTTCTGGGATTAATCCATTATTTCCTGCAGCGGGGGGACAGACTAACGAACTACCTGTGAAAACAGCGGGGGTGTATTCAAAACACCCCCGCTGTTTTCACAACTTTGGACTCGCCCAAACTAACGGAGACTTCTGGGTCTAACTGTTCTCAACGGTTACTGAGCGTTTACTAAACGTACTGAACGTTTACTGAATCAGTGTTTCTCCTACAATTATATCAACGAGAACCCGCCAGGACAAAAAATATGTTTTAATGCCAGAATTAACAACAAATATCCACTCATTCAGAAATATTTAGCGTTTGGGAGTCTGTGCAGCGCTGTTCAGGACGTGAATGAACCTCTGTGTTGTTGCCTGGGAAACGAGCGTAACTCTGTTAGTGACGGTGGATACGAGTGGAGCAGAGGAAAAGGTTAGCGGTAAGTTGTCAGTCTGGCAGTAAATGTACAGCACAGACTACAGTGTGTCAGTTAAATGCTAAAAAGTCACGTCTGTTGTTTCTCCAAGTGCTGGAAAAGTGAAGGGAGTTAGCTCCAAAGTTAGCAACGATGGGTTAGCCTAGCCTGAAGACGCTAAACAGAGAAATACAGAACTGTGTGGCCCCCCCCGACTAATCGATTAGTTGAAGATTATGTACAATTTTAGTCAACAATGCTGAAGAAATATTCTCTCTCTATTCTCTTCTTCAGATATTTAGATCTCTGAGAAACAAATGTCTCAAAAACCTGGACACACAAAACCAAAAGTATCTACATGTCTAGACGCCGTTAGAGGGATAAATGAGAAAATATGTTGGGGTTTTTTTTTGTGGGGTTTTTTTTTGTAATTTGGATGAACCGACCCTTTAACACGGCGGAGAGCGAAGGGAGCGATTGAGCTATTCTGTGTGCAGATGGAGTATGGAGAGGAAACTGTCAGTGAGATACTGTTGGACAGTAATCAAGCCATGCTAGTCACACACCCACACAAAAACACATAGAGTGACACACACACACACACAAACACACATAATTTATGCAAAGAGAACAAGGGAGAATGAAGGCAGATGAGGAGGGAGAAAAGAAAAATAACAGGAAAAGTACAGCTTAAAAATACAGAGAATACTCAATACCATGAGAGAAAAACCAGCACAATCACTCTGGTTACACATGTGCCGTTTATTCTGACTGGGAATTCAATATGGAAGCACTGGATTTAGTCCAGTTTATTTAGTGCTCATCTGCCAGACCAAAAACTTACCAATTTTACATTTCTACCTTTTTTAACCTTTAAATCTGCTTCAATCAAATAAAATAAGACATAATGTCTTGTGAAAGTAGCATTTTAATAGCATTTATTTAACTGCAGGAAAGTTGATTAATGTGTGAAAATCACTCTCTTTCATGCTTTTTCATATTAAAAACAAAACATAAGTCGTGTTATAATTCAACGATAAATACTAATTCTAAGTAGATTTTGAGAAAGTTGATGTAAGTATGTGCGTGTACTAAGTATGGAAATGGAGGATATTGTAAAAATCAACTATAATTTGTATTGGCCACATTAAGTTCAGAGCTAAATGTACATTAAATACATTGTGAATAGACGAGGATCAAGAATAGATCTTTGCAGAACACCTTGATTAATGAGACTTAAATCACTAGAAACTACTGCTTGAGTTCAATAAGAGGAGTCTCACAGATTAGATTAGCTCCTTTTTGTGTTGCTTAGTGACTGATAATACTTCCTGTATTGTTCTGTTTTAGTGAAACTTTGCCTATATACGCTGCAGGAATCTAATATCAGTGTTTCCCCTATAATAGTACAGACCTGGCCAAAAATTTTTTTTTTTTTGAAATGTCAAAAATAACGCCAAATATACATTAATTTGTAGATCAATAGCGTTTGGGAGCCACTGAGCAGCGCTGTCTCGAAACGTGAGTTAACATTTGTGTCGTTGCCATGGAAACTGCAGGTAACGTAGCTCCTTACCCAGTGAAATAACGGCTAATGCTAACGGAGCAGAGGAAACGGTTAGCAGCAGCAGTAAGTCGTCAGTCTGGCAGTAAATGTACAGTACAGACTACAGTGTGTCAGTTAATAAACGCTGCAGCTTGTCAACACCATGAAAAGTCACGTCTGTTGTTTCCCTCAACTGCTGGAAAAGTGAAGGGGTTAGCTCCAAAGTTAGCAACAATGGGTTAGCCTAGCTTAGCGACGCTAAATAGATAAATATAAAATGGAGAAGTGTGTAGCTGCCTGCTAATCCTCGCCAGGCCAGTCCACTCAACCTAGGGGAAACACTGAATATGAGTTTTTGCTATTACATTTGAAAATCTGGCATGTTTGGTATGTTTTGCTGGCAAACAAGATACATTTCATACATGCTAACATTACTGTTATCTAGCACGAGGCGGCTTCTGCTCTTAACTGTAAGAATTAGCTTTTATGTTTAGTTGTTAATAATTTAGTTGGTTAATAATATCACTACTATCAGCGCTGCTAGTTGCCACCGCTCACTGGAAGTGATGTGTCATGTTATCTGGCTGCTGCGGTGCTTTCTATCAACAGATGTCGTAAAAAATAAATAAGGCAAGGATGAATGTCACTTTTTAAAAGTTACTGTTTTCCAGGAAGTTACATTATTTCTAAATTCTTACAACGTAAATGTCAATATATGAATTATCTATGTCTTGACACATGGCACACATTTAAAGTCACACATGTTTTGCATCATTAATTGTAAGAAGAAAATGAATTCTTGCATGCTAACAGCTGATAGCTGCTTTAAACAATATTACATACATGTGTGTTATTAGGAAACAAAGAGAAACTCATCAGCGCAGCTACAACCGCCAAGAACTAATTAAAGCAAGTTGACAGTTTTATTTAGAGAGTAATGTGGTGATGGCTAATTTCTGGGATGAAATACGCTACAGATGGGGGTTTGTCAGCCGCTAGCAAGTAGCTTAAGAGCCCCAGCCTGACGACTGCCTCTGCATCTGTCACATATTGTTTTTTTTGTATTTGCCTAAATTTGCATATGTGTAGTTAAGCTTGAACCCTGAAACTAAAATAAAAGACAAAACATGAGGATACATAAATTACACCGCTACAAAAATGCACACTTAGAAAATATGGTATTTTTCAAATATGATAATTAAGACTTTTACCCTTCATGTTATTAATGCTTTTACCAACATCTAAACTATCTAGATGTCATGTTTGATGAATCACGATGTACTGGACTTTTTCACTTGAGTATCTGAGTAATTAAAATTGATAAAAGCAAACAGAACAAACAGATGCTGTCTGTGCTTCTTGAAACACAAATGAATGCATCACATTATTTTTTTTTATGATTTCTTTCTTTAAATGCATTGGATTTTGCGTTCACTAATCACAGTCTGTGCAGAATCACAAACAAAATATGCCTCCTCTTGAAGCCTGGTGGTTATTATCATGTTTTTTTTTTTTTGGTGCTGAAAAATAAGTTATACTCAGATTTCTTTATGTTGAAAGCATCAGAGCTAGCACGATTAGCTGCTCGGCCAATTAAATATCAGAAAATGGTGAAAAAATATCTTTTTTTTGTCCTGACTAACAGTCCACAACTAAAAAATACTTAGTTTACTATCATATCAGAGTAAAAGAATCTGAAAATATTCAAATTCAAGAAGCTGGAACCAAGAATTTTGTCATTTTTCCTTGGAGATTACTCAATTAATAATAGTTATAACTCAATTAAATACGTTTCCTCTTGAGGTCTGATTGTTATCATCATGTTTTTGACTGCTTACACTTTAATGCCTTCATGATGAAAGCGTCACTTGCCAGCACACGATATTAAAAAAAAGGCGTCGTTTAGATCCCTGAATACGACAACAGGTGGGGTGATAAAACGGTCAGAGATGGGAGTGAAAGATAAATATGTTGAACAGCTTGGAAAAACATTCTTCTCCTCCTTCCGCTGCGTTTCTTATTCTACCTCTTTTCCTTTCCTCCTTTTAATGTTTCTGTCCCCTTCTCCTCTCTCTCTCTCTCTTCTCTCTCTCTCGCCTCTGCAAACCGCCTCCACAGTCAAATTGATTTAAGTCTACCTCCTGAGGGGGTTACAGCGTAGGCGTGTGTGCATTTTGTGCATGTGTATGTTTCCATCTGTCTGTAAATTTTGATTCTGGGGTGTGGAAAGAAAAAAAATAAATAAATAAAAATAAATAAAAATCCACGACCTCGATTGCAATTCACTTCACAGAGCAAATGTGCTGAAAAAAAAACAAAAAAAAACTGTGCAAAGGTATTTTCCGTCAGAAAATGTGCAGCCTGGAACAATAATAATAAAAAAACAACAACGCCTGTTTGTGATAATGAGAGGAGAAGAGGGGTTTTTGGAGGACTGCAGAGGCTGGAGGACTGACACATGGAGGAGATGAAGAAGAAAAGCCTCATTGGGAGGGGGGTGGGGGGGTGTTTACCTGGCATCTGCTTCACTGTAGTACTCTCTGGCCACAATATCCTCAAACAGCTCCCCTCCTGTCACCCTGAGGAACGTAAAGACGGAGGTTAAAGCGCCAAATGATATACATGAAGCGCATTCTTTCACTCACAAACACACACACACACACACACACATATACACACAAACACACACTGACAGGAGGGGGATGTCCTCATTAGGGGGAAACCCCGGCTGCAGGATTCACTCCGACTGGGTTGCCATGGAGACTGGCTCCAGTGCGGGGGAGTGTAGATGTATCTGTGTGTGTGTGTGTGTGTGCTAAAGTGGGAGCTGCAAGGAGGGAGGTTGATGGAGGGAAAGGAGGGGAAGAGGAGGGGAGGGGGTAGGATTGTTATGTAATGGGGGGAACTGCCTTGGAAGCGAGGAGGAGATGAGGAGGAGAAGAGAGAGAGAGATGAAGAGGATGCGGATATATAGGAAGAAGGAAAAAAGTGGAGAAAGAGGAGACAGATGCAGCGTGAGGGCTGAAGGAAGGAGAGTGGAAAATGAAGCACCAGGGGAGAAGGAAGGAAAGAGGAGGAGGAGGAGGAGGAGGAGATTGGTGAGGGGGAGGGAGAGAAAGCAGCACGAGTATGAGAGAAAAGAGAGAGAAGAGTGGAGGCGAGGAAGGAAGGAAAGAACGAAGGAAGTAGGGAGGGAGGGAGGGAGGGAAAGAGGAGACGAAGCAACTCACAGGTCAAAGAGGAGATAGTGGAAGCCTTCCTCTGAGATACTGTCATGGAGACGAACTGGAGGGAGGCAAAAGAAAAGAGGAAGATGGAGAGAAAAAAAGACCGACAGAGGCGTCAAAATCATCTGATCTTTTTCTTTTTAGGAAACAGGAGGCACATATTTTTATTATCTTTCGTTTTATCGTTCAATACATAACACACAAGTCTTTTTTCTCTGACCTTTAACCTTAAGTGATAATTTTTAACCCAAACCATGAGCTTTCCCTGAACTTAAGCAGACCTTAAACATTATTTGAAGACACAGAAAGAGATCAGAAAACATCCTGGAGTTCACAAACAATCTCGTCTGTCTGTATATTTAAAAAAAAAAGGAGAGTCTCACCAATGTTGGAGTGCTTGAGCAATCTGCAGATCCTGGCTTCTCTCTCCAGTTTCTGATGGTCTACGAGACAAAGTCAAGCTGAAGGTTTACGACGACATCTCAGGTGTGTAAAAAAAAAAAAAAAAAAGTGACAAAGTGAAAGAAAATGAAGCAGATCGGGGTCATGTGAGGTCGACGTGCGCGCAGGTTGGACAGCACGAGAGGATACAACCTCATTTTTAGAGTTTGTAGAGGTGTTTGGTAACTGTTCTGAAGGTGAGACACACACACACACACAAGACATGTTTTCACACACACACACACACACAGATGAGAGCAGCCTGAGGGCTACATTTGTCCCAGATGCCCATTTAACCCCTCATTCCAGATAGAGGAGGAGAGAGGAGAGGAGAGGAGAGGAGAGGAGAGGAGAGGAGAGGAAAGAAGAGGAGAGGAGAGGAGAGGAGAGGAGAGGAGAGGAGAGGAAGAAACAAGGAGAGGAAGCGAGAGGAAAGGAAAGGAAAGGAAAGAAGAGGAAGAAACAAGGAGAGGAAACAAGAGGAGAGGAGAGGAGAGGAGAGGAAGAAACAAGTAAGGAGAGGAGAAGAGAGGAGATGAAAGGATGGAGGAAGCATGTAAGGAGAGGAAACGAGGAAAGGAAAGGAAAGGAAAGGAGGAAACCAAAAAGGAGAGGAAACAAGGAGAGGAGAGAAGAGGAAAGGAAATGAAATGAGAGGACAGAAGAGGAGGAAACAAGTAAGGAAGGAAAGGAAAGGAAAGGAGGAAACAGGGAAGGAGAGGAAACGAGGAGAGGAGAGGAGAAGAGAGGAAAGGAAAGGACATGAAAGGAAAGAAGAGGAGGAATCAGGAAAGGAAAGGAGGAAACAGGGAAGGAGAGGAAACGAGGAGAGGAGAAGAGAGGAAAGGAAGGAGGGGAGAGGAAAAAAGAGGAGGAAACAAGAGAAGAGAGGAGAGAAAACAAACAGAGGAGCGAAGATGAGGAAAGGAAACAAGAGAAGTGAGGAAAGACGAGAGGAAAACAGGAAGACACGAGCGGAGAGGAAAGGAAAGGAGAGAAGGTCAAGACATGTCACGTCCTTTATCTGCTTCTTATCTGACCGACAGCTCCACAGCGAGTCCAGATATCTGTGTCAGTCGTGTAATGTGACCTCAAAGACGATGCTTTTATTCTGAAAAGTCACGCGTGTATGTTTATAATAAAAGGTGGTGTTAAGATTCACGGCGCCACAGCCACCACCCAGTGATCTCATTTCTCCGCTGTAATTACACCATTGTTGCTATTTTTAGAAGATTTCTGAGCTGCTGTTTGTTTGTTTTACAGTATTTGACAGTTCAAGACAGGAAGACAAACACAGGATCTCACTTTATCACAGTTCAGACATTGTTTCTGAAAAACGTCACAGTCTGTCACAACAAATCCGACAAAAAAACGAGAACAAACTAGTGATTTTCCTTCTTGTTAAGAGTCTGTCTTCGTTACAGTTTGTTCAGGAAAATGCCGGTTTAAGTCGTCCTCTTTTGATTCTCTCTCTCTCTCTCTCTCTCTCTCTCTCTCTCTCTCTCTCTCTCTCTCTGTGCATCTGACTGAAAACCGTCATCTGCCTCTCTCGGAGGAACAGACGTGAAGGCTTCACACACTAGAATCAAACATGCGCTAAAATATGCTAATGTGAGCTTTTCAGATCTGGGACACACACACACACACACACACACACACACACATAAATAGCACAATGATGAAAACCCCCCATGATGGAAAAAAAACACGGACGCATCTGTCAACTCTGTCTCTCTCACCTCTGGCCGAGAGCTTTTTGGTGTTGATGATTTTGGCGGCGTACTCTTGGCCCGTGCAGAGTTTGACACAGCGGCGCACCACCGAGAAGGCCCCCCTGGGAAACAAAGAGAGGAGACGGGAGACGGGTCAGCTGCCATATAAGCTTCGTCAGCATCAAAGGGGCATCTCAGATATCAGATCGACCTCATTGTTTCCTCCTCTCAGCCTGTAAAGACTCAGGCTGGTGAATATGCAGATCCAAACCGACAATGAGCTGATCTGCTAACGAGTATTATAGCCTGAAATGTTTCATTCCTCCATTTTTGCCCCAAAAACTATTAATTAATGACGTGTCAGTGAGTTACAGCACCGCACTGAGTGACATGTTGCTTCATTATGAACAGTTTAATCACGTTAGTTTGTTTAGAAACGGCTCCAAAAGACGAATAACAGCGTTCACGTTTTCAGTCTCCGGAGAGTAGTTCTGTGTAAGGCGGACGCTACTGAGCATGTGCAAGAATCTTTACAGCTTGTTGTGCTACATATCACAAACAAACCTCTTGACATTCTTTGAGAAATTTAGTTTGCAACAGTGAGTACGAATATATATACGTCTGACGCACAAGAAGAAGCGCACTTGGATTCTTTATCGCAGGATACGAAGGGAAAAAGTGGAATTTCTGTTGCGTATATTAATCATGTGGTCCGGACATTTCCACACATACAGAGCGCTTCATTCTGTAATGTGAACTAATATAACGTAAATATCAATCGTATACAACACCAACTGCGTTGCTGCTCGTGCTCGGTGGGCTCTAAAGTTTGTCCCCGTTGCTTTTCTACGGGACACGAGTGAATCAAGTGTAGCGATGTAGTGCAGGATCGACGTGGGATCGTTCAACGGTGCGGAAAAAAGGAAAAGCAGAAAAATTCATGTGAAAGCGCTTATTAGGAAACGACGCAGTGAAACTTACAAATTAGCTCGACAGCGGACCGGGAAGCTAATTTAGCGTCGAGAAGATGTTAGTGGAAGAGAAAATAATCGTTGCCGTGTCGGGAATTCCACTTTTTTTTTTTGGAGAAAGCAGTGAGTTTTTTATTTACAGAATACTTTCTAGTATAAAAACTTGTTGACATTGTGATTGTGCTCATAGCGACGAGCGAGAAGTGACATTTTAGCACTGTAGTTACACAGAACTACTCTCCGGAGACTGAAAACGTGATTGCTGTTCTAAGTATTTGGAGCCGTTTCTGAACAAACTAACATGATTAGACTCTTCCTGATGAAGGAACACATCACAGTGCAGCGATGTGACTCACTGACGTGTTTTTAAAGGCTTTTGGAACAACAATAGAGGTCTACGGCCGTTTCGGGAATTCCACTTTTTTTTTACGCTTCTGTACCAGATTACATGGAGAACAGCAAAACAAACGTGGCATGGCGTGAATTAATGCAAATATTTTGGAGAAAGCAGTGAGTTGTTTATTTACAGAATGCTAACAGGCTAAAAACTTGTTGACATTGTGACGTAAATATATCTCCACATCCTTGCCAGCCGGCGTGGATTCCCATAGCAACGAGCGAGAAGTGACAGTTTTGCATCGCTACACAGAACTACTCTCCGGAGACTGAAAACGTGACTCTTCCTGGGGTCCGTTTCACAGAGCAGGTTCAACAGACTCTGAGTTTAAAACTGAACTCTGAGTTGATCTACTCTGAGATATGAAACGCTGAGTTTTCGGTTCCAGAACAGCGGATTTGAGTCAGTTTCACCTGGAGTTAAGCGCGTGGGCACCACAACTATAAAAAGCCAGCATCAATGGAGCCCCGATTCGACTAGTCACCATGGCAACGGGGACGCAGAGGGCGGGGTTTTTCACCCCACTAGAATTAGAAATCTTAATGCACTCACATGGCGAGTTTGAACACGTTTTGCACGATGTTTTGCACCGTTACACAGAACTACTCTCCGGAGACTGAAAACGTGGTCGCTGTTATTAGTATTTGGAGCTGTTTCTAAACAAACTAACAGGACCAAACTCTTCCTGATGAAGGAACACGTCACCCGGTGCAGCGATGTGACTCACTGACGTGTTTTTAATAGCTTTTGGAACAACAACGGAGGTCTACGGCACAGAGGAATAAGATATATCAGGGTTTGGATATTCACACACTCGATACTTGTAAGTAGATCAGTTCATTGTTGGTTTTTGGTCTTGTCATGGAATTGTAGATATTTCTATCACCAGCCTCTCAAACACCCTGATAAATATAGAAACTAGTCTACAGGCTTCTTTACTTATGAGTTGAGTAATTTCAACAATGTGAGCGACGTCAAACTGCAAGAATTAGAAGAAGAAGAAAAGCAGCATTTCAAGGATAAGTAAGTGTGTGTGTGTGTGTGTGTGTGTGTGTGTGTGTGGTGAAGTTTTTAGGGCCACGTTTGCTCATCAAACCCAACAGAGACAAACAGAAATAACCACCTCTGTCATTTCTCTGAGCTAATTTTATCTCACCTCAGTATTGTTACGCAATGAAACACTCACTCCCCTCCTCAAAGCCCCCCCCCCCCCCGACTCTCACAAGCACTCACACACACACACATAATGATGAGGAGACGAGGGTGAGTAAGCATGACACTCGCCGACACTCCTGGCGTGCGGTACTGGCGACCGCCGCCGAGCTCCGACACGACAGGTTATCTGCACGGCAGGTGGGAGTCAGGAGGTCAGGATCTAAAACCCGGATTAGCTCGGCTCAGAGTGAAACAAATCTCTCTTCACCTTCTCTCTATAAGATAAAAGTTAGACGTTTAGCCAAAAAAAAAAAAAAAAAGCAATGATGTCATACATCTGAAATAGAGCTGGAAGCAATTAGCTGATTAATCAATTAGTTGTTCAACAGAAAATTAAACGGCAAAAAAAAAAAAAGGTTTTAATCAATTAAACGTTTCAGTTTTTAAATGTTTAGTTAATCAATTAGTTGGACAACAGAAAATTGATCAAAACTATGCCAAAAGTTTTAGGTTTTAAATATAAAGTTGTGACTTTTGTTGCTTTGAAAGGGTTCAGATTTGATCAGCAGATTTGTTTTGAAAGATCAGTCGATCAATCGATTGGTTGATTGACAGGAGACGTTTTTCCGATAAAGCCGATGTTTGTAGGTCTGAAATATGAATTTATTTATGATGTTTGTTGCCTGAAGTTGTTGATAGCTTTAAATAAATACATTCGTTAACTGACTCGAAAGTGTTTGTTGATTAATTGATTAGCTGATCAACAGAAAATGTATCAAATCTTTCAGTTTCAGGTCTTAAATATGAACTTATTTACGACATTTGTTGCTGAAAGTTGTGGAAACCTAAAAAGATTTCATAAAAGGATCTCAAAGGATTCATTTTTAAAGATTAGTCGATTAATTGATTAGTTGATCAACAGAAAATAGTTTTTTGGTAAAGCGATGATTGATTTGTTCGTCTAAAATATGAAGTTATTTATGATTTAGTCGCCTTCAGTTGTTGATAGCTTAAACTAAACTTATCTGCTGAGGGAGTCAAAAGTGTTTGATTCATTTTGAAAAGTTTAGTTAATTAACTGATTAGCTGATCAACACAAAACGTACTTAAATATTAACTTATTGATGAGTTTTGTTTCTTAAAGTTGCTGAAAGCAGATTAGAGCTGAAACAATCGATCAATTAGTCGATCTACAGAATAATTAATTAAGCTTAATTCTCGAATATAAAGTTGTTTCAGATCGGAGAGGATTCAGATTTGATCAGCTGGTTAGAGCCAAAACAATTTGGCAACTAATCAATTACTCAATTAAACTGATCAAAGCAAAAAAAAAAAGAAGAAGTGATGATTCGCTGCTTTTCTTTACGTCGTGATGATTGTAAACGGATCATCTGGGGGTTTCATGCTGCCGGCGACGAGCAGTTTCATCTACTCTCTGACTAAAGAACTGATCGATTGATCGCAATTCTAACCGACGAATGAAAATAATCATTAGTTGCATCCCTGAAGCTGATCTGATGGATTCAGGATCAATAAAAAAGAAAAGAAAAAAATGATTTAAAGTTGAGAAGCAGTGGCGGTCGTCCCCTTTGACTCTCAACACTTGACTCAATATTACCTTCTGGATAATCAAACACTCCTCCTGTGTGTGTGTGTGTGTGTGTGTGTGTGTGTGTGTTTGTGTCTATATCTGCATCACACACACACACACACACACACACCAGAAAGTGACAGCGCAAGCAAAACAGCAATAAGGCTCCGTTATCAGCGAGGGCAGCTGCTGTTACTGCAGCATGTCTATTGTCTTTTTAACTTATCACATCCCACACACACACACACACACACATACAAACACACACACAGATCACAACCATCACAAAATAACTCAAAAAGCAGCGTTCTTTCTTTTTTAAAATAAGGGAGCTGTGGAATAAATGTTCCTGTGAGGCAAACAGAGTGCACAGAGATCCTCTCTACCCACGCACAATCTGACAGAGACATTGAGTCCACTTTGCATCTACCCACTGTGGCACCCATAGCCTCTCCAGTTTGTCTGCATCCTTATTAAGGACCACACACATTCTCATCTCTCTCAATTTCTTTCTTTTTTCTCTTTCTTTTTTCCTTCTTCTCCACACAGGACACACCTCATTAGATTAGCAGTAGATCAAGGGCAGCAGCAGCAGCAGCAGCAGCAGCAGTATTATTCTCTTGACTTCTCCACTAAGCTGTGTGCCAGCCAGTGATTAAAGCCAGCTGATGATGAGAAGGCTTAATTCCGACACATCAGCTTTTCCCTGATATTAGCCCCGTTTGTCCCTAACTAGCCTTTGGGAGAAGAAGGAGGAGGAGGAGGAAGAGGGGAAAAAGGAGGAGGAGGAGGAGGGTTTTTTTGGGGGGTGCCCAGAAGTGCTCCTGGACTCATCTTCATGCAAAAAAAAAAAAAAAAATTAAACTCTCTGACGCCTGGTATTAAAGCCTTGCTCATGCATTTAAAGAGAAGCCTGATAAATACTCATAATTTTAGGTTTTGGAGTCTAATTTTAGATGCGGGAGAGCTCCAGCGTGCGTTTTGTTTTGAGGGGATGGAGACGCATCCATCACACCGCTCACGCTCTTTGGACAGGCTTGCATGCAAAAAAAAAAAAAAGATAGAGACTCGGAATAAAAAAAAAAGGAAATGGAACAGCGGCTTACTTGCCAAGCTCCTCGTACAGCTGGTATTCATCTGTGAAACGTGTACAAGTAGTCGTTGCCATGATGCTTCCTTCCTCGGACAAGGGGGGTGCAGGGTGCCGAGTCCGAAATGCACGGTGCGTCGCTGCGGACGGGAGGACCTCAGGCTCTGTCTCCGCCCACCTCAAACCTCCGGTCGGCTGAGTGGTTCAGCTGCAGCCCGGCACACACACACACACACACACTCACTCACTCTCTCACACACACACAGACAAATATATAAATATATATATACTAACACGGTCCCGGCTCTTGTGCTCTCCGCTCAGCCAGGCGAGGGCGAGGAGGATGCGCTCTTTAAATACCACACAAAATGGTAATGCGAGCTTCCCACATGACGTGTTGGAGAACCAAAAAAAAAAAAAAAAAAAAAAGGAAAAAGAAATAAAGAAAAAGTGAAATGAAAAGGCTGAGCGCTGCGTTTCATTAGACATCATTATACAGGCCTAAATAATAAAACTGTAGAGAAGCTGCAGCTTATAAAGAAATACTTGTTTATATTCTTTATTTTGTGGGGAAACCCTCAGTGAATCAAGATGTCATGCTGGAGTCTTTGGGGTCTACAGCTGGTCGGGCTTTTTTTTTTTTTGCAAAAACGTCATTTGAACATGGCTGGATTAACCTGTCAGGGGCCTCATCGCCTGTATATAAAGATGTCACCCATGTTCATTCCTATTTTAAAAAAAATGACACAGATGTTACTCACACTTTAGAGCTCAGTAGAGACTTCCGCTGACTTCTTTTTGGTTCTCCACTCATCTAAACGGGTGACAGACTTCCCAAAATGGATCAAACCCTGATAAGTTAAACTAGTCATTTCATGCCGGTTGTGAAACTCAATTGCTGGATGTATGAAGAGACCTGGATACGGTAGCGTTGGAGACGGGGGTCCACTTCCTGAGAACATATTGCTCATATTGAACACATATCGATAAAATGATTCAACTGGGCGGCTCTTATATACTTTCGTGATGTGATCGGACCAAATGAGTCGTTTTGCAGGAGTCATGACGGTCAAAAAAACGTATCCGTTGATTTACAGACAGCTCTTTCACAATATAAGTCTATGGGATATAGTGTTTTTGGGCAAAATAGCGTCACGTTACGTTTTAGTTAAACGGTTTGACCTATGTTTATACAGTCTATGGGTTTGACCCGTACTTGAAGCTGTACATCCTCTCCACCGACGACCCATTGGGGGGGCGTCTTCCCAAAGTCCAGTATCAGCTCTTCTTTAGTCTCTAGCAGGTTGTTGATCTGTTGACACCAGCGGGTCAGGCCGTCTACTTCCTGTAGTCAAGCAAACGTGACGATTGTGTGTGTGTACAGAGAGAACAGCAGTGGGCTCAAAACGCTACCCTGGGGTGCTCCGGTGTTAACGGTGCGGGTAGAAGAGGTGCGTCCGTCTACCTGTAGCACCAGGGGTCTTCCCATGAGGAAGTCACATGTACAGTGACGTGTTTAAGGTCCTTAAAAAAGGTCCTTTAGCTTTGTGACGAGCGCGGGAAAGAACTACGGTGTTAAACGCTGTAGTTAACGAACAGTAACTGTCCTTTTACGATTTAACACAAATTCACTCCGGAATATGAAGCACAACATAAACTGGATAATCACACCGACATTTAAAACAGTAAAATATCTCATTTAACTTCTATGGGATTAACACATGATCAGTGAATTTGCACGTTAAGGTGACGCAAACTCGCATTTTGAGTCAAGTTTATTGAGCCTAAGCGAAACCAAACTTCATTATTTTGTTGCTTAAGCAAGAAAACCTCATTTAAATCCCATTAAACGATATAATCAACGAAAATAAAGAAAACAAATCACTAAAAAAATCCAGATCTTAAAGGTGTAGTATGCGGATTTCAGTGGTAATTGAATCACCTGAAAATAAGAATGTTGTATTTTCGCCACCTTTAGAACGAGCTCTTTATATCTACGGAGGGAGCGGCTCCTCCTTCACGTAGCCGCCATCATGTTTTCTACAGAAGCCCAGAAGGGACAAACCAAACACTGGCGGCTCTAGAGAAGGCCTTTTGCGAGTTTCGTGGCCACCGTAGGTTCTCGAGCACACTGGTCAGTCACCAGTAGATGCCACTAAATCCTGATTTCACTCCATTGTCTATAAATATATTTATAATATTGATAGTTTGGTAAATTAACCAAATGGTAATCCAGCTATATATATCACAATATGATGAATATATAGATTGAACTACTCTACACACAGTATACAAGGATCAAATTGTGCCTCAGTATTATATATTACATCAGATAAAGATGCGTTTTTAAGTAAATGAATCATCAATTTGGACGTCAGGACAGAAGATCAGGTCAATAAGATGTAAAGTTGATACATGATGTAGCCAGGAAACAGTTTTCTGATCATTATAGCACACACTAAAGATCTAATCTTTACATTACTCAGCGTTCAGAAGGAGGTACTTTCAAATGTCACCTCTCGCCTCGAGCTGAGATACTTCATTAACTCCACTTTCCTGTCTTTCCATCTTCCTCTTCCTCTTTCTCATCAAAGAGCAACAGCTGTATAGATCAAATTATAAATTATTTAAGACTATCTTACAGAAAGTATAACAGCACAGCCGGATGTAAACAAACGGAGTCAGCATCATTCCTGCTTTAACTGAGAGCACACACACACACACACACACACACACACACACAGTTTGCTGCCTGCAGACTGAAGTTCTTCGTTTCCTAAAGTACTAATTTATAAATTAGGAACATCAGGGAAGATTAATTCCTGGACGGAGAACATAACTGTAGTCCTGATGAGATCATCCCTTTAAAACAGTTGGAAGCACTGCAGGAAACTGTGATAGGAGGGCGGAGGGACTCAGATGATGTCACTCGAGGCAGCGTCCGTTAGGTGCGTTACAGGTGACGTAGGCGACGCGGTTTTCCCACAAGAAAGAAGAACATGTGGAACAAAATGAATTATTTCGTAAACTATTTGTCATTATTACACCTGCAGATGTTTTATCAGTCGCTTATAGGACTGAGCAATAAATCAATATCTAATCAATATCATGATACCAGACTAGATATCATGTTTTGGATGTTATAATATGGTGTTAAAGCCTCTTCTTGGTTTTAAAGGCTGCGTTTCCATAAATAAATATAATTTTCTGAACTTTCTAGATGTTCTGTTATTAATCTTTAATTATTTATTACATCCACATTAATGAGGAGTAATCAATAATCTCATTGAGTAAATATTTTTGCACTACAATATTATCGCAGTAATGATACCGAGGTCATAAATCAACCAGCACTACAAGCTTATTATTGATCAGTGAGGCGTCCGTCAATAATTTAACAGTAACAGAGAAGCTTAAGTTGCAAAAAAAATCAATCATTACTGATCAATCACTGATTCATATTGATGTACAATCATCGCTGACACTGCTAATTCATTCATCGATGCTTTAATAGCGTCAATCAATAAGCTGTTAATGATTACTGACATCTACAGAGACATTAGACGCTAATCTTTACTGATCAATAAGACGTTAATCAAGTGTTTATTAAGTTTTCAGTGCTGATTCACCTGCTGGGTTCATTTATTCCTTCAGAAATTCAAACCGAGCTGCTTAAAATGAAGAAATATAACGTTTGTCTTTAAGTAATTAGCTCCAAAATGTTTTATTTGTTCTAAAAAATATGTTCTATAAATAAAAACTGATCTTAAACTCATTATTAAACTCTAAGAAGCGGTTCCTAAAGAGGCCGGCCGTGACTAAAAATGGCAACATTTACATGAATTACATTTTATATATTTCATTTTCCAGACATCAAAACAGATAAAACACTGAAATCAGCACATTATAAACTCTAAATGTGAAGTTTTTAACGGCTGCGACGTGACAGAAACATTTCCCAGTGAAGGTTTGAGATATATAGAAAGAAAAAGTTACATTAAACAAGTCTTTTATTCCAAATGTTGATCGTTTTTTTAAATATTTTGCTTATTTAAGCAGCAGATCTTCATGTCACATGTCGCTAAAACAAAGATAAATCACTCCCATGTCTTAATATTGTTTCTTTTTTATTATTATTATTATTATTATTATTATTATGTTACATGACAGAATAAGAAGTCTTCATGTACAAACTGACTGATTCATCCTTTTAAAAACAAACAATGAGAGATGAGTTTGGTGCGTCGGCATGAGAATAAAAATTGAAAAATAATAACAATAATAAGAACAGAATCGCTCTCAGGAGGGGCAACAGACACACAGGCACTGCAGAGTTATTAAATAATGAGCAAAACTGTTAATCCAGTACAGAGTATTTACCCCCAAATCTTTTTTTTTTTTACTGCCAAAAACATCAAAGAAGCGTTTTGATATGATGACAGGTCGTCGTCAGAAATCTGCGTTTATATTTTCCCTCCGCTGGCGAAGGAACGAACCCGCCCGACGGCGTTCTGCAGATAATGTGTAAAAAATAAACCGGGATTCAGTTCATATTTGGCGTTGAGCGGCGGCGTCTCCTGCCCTTCTTCTTCTTCTTCTTCTTCTTCTGTTAGAACTGGACGGCGCTGGGTGGGATGTCGAACATGGAGGGGTCGAACTGCTGCCCTCTGAACGGCGAGCCCTCGGCGTCCCAGCCCTTCTTCAGCATCTCGTGCACTTTCTGGTGAGGAGAGAGACACACACACACACACACACATACATATATATATATATATATGAGAGGATGTTGGGACTCAAAAAACAACCACAGTGCCATCTAGAGGTTGAGACGGCGTGCTGTTGACCCCTCCCCCTCCCTCCTCCCTCCTCCTCTCTGCTTGGTTTGCACCTGTAGCTGTACAACCATCGGTCCGGGCGACACGCCGCTTCCTCCGATTCTCTGCGTCTTTGCCTTTAAACGAGTGCAGCGTGTGTAATTTATGAATGAAGGAGTGTGATCGGCGACTGCCCCGCTTAAGAGCTCGCTCCATTTTAATTTGGCACACGCCGCGTTCACGCTGCGGCGAGTACGAAGCATCCTAAGTCTTATTTACGGGCATCTTCGTATCTACTAATTAATCTGAACTCTTCATGTTGCCTCTCGCTGTGTGTGTTTGATCACTGAGGTCACCTCTTTCATTTAAAAGACGTTACATCGCCGTTTATCCTTCTACAGATGGATCCTTTTATATAATTATGTATTCTGTCCACAATAAAAAAGAAAAAAAACAAGAGAAGAAGAAGATGGATCAGTGTGAATACATGCTGAACAATAGAAACTGAGTTCAGGTGCTTTTATTACCTACATCTGGCACTCGGGCACCTTGCTTGTTTATTTATGATTATTTATTCAAAAGCCTAATTTATTTCCTCGTGTAACGCTCTGCTTCCCTCCGCTGCTGCTCCAGGACTGTAAATAACCGTTGTAAATAATTAACTTAAAAATTTTAGCTTTAATTTTTTTTTATTTAATTCAATCTGAGTTTTAAATTTATCGTGAAGTTTATGAGTGATGAGTGAACTGCACAATCCTGATATAAAAATGAAATAAAGACCGTATACCTGCTGGTTTGCTTTGACTGGTGAGACCATAAGAAAAAGTATCAAATCTCATTCGATGTGTTGTTTAAAAGGTCTTAAAAAGGTCTTTAGTGTGATTTGAGGAACGCTGCAGAAACCCTGCAATGACCAAAAAGAGCCAGTGAGCGCCGCAGGTTCGTTCGCTTCAAACGGGTTTAATCTGTTTACATTTACAGTTAGCAGACGCTTTTATCCGAAACGACGTACATATGAGTCTGATGCAACACACGCAGGGATCCAGTCAGGAAACAACAACACCAGTAAGAGCCATAAAGCTGCAGTTTGGGTCCCAATAGGACGTAGATGCCATCAAGCAGCAACAAGACAATGATTAGAGAGCAGAGAAGCATGTTTTTTTTTCTTTCTCCTACAGTCCATTAAGTGCAGAGGTGTTCATGAAAGAGTCTTTAGTCTTTTCTTAAAGACAGAGACTCTGCAGACTGAACAGAGTTTGGTAACTCCTTCCAGCAGCGGGGAACAAGTGACAGAGGAGATGTTCCCAAGTGTGTTTGTTTAACCAGATTGTATGTTCTCTGTTGATCTTATGGGTAAATATGTTTGTTTGTTTGTTTTTACTATGTCAGTAAGTGTTAGAGCGGTGCAGCTGAATAGAAACCTTTTTGAGGTTCATCGCTCGCATCTCTCAAATAAAAAAAATCACACAAACTTCGACGACTTCTTCCTGTTGATTCATGTTGAAAATCTATTTAGTTTCAGCAGATTTCTGCCGTCAGTCAGTCTGGTGATGGACGGTTTGAGTCGGGAGCTGCTGCTGACAGACGGCTGGCGGCGTGGACCGAACGGACGGAGCGCTTCCGGCTCGCTTCTGTGTGGATTCCCAGCTCTCTAAACCGGACTATTAGTGCATAAATATCTCACCACGGATCGCTACGTGAAGACTTTGGGAGGAGATTATCGACCGCAGTTTCCGGGAAGCGCTCGGGTTCGTGCGTTTAGCCGCCTTTGTGTGTGTGTTCCTGTGCCGGCGTGCAATCTGCGTGGTTCGGCCTGTTCGTTTGAACTTTTTAAAGACTTTTTAAAGGCGCTCTCACCATCTCATGACTCTGTGGTTTGCCCTGCAGCTTCTGATGGTAGTCGAAGGTGAGTCTGTCCAGGACGGCGTGCTCCTCCTCGTCCACTGTCGCCATGGAGCGCTCGCGGTTGATCTGGTTTATGTCGATCTCCTGCTCTCCTTTCAGTATCGCGTTCCACCAGACTTCTGAGGCTTTGTTGAGGGACAGCTGGAAGCCGGAAAGACAGAAAAGTTACAAAAATCAGAGTTTGTCTCGTTCATAAAAAAAAAAAAAAGAAGAAGAAGAAGAAGATGACGAAGCGTACTCACAACCACGCAGCTTCCGGGTTCGAGGCTCCACAGAGAGTTTTCAGTGTTGATCTTGTGTGTGAATTCTCCTTCCATCAGCGTCTTCTCCTCCGCTCCCTCCCTCACGCACACACGCACGCCGCTCGTCTGCAGACTCACGCTGACCTGAGGACGCAACCATGAGGAGACAAAAACTGAGAAACAAGAGAGCAGCCTTCCTGGTACGACTGTAGTCTGCTGGTCGATTGGTGGAATAATCTCTGTGTTACTTTCATAAGGAGAAAAGTGCTACATCAGCAGCTTTCCGGGATTAATCCATTATTTCCTGCGGCGGGAGGGACAGACTAACAAACTACTAGGGCTGCAGACAAGCAAAGAAAACCTTGGTCGACTAAAATTGTGCATCATCTTCGACTAATCGATTAGTTACATAATCAATTAACTTTGGAGCTAACTCCCTTCACTTTTCCAGCACTTGGAGAAACAACAGACGTGACTTTTCATCATTTAACTGACACACTGTAGTCTGTGCTGTACATTTACTGCCAGACTGACAACTTACCGCTAACCTTTTCCTCTGCTCCGCTAGTATCCACCGTCACTTTCTCTGCGTCCGACTCGCTACGCAAACATACTACGCAATGCAGTATAACTAAACAGAGTTACACTCGTTTCCCAGGCAACGACACAGAGCTTCACTCACGTCCTGAACAGCTGCACAGACTCCCAAACGCTAAATATTTCTGAATGATGGATATTTGTTGTTAATTCTGGCGTTAAAACATATTTTTTGTCCTGGCGGGTTCTCGTTGATATAATTGTAGGAGAAACACTGATTCAGTAAACGTTCAGTACGTTTAGTAAACGCTCAGTAACCGTTGAGAACAGTTAGACCCAGAAGTCTCCGTTAGTTTGGAAGAGTCCAAAGTTGTGAAAACAGCGGGTGTGTCGTTAGCTTTTAGGAGTCTGTGCAGCAGCTGTTTAGGACGCGAGTGAACCTCTGTGTCGTTGCCTGGGAAACGAGCGTAACTCTGTTCAGTAACACGGCGTCGCGTAGTATGTTTGCGTAGCGAGTCGGACGCAGAGAAAGTGACGGTGGATACGAGTGGAGCAGAGGAAAAGGTCGACTGCGGCGCCACTTCCTGCTGCGTCAGACTGCGTTTACCTGTCGGCCTTTAACGACCGTCTTGGGCACGGACACGCGGACCTCCACGTCGGTGTAGTCCTGAGACCAGCTGTAGTTTTCCCTCACGGCGCCGTTGTAACTGTCGGAATCAGCCTGACATTTGTCCTGACTCCTGAAACAAAACACACACACACACAGGAAACTGTTTAATAAGCTCTGACGTGTCGAATGTTTGCCGCACAAAGGCTTCAACTCAGACTACGTCTACATTAAACTGTAAATCAAGCGTTTCCAGGAGATTTTTCCCCACAGAGGAAACACATCATTGTCAATTAAGTGCAAAACAACAAAGCGACACTTGATTCACCGACAAAAACAAGTTCTGCTGAGTGAAAACACTCCAGTTTACTCACTCCTCTGCAGACTTTGTGCTGGCTGCAGCTGCCTGCTCTCCCTCAGATAACTGTCCTGGACCGCTGCTGCCACCGCCGCTTTGAGAGCTCTTAGTCGGTTCTGGAGGAGCTGAGACGTCCCCCGAGACTAACGGAGAGCTCTCCATCTGTGCCTCCTCTGCGCTCGGCGCTTTCGTCTCCTCCTGAGGCCCGGAGGTGATCTCCAGCTCTTGAACAGCCGGAGGGACGTTTTTACTCTCCTCTCTCCTCTGCAGCTCGCTCAGGTGTCTCTCTCTGTCGTGCTCCGCCACCTTTTCAAACAGCTTGAACGTCTGGAGAGGGGGAGTTTCAGAAAGGTTTAATAAATCACGTGCGTTTAACCGGAGAGGTGGAGCCGAACAGCAGCGTGTGAGAATCTGACACTCGATAAATCAGAAAACACAAAGACGTTTTTCAGCTGCTCGTTAAAACCTGTTGTGATAAATGTGTTTGTAGAAGCAGTGACATCGCTGTGTGGCGGCGCTTTAGTGTTTCACATACAGACTGAAACACTAGACAGTTTAATTAAAAACACCACGATGTGAAAATACTTAATTATACAAGTAGGCGTCTTCAATTAATCCTGCTAAAAGTAGGTTGTACTCATGCAGATCGGCTCCTTTACAAGAGCAATTATATAAATTATATTGTTTTATCATTATTAATGTATTAAAGGTGCAGTGTGTAGAATTCAGTGGCGTCTAGCGGAACGGTACACTGGTGTGTAATCACCTGAAAATAAGAATTGTCAGTTTTTCCTTTTATTCGTTCAAATTTTGAGGATAGTTGCTAAAATTTCACACGATCGTTAATCAGCAGGCTATTGATGATTTTCACTCGTACACTTTGCGAGCACAATAACAACGGACGTTACTGCGGTGCTGTTTTGAGTCATCGTCCCTGTCTTCATTCTCCGTTAAGGAACAGGACAGGTGTGTAATGTGTGTGTTGTTGAGAAAAGTGACGGTGAAAGTGAGTGGAGGAAAAGGTTAACAGTAACATGTCAGTTTGGCGGTAAACGCTGCAGCTATTCAAGATGGACCTACTGATTACAGGTAAAAACACTGATTTTTTTAGATGAACCTGCTTTATTCAGTGTTTCTCCACCATGTTGGGCGAGCAGCGGACTTCCTGGAGGGGCTGTTAGCCGAGCTGCTGCTAACGTTTGCCCAGTTTATTTCTCTGATAACTTAAGATCCAGACGTCCGATGACTAAAATCCTTCTTGCGGCTAAAAGATCAAGTTAAAAACCAGCTAAATTTATCATGAAAATGTGGCTTCAAACTGAATAAAAGTCCATTTCTAACAGTTTGTGTGGAACAAGCACAACAAAGCCCATGTATTATCTTGTATGTGTGTAAGTTAGTCTTTGCTAGACGCCATTGTAGCGGACAAACACGGCACCGACGCATGCATCTTGTGCACTGTACTCTTTGGTAGAGGAGGTATGACGCCATTGACAGGCCACCAAATGAAACGGTCCGTTACTTTGATTAAAATGACACATTTCTCTGGGTTTGAAAACTGTTGGAAACATTTGGGATAATGTAAGAACACAACTCAACAACATATAGAACATAGGTCTAGACCTGAGCGACAACAACCTGACGAATTCAGGAGAGAAGCTTCTGTCTGGTCTAGTTGTTTTTACACATTTTAATGAGGATGACAGATTAGAGCTTTAAGGTGGACCAGTGATTCTCATTTTAATGTCAATCTCAGCTGCTCTTCAGCAGAGAACAGAGAAATGTGAGTCCACCTCAACCAAGCCGTCAACCTAGACGAAACACTGGTTGCGTTTTCGTTACCTTAGAACGAGCCCTTTGTAACTACATAGGGAGCGGGTCCTCTTCCACAGAGTCTGCCATGTTGCACCGCCATGTTTCTACGGTAGCCCAGAACGGACAAAACAAACACTGGCAGGGCCTTTCGCGTTATTAGTGGGTTTTGTGGCCACTGTAGGTTCTCTACATGTTTGACAGTTATCTAAAGCTGGGACATGTGGACAAAATCAAATATCACAATATTTTTGACCAAATACCTCAATATCAAAATTGAGACAATATTGTATGGTTGACTATTGGTGCCTTCATTAAATATTTACACAATAAGTTGAGATTTTTGATAATTAATCATCAGTAATGTGGATATAATGGTGGATGAAGCCAAATATATCACTTTAATGTAATGTAGCTTTTAAAACCAGGGAAAGAAAACACTTACACCATATCACAATGCTACTATATCCCAAATATAAGACGATATCTAATCTCATATCACGATATTGATAAAATATCGATTTATAGTCCAGCTTGCGGTTAACTGACTTATATTCGTGTTTACCAAATATTCAACCCGGCTAACATGTTGACAAACTTCACCTTGAGCACCATCTTCTCCGCCACACCGGGAGGGAAACCCATCTTGTCGTTGGGAGCCGACAGCAGGCGATAAAAGTCCGTCTTGCGGTACAAAAACCCAAAATAGATGTGAAGAAAGTCGTGTATGTTTCCAACGTGCTGCAGGATTCCCAGCAGAGCGTTGTCGTACATCTCTGTCATCTCCAGCGGCGACGCCATCGCTGCTTTTTACCGTTTAACCGTTTTATAATGAATCTTACCTAACGTACCTAGAGCGACAACGTACGCCTCAAAATAAATAGTATTTGTCAAGAGGTTTAAGTTTGTAATTAACTGGGACGTTTCTTGAAGCTTGTGTTCCTCCTTCCAGAGCACCTTATTGAGTTTCCCACCCGTATTACGCGAAGACCCGCCTTACTCTGCCTCTGATTGGCTAGTAGTCGTTGCTCTCATTGGTTGTGTGGGGAAGGTTTAGGCATAAGAAGTGAGATGATTGGTTTAGGGTAAGAATGTCAAAGTCAAAGCCAATCACAGGCCGAGTAGGGCAGGCCATCGCAGAGTGCGGGTAGGGGGGAAATAACGCTTCTAGTTCTAGAACAATAATAGTACTACCGGTTATGTATTTTCAAATTAAGTGCACGTAAAGTTTAATACGAATTATTACAAAAAACAAAACAAAACAAAAATAAACATAGAATCATGTCTTATGGGCATTTGAATCAGTGATATTAACTAAAATTGAAAATTTCCTTAAATTACATTATTTTTCTATTGATGTTTTGAACAGGACTGTATAGTTTTTATTTATTAATTTAATTGCAACCATGTGTAATGGCAGCCATGTGACTCATTTGTGTATTTTTTATTTTATTTTATTTCATTTTTGATTATTTATTAGGGATTGCTGGAATGTAAAGATACTTTTAAGTGCATTCATTTTATTATGTACATGTACTTATTATTTTAAATCCATTTTTTTAAAAAAAATGTATTTATTTATCTATTGTGTGTATTGTCAATGTTGCCTTGCTATTGTTGCAAGAAACACTTATTGTTCTAAATAAAGTTTTGGCTTTTTTTGTTTTTTTTTAAGTTTATATGATTTTATTTTTCTATTTATCTATTTCCGGTTGATACAGCTCAACAGTCGTCCGGTTGGAAACAGATGACTGATTGTCGAATAAATAGTTCCAGGTTACATGAGAAATAATCATTTTTTTCTATGTTATTATTAACTATCGACTATTGTAATTCTCTCAAATGTTTGAAAGTATTTTTTAGATAATAACAGCATAGAAATATAAATAAAATAGAGGTTAGTGTAAGCTGTTTTAGCATCGTTAGCTCCCAGATTTAAATAAGCATGGCGGTGTCCTTGAGCAGCACAGGCAGCGTGAGGCTGCTGGTGAGTAAAATAACATTTCAAAACGTTTAATACATTTATATGAAACGATGCTGACAGTGGACACATCGGTATTCTCTGGTTATTTCAGCTGTACAGTTTGAAGGCTTGTTGACGTTGAAGTTAACGGTCGAAGCTTCAGTGCTAACGTTAACGTTAGCTGTAATAACTGTTAACTGTCAACTGAAAACGTTTCTGTTGTCAACACTGAAGCAAATAAATGTTCTTTTAACACCTCTGTGTGTCTTTCCGGGGTGACAAAAAGAATGTGTGTCACTCTGAAATACAACAACATTGTTTCCTGGAATAAACCTGCAGCTAGATAAGACTGGTATAAAGTTAAGTCTCTACTAGAACTTCAACTACTAATCTTTTCTAATTGATTAGTTATCAGCTCTCAAATGAATCGCCAGCTACTATTTTGATAAATGATTAATCTGTTCTTCGTTCTGAGTCTTTGTTTTTAAGAAAGAAGTCCACATCCACATTTTATCATATTTCTTTGTTGTTTTATCTCAAATAAATGTTTTTTACTACTTTAAAAAAAAAAAAAAAAAAGTACATACATATTAAATGTTTACACTATTTTTTTACTTTTTTTTTTTTTTTTTACTCTCCTGACGTTTCCTGTGTTTCCTCTGCAGGGTGCTTTAGCCAGGTCCGCCTTATTATGCAGTTCATCTGGAAGCAGAGCGCTTCATGTCTCCGCAGTGTGCTGCAAGGTAAACATCAGTTAACCAGTGGGTCATACGAGTCTCAGCCCTCTTAGGACTGATATATCAGATTTACTTACACTGTGGAGGAAGAACGTTGTTTTAAGTTTGCAGCAGCAGCAGAGACTAAAACTGATTAATAACTCCCATCATATGATTTAAGATACTCAGGTATCAGTTTATTAAACTTATTATAGGATCCTAAATGCCTGAGTTTCATCAGCAGTAGTTCTCACACACACACACACACAGCTTGTAAACACTTTTTTAAGCAGGCGTCCGTGCATTAACATCCACAGCTGGGGTTTTTATCAGAGGAAGCATATTTCCTCCTATTCATCAACCAGCATAAACTGAGTAGGCGAGTTCAGCATATTTGGGATTTCCATGAGGGTGGAATTAATTACGAGTGAGAGCTCTCGCTTTCAGATCATATTGTCTGTATTATCTGACCTACTTTTCAGGGAAATTTATGCCTTTTTTTTTCTGAATTTTGGACTTTTTTTTTTTTTCTCTCTCGTCTTCCAGAATCGAGCAGCTCGTATCCGAGTGGGGAAAGGAGACCGACCTTTGACCTATGAGCAGGCTCTTCATCCTCATCAGATTGGTCACCGCAAAGGATGGCTGTCACAGCACACCAGTGAGCCTCTTAACCAGCATGATCAAACCCCCCCCCCCCCCCCGCTACCTGCTGGCTTCTCCATAGATAATAAACCCCCCTCTCTGATTAAACTATATGTATAAAATAGTAGACTGAGATGGCTGTGGCTCTAAAACATCGTCATAGCAACTAAATACAAGTTATTTTTTTTTGGTCTAGCAGAAGGACTAACTGGATTTTCTCTGGAAAAAAGTGAACATTATATACTGGGATCAGTTTTTGAGGCGGTTATTGATATTTTAGAGTTTACTAATCCTCCTTAATGTTCCCTTAAATTAGATTTTTGAACAATTATGCCTATCTGTGAGGTTTTCCTGGTTAAATCAAAAAGATAAATCAACGTTAAGTTTCTCTAAAATCCTACAGACGCAGGCAGAAACATCACTGTCACGCTGATAAACAGGCTGAACTGAAATAACTCTTCTTCCTCTTTCCGCTAGGTAACCTCAAAGGAGAAGAAGGAGCAGCCGAGCGCACCATAGAGGACGTCTTCATCAGGAGATTCATGTTCGGGACTTTCCACGGCTGCCTCGCCAACGAGGTCGTGATCAAAAGGCGTGGCAACATGCTGACGGTGTGCGCTCTGATGCTACAGAAGCTACCGCCGCAGAAGTTTTACTTCATGATCGGCTACTCGGAGGCTCTGCTGTCGCACTTCTACAAATGTCCGGTTAAGTTAGAGATTCAGACGCTGCAGGACAAAGCGGTGTATAAATATCTGTGAGTGTTAGTACGAGAGTTGACGGTTTCTGCCAGAGATAAAACACAACGAGACGGAGTTTGCTGTTGAATAAAGTGGCGACTTTGTTCTGGTCTTCATTCCTGCTCGCTGAGGATCCCATTCACTTTCACCAGAGTGTACTTTTTCTGTTCTGGACGAGTTTTCAGCCTTTTTTTTGTTTTGTTTTTTTTTGTGAAATGAACTCTTATGAATGAAAGAAAATGCGATCATGTGTGTCATTAAAAGTTGAGAAGAAAAAAGCTGAAGTTTGTGTTCTTATTAAAAACAAATTTAAACATTTTTCACAAAGCAGGTGCATCAAACCAACACCACGTCACTACTGCTGCTGCTTTGTTCCTGCAGATTAAATATTCACAAGATTGTCACATGTTCATATAATATGTGGGCGGCATACAAGACTAACATGCAATAAACAGTAACAGTTCTACAGCAGGAAATAGGCACTAAACTAAATAAGAACTATATAAAAAAAAAAAGGTTTTGCATGAGTGTAAATGTGAAAGAATTCAGAGTGTAATGTGCAAGTCAATGCTGAGGTTATACAGAGGTCAGAGTTCACCGTCCTGATGGTCTGAGGTTGGATTTGTGGCTTCTGAGCAGAAGCTACAACAGTTATTTACTGCTGTTGTGAGGATCCTTCGTAATTCTGCTAACTGCTACTGCATAGTGGGGAGGGGTGTGTGATGCTAAAACCACTCTGTAAGTATTTATAAAGCACCTTTCAATAGCAGAACACCACAAACAGCTTCACAGTGGGAAAATACAGAAGTTAGATTAGATTAGAGTATACACACCCTAGAAATGGAAACAGAAATGAAAATCTCACACAAAGACGAGTTTAAAGCTGCTTTCTGAAGGCGTTCACAGATCTCAAGTCTAATCTGGACGTTTAGTCAAATCAGTTTATTTATGGAGTGCATTTAAAAACAAACAAATGACGACCAAAGTGCTTCACAGAGATGCTTTGTATTTGTATGAACTCCTTTGTAAAAGCCATCCATCCTGCACTTTATTGATTCAAACTATGTGATCCATTTACCTTTTTTTAAACCCTGTTTTAAGTTATGATTTGCTGCTGCTGGCCTGTGACGACCTCGAGCACTGCGGGAGGCGTCTTTTTATTTCTCTGAATGAAAGTTGACGACGTTAAGCAGAAAAGAGAAAAGAAGAGAAGAAGAGAAATAAAAACCTGTTTTGTCAGCGTTGAACTGTATGGAAGATTTAAAATGCAGCAAATAAAAACAAATTAAAGAAATAAACAGGAATATAATACGCATACGGAAGTGTACGTCCTTTGTTTGTCTAATGTATAATTACATGAAACAAACGTTAAAAAGGACATGTTTAAATCAAATTTTTCAGTGCATTTCAGTTATATAACTAACATATAACTCCATTTAACTGAAGGAAATTATCTGACTAGACCAGCTGGTGATGCCTGTTGTTAAAAACGTTTTAGGAACCCCAAAAAAAGCCTTTGAGAGACGCTTGAAGCTCTTTCTGCTCTTTCTGTTTGCAAATAAAAATCCACACAACAAATTCATTAAAATGATTCTCTTGATTTATTTATTTATAATTAATTCATCACAGTGCAAATACATTCACATTTCAAAAAGGCACGTGCACCTCGTCAGTGCAAACACAAGGCACACGGGGGTTTAAAGCGTTCGGTTCGAATGTTACCGCCTGAAATTTTCCCTTGATGAATTCCTCACAATTAGAAAAAAACAAACCTCAAAAGCACTTTTTTTTAAAAAAATTTCCACTGTTATCATGAATACTCAGTGTAAAATATTGTCATAAACACACATCAGGAAAAGCCTGCGTGTTCGTTCTTTAAATCTGAGGCACACAGTCGGAATAAACAGACGCCACCTGCTGTGGTGTTTTTAAGAAAGTGCTGCTGAGATAAAATTATGAACTTGAGCTCAGAGATTTTTCAGAGTTTTACTGAACATAAATTCACCTTAAACAAGGATTTTAACATCTTGGGAAATCTTGCCGAGAGTTAGAAGGTTGATACCACTCGATAGCTAGAGCAGGCAGTCAGTTAGCTTAGCTTAGCTTAGCATAAAGACTAAAAACAGCTAGCCTAGCTTTGTCCAAAAAAAATGGCTAAGGGCACCTATAAATCTTAATAATTACTGTGTGAATTAAAACAGATATAACATGTTAATTAATGAGCTTTAGAGGTGATTGTAGTGGATTCTACGACCTTTTAGACAGAGCCAAGCTAGCAGTTTCCCCCTCTGTCCAGTCTCTGCGCTAAGCTAAGCTAAGCTAACCAGCTGCTAGCTGTAGTGTAGTATTAATCTTCTCATGGCAATCTCAGCAACAAAAAAAAATCAAACATATTTCCCAAAATGTCCCAAAGAGCTCTTGAATTAGTGACAGCTACAATATATTAGCAAACCTTTGGTTGGTTGTGTATCATTTTAAAAACAAACAACAAAACTCTCCACTTTGACAAATACTGGTCCCTTCTGTGGTGAGTTACATGTCGACAAAGCATTGTGAACCCTGAACGATGTAAAAAAAAAAACAGTAAGTTTATAGTGCAGTTTATGAGCAGAAACACATTATTCCTAACGAACATGAACTGACTGACATGTTTGTTGATGTGCACAGTATGAAGGAGTTTAAAGAGGACACATAACCGACTCCTAACACGAGGAGGTATATGTGCACACAGCTCAGGAAACACAGCAGATATTTCAACATGTCACAGTAGGAAAAGCTCCTCAGAGGTCATGTGGTAGAAAACAATATCCATGTGGAAATCAAATGTGTGAATGAGCTGGAAAAGCTCCCCGTCCTGCTCTCTGCAGTCACGTTAAAAAGGCGTTTTTTAAATGTCTGATACATCTTAATCCTCTGTTGTTGTTCCAAAAACGATTAAAAAAAGTCACACGGCTGCTCTGGATGACGTGTTCCTTCATTATGAAGAGTTCGATCATGTTAGTTTGTTTAGAAACGGCTCCAAAGACGAATAACAGCGACCACTGAGCATGCTTAGTAGCGTCTGCCTTACACAGGACTGCTCTCAGGAGACTGAAAGCACACAGTAGTTGTTGTGATTAGTTGCCAATAAGAAAAATATAGAACTTCACCAGCCTCATCCAAGTTGTTCACTTTTACTTATGAAATTCAATCGTAGCTCATAAATAATACGTTGACCAGCTGTTATTTAGGTGCTGAGCTGCAGATAAAAATCGTTATTTTTATGATCACAAAGGCTCATCAGACAAAAACAAACAAAACAAAACAAAAACAAACAGCTGTGCAGCGAGATCTTCTGTTGACGTTTAAAGCGAAGGACGCCATTCAAACACAGCCGGAGCATCTGTTACCAGAACACGACGCGGAAGCAGCATGAATACTGGATCTGAACGACAAGCTTTTGTTCCCTATAAAAAAATATAAAAATAAAATAAAATAAAATATAAAAACGTCAATACAGCCGATCGTCTCACAGCTGCTGTCATTCACCGTCGTGACCGTGAAATATCTGCAGCTCAGCAGCTTTTATTTAAGAGCTGCCGTCGAGTTTCACGCTCGTTTCCGTTTATCTGACAACAAATATACAAATAATAAACACCTATAATGGGAATTTGGCAGCTTTAAAAACAGATTATAGCTGATCGTAGAGAGCAGGACGGAGGTTTTAAACGGTCAACTGAAACTATTTTGATAACTGATTCATCGTTTTGAGGCTTTTCCTTTAATTTTTCTCTGATTCCAGCTTCTAAAAAAGTGAATATTTTCTAGTTTCTTTAGTCCTCTGTGACAGTAAACTGAATATCTTCAGGTTCTGGACTGTTAATCGGAACAAAATTAGAAATCTGAGGCATTTTTCTCCGTTTTCGGACATTTTTTTGAACCCAAACAACAAATCAATTAATCGAAAATAATCTAAAATAATGAAAATAATTGTTAGTTGCAGCTCTAATCAGTTTGCATGGATTTACACATTAATATTTTTTTTCTACCTCATGTCTGTAGGAAAGTACAGGTAATATAATAATAATAATAATAATAATAATAATAATAATAATAATAATAATAATAATAATAATAATAATAATAATAATAATAATATAATAATAACATAAACGATGGCTCTGTTCTATTTAAGTGTCCAGCATGCACAAACTGAACCTGAACCCGAAGCAGCTAAACAGGATTCAGCCATGAGTCGTTATTTTATTCACACCTGTTGCTTTTTTTCCTACAGTAACCTGTCAAAACGTCCGCTGGCGTGTGCGGTCATGTGATGATGGGCGGTTGGTTGGCGTCTGAGGGTAAAAACTCAGCGCCGTCAGGGTCCGTCACCTCTTTTATTTGACGTCGCGGCAGCTGTCGCCCTCGCAGGACTGGAGCTTGATGAGCCGCTGGTTCATCACCTGCAGGACGGTGGGGTCCACCTTCTTCACGATGTTCTCCAGCTGGTGGGGGTCAGAGGTCAGGTTGTACATCTCCACGAACGACTGAGGGAGACACAAGAAAGGGAACAGTTACAGTTACACTGCACTGTTACTTTTATTCTCTTCTTTTATCTGTTTTATTTTCTTTTTAGCTTCTTAATTAATTTCCAAACACTAACATGTCTTTTTACTTGTTTTAATGCCTTTTATGATCTTTGTAAAGCACTTTGAATCACCTTCTTGCTGAAATGTGCTGTACAAATAAACTTGCCTTGTCAATGAATGGTCTATTTTCGAACTTTTTTCATATATAAAGCGCACCGAAACAAAACAGTCAGTCAGTCAAACTTTATTAAACGCGTTCACAATAACTCTCAACATTGTTCAGTTGTAACTGATACTGCTCTATTCTCATGTTCTACTGTGTGACTGAAAGCTTTGAGTTTGAAGTCTGTGTCGTAAGCGTGTCTCTTCTCATGGATGTATAAAGAGAACTGGATCCGGCGTCGGAGGCGGGGCCTCGTTCATTCCTATGAAAGTTGCTCAGTGACGCATGAAACCAAAAAAGTTTGACTTCCACGCATAAAATTACCCGGATCTTCCGGGATCACTGGGCCCATGGAACAACCGAGTCAGCTACTTCCGGTTTAGCTCTCCGGCTAACTTGAACGGGGATAAAACGATTCAATCGTGCGGCTCTTTTAGGCTTTTGAGATGTGATCGAACCAAATGGATCAAATTCTGACAGTGAGTCATTTCCTGGGTTGTGATGCTCAAAAAAATGTATCCACTGATTTACGGACGTCTCTTTCACAATGTAAGTCTGTTGGGAAAAAGTCTTTCTGGGTCCAGTAGCGTCGTGTGACGTTGTCATTACATGGTTTGGCCGCCATGTCAAATTGGGTTCACAGCTTGGCGCTGTTCCTGGGGGCTTGCTCTCTTGACAGCTGCCATATTGGGATCACACACTGTAATATTATGGTGAAGCACAGTATGTATTACTCAGCGACGCTCCTGACTACGGTAGCTTTGTTTACCAAAGTCGTACTAAAACATTTTGACAGAGCGCCATGTACCACACAAAATCGCTTCGAGGTCAGTAAACACAACCAGAATTAATCCATATATAAAGCTTTTAAGTGCACCTTATAGTCCGGAAATTACGGTAACTGAGCTGTCAGTGTGTAATGTGTTGGTTGTGTCTGGTATTGATGAACTTACAGAGAATTATCAGAGACTCTGCAGCTCCTCTCGGCTTCATGGAGCCTTATATTGAGTTTCAGCTCGTTGTTTATCTGTTTAGCTGCAACTTTTACTGTTTTGATTCACTCTCAGCGGCTTAAAACGACGCTGCGAGTCAGCTAAACATAAGAAGCCTGTAAGTCTTCACTAAGATCAGATGAAAAGGTTTAAGAGGAGCATCAGATCTCAACAAATCTGGATATTTTTACCAGATCCAGAACAGAACCGGCTATCTGAACCCTGTCCTTCATCACTACCGTGGTGAGTTTTACCTGACTGTCTGCAAACTCGCAGTACTGCAGGTTGTGTGTGCTGTCGAGGGTCCGGACGCAGGCGTAGGTGTTGTTGTAGGCGTCTTCACACACGCAGTCTGGGAAACATTGCTGACGGGAAAAAAAAAAGAAGAAGAAGTGTTGAGTTTTAGTGCTGCAACCAAGAATTATAGTCAAAATATTGTATTTAAATCCTTTATTTTCACACAGATTAAAGCTTCTCTGTAGGTTTATTCAGGTTTATTTTGTTCTTGTTGCTTAATTTTCTGATTATTGACTGATTACTTCAAACCCAACCCAACCCAAGTTGTTGTTAATCAATACAGCTGCTTGATTGTTTTGTCTTAAAAAAAAAGCAGAAAATTGTGCAAAATATCTGTTATAATTGTCTTCAAGTGTCTTGTTTTATCTGTTCGACAGTCAGAAATCCAAACACATTCACTTTATTATCATGTATGACGCAGAAAACCTTCAAATCATCACATTTAAGAAGCTGCAACCAGCAAATATTTGGTATTTTTGCTCAATAAACGGCTAAAATTAAATAATCAAAGCAGCTGCTACTTAATTTTCCTATAGATCAACTAATCAGTGCGGCTCTAACGATCAATTTTCCTGTGGTAGCCACTCACAGACAGTCCGGGGCCCAGTTTGGGGCAGGAAGGGTCCGTCGTTGGATGTCCCTCTCCGTTGTATTCGACGAGGAAAAAGGGACGAGCGGAGCCGTTACGCAGAGAAGGAGCCTGAAAAGCAGGAGATGTTAAAGACTGAAGAGAGAACAGCGACATTTAGAAGAACGTTCGGGCCGTTTGAAGGAACATCTGACCATCTGAGAGAGGAAAGACTGTCCGTCCACGTTCACGGTAGACAGGTTGACGCCGGATATGTCCAGTATGGTCGGAGCCAGATCGATATTCAACACCGGAGCCTGAAGGAGTCACACAACATGTAAACCGATCATTACAAGCAGAACAGAAAGAAAAGAGAAAACAAAACATCTGTAAAGACCGATCAGGACCTGCAGTGTCTGGTTTGGTTTGATGCCGGGACCTCGGACCATGAGCGGGATCCTGATGTCAAATTCGTACAGCTGCCTTTTATCGATGGGCAGAGAGAACTGACCTGGATCAGAGAGGACAGGTGAACATTTAAACCTGTTTTTTTTCTTGCTGTAATCATCCCTCCTGTTCATACTGAGCATTAGAAGACCCCTTCATGATGCATTTAAGTTCATCTTGAGTCAAATCCAGTAGATATCTTTCACCGTTACAGTCTTTTTAGTGGCAAAGTCCCTCTTTTTGTTTCTATACTTCCATCTGCAGCTCAACAGGGAAACACAAAGACGCTAAAAAGACTGTAAATGTGTCAGATATCCACTTGATATGACTAAACTCAGACTGATGCAGCCTCACAGAAGCTTCACACACACTTTTAAATGCATTTTCGTGCTGAATAACTGTAGATTTTTGTCCTCCATCGCTTCCACGAGGGGAAAAAAAGCCTCTTTAACTGCTCACACTGACACCTGACTGCTGTTTTAAAGACACGCTTGATAAACTTGTGAACTCGTCCTTTAACCGGAGAGCGCTCAGACCTGTGTGGTAGCCGTTATCCGACATGTAGAAGATGTAGGTGTTGTCCAGTTCCTTGATGCTGTCCAGTTTCTTCACTATCTTTTCCACCATGTCGTCCACAGACAGGAGGGTCTGCCACCTGCAGCGCACACACACAGTAACCGTCACTTTTTTTAAAAAAACACGAGGGAACGGGCGACATCAGCCAGAGTGACGTTGAGCGGTCGTACCTCTTCCTGTACGCGTTATCCAGGAAGGTGAGCGAGCTCTCCGGCATCGGGTTGATGGGTTGACGCAGCAGCCAGTGTTTGTCCTGAAACACACAGACCAATGGAGCGTCATGGGAAAGACTACAAGAACAGTTATATTTAAATAAAGTGACGGTAAACATTCAATAAAAAGGAGGATTTTACGGGTGAGTTCCTGCTCAAATGACTTTGGCTGCTTTAAGAAATAATGAAACTAGATGGTTTGTTTTCATTAGATTTATGTTTTTATTCAAGTTTTGTGTTTAGTTTCAGTCTGTTTTTCATTTTAATGATTCATAAATTTAGTGTAGGACACATAAATCATTTTTGAGAACACTATAGTGTCGTCATAAATTATTTTAAAGCTGCATTCATCGTTTTTGTTGTTGTTGTTTTTTTGGCCACTTGGGGGCAGCAGAACAAGCTGCACACACACAACACTGACACATCGCCTTATAAAATAAAAGTTGAAATGTTGAACTTGTTAGTAATAAGTTAAAAAAAAAAGGAAGAAAATTAATTTAATTGAGAAAGAAAATCTCTTGCAAGTCAAATTTATAAAAGTAAAGCACTAAATCAAGCAGAACCGCTTTACGAATCACATTTCTTTACTTCAAACTGCTGATAAAGCTTCTAAAAAAAACTGCAATCTGTCACCGAGCGGCAGCACATGTGACGAGGGAAAGTTCAGTTCTCATAAAATAGAGTAGCATCGTGGGTAAACAGCTGGTTCATCTTCTCCATCGCTTCCGCTTCCTCACACTCAAATCAAAATTCCCCCCTCGGTCACCGCATCAAATCAACTTTGCCGCAGGAATGAATGGAGGGAATGGACTTTAATACCTGCAGGTTATTGATTGATTTGTGCAATATTGTTTGCTTGCAGCACTTGTGGGTGGACAGAAGGCTTCACTTCCCAGCGCTGGATGAGTTTTGGACATTTTATTGAGGCCAATTAGATTTTATGCACTTGAATTTATTAGGCAAAAGGTGTGTGTGTAAGTGCACATATATAAACATTTCGGTGTTGCAACAGTCATAAGATTAAACTGCAGTTGTTGCCTGTGGTTGTCCCGCTCTGGACTCAAACTCATGGGCAGCTAGCGTCTGTTACCAGCGCGTCTCTTCAGGTGTACGCGTTTAACTCATGAAGGACTGTTGATGCGATATTATACATGCAAATCATGCACGGCTCATGTTTGTGCAGGTTGAGTCAGTTACTTTCCTGACTGGTTTAACATGCACATAAACGGCAGCCTGGTTCTGTAGCTGTTGTTGCTTAAAGTCAAACATGTGCAGATGTATTTTAGAAGATGACGTCTGACTGGGAAAATGTGTCCAAACCTTTCACCGGTAGTGTTTATTTTGGATCCGATTTCGGCTCCAACGTGCGTGAATGTGTTTGAGAAGTTGACATTTGGAGTAAAGAAGAAGAAAAAGAAGTGAAATGTACGGGGTCAGAACAGCGACATTTACATTTTGGCACTGAAAATAAAATTTGGCATTGAAATTAAACCCTGCAATTAAAAAAAAAAAAGTGTATTGTAATTGAAAAAAGTTTTAAAAATTTAAAAATTACAATCTTATTATCTTATTTTATTTTGGTATTTTTTGCATTAAGATTTGTTTTTCAATGTCAATCAAAGTTTTTTTTTTACGATGTCATTTGTTTTTTTCAGTGTCACCAGTTTTCAGTTTCAACTTATTGTGACCGTTTTGACGTCGGTTGAAATCTACTATAGTTTGTTTACGTAGCCTCCGGTGCTTCCTGAAAGCTGACCAATCAGAGCAGAGCGGGCTCATCAGGAGGCGGGGCCTTAAAGAGACAGGAGCTAAAACTTCCTGTTTCAGACAGAGGCTGAACTGAGGGGCTGCATAAAGGACCAGTAGAAGATAAATAAGGAGTTTTTAACTGGAAATCATGCAAAGATATTCCAGTAGAGCCCCAGAATATAAATATAGAGGCTGGAAATGTGTGATTTGGAAAACTTTAAGAGGCTCATTAGACGCTGCTTTTCCAGAGTTGCTTTAGAGTCTCTATAACAGAGGTGACAAGTGCAAAGTTAGCATGACCTCACAGTCTGAATGAGCACAATTATGAGAGTAAAGTTGAATAACATTAATAATGTGTTTGGTTTTTCCAAAAACCCAAAACCACCAGCTAATCCACAGCCACAGTACTCACTTAACACCACGTAAAAAGACATCTATCGGGTTTAGCACCTCATCCTTATTGTACATTTTGTAGTCAGGGTGTCATGGGTACTCTAATGTTGTGGGAGTGTCCAGATGTGCAAAGATTCTGGGTTAAAGTGGTGTTGTTTTAGGTAGGAAGCTCCCATTACAACCTGCACTAATTCTTCTAAATGACACCGAAATAGAGCGTAAACTGTGGTTGAAGAAAATCATTGTTCTGAGGAGGCTTCAACCACACCATCTATCCATTAAACACTGGCTACAGGCTCTTCTGGAAGTGATCTACCTGGAGTGGTCATCAGCCCGTATTAATGATGCTAAGGTAAGAACCTTGGAGATGTGGGAAAGAGCTCATCTCTCCTTATATTGAATAATGTTTGACGTAAGCGCGGACGAACCTTCCCCGGTTTGTCGAAGCTCCCGTCTCGAGGGGCTTTGACGTTGCTGAACTCCTTCTGGTACTGAGGTGCTGCCGTCCAGGGGGAGTGAGGAGCCGGAGGAGACAGCATCAGGAAGAACGGGTGCTGAGGGCTCCGGTCCTCCAAGAAGTGGAGAGACCTGTTCGTCTGGAAGGAGGAGGAGGAGGAGGAGGAGGAGGAGGAGGAGGAGGAGGAAACGCAGAGGCTGAATATAAACACTGCTGCACAATTTCACGTCTAATTAAAAAACACAGATGGGCAGATAAAGAAGGAAACAATGGTGTGTTTGTTTGATAGAATAGAATCAGATATCAGGAAATAAACAAATAAAAAGGTATAAAAACGATTAAGCTGTGAAAAGAAGGAAGATGGTTGTGTGTTTATTAACCTGTGAGCTTGTTTCACCTCAAAAAAATGCAACTACAACTGATCAAATGCTGCCAAATAGATGTTATTAAGTGTAAATTATTCTTTTTTTAATGCTCAAATGACTTTAGCTGCTTTAAGAAACAATTAAACTTATATAACTAGAATAACTAGATGATTTATTTTGATTAAATTCATTTTTTATTCAAGTTTTTTTATTTTAATGATTCATATATTTACTGTAGGACGCATAAATCAGTTTTGAGAATCCTATAGTGTCATTATAAATTATTTTAAAGCTGCATTCATTGTTTTTGTTGTTGTTGTTGTTGTTTTTTTGGCCACTTGGGGGCAGCAGAACAAGCTGCACACACACTGACAAATCATCACCTTGTAAAAATACAAAATAAAAGTTGATATGTTGAATAGTTTCCACATCCAACAGTATTTCTGGAAAATCTGTGGTTTGAATTGTAAGTGTGGGGTGAAAGTAGCAATAAGTTAAAAAAAAAAGAAAGAAAATTAATTTAATTGAGAAAGAAAATCTCTTGCGAATCAAATTTATAGAAGTAAAGCACTAAATCTTTACTGTCTTTGTTGCTGATAAAAAAAAAAAACAACTGCCATCTGTCAGCGAGCGGCAGCGCATGTGACGAGGGAAAGTTCAGTTCTCATAAACTATAGTTTAAAAAAAACAGAGTAGCATCGTGGGTAAACAGCTGGTTAAGCAGAAACACTCGACCGTCAGCTGATCATCATGACACGCCAAAAAAAAAAAAAAAAAATCATGTGACAGACGACTAAAACAACACAACTGAACATGAAAGCCAAACACTTCCAGTCACTAAAACACTCTGAAATCTGAACGTTAACACTCATAAAACAGACACATTTATATTTATATATTACACTGTTTTCTTGTTTCGTGCCTTCTCTGTAAAGTTGTTGATGATTAACTTCTCACACTGCTGACTGGCAGACAGAGGAGACATTTTATATTTCGATGCCAGCAGCTGATTCAGACAGTTTTTTCCCTCCATAAATCTTTACATAAACGTCCCTGCAGACGTCCTAACGTATAGAAAACTGCTGCTCCTTACAGAGTCATGAGGAGCTCAGCGTCTTACTATGAGGTCTGTGAGGTAGTCCTTCTCATAACTGTCTCCGTGCTTTTCTTCTTTGCCGTTGACCGACAGCGTGTAGTTGTAGTACTGGGAGTTCCCCACCTGCAGAGACACAGCAGAGGGTTGTAACGGCAGAAATGCTTAATTAACAGTGTGTGTGTGTGTTCAAGTGTGTGTGTGTGTGTGTGTGAGGCTCACCAATGCGTGCCACTGGTCCCAGCCGGGTGGAACATGGCCGACGTCTCCTGCTTCTTTCTTCCCGTACTGACGACAGAAACAGTGAGGTTTAAACGATGAGTCGAATGTCAGAGAATTAATCTGTTATGATGATTGGTTAATTGTTTTGCTAATTAAAATGAAAAAAAAGGTAAATATTTGATGGTTTCAGCTTCTCAGTGTTACAATTTCTTTCTCAGATAAGACGTTAATTGGATATTGTGACATTTTAGGCTGTTAAACAAGAAAAAACAAGTTAATTGAGGACATTATTGTGACTCTCAGAAATTGAGAACATCATTTTTTAATAGTTTATAAACTAAACGACTAATTGATAATGAAAATAATCGTTAGTAGTCGCCCTATAGTGGAAAAAAAAAAACCCAAAGCTGTTGATAAAAATGACTCAAACTCTTAAAATATGAAGTTGGGAAGTGTGTTACTGCAGGAAGTAGAGGTGATGAAGGTGCAGCAGCATGACGTCTTTTTATCTAAAGATCCTCTCCAGACATAAAAAACACTCTACTGTGAATTATTTATTCTTTTTCCCCACAGAAAACATCAGAATCTATGAAAAAAAATGTAAATATTGTTGATTTTTACACAAGATGTCAGTAAAAAAGTGTTTGTGCTCTGCAGGCTTCAAGTTTCCACATCACACTTGTGTAAGCTGAATACTGGACCGTGATTGGCTCCAAACTGGTTGTGTGTGTGTGATGTCACAAATCCTGCTCGTAAGTACACGTGTTAAACTGAGATTTAAAAAAAACGGTGTGCAAAGAGCAAACTCTGCACAGAGAAGAAGAACTGGAGGACGACTTTAACAAAGCAACAGATGATGGTTTCTTATCATATAACAGCTCTATTCTACACTATAAAAAAGCCTCTGTGTGTGTGTGTGTGTGTGTGTGTGTGTGTGTGTGTGTGTGTGTGTGTGTGTGTGTATATATATAGATGAAGTATTTATGTGTTCAGACCTGGTTCAGATATTTCCCAGCGAAGAACGTCTGGTACTTCTGTTTGCTGAGGTAGATGGGGAAGGCCTCAGACTCGGGGCCTTTCTGCCACAGAGCGCTGGAGCAGTTCCCGGAGAGGGAGTTGTTCCTCACCTCGTGGTTGTGAGGGTACTGACCCGTCAGGATGCTGCTCCTGCTGGGGCAGCACAGCGGCGTGACGGTAAACTTCACCGACCCAGGAAGGAGGAAGCGAAAGAGCAGAGAGCGGCGACGATAGAGGAAGATGAGAAAAGGGGAACAGTGTGTCAAAACAGTGTGTCACCATGTGTTGGAATACATCAGTGGTGGAGGGGTGAGATTTTGTACTCGAGTAAAAAGTAGCAATACGACAATTTCAAGATACTTTATTACAAATAAATGTCGTGCATTCAAGACGTTGCGTAAGAAGTAAACATCCTGCAGAAATATGGCCTCATGTTGTAGCGTAGGGTTCTGAAACGGTTATGAAAACACAAACTGTCGGGTGCCAAACAGGAGAAAAGCAACCCTGATGCAGAGATAATCCCAGTTAGCTCACTACCCACGCTACAAAAAATGTACCAAAGAACAGTTAAGCACAACAGATCCAAAGCATCTTCATCAACAAATATTATTCAGCTTATAACTCAAATAATTAACTCACACAACTTGCCCCTTTTCTTAAAATTACAAACCCAGATCAACATGTTTAGTGCTGGAGATGCAAAGGAAACCATCCCCCTGCTTCCCACCTTACAATGTGACTGATATATTATTAAATATATGACATTATTAGACTGTTAATACTGATGCATGGATGTGTAAAACTCCTCCAGAGGGTGAAAACATAAAGCTGAAGGGTTGTGAGGTGACTCATGGAGAGAAAACAACAAAAAATGCTGCAAGAATTTGTATTTATTTTTTGTACTTTTCTTTAATCTTTGCTTTTTTTAAAATGAAACCTTTTACTGCTGCTTTTTGTGAAGGGTCACAAGCAAAAAAAAAGGTTTAATCTGTAAAAAATACACTGTAATCTGAAAACTAACCGTTAACTACAGCTGTCAAATAAACACTGAAAGTATAAAGTGGCGTTCAGTGGAAGACTCATGTAAAAGTAAAAGCACCTCTACTGTGTGCTTACTTGAGTAAATCTACTTATTTTCTTTGCACCACTGAGTAAACGTACTCACAGCGTTCACAAACGTCGCTCCTGCTTCTCCGATCAAGGCCTTCGTTTTCTTCATAGGAGTCTGCAGAACAAAAAAAAAAGAAAAACAACATGCAAATGAAATGCAAAAGTCACACAACTCCTAAAAACAGAAACTAAAAGACACGACTTCCCTTTCAGACGACAAAACAAATGCCTGATTAGAGTTTCTGAATGATTTGCAAAGCCTCATGGGAGCTGTAGTTTCTAAGAGTCACCCACCACAACTGATTATAAAACACCTTTTTTTCTTTTTTTTTATTTCCACAGAAATGAAACTGAAATAATAAAAACTGGAGGTCATAGATGTGGAGATCAGGGAGTCATGTGACGTTGAGGATATCGTTTAAAAAAAAGACAATTTAGGGAAAAAAAAAACACTTCCTGAACTACAATCCTTTCACTCCTTTGCAACTTCTTACACAGAGAATCTGGGGCAAGGTTGAGTCAGCTGGTTTCTGTCCAAAAACATGATGAAGCTTCACATCTATTATTCACTGCACTCGATAAGGAGGGCGGTGACGGTGCTTTTACTGGCATTTAAAGTTTCCTTTTATGAAACAGAACCAAATATTAAGAAGAAAAGGTTGTTTGGGTTTCATTTTTATGGCTGTCAAAGTAAAATAAAAAGAGCAGAACTGATAATTAGACGTGATTTTTGTTTAAAAATGAAACATTAACACATCTAAAAACTGCCTCTTCATCTTCTTCTTCTTCTTCTGCTGCTATTTATGGCAACACGCAGTGCTGACGTTACCGCACTCGACAAAGTTTTCAGAGATAATAAACCACAATTACATCAGAATATCGTTCCAGAGTCGTCGTCATACGAGCTGTAAACGTTTCCCTGTTTTTTTTCTGTTTTATTTGATTTGCACTCTGGGATTAATAACCAGGATACAAGAAAAGGCCCCGACAGTTATAATAAAGTGAATCACGACTGTTTTCATTATTGATTAATCTGCTTATTTCATTGATTCATTTGGTAATTAATAGTGAAAAATGTCAGAAGCTGCTTATTTTGTCTGAACAATCTGAAGAAAATCAGCAGTAAATCACAATTTGTGACATATTTGCTTGAAAAAACAACTAAAACTATTAAAAAATCAGCTAAATTTTGTTGTAAATAGAGTGAAATGCTTGGATTGATTAGTTTAGCAGCTATTTTGACATCTGCTTTAATCGTTTGAGTCATTATTTTTAAAGCAGAAACGTTTTTTTTTAAGATTCAGAGATGCTGTTATCTTCCACTTTACAAACTAATCACTTCATCTCCACATTAACAGGCTGATGAACTGATAATGAGAAGAATCTCCTGCTTGTGTAACAAAGCATCTTTTTTCACGCTCACCTCTGCGCCTCTACGTTACTTTAACGTAGTTTACTTTTAATTCTCGGTGCGGTTTTGTTCATTTCTGACTTCTTTTGCTCTGTTTTTAATCATTTTTAAGTCTTTATCCGGTCGATCTCTTGTGTTAAATTCCTCACAGGGGATCAAAACAGTTTGAGCTTCTTTAAAAAAAACAAAAAACGATCCTTCGCTTCAGCCGTGGAATAAAATACAGTTTGCTTCTTTCATTTACAACCAGTAGCACTGACGCCATAAACGAACGTCATAAACTTACACAGCCCAACTTAAAGCTTCTGTTTTATTAGCGTTGAGCTCATAACTATATCTATAATATCTATAAAGGTTGTCGGACTTCTGCAAATATTAAAGATGACCTTCAGCCTTCAGTTATTAAACGATCAAGCGGTTGACCATCATTTCTTCTTCTTCTGAATCTGAGTCATATTTCGCAGAAAAGCCCACCAACGACGCAACGACTCAGGAAGTTTAAAGGTGTTAAACGCAGTGATGTGTGATTTTCTTTCTTTCTTTCTTTCTTTCTTTCTCTCTGTATAACAGAGCTGTTGTTTGTCATGTTGTCTGTCACAGTGTGGTATGATGCAAACCGCTCAGCTGATGACAGGAAGGAGCTTAATGAGGTAGTGAAAGCAGCATCTTAAAATAAAAAAATAAAAAAATCAATGGGCGAGCATTTATAATATATAACGAAAGGACTCTCGATTTAACTGCTGCTGTTTTATTAATCAAAGCTTCTTTAATACCTGCTGATGTGTCTTTGTTTTGTCCACCATGGACACACACAAACACAAATTACAACCAGAGTTTCACTGACCTGGTAAAAAGGTTATAATATTGAGTTATGTGGATAATCTGGTGATAAAAAAAGACCATAAAGTGTTAATGATAAAGTGACTCTAGCCTGTCACAGCAGGCCTACAGGTGGGAGCTTTAAAAGTGCCGTTTAGTCAAGTGTAGTTTAGAAATAACACAGATGATTAATAAGCGTGTGTGTGTGTGTGTGTGTGTGTGTGTGTGTGTGTAGTCCGGGAGGGTCTTACTCACCATCCCCCCCAGTTGAACATCCTGGTCGTCGGCTAGGATGAGGATGATGTTGCTCGGTTTGTCACTCAGCTGAGCACACCTGACGCAGCAGGTGAGCAGCGCGGAGAGCCAGGTGAGCGCAGTGAGGGCTGCTCGGTGTCCTCTCTGCCGGCTTCTGCTCGCTCTCAAAGCTGCCATGAGGGCCGCCACAGCACCGGGCCTGCTGCTGCTGGTGCTGGTGCTGCTGCTGCTGGTGGTGGTGGTGGTGTCTGCTGCTGCTGCTGCTGCTGAGGTCTGCCCGTGGTCGGTTTCGTTTCCTGCAGATGAAGGAGGAGGGGGGGTGGGACGGTGAGCGCGTGTAGGTTGGACGGCTGCGCTGCTGTGAGCTGGCTCGGTTTGAGGAAGTGGAGTGAAGGAGTGCTGGAGGTCACATGATCAGTCAGAGTGGGAGGAGGTAGTGATTGAGAACATGCTGTTCAGCCTGGACTTTACACAACATTCATACCTTCATATTATTATTATACAATGAAAAAGAAGAAGAAACCGAGACCGAGTTACCGTGGAGGCTATAATAGTGCTGATATACATGGATATTATGTTATTGTGTATTATGCTATATTATGTAATGTTGTTGTTTTATATTATATTAATAAAAAAAAAGTTTAAAAAAGTTCTTTAAATAATCAACCCAACCATTTATACCAATTCAACTTATCATTATTATTATTATTATTATGGTGTTTTTGTTGTTGTTGTTATTATCATAATAATAATAATACTACCACTACTACTACAATTAATAATAATAATTATTATTATTATTATTGTAATATTTCTGCTAATTTTATATAATTATATATAATTAATATAATTATGTTATGTTATGTAATGTTATACAACATATAAAGCATTAATTTTTAAAAAATGTCGACAATTTTTTTTAAAAAAAAATTAATTTTTTTTTGACTAATTTTACTGATTTAACATTATGTTAAGTTATATTATATTATTTTCAATATAATATGGAAGGTCAATAAAACCAAAAACAATTGACCTTTTTTTTCAAGTTTGCTATTTTGCTATTCTAATGTTATATTTTGTTATATAATTGTATATTATGCTACATTAAATCTAACAAAGTCTACTCATTTTACCAATTTTACTAATTTAATTGCGTAGAGTGAATATTCCAATCCCAATATATAGATATGTACTTGAAAAAGTAAACTTATTTAGATGTAAGTTCAGATATTTGACTTTTGAATTTATAAAAACCTTCCTGTAATTGAGAATTTTGCAACTTTACTTTTGTTCTTGAATAGAATTTAAAATAAAATAATGTTTAATGGGTTTAAAAAAGATGCAACATGAGTTTATAATACGCCAACATCTTCTGGTTCTCTGGAAACTATAACCTACTTTTTCTGCGTGGAGCTCAGAGGCTCATTTACAAGTAATTATCTCTCAATCATGATGTTATACCAAGAAGAGATTCCTTGATAATAAAGACAGGCTGTAGATATCTAATCAATCAGATCTTTGAGCGCTTCCCTTGTACTGGGGGGCCTGCAAGTTATTAAAAAAACATGGCATGCTGTGACATAAATATGTCTCCACTTGAGCTACTTTACATTTATGACAGTGTGATAGAAAAGAGGAAAACAATTAATTAATAATTGACGGATCACCTGGGGACAACTCATTAAACACTGTTGTTATTGTAACTTGAAAGAGAAAATGTACTCGTCGCTGTCACGTCAACTTGATGGCTTTCGGATATTTGCTTTCTTGCTGAGAGTAAGATCAATAACTTAGGAGTCTGTACGATAAATATGAGGCCAAACTTTTTTGTTTCTACGCTTTTTGTTTGGATTAAACAATTAATATAACATGTTAAATATGGAAAAAGAGCCGGGCCTAGCTGTTTCCAGTCTGTATGCTAAGCTAAGCTAACCATCTCCTAGCTTTAGCTTCATATCAATCTTCTCATTTAGCTCATAGAAAGAAAGCAAATACACCAAAATGTCCAACTATAACATTGAGAAGCAGCCAATAAATAGAAGAAATCAATATAATATGTAATTCTGGAGAGTTACTCATTCATACACTGACAACACTGTGACGGGAGAATTAAATTACATGCGTATGTTCCCAATCATGTCTCAACAATCTCATCTTTTAGCTGCAGTTAATGGGTTTTTTCTGCGGTTATTTGTTGTGAGCTGTTGGATACAGGCAGGTAGCAATCAGTGCAGTTACATGCCCGACGTGCTGCCTGTCGAACCGTGAAATGAGAAGATGTTCTGCTGTGCTGCTGATAGTATAGATGGTGGAAGACAGTTTATCATCCTCATCATCTCTACTGTGATTGGATTAAAGTAGCAGAACCGGCCCGTCTTACCGATTTATTCAGCCGTGATCCACCATATGTGAAGTGTCCCTGAGCATTACACTAAATCATGAACACCTACAGTATAAAAAACACCTCTAGTCAACATTACTTAAATTCAAAAATATTAACAAACGATGCTACACCATAGACTTGTATCATAGCTGACTAACATATACTGGTGGTTATATGTGTTCCATACTATACCTACAATTCAATTTTATTAATTTAACGCCAAATCACAACACAAAGTCATCTCAGGGCACTTTCACATGGAGCAGGTCTAGACCACGCTCTTTAATTTACAGAAAGAGAAACCCAACAGTTCCCCTCCATGAGCAGCACTTGGCGACAGTGGGAAGGAAAAACTCTCCTTTAACGGGAAGAAACCTAAAGGCAGACCCCGACTCTGGGTGGGCGGCCATCTGCCTTGACCGGTTGGGTTGAGAGAGAGAGAAAAGAAGGGAGGGGGGGTTTGGACACAGTGAAAGAGAACAGCAACAACATCAACAATTAACAGGCAGCAACAGATAGCAGCAACAGCAGGAACAGCTGGCGACGGGCAGAAGAAGGACGCCATCACATCAGCGTGGTTTATGTTTTATGGAGCTTCCTGTGGATCAGAAAGCACAAAGAACTCCGGGGAAGAAGTAAAGTTAGTAACATGCATTAATAGTAATAAAATACATAGAGATGGAGAAGAGGAGAGAGGAGCTCAGTGCATCAATGGAAGTCCCCCAGCAGTCTAGGCCTATAGCAGCATAGCTAAGGGCAGTCTAGGCCTATAGCAGCATCACTAAGGGCAGTCTAGGCCTATAGCAGCATAACTAAGGGCAGTCTAGGCCTATAGCAGCATCACTAAGGGCAGTCTAGGCCTATAGCAGCATAACTAAGGGCAGTCTAGGCCTATAGCAGCATCGCTAAGGGCAGTCTAGGCCTATAGCAGCGTCGCTAAGGGCAGTCTAGGCCTATAGCAGCATCACTAAGGGCAGTCCAGGCCTATAGCAGTATCACTAAGGGCAGTCTAGGCCTATAGCAGTATCACTAAGGGCTGATCGAATGTTGAATAAATATTATGAGATTGTAAGTAGAAAATTTGCCCTACCAAGAAAAAAGGTTGAGGTTTAGTTCATTTTTTATCATTACTACCTTTTAATCCAGTCACAATTTTAGTTTCGACTTGATAAGTCAAACTTTTAAGATAAGTCAAAATGATAAAATGCTAATAAAAAATAATGAGACAATGAGTCATAATTATTAAGAATTTTTTACTTAATATAAGTTTTTTTATGACTAACTGGGTCAAATTCTTTTCGAGTCAAAATTACGATGAGATAATTAATCAAACCTTTTGATGAATTGTGACTTACTATATCATTACCTTTTACTTAATATAAGTATTTTTATTTTCATCATGACTATTTTTTTTATCTAGTAGGTAAAAAATTATGTTTTGACTTGATAAATCCAACTTTAAAGAGAGCAAGTATAGTATTAAGTCAAAATATTGAAATACTATTGAAAGTTAAAATTATGATAAATCCTGACTCACTAACATAATTTCCACATACTATAAGTATTTTATATTTTATCAAGACTACAATTTTTTTTATCTATTTTTTATTTTAATGGCAGCATTGGGCTTCCATACCGGGCAGTCTCTACCTGTAGTGCGGTGTTTCCAGTCGGAACTGTTTTGGTAATGCGCTGGAGGAGTCGGCATAGTAACACAGCTGCATCCGGTGTCACTTCAGCTTAGAAGTTTGCTGCTGGAAGTGGTTTTTCTTCTTTAACTACCTCAGAAAATGAAATCAGTCACATCTGACACCTTTACTGCAGGAGGTCGCAGCACTTTATGAGCAATAATTTACTATTTTATGATAAATAGCGTCATAAAATCAACAGAGAAGTGATGGATGTATGACAGGAGTATTTATTTAACCATAGAATGAATTATGGTGCCATTAAAGCGAAGGAAAGTAGTTTCCTCGCATGCTGGAAACACTGGGACTGACAGCAATGGAGATAAAGTCACCAAGTTCCCTCAAGTAGTTTTATTCCTGCTGGAGAGAAAGATGGGATCCAGTCGAAGAGCTTTTCTCTCTCAGCTCGGTCAGAAGAAAGGATTTCAGGTGGAGGAGAAGTTCAGGTAAGTTTCAGAGGGAAATATTGTACTTTCTACTCCACTACATTTATCTGACAGCTTTAGTTACTTTTCACATGAAGATTTGACACAATGGATAATATAACAAGCTTTTAAAATACAACACATTGTTAAAGATGAAACCAGTGACGTCTTACAAAAAGCAGTGTGTAGTCGGGGTCACATTTCACATGTCTATGAGTTGTTAACAGCTCCACCAAATAGTGATTTTTCCCTCTAAACTTCTCACATGCTTTCATTTCAATAAATGTTCAAATGATCCAATATTTCAGCAAAAATCAAAGATATCAGAACTTTGATTCTTCTTCTTTCCTCTTGTAAACAGTAACAGTGAGTAGAAGGTAGATTGAATAACAACAACCTGCAGGATTCAGAGGAGCAGCTGCTGCAGACTGATAAGACCTTCAGAAACGTCACATTTCAGCAAAAATCAAAGATTAGAGCAAAAGTCCAAAAACTGAAAACAGATTTTGATAACTGGTTGTTTTTAGTCAGTTTTTAAATAAAGAAAATCTATAATTCTCTGGTTTCAGACTCTCAAATGGATAAAATATGATCCAAATTCATATTTTGTGGTTGGTTGATGGTTTCTTTAGTCTTCTATGACAGTGAACTGAATATCTTTGGGTTATTAACTGTTGGTCAGGAGAAAACAAGACATTTGAGGTCGTCACCTTGGACATTTCTGCTCTAAACTTCTCACATGGTTTCATTTAAACAACTATTTGAGGCATAAATAAGTAAAAATACCCAATATTTCACAAAAAAAGAGCAAAATTATGAAGGAAAAGTCCAAAAAACTGAGAACAGATTTGTGTATCAGAACTTTGTTTTTTCTTCTTTCCTCTCCCATTAATCATCTCACGACCCCTCAGATTTATCTGCTGACCCTTTGGAGGGGCCCTGACCCCTAGGTTGGGAACCAGTGGACTAAACTAGCTAACTGTATATAAAGTAGTGTAAACTAGCTCCACCTCCAGCAGCTACAACAGTAACATGCACACAGCAGCTTCACTCCTGAGTCCTGCAGCTTGTTTCCACTCAGATCCAGCTCTCTCAGATGGGAGGGGTTGGACTTCAGAGCTGAGGCCAGGGAAGCACAGCTGATCTCTGACAAACTGCAGTCACCAAATGTTAATAAAGAATAAACTGTGCAGATAAAATGTAATTTATAGTCCAACTAAGTCCTCATCAATGAGCATAGTGACTTTGTCATTGTGTTATTATGGATCAAAACTAGAAACTAGTGTAAACTAGCTCCACCTCCAGCAGCTACAACAGTAACATGCTGCTCTGACACTGATGAACCTTGTTAGATGTTGTTTTTTGTCTCTCCGCAGTGAAAGCGTCACACATCTCATTTCTGAAAACAACTCGGCCGATGAGGTCAGGACTTGGCTCGACTCGCAGGACGGCGGTCGAGGCCGAACGCCCGCTCACCTTCTGGACATCAGCTGGTACACAGAGAGCATGCAGGCCGGACGTCCTGTAGAGATACTGGACAGACATAAACTACAGGTGCGTCTCTGTTGTTACAGTACATGTGTTCAAACCTGCAGGGAGGAATACATTGATTATCAAAAAATAATAATAATAGATTAGTTTTCTTTCTCTTCTGTTTGAGTAAACTGAATATATTTCAGTTTTAAACTGTTGTTCAGACAAAACAAAACATCTTGAAGTCTGGGAAACCATTTTTTGACATTTTACAGACCAAACGACTCATCAGTTAATTAAGAAAATGTTTTATTCGTGTTTTTTTTTGTGAGGAAATCACAGAAAAAGTGTCACATTATCCTGTCCTACATTATTCTGAATTATACATGATGTGTTTTATCTTTCATTGAAGTCCAAACTGTCACTTTCTGCAGTTTAATAAACACGAGTCTTGTATTTGAGCGCAGCTGTTTAATCTGTGTGTGTGTTTCAGGAGCTGCAGACGGATGAATCAGAGGTCGTGATGTTCTCGGTTCCTGGCTACGCCTGTCAGAGAAGAACCACTCTGGACCACCGTAACGCCGCCCTCACTGTGCGTCCGGCAGCGAACACACACAGCTCTCGCATATCACCACTCTCACAGCACTGAAACGAGCTAAAAGGAGAAAAATAACGTGTGTGTTTTGTGTCTCAGGATGCGTTGTCCCTGCTGGCTGAAAACGCCGAGCTCAGCGACGAGGAAGGGCGAGGCGTGGCGTTCCGACGGGCCGCCGCCGTGTTGAAGTCTCTCCCCGAACCGGTGACGGACATGACGCAGCTGAGAGGGCTGCCGTGTCTCGGAGAACATTCGCTGAGAGTCATCAAGGTCTCGTCTTCATGTAGACGTCTCCTCTCACGTTAACCTTCGTTTAGCTGCACTTAAATAAACGAGATCTTTCTCTCTCTCTCTTTTTTTTTTCTTCCTGCAGGACATTTTAGAGAACGGAGCATCAAGCGAGGTTGAAACTACAAGACGCTCTGAGCGATTTAAAGCTCTGAAGGTTTGTTTTAGGAAGTTTTGTGAAACTCTGCTGCCTCATGCTGTCTTTAAATGTGTCAAAGCTTGTGTTGTTTTTATGGGAAAGACTCCCCAGACAATCATTACTCTTCTACTTTAGACTTAAGTCAGCTTTTAAAACACACAATGTGACTTTGGGGCCCAAGCCTAAAGGAGCATCCTGTAGTTAGTTACTTTAAAATGTCTCTGAAGTCTAACACAGTGGGGATGGGAGCGTTCAATGGCACTTGATAAACTGGGAGAGAAGCTGGGAGAACATTCTTAGTGCCTCGAATAATCCTAATCATCAATCTTACACCCAGGATTAGACATTTAATGGGCCAGACACCACACACCGTGCTCCCAAAATACAGTAGGAACTTTGATGCATGTGATGTGGGACTGACCCAAGATTACAGACACTGTCGCTGGACCCTGCTTTACACCTTTTGGATGACGATTTTGAAAGGACCTGACTGCAGCCAAGAAAAAGGTTGCACAGGTTTGGTTTCCTCCCCTCAGTCTATCGTTGGGGAGCTGGCTGCATATGTTTCTGGACTTTCCTCTGCAAGGATAATGAAGGACTTTGGAAGCTCGGTACGGTGCAACTACCGGAGTAAAGGATCTTTTACTAAAAGAAAACTAACGGTGTGACTGTGAGGGAGGGTTTAGATGACTTTATCTGTGTTAAAAAAGCTTGTGTTGTTTTTGTATTTCAGATTTTAACAGGTATTTTTGGAGTCGGAGTGAAGACAGCGGATCGGTGGTTCAGGGAGGGGATAAACACTCTCCACCAGCTAAAGGATTCGGGACATTCGCTCAACCGAGCTCAACAGGCAGGTGTGTATCTAAGAAATGAATACAGAATTACAGTTTACACAAGTTAACAAGACTCACACTGATACATGCAGACAATATCACACACAACTTAGATGTCTGTAGCGTCCTATCCCAGCTGTGTGTGTCCAATTAGTTCATTTTAAATTGCATTTAACTCCAAGTCGGTCCAGATGTCTTTTCCATTTCTGTTGAAAAGTGTGAATATGTGTGAATGCTGAATATTTACTATAAATATACGGCCATGTATACGATCTTCTCTTCTTTCTCGAATGAATGCATCACTTCTCGTCTCCCAGGTCTCGACCACTACGACGACCTCAACCGGTCGGTCACCAAAGCGGAAGCCGACGCCATCGGCGAGATCGTAGAGAGAGCCGTCCTCGCCGTGTTACCGGGAGCGCGGATCACGCTGACCGGAGGATTCAGGAGGTAAAAGAGAGCCGATCAGTAGATCAGATGATCGTTGGGGAGCAGCAGCACCTGTTGAGGTGAATCTGTGTCTGACGGTTGAAGCCCGAAACATACAGAACAACAGAAGAAGAGAAGAGAGAGAGTTCAAGGAGAGACGGAGGCCCCGTGCTTCCTGTCATCCTGCTCTTTATCTACACAGCAGCTGTAGATCAGAGGAGACAAAGTCATTCATTTAAAAAAAAAAAGCACAAATGCCATGATGTATTTGAGTTACCTGTCTTTATTAATTATTATATTTAGGATATTATAGTAATAATAAAGTGTCAGCCTTGTGATAAAAGTGAGATTTTTAAGAGCGACTATAATAAAAACTCCAGCAGCAGCTCCTCTCACTCTGCAGCTTTTCTTTTATTTCGCTGTCTCGTCTCTGCAGAGGAAAGCCGACGGGACACGACGTGGACTTCCTGATAACGCACCCGGAGGAGGGCAGAGAAGCGGGACTGATGACTAAAGTCGTCTCCTGGTTGGAGTCGCAGGTCAGTTCTGACTCGTTGGCCCCCTCTGACTTTTTTTGGGGAGGGGAAAGATGCTGAATGGTTTCCTCTCTCTCTCCAGGGTTTCCTGTTGTACCAGAAAATCACAAGGAACTCCTACCTGGAGGGGAAGGACGGCCCCGCTCGGCCCGCCTCCACCATGGACCGCTTCGAGAGGTGTTTCTCCATCTTTAGGCTGTCGGAAGCGGAGGAACGAGGAACGAAGGCACACAAAAACCTCAAAGCACAGTCATCTACCTCGAGTCAGATCCAGCAGGTGAGCGGTGGAGAAGAAAGAGAAGAAGAAGAAGAAGGAGGAGCTGAGCGGAAACAACCTGCTGGATTCAGACGGTGGAGGGCGGTGAGAGTGGACCTGGTCGTCTCTCCCATCAGCCAGTTTGGTTTCGCTCTGCTGGGCTGGACGGGATCCAAGGTGACGCCTCGTATATAACAGACTCTGCTCCACTGACAGGTGATTGATCCTCTAACTGGACCTCCGTGTGTTTTTCTGCAGCTGTTCGAGCGGGAGCTGCGACGCTGGGCGGGACACGAGAAGGCCATGTCTCTGAGCAGCCACGCTCTGTACGACAACCAACAGGTGAGTCCAGTTCAGTTAAATCTGTCGTCCTGCTTTCAAACAGAGATTTCATTTTGGTTTTTTGTTGTTTTTTTTCTCGCCGTCGTAGAGTCGATACCTGAGAGCGACGACGGAGGAGGAGATATTTGCTCATCTGGGTCTGGAATACGTCCCGCCGTCGGAGAGAAACGCGTGAAGGAAGCTCTACAGGAAGCATGTGAGGTTTGTAACCAGCAGACAGGAAGTTAAACGTCGTCTCAGCTGCGTTCAGACTGACTCTAGCTCCTCCTCCCCCCCGTCCTGATGTGAAACTGCTAAAAACTGTGCAACAAAAACTGACGTTAGACATCAAATTTATATTTTTAAAAAAATGTGTCTATAAATATTAAAAGCTCTAAAAGAAAACGCCTCTTCTCCTTTCATCTTTGTGTTTGTGTCACCTAAAATATCTTCCCCCCAACAGGAACACACACACACACACACACTCCCTCTTTCTTTCATTCATTCACTACTTTCAGTGACTTTCAGAGAAGCTTTGCTGCCCTCGTTCGTCTCTGTTTGTCGTTATTCTTTCAGTAACTGTTTCTTGTATTTGACTGTGAAGCTTTTTATAACTCTTCTTCTTCTGCTCCTTTTATAACAGACAGATCGTTTACTCAATAACGAGCATCAAACTCAGATCCCAGATGCTTTCTAATTCATCTCCATCAGCTGCACGGTTGCACAACTTTAACTTTTTCCATTTTGGGAAAAAGTTCTGCAGGAATTTGGTCAGAAACCAAAAGTGTTGCACAAACTGATGATGTTAGTGGAGGAAAAGTCAGAGCTCACGAACCGAACGTCTCGCAGCGACCCGTGTGACCTCACGGCGGCGCCAGAGGGAAAAAGTCAGAGGATCGGTCGGTGGGGTTTATCGTCTGGGGAACGTGAACGTCTGAAGGTGAACAAACAGCAGCTCTGACAATTAAATGGCTCAGAATAAAAGAATAAAGTTGTTAGATTTGTTTTTTTTTCATTTATCGTCAGCTGGGATTTGGAAAGATAACGTAGATCTCTGAAAGGACGCGAAGAAGAAACGAAGCTCCTGATCCAAACTGAAGTTAACTGTCGAAGTGTGACGGGATTAAATCTGCCGGCGTGATGAGAGAGCGGCGAGAACATCGTCTGATCTAATCAAACAGCAAAAAGTCAGCTAAAAAAAAAAGTTGTAACACACTAAATAAAGTGTGTAAATAATAATAATAATTGTAACACAGTAAATAATAGTGCAAAATACACTGTAAAAAGTTAAGTTTGACTTTTGTACGTCTTGTAGAGCTTCAGCTTCAGATACAGTGAGACATGTTTAATGTGTAAAATGAGCAAACATCCTCCCCCCTCCCTCCAACACACACACACACACACACACACACACCTGCGCTGCATTGACCTGTATTCTATAACGTCCTCTCGGTCTTATCTATACGTTTGTCTGACATGAAAACACACACAGCTGTGCAGAGAAGAGACGCCACGAGACCTCAGTGTGTAAAGAACATTTAAGTTGAAGTGCGTCACTGTACTGGGGGAGATATCTCTCATATTAATGCACTTATAATGTAAAAAATGTGTGTAAAAGTTTAAATATGAAGCTTCAGAAGCGTCCAAATGAGTCAAATCCAGTAGATATCTTTCATCGTTACAGTCTTTTTAGTGGCAAAGTTCCTCTTTTTGTTTCTATACTTCCACCTGCAGCTCAACAGGGAAACACAAAGAGGAGAATTTGATGCTAAAAAAAAGACTGTAAATGTGTCAGATATCCACTTGATATGACTAAACTCAGACTGATGCAGCTGAACAGAAGCTTCACACACACACACACACACTCCCATCACTTCCATCATCAGGTGTGTTTATAAAAGGATCTCAGTATGAACAGGAGGGGACGATCCCAGCAAGTCGAACCTGTTTTAATGTTCATTTAAAGCTCCTGGTTGTTGTTTTAAGACGCTCGAAAACAACGTGAACCCGTCCTTGAAGCTGTAGAAAGTTCATAACATGAACCGTCTTCGCTTTAAGACGCTTTTTTTTATAAAAACAGAAATCCTCGTTGACAGTGGAGATCTTTTAGGGGGGCTGCAGACACTTCCTGTGTGTGTGTGTGTGTGTGTGTGTGTGTGTGTGAGAGAGAAGGAGAAGGAGAGTGTGAACTGGCAGGCGTTTCCTTCACCTCTTCCTAACAGCCTCATTAACCTCTAAATACCGGTTTAACATCAAAGGCCGCGTCGCAGCTCACACCTCCGTCTCCTCTTTGACATGTGAACACACTTCTTCATGTCCTGCCCCAAAAAAAGAAACATTAAATTTAAGACAGGTGACTCGGTCTACCTGTCTAGTTTATATCTCTGGACAGGTGTGACATATAAACACAAAACTATATGTGGAGTGTTTTGTTTTTTTTTTAGCTACAAGAAATGCAGAAGAAGTAGAAGAAGAGTTTTATTTTCTGTTCCTAAATCACCATTGACACATCTCTGCTTTCGACGCCGTATGTGTGAACCAAAAGTTTCAGAGGGAGACACGAGAGAGAGAGAGAGAGAGAGAGAGGGAGAGAGGGAGAGAGACATCGTCCTGCAGCGGGGAGACCACAAGTCTGGACTGCTGTGAGAACAGAGAGGATGTAGTTTATGTAAATGTGAATGAATTTAAGTTTTTAATTAATTTTATCTCTGGATGATTCTGTCTGTATGAAACTGGACTAAAAAGGTTTAATTTATGTTTACTAAGAGGGAATTAATCCAAAAATAAAAGCACACCTGGACAAGAGGAATATTCAAACTAACTTAAAAAATATGTCCCGCCAAAATAAATGTAGGGCTCGTGCACAAATACAAGTGAGAGGAGGCAACTGAAAGACTTTAATTTATCTATTAATGTGTCCATGTGCCCCAATATAACACTTACTAATTGTTTACAGTGTTAATCTTCATTGTATGCTGCTTTTTTTATGTAGTTAATTTATAAGAAAATAAGATACGACAGCAGGAAACTCTGCTTTTCTCTTAAAATCGATTTAATGATTTATTTTAATGTTTGTTTTCTGTGGTGTTCCTGCAGCTTATTAGTTATTAATTTCAGCCAACTGTCAGTACCTCCCTCTCTTTCCTTTTGTGCATTGCATTGTGGGAGAATAATGTCCGGCAACAACACACTTAGACATCAATAAGCTTTTAAAACCTTCTCAGAATTAGTTTGTTGTAGTTTTTTTGCACGATAAATTGCACGTTACATTTTATTTTGCACATATTGTAAAAGCATGTGGGAAAATAAATGTTATACGAGAGTTATAGTGCAAAAAAACCCGAAATAAAAGAAAACAATGTGAAATCTCTCAGTAAACATAAATTACCATATAAGCAGGAGATTATTTAACATTTTAGGGTCACAGGGATATTCACTATTACCTGCTTTAAAAGCTCGGAAACCCTCAGGTGTGCTGATAAATTTAAATTTCACAGTCTCCAGGCATGCCTCTCTCCCCCCCCTCCCCCCTCCCTCCCTCCCTCCCTCCCTCCCTCATTTGATGAGGGGAGTCGCAGTGCCTGCTCGTCCACCGGGACCAGTCCCGCTGGCCCCCCATCAAAGCCTGGGGAGCCTTTGATGAGGTTGATAGGGATCAATAGGACAGGGGAAGAGGCCTTAACTGACTGTGTTACAGACGGGGCGGGCAACTGCTGGAGACTGCCAGCAATGGAGATCAATGATTATTGGGGCGTCATCACTGCCTTGATCTGCATAGAGGAGTCCGCTCAGCGTCACAGATAGTCCGAGTGTTTCTGCAGCTCTGCTTCTTCTGAAGGATGTGATTAGTGATGCTCTGTGTTTTTAACTGATTACCAAAATAAATTGATCCTTCTAACAAGTCCAAAGTCTGATTTATCTTATTCCTCTGTGCTGTAGGCCGCTGTTGTTGCTCAAAAAACTGTTAAAAACACGTCAGTGAGCCACAGAAGTGACGTTTATATACTTAGAAATAGTTTTTCCAGCTGTGTCAGATGTTATTTCTGTGTGTGTGTTCTGCTCACAGGGCAGTGTTTTACTTCCGGACGCTCACAGGAAGGGTGCAGGACTTTCAATTAATCCCCCAAAAAATCTATCAAAATATATTTATATAGCACAAATTCAACAGTGGAAGTAATTCAGAAGTGCTTCACATAAAAAAACAAAGATTAATGCAGCAAAGAAGGAAACAGAACAACACAAAGTTAATGTAGAATAATAAAAACAGGATAAAAACTTGAGTTATTTGAAAGAAAAAGCAGTTAAAGAGGAAACTGATGTGTTGATTGAAAGTGAAGCTAAAAAAAAAGATGAGTTTTGAGTCTTTAAACTCGACTGAGGTCGTCTGTTTGATGTCTGCTGCTCAGCTTCAACGCCACAAACCGACAGCGACAAAAAGACACTTCAGGTTTAAGTCAGTGAGAAATCGGCTCCACTTAAATGTTCATAAACACGTCATGTCTCAAACTTCAAGTCACTTTTAAAAAAAAAAAAAATCTTTCTCTAACAGTAACCGAGAGCAGCCGGAGTCTAAACATCATCATTAAAACAGTTCAATAGATTTGAAAAATGTTGTTATTGAGATTTTAATTAACTTTTTTTGCAACTTGCCAGATGCTTTAATTACCAACATTTCCTCATTATATTAACAAATAAACAAAACGTTGCCTGGATTATATTTTCTATTAATATAAAACATATTCATTGTTGCATATTTAAATATATATATAGTGTTTCTAATGACCTTCATCACCATGAACGAACACACACACACACACACACACGCCGTCCTTGCTGCTGGAAACACACACTAGAGCACTAAATGTGGATTCATCCGCCGCTGAAAATAGTCCCCAACAAATGCACCGTTTCCTTCCGTCTGTGTGACGTTAGTGGGAAAACTGCAGTGACCAGCTGTTTCAGGAAATGATTTAACCTTTTTTTATTTTATTTTTTTCAAATATTAAATGTTTTTAAAGATTTAGGAGGAAGCAGAGTGACAGTAGAGAAGTCAGGAAGTCAGTCAGAAGGATTTGATAAAGACTAAAGCAGATATCGGCTCCTGTGCAGATATCCGTCCAGACTGCTGGTCTGTCGGGGGGCATGTGTCTCCTCCTGTCCTCTGTCAGTGCCCTGAGGAGGGAGGAGGAGGAGGAGGAGGAGGAGGAGGGGGGTGTAGGTGTGTTTGTGTCCATAACAGAGTAGCAAACAGGCCCATTAGAGATGAAAGAGTCTGAATGGATCCAATCAAAGAGCAGCCCAGCAGGAGACTGTTACCCCACAGACAGCAGCAGGCTGGGACTGGGGCCGAGGAGGATGAATGAGCCCCTCGTCATGGATAAGGAACGTTTAAACACACACACACACACACACATATATATATATATATATATACATCATCCACAATCAGAGCTACAATCTGCTTTACTGCCCGAGCACGTTCTCATATGTATATTTCTGATACGTCAACACCAAACAGATGTAAACAAACCTCGTCAAAAAATAAAAAGTCAAACGCAGCAAATAAACACGGAACAAACGGCGGCAGTTTAAAGGGTCACTGCCTTCAAATAATAAACAGAAATGGATCATGATGCTTTTTTTTTTGTTTTGGTTTGTTTTTGTCTGCAGCTGAAAGTTTAATTCAACGGAGACAAATGGAAACTCGAAGGCGACATCACTCCCCTCCCACAAATGTTTGAAAAGATTTCCCGACTCCATAAACAAAACACACTTCATCTCTATTGTTTTTTAAAACCTCAGATAATATAAAAACCACTAAGTGTGAGCGGTCAGACGGTCTTCTTTCATCTGAAGCAACAGTTTAGAAAGATATAAAACAGAGAAAAGATGATTTAAATGATTAAAACTGATCAGCAGATTGTTTTTTTTCTGCAACTGGGGAGCAAAAAAAAGTGTAAAAAAGGAGACGGACAACCAACAAATACACAGAGTTGGACTGTAGATTAGATATTAATATGAAAACTGTGGCAAAAAGCAGCAGTGAAGCAACTATTTAGATCCAAAAATGTGAAAACGCTCTTCAAAATCTCAGTTCTGATACATAAATATTGTTTTATTTTGTGTATTTTTCTCTAATCTTTGCTTTTTTTATATAAAATACTGGAGTGTTTGGCTTTTTTATGCTTTCAACCATTAATTTATATGAAATCATCTGGAAGTAAAATCACTTTGCTAATAAATTATAAATATCTGAAACATGACGACGAGCCCCAAAAAACTACGTGTTGCATTCTGGGAACTAAAAATAAATTCTATTTTACAGCAAATCATGTTTCTTTAAAGTTGTGATTCACAAAATTGCATTTGTTTTTGTGATATTTTTTGCACATTGTTGCATTTTAGTGTGAAATATTGGACAGTTTGATCACTTTGAGCCTCAAACTGTTGAATTTAAATGAAACTATGAGACGTTTTGAGGGGGAAAATGTCTCTTTAGACGTCAGAAACGCGACAAATAAACCCAAACTACTGCTTCTTTAAGGGCTCATGAGCCCAAAAAATGTTGTGAACGACTAGTTTAATCTTTAAGTTTAAGTAAAAAAAGACATGCAGGAGAGTAGAAGTGTAAAGAAGCATCAAATAAAGTACTTAAGCTCCACTATTTCAAGTGTTAATAAAGACTTGTTGAGCCAAAAAGGTTTTTTTTAAATGACTGTTTTTCATCTTTAACTTCTGTAACTTTAGTTGTCGGATGTAACGTGAAGTGAAATATAATTATAAAGCAGATATAAAGATGGAAACAGTCAGACGCCTCATACAGAGAGAAACAGACATCAGCTGATTGGTTCAGTTAAAAGTTCAAAGAGCTCCTGATCATTTGTTTTTCTCTCCTTCACCTCCGTCGCTGCCCCTCGCTCTGTCTGTCTGTCTGTGTGTTGTTGTTGTTGTTGTTGTTGCTGTGCATCTATAGGATCTCTAGGAGAGCTCTTTGATCTGCGGGACAGACAGACAGACAGACAGACAGCCTGCAGACGAGAAGCCGGGAGACAAAAACATCACCACAGCGACCTCCAGACACACCGAGACACACGTCAACAGTCGCTCTGACTGTCTGTCACACTGGAAACAATCAAACCTGAAGCTGCAGCTCGATCTTCTCCGTGTTTGCTTCGCTTCCTTTCATCATATTTTATCCATAAAAACAACTAACATTCATGCACCACCCATTCAAATCCATAAATAACAAGACTACAAAGTGATTTAATCATAAAACTGAGGCTGCAGCTCGTGTTTATTTAGATTATCGATTAACCGATTAGACCAGAGGAATTTTAACATTTTCTTTTTTTTTTTTTAAATGTTAAAAGTTTGTCTTTGATTTAGGAGTTTTGTGATGTTTTATTATAATGAGTTGGTGTCATTTTAAAGGGAACATTCATGGTTTCCACTCCAGTCCAGTTGTGAGTCTGTCTGAAGCTCAGCTGAGCTCCTAAAGTCTCATTTTCCCTCCAAAAATATCGATCTAAATTCATGTTCTCGAGAGAAAATCTAACCTTAAAAATGTTTAAAGTGAAATATATGAATATGTTTGAGTCGTCTGAAGGAAAAGAGAAGTAAAAATAAGTAGGAAATAGTTCAGGATGAGCTGTGTCTGCTATGTTTTTGCTAATCGATTGATCATTTTCATCATTTTCAAAACAAAATTTGCTCACTCAGGTGTGTTTACTCTACTGTGCGCTACATCTAACAAATATTTTACATGCATCATCATCATATAAGCTACAAGACTTTCTTTTAATATCATTATAAACTCACCAAAAGTGAGCAGATGGATTAAAATGCTGCCAATAAAGTCGATTTATCAGCAACATAATGAGCATTTTTGACTATTTGAACTTCATTTTACTTTAGTCTTTCTTGACTGAAGCTTCATATCTATCAGTCAGTGTGTCAGTTTAATGATCAAGGATTCATTGATTGAACGTGTGGAAGACTTTAAAAACAAAAAAAAACACGCACTGACTGTCACGCAGTTGAATGAAACTCATCTATTCTGTGGCGCCTTTAAATCACCTTTAAAACTATCAAGTCTTTAAAATGCGAGGGGATCAAGTTAAAGTGGCTGATAACGAGGCTTTGGAGTGGATGATCCCAGCTGTGTGAAGTGGCTCATAACCGCCCTGGATGAGTGGAGGACTGTGTCTCTGCAAGAAGAAGAAGAAGAAGAAGAAGACGGCGGCGCTGGTTTGTGTGCAAATGGTTGCGTGGCTCTAAATAAAAAAAAGGGTTAATCGGGTCAATCACGAAACAGCTCCTATTGATAAGATAATGAGAGTGCTCGGGGGCCGCTGAATGGATCCGGGGGGGCCCCTGAGTGTGCGCGCGCTTGTCTGTCCCGCGCCTGCAGACGGCTGGCTGGCTGGCTGCAGAGAGGAGAGAGCCGCGCCGCTAATAGCTCATTACGGATACTGGTCCACTTCAAAGGCGCGCTGTGCTTTGATAGCAACACACCCAACATGAGACAGCGGCTCATAAAAGCTGTTAATATCTTCTTAAGCTGCTGTAAATCCTCCACAGTGAGAGAGAGAGACATGCAGATGCTGTCAGTCAGCGCTGCTCAGCTGCTCGAGTTTGTGATTAAAAGATATTTATTTACAGAGGAAAGAAGCTGTTTTTACTCAATAAGTGCAATTCTGATGTATTTTACTCGATTATTTTAACATTATCTCACTTTATATTTTAACTCCAGCACATTTCACAGAGAAATATTGTATTTTTATTGAACTACATTTAACTGACAGCTTCAATTTTTTAATTCTGAAAACCTAAAATGAGCTTTTAGTATAAAATAAAAGGACAAATTGCAGCCTGGAGTAAATTAAATAACCCAAACAATGTTCATACATGTATAATAATTATAATTATGTAGTATTATAAGATAAAAAATGTTCATGTTATGAAACACAACATGTGGTTTTAAATTTAAAATGCAGCTTACATATGAATCCATCAGTAATAATAATCTGATATCTGATCTTATTTTTACTGATAAAACTTCTAAATTTACATGTGACATGTGAGTATCTTTAAATTTTGTTTTATCTGAAATCAGTTTCCGCTGCTGTTTTATTATTCAGATGATCAGATAATCAAAGGTTTTAATTCAGCTGTAACTTCTTAATTACTTACATTTTATTCATTTAACTTCTCTACATTTCTATCTGCTGTTAATCCTGTAGATAGTCTGTGATTATTAATCTACCGGTGGGATCAGCTGTTCATCAATCTTTAATCCTGAAAGCCCATCAATCAACTACGAGTGAGATTACACAATCTAAAGAAAAAAAAACCCCAAACAAACCTCATCATCATCACATCAGTAACTTTAATCTGAGGATCATCCCGGATCAGCTGACGCTTTTTATATTAAGCCACTCACTGCTCGTTATGCTGCCGCTTATTAAAAGGAAGTTTTTTATTTTGAAGGTTGAAAGTTTGATTAACAGAAAAGGAAAGATGCTCATGTGTGAGGATTGTTTTCTTATTGACTGATCTGCAGAAAAGTGTGAAAGAAAAATGCTCGTTAAATTCACTCCAGACTGCAGAAAGTCAGCAAATTTACTTAAAATTTGGTTCTTCAACAAGAAGAATATGTTCCAGTGGAGCAACATATACAGTATATGTTTTAGATTTTGTCAGATTTGTTGATGCACTTTGGGGAAATTTTAAAAAATCAACATGCAGTGACTCTCATGCATGAAGGAAACTGATCTATTCTGCAGGAAACTGTAAAAAATGCTCTTTACATCCAGCGTTTTTAACAGTTTATAATGGTAAAAGCAGCAAATCATCACCTTTAAGGCACATTTTTTATGCTTTATAAATAACTTTATGAATGCTGCAGCTGATAATTATTCTCATTTTAAACATTTGGTCTATAAAAATGTCAGAAAATGGTTTAAAAAAATGTCAATAATTGTTTCCAAAGTCAAAGCTGATGTCCTCAAATGTCCCATCAACAGCCCACAACTCAAAGATACTGAGTTCATATTCACATTTGAGCAGCTGGAATCAGAAAATTGTCAACTTTTTCTTCTGAAAGTGTGACTCCAAACTAATCGACCGGCTGCCGCAGCTCTGATCAACTTATCGATCAGTCGATCGGCTGATCAGCTGATCAGCTCTCTGCTCATGTGAGCTCAGAGGTGACGAGACTCGAGTCAAACAGACGGATGTTTTCGAGTCAGACGGGAGACGCTCACAGTATGGATGTGCTTACAGATGAGAGGCAGACAGCTCAGGCTGAGGTGTGTCTATTATCTTTTTTGGAGACCAGGAAGGTGAAGAAGGAGGAGGAGGGGGGGGGGAGGGGGAGGAGGAGGGGGGGTTGCTCTTCCCAGACTCACTGGAGCCAGTGTGTAACAGCCTCATTGAGACTGAATGAGACGTCTTAATTACTCCAGTTGTGAAAACTAAAGGAGGGGAAGGTGGGAGGGGAGGGAGGATGTGTGCTTTGATCTCTGGCTGAGGCGGTTTGAAAATGAGGAGGGATGCCCCCTATAAATACAGACACACAGTGAGGGGGGACAGTCATTACTCTCCAACCAGCAGCAGCAACAACAACAGCAGCAGCAAACAGAGGACTTTCCCTTCAGTCTGGACACACTGGAAACTTCCTGCTTTTAACCAACAAAGGGGATAAATCTCTTTCTGGCTTCTTTAGGAGAGAACTTTTAAGCACTCAGACACCATGAGGGGACATTTTTCTATCGAGTGGATGGCCCAGAGCAGCCAGCCTGCAGGTACGGACGCCTCTCTCGCCGCCACCGGACCCGCCGCCTGCGGGACGCATGCGGAGAGCCTGCCGGGTTTTTACTGCAGGCCGAAGGTGGAAAATGTACCCGAGCAGGAGCAGCAAGGCCTGGATGCACACAACCTGTCCAGCTCCAGTATGAGCTCTCTGCAGCACCAAAGCTCTCACAGCAATCAAGGTAAACACTTTTTTTACACCATAACAGGAATCTGACGGCCACTTTTTGTTTTAGAAGTTGATGTTTTACCCACAAGCAGCACTTTATTTTAAATTAAACCACCCAAAAGTGTGTAAAATAGTTAAAATGATCTCATTCTCATCCTGATGCCACAATAAAATGCTGCTTAGTGATGCTGCTATAGGCCTAGACTGCCCTTAGTTATGCTGCTATAGGCCTAGACTGCCCTTAGTTATGCTGCTCTAGGCATAGACTGCCCTTAGTTATGCTGCTCTAGGCATAGACTGCCCTTAGTTATGCTGCTATAGGCCTAGACTGCCCTTAGTTATGCTGCTCTAGGCATAGACTGCCCTTAGTTATGCTGCTATAGGCCTAGACTGCCCTTAGTTATGCTGCTATAGGCTTAGACTGCCCTTAGTTATGCTGCTTATAGGCCTAGACTGCCCTTAGTGATGCTGCTATAGGCCTAGACTTTTACTTATGAAAGAGTGTTTTTAGTTTCTGAAGTGGTTCAGTCTAAACATCTTCCCTCTTCCTCTCTCTCTCCAGTGACGGAGGCGGGTTTTAGCAGCGGCACAGAAGAGGAGACTTCCGGGTACGAGAGCGAAGGGGGTCGCTCTCTTTCCCCCGCCGCCCCCGCCGACTGCGCCTCCTCCTCGCCGGCCTCCCCTCCGTCGGGGAGACGACCCCGCACGGCCTTCACGGCGGAGCAGATCAGCAGCCTGGAGAGGGCCTTCAAGAGGAACGCTTACCTGGGGACGCAGGACAAGGCCGAACTCTGCAAGAAGCTCAACCTGTCTGACAAACAGGTAGGAAAGATGGAGGATTTTATAGGTTTAAATGTGGATTTATGTCTTTATTTATCAGTTTTTAACTTCCTGAGGCCCTGAAGTTCAGTGCTAGTGAGACATTTCGATGTGCTGTTGTGAAAACTTTGACTCAACGAGACTTTTTTTCCCTCCTTGTTTCAGATCCGTAACTGGTTCCAGAACAGGCGGATGAAGCTGAAGAGGACGGTGCAGGACGCCCTGGCTCACGCCTGCCAGGCGAACGTGGCCTCTCAGTTCATGCATTACCCCGAGCTGCAGGCTTACAGGCCGGGACCTTACCCCAGATACCACTCAGCAGCAGCGGTGGCGGCGGCGGCGGCGGCAGCAGCGCAGGAAGCTCCGGCTGCTGCTGCTGCATCATACGTGCATCATCCACACAGCCTGCAGTACAGCTCCACTCTGCCCGCCGTCTCCACGCTGCCTCTGGACTCCTTTTACCAGTACAGCAGCCTCCCGGGAGTGATGCTGCCGCCCTCCGCCACCGCCGCCGCAGCCGCCGCCACTCAACTCTCCCACTACCCGACTTATCCTCAGTATTACTGAAACTGCACGGCTCGCTCGCTGCGAGACAAAATGAGATCGTATTGATTGTTTAAAAAAAATATTCTCATCTTTATCCTAATAGGATCAATTCCAACAGAAAACAGATGCTTTATAAGAGAAGTTTCATCACGGATCAAACAGGGTGGTGTGCAATATTGTGATTGGTGTGTGTGTGTGTGTGTGTGTGTGTGTGTGTGTGCCTCTGCTTGTAACTGATGTATAGTTTTTGGATATATTTAAATTTTGAATTCTAAGAAATGTTTTATTTGATTTTTGTTGTTACGTCACTGTGGAATCAGATTACTTAAATAAAAATGATTATTAAAACTTTTACTGATGATCTGATGTCGATTTCTCGAGCTGATTAAACTTCCGTATAACCAAACATTACATTACATTCATTGATGCCACTGAGGCTGCGTTTACACTGCCTGGTACGAGAGTGTGTGTACGTTATAAATGTGTAAACTCAGATATTCTCAGATCCATTTCAGGTCTGAATCACATGTGGAAATAAATCTGATAGTAATCGGATATCTGCCACCTCATTTTAATGATGTTTAATGTTATTCTCACGTGCACAGCTGACACAGCTACCGTCCCGCTGAGCAAAAACAGACGAGACAAAACCTTCATTTCACCTTCATTTTCTTGGTGTAAACGCAGCCTGATCGTCTCTACACTTTAAACCAGACTTTGGCAAAAACTAAACAGATGCTTCGCAGCCAGATGATGAATGAAAACACATCCTCTCACCACGTTTTATATCCAACATGAGCTTAAGTTCTGGTCACAAACAGAGAGGAGCCACTTACACCTGAAGGAGAGACGGATGTTCAGCCTGAATTAGATTCTTTCATCTGAACCTGTTTTATAATGTAGATTATTAGATTATAAGATATTAAACGTAGTAGTGGCAGTTCTCTATTCACCTCATGTTGACATATGTTTGCTCTTATGTTATATATTTCATTCATCTTTAAAGGCCACACGTCTGAAACTCTTTAACAACAATGCAGCCGTCCCTTTACTGTGTCATTTACACTGTTTCTACAGTCACTATGACGCATTTACAGTATCATTTCCTGCCTTTTCTCTGTTCCTAAAGACACTTGAGTCAACATAAACCTCTACCAAGACTGCTGAGTTTAATCTCTGTTGATCAAAGCTTTTTTTTTTCTCTTTTTTCGTGTTCTTTCTGCCATTTAATGTTTGTATTTGTGCACAAATTGAGCGCGTCAGATTCTCTCACTTTCTCGCGTCTGCATCGGCTCCCTTCCTTCCTTTTTTCCACTGTTTTCCCAGCGGACTCCTGGACTTCTGCTAATGGAGTAATGGAGTTTGTAGTGGAAGTAAAAAAAAAACCTGAACATCACTGGACTAATGTGCAGCGACTAAAGCCTTCAGGCTGCAGGAAGTCAAACCTGAAAGGAGACAGAAAAGAAATTGATGTCCGACCAAAAGAAACCAACTTCTGTCACCAACGTTCAGTATTTTAAAACACAAAACGCCAGAAAAATAGAGCTGAGAGACGCCCTCATATCACTAAATCAATATAACAATTCTTCTTAAAGTGCTTCGTCTTCCGGTGTTCCTGCATTCGTGTGTGTTTTTTTTTTTTTTTTTAATGCAATCCTGTTCCAGACTGTCTCCTCCGTCTTTCCGGGGAGCAGAAGTACATTAACTGATGTCTCAGATAGCGTCACGTTTACTGAAATTGAGGCATCAGCATGTAATTTTCATGAGAAATCATATTACTGTGAGATTACTGTGAGCGTGTTGTCTCTCCACAAAACTGTATTTCAGGGAATTTAGTGTCATGAAGGATGTTCACATGCAGGTTGATTCAAAATAGAAGACAAATTTTTCTAAAATAAAACCTGAATAACTTTCATTTAAAGTGCATAAGAAATATTATAAAACCATAAACTTAAAATTAAATGGATTTAGTGTCCACCTGAGTTAACAGAGAGTGTTAGAGACGACTCTGAAACAAAGTTCAGACCTTAACTTAAATAATATTTACAGGAAATATTAGCAAATAGTTAAAATGAACAAATAAAATGGGACATTTTGTGATTATTATTATTATCATTTGGTTTCTGGCTGTAGTCCATAATTGCTCAGGTGACTTTTACTTCTCACAACTTCAGTATTTCCTAAAAATTTTGACCACATCCCCTCATATAAACTTCTCTGATGGTTTCATCATCTCCTCCAAGAGTGAATCTATCTGTTCATCACCAGTTAACACATGAAAACAGGCTCACCGGACATATAAAGTGCTGCAAAAGCAGACTTCAGAGCGGCGGTGTGGCGTTAACTGCAGCTGTAAACTGACTGCTGCTGCTGCTGCTGGAAGGAAAGACAAACCTGAGAAGTTACCTGAGAGGCAACTGGAGCTGTACTGCCATCTGTAGACAGAGCTGAGTAGTGCAACAATAATCTAATGACTGGTGGGCTAAATATTCATACCAACACATACTACTGATGTTTACAGTGATGAAGTTTCAGATCTTTTACTTCTAAATGATCTAATGAGTTTGTAATTTTTAATCTTATAGACTTAAATTCCTTTCTGAGGTTGATTTAGCAACATCTGTCCAGTGAGTACAGATCAAAAATATAGATCTTTGTATATAACGTGCACTGTCCCTGTTAAATAAACGTCAAATAAATACAAATATAATAAAGTAAAAGTAGTAATCGTATACAAAAAGTACAGCCTGCTTCATGTTCCCGGGCACCCACATCTCCGAGGACCTCGTGTGGAGAACCAGCAGCACCTCTGTGGCGAAAAAGGCACAGAAGACTTTTTTTCCTTCCTCATTGTCCTACTTCCTGAACACAATGACGAAGGCTAACATGTGTGATTAGCTCATGGTGCTCCAGAGAGCGTATTCACCGTGATACGGCAGCTGTTTGCAGCCAGTAGTGGAAGAAGTACTGACATCCTTTACTGAAGTAAAAGTACCAATACGTCAATGTAAAAAGTACCGAAGTATTATGAGCTTGATGTAGTTAAAGTATTGCAGTAAAAGTAGTGGTTTGGTCCCTCTGACTGATATATTATTATATATGACATCATTAGATTATTAATACTGAAGTATCAGTGTTAGAGCAGCATGTTACTGTTGTAGCTGCTGGAGGTGGAGCTAGTTTACACTACTTTATATACAGTTAGCTAGTTTAGTCCACTGGTTCCCAACCTAGGGGTCGGGGCCCCTCCAGAGGGTCAGCAGATAAATCTGAGGGGTCGTGAGATGATTAATGGGAGAGGAAAGAAGAAAAAACAAAGTTCTGATACACAAATCTGTCTTCAGTTTTTGGACTTTTTCTCTAATCTTTGATTTTTGTTTCTGAAGGTCTTATCAGTCTGCAGCAGCTGCTCCTCTGAATCCTGCAGGTTGTTGTTATTCAACTGCTGATATCATATCTACCTTCTACTCACTGTTACTGTTTACAAGAGGAAAGAAGAAACAATGTTCTGATATCTTTGGATAATATTGGATCATTTGAACATTTATTGAAATGAAAGCATGTGAGAAGTTTAGAGGGAAAAATCACTATTTGGTGGAGCTGTTAACAACTCATAGACATGTGAAATGTGACCCCGACTACACACTGCTTTTTGTAAGACGTCACTGGTTTCATCTTTAACAATGTGTTGTATTTTAAAAGCTTGTTATATTATCCATTGTGTCAAATCTTCATGTGAAAAGTAACTAAAGCTGTCAGATAAATGTAGTGGAGTAGAAAGTACAATATTTCCCTCTGAAATGTAGAAAGTAGCATCACATGGAAATACTCAAGTGTCGATGTTCTTTGTTAATGTCCACCACTGGTATCGTGTATGTTTCGGAGGGTTATTTTACTTGCTTATTTCTTATAGCTCTGTTTATATCTTGTTCTTATCTTTCAGGAAGCTGCACCTTCAGTTTCGCTGTACTAACGTGTAATGACACTAAAAACCGCACCGTTAAAGTAAAGTTCCTGCATTCAAAATCTGATTTCATTAAAAGTGTAAATATTTGCAACAAAAAAGTGCTCATTATGCAGAATAGCTCCTTCCAGAGAGTTATAACATTATTAATAAGCAACATTTTAACATAGCTGGTTGATGCGAAGCTTAATTTTACTACTTTATATACTTCTATCTATAAAAATTCATCATATTTTCTAAGCTGATTACTTGTTTTGTGTTTAAAATCTGCAAAATAACTGCAGCTGTGAGAAGGAATGAGTGTCACGGAGTCAAAAGTATTTGCCTCTGAAATATAGAGAAGTAAAAACACAGAACACAGTATATGAAAAACTTTAAGTACAGTACTACGAAAAGTGAATGATCATATTTCCTGTTGTGTAAAAGTCCCCGAGTGTATGGTTTGTGGTCTAATGTAAAACTTAGGAGCAAAGTTTATGTTGTGTACATGTTGTTGTTGTTGTTTTTGACAGGTGTGGTAACGACATGTAGGCCAGTGGAAACAAACTTTTTTTTTTTTTTGAGGTGACACATTTCTGTCATTTTTTTCTCTGGTGACCCAAACAGAAATAAAAGCGAGGTCATGACAAAAACACTAAAGTTCAGCTGTAATTATATTATCAAAGCAAATACAAGACTATTTTAAAGTCCCCCCCTCGCCTCAAAAATGTGTTTTTCTTCTTGTTCCTTCAGTTGGAACAAGAGTCCTTCATCTACACGAGCCACCAAATCATAGAAAACAATCACAAGCAGACGATATGAAGCAACCAGTGCTGGAATATAAATAAATATATCTACTCAAGTACTGCATATGTAAGTGCAATTTTGAGCTACTTTTGCATTAGTTGAGTATTTTCAATATTGAAATATTGTACTTTTAACTCCATTTATTTATCAGCAATGGTTACTGGTCACATAAAAACATGTTATTAGCTTATAAAATATGATGCTACAGTTATAAACATTAAAACTAGCTGATATTAATGATAAAATACGATATTAGAATAACACTCACGTGGTCCTTTGCTCCACGTGGTGAGTGCTTTCACTTTTGATACTATAAGTACATTTTGCTTTAAGTTAAATGTTAAATGTAATAAAGTATTTTTACACTGTAATATTTCTATTTTTCCTTAAAGGAAAGGTTCATAATTTTTCAAGTGTGTCTTATAACAACAGTCAGGTGTCCATATGAACAGTGATAGAAGTTTCCCCTCGCTGTCATCCTTCCTCTTGTTCATACTGGATATTAAAAGATCTCCTTCAAACGTGCTTTCAATGGAAGTGATGGGGGAAATCCACAGAGTGTCCACACAGTCATTTAGTGCAAAGATGCATTGAAAGTCTGAGTTAGTCATATCAAGTGGATATGTGACACATTTACAGTCTTTTTAGCATCAAATTCCCTCTTTGTGTTTCCTCGGACAGTGTTTCCTGTTGAGCTGCAGGCGGAAGTATAGTAACAAATATCTGAAATATTTGAAAGATATCTACTTGATTTAACTCATTTGGATGCTGAAGCTTCATGTTATCTTCACATACACTTATAAATACATTTTTGCACAGGAGGATTGTGGATTTTGTCCTCCATCACTTCCACTGTAAGTGTATGAAGAGATCTTATAATGGTCAGTATGAACAGGAGGAATGATTACAGCAAGAAAAATATGTTTTAATGTTCATTTGGGCTCATGACTGTTGTTTTAAGACAGGTTTTGAAAAAAAAATGTGAACACGTCCTTTAAGTAAAACATCTCCCGCCACTGATAAAAACATACCAGTTAGTTTTATTAATATTGGTCAATATAACCTACTTGACGTAGGTCACCAAACTATTTTGCGCAGATAAAAACATTTCCCTGAATTCTTCCACAATAACAGGAAGAGGAAAAACAAGCGATGTCGACACATTATCCAACTGAAGCCAGAAAAATTAAAAAACATTTTCAAAATATTATGTCATGAAAGACAGAGTAGATTTCACAACGAGAAGGAGAAGTACGCAAACGGAACCTGACGCTGAACCAATGGCTGACGAGAGATAATAGATGTGGGTGTGACTGACAAAAATGACGGACCAATGAGAAAGCCGTAACCGTGTGAACTGGTGGAAATGACAGGCCGGTTGGCCAATCACAGCGCTCAACGAGAGAAGCGTTGGTGAGAGTGAAGGGGGCGCGCGCTGGCAGGGTACGCGCAGAAAGCAGCTACGCAGGACCGGAGCAGGGCAGAAGCCGAGCGGTGGAGCTGAAGATGGCGGATGGAGACAGCGGGAGTGAGCGCGGTGGTAGCAGCGGGGGAGGAGGCGGAGGAGGCGGTGGCGGCTTCCAGCACTTCCAGAGGGACCAGGAGACCCAGGAGCTGGCGTCCAAGCGCCTTGACATCCAGAACAAGCGCTTCTACCTGGACGTCAAGCAGAACAGCAAGGGCAGGTTCATCAAAATCGCCGAGGTCGGGGCCGGCGGCTCCAAAAGCCGGCTGACCCTCTCGCTGTCCGTGGCGGCGGAGTTCCGTGACTACCTCGGGGATTTCATCGAGCACTACGCCCAGCTGGGGCCTAGCAGTCCGGAGCAGATAGCCCAAGCGTCCGTGGGTGAAGACGGCGGGCCCAGGCGAGCTCTCAAGAGCGAGTTTCTCGTCCGGGAAAACCGCAAGTACTACTTGGACTTGAAGGAGAACCAGCGGGGGAGGTTCCTGCGTATCCGGCAGACGGTTAACCGAGGGCCGGGCTTTGGAGTCGGGGGCCCTGTGGGCGGCATGCTGGCCGGCCAGACCATAGCCCTTCCGGCGCAGGGGTTAATAGAGTTTAGAGACGCCCTTGCTAAGCTCATAGACGACTACGGGGGAGACGACGACGAGCTGGCCGGGGGCACAGCCGCCGCCGCGGGGTACGGTGAGCTGCCCGAGGGCACCTCCATCATGGTGGACTCTAAACGGTTCTTTTTCGACGTCGGCTCCAACAAATACGGAGTGTTCCTGCGTGTGAGCGAAGTGAAGCCCAGCTACAGGAACTCTATCACCATCCCCTTCAAAGCCTGGAGCAAATTCGGCGGAGCTTTCTGCAGATACGCCGAGGAGATGAAGGAGATCCAGGAGAGGCAGAGGGATAAAATGTACGAGAGGAGAGACGAGTCCGAGGGAGATGACGTGGATGACGACTGAGAAATTGAAGCGAAGCGGCTATTAATTAGTTCAGTTCACGACAGGATCTGCGATATAGGGGTATTTTGCAACAAAAACAAAAAATAAAAAAGCAGAAATGACAGATAAAGTGCATGACAAATCGTGCTGTAATAGCCTACTAAAGTATCGTGGCGTTGGAAAAAAAAAAAAGTACATGTGCAGGGAATTATTGGTGTATTATCCTAAAGTTTGTTAGAGGCGAAGGGTTGGAGTGGTTGTGTGAATCTTTGAAAGTGATTTAAAAAAAAAAAAAAAAAGAAAAAAAAAGTGGACTAAATGTTTAAATGAGATATATCTCATTGGTTGAGGAAAAAAATTAAAAAAAAAAAAAGAGTGCTTTATTATAAAAACAAAGGAGAGAAAAAAGGAAAGAGCAAAACCTTCTAAAACCAGCAGATCGGTTTTTATAACTAGAAATGAAGCCAATGAATGCTTTCCTATCTGCAACATAGTTTATATTTAAAGAGTAAGGAGGAGTCAAGCTGTTTAAGATGTTTTCCTTGCTGAGTTTTAAGGAGAGAGAGACACAGAGACAGAGAGAGAGAGAGAACTAGCATCCATTGTATTCCTGTTCCAGTCCAGGTCTCTCCTCCAGTGGGCAGTTTGTGGGATATTTTGCAAGTCGGTCAGATGAACGAACGAGAGAGATGCATATATATATATATCTATATATCTATAAATATATATATGGATAGATAGATAGATATATCTAGAAAGCTGCTGTCACTCTGTGCATGTTAGCATTTGATGTGGAACAGATGCAGAGCTGTCAAACAACATGGAGCCGGAGCCTCAGCAGCAGCAGCAGCAGCAGCAGGCCGTTAATTGAAAAGATTACCCAAAAAATGTTAGGGGAAGTTACTGAAGAGGATTATCTGTAAAGCCTAAACAACAAGGGGTGCGCAGACTTAAAAAAAAAAAAAAAAACAACAACAAAAAACAACAAAAAAAAAAGAAGAAGAAGAAATTTAAAGCTTTTGACTCCAGTAGTCAATTACAATGTGTATCAGCTGGGTTTTATGTTATACATACAATCTTGGCAAATATCTTCAAAGCGTAACTTATATTGTTTCAGTGAGCATCCGTTACAGCGATGGAAGGAGCAGTGTGTTTTCCTCACACACACACACACACACCAACACACCACCACCACCACCACCACACCACCAGAGCATCCCTGGTGTGTGTGAGAACATGGAAACAAGCCAACAAGTCGGGGAGAGGACTGAATTTTATGTGTGTGTGTGTGGTTTCTTTTTTTTTTTTTTTTTTTTTTTTTTTTGTGGGGGACAACATACAGATATTTTATGGGACTTTTCCGGTGCTCGTTTCGCTCCCACATTGCCACTAACGAGGGTCCAAAATATCTGGCAGTCGGACGGATACACTGACCTATCTATCTATCTATCTCTGCCACACTGCGAGAGCGTCAGTGATGAGTTTTCTTTTCTTTTTTATTTTGTTTTTTATTTTTATTTTTTTTACCATCATCAGCCTCTCTGTCACGGCCAGAGCTGGACAGACGGCCGTCTTCACCAGCGCCACGACGGGGGCCTTCGACAAGTCTGACGTAACTTCCAACATCTTCCAACAACACGTGAAGACCCTGGACAGAAACGCGTTGATGGATGTTTTTGTTTTTTGTTTTTTTTAAATTTGTTTTTAGTTTTTTTTCCAAAAGAGAACTATATTGAAATGAGATTCTACTTATAGGAAAGATATTACTGAACAAACCAGCAAATGATATTTTGAAATACTTATAAAGGAAAAAAAAATGTATTGTGTAAAGGAATTTCAAGATTTAAAAATAATAATAATAATAATAAAAAAAAAAGGTTAATTTCTTAAAACAAAGTTGTGACTCAAACCTCCAAAATTATTTTTCATTTTGTTTTTCCTAGAGTGAAAGTATAACACTTCCTTAATTAAAGCAACTTTAAATGCAATACCTGATGTTGTGACTGTATATTCTTAAATCTTTGTATTCATACGTGAAGGAAATGTTTCATTCTGCCGCCGCCTGATTCGCTGACGACTGACGGCGAACGGGACGAGCGAATGAAAGCGACCGTTTGTTCTCATTATCAATTAATCCTGATGATCCTTTTCTGGATTTAATGATTGATTGTTTTTGTTTTATATGTGCGCAAACGTCCCAAAAAAAAAATAGTGATAAATGTGAATCACAGTTTCCTGAAACTGAAGGTGACTGACCGACAGTCCAGAGCTCAAAGATAGTGATGACATGAAACATGGAAACAGGAAGAAACGCAGCAAATTCTCACTTTTAGAAGCAGATATGAGAATATTTGTGTTTTTTTTTTACTTCATAAATGACCGAAACGATTAATCGATCATCAAAACAGCTGCTAATTCGTCTTCTGTTGATCAGCTCTCACATACTCATCATCATCGTCATCGTCGTGTCTTTGCAGTTTGTTTTTGTGTTTATTTCATTTCATTTTTTTTTATATTAGTCGCAGACCTCGCAGGAGTCATAGCCAATATTTTCCAAACGTTGCGTCATCCAGTGATGAAGGAAAGAGGAGCTCATACTGGGAAATCCACCAATTTCAAATCTAGACCAGGATTATTGTGGGTTTTTTTATTATTGTGATTGTTTTCATTATTATTATTGATTATTTTCTCAGTTAATCGTTTTGTCCGACGTCAGAAAAAATGCCCCTCACGGTTTCCCTTTGGGACGACTCGTCTAATTTTCAGAGATAATCAGTTTAAATTAATCGGTTTAATTCGGCGTCTGACGCAGAAAAACTTCAAATCGTCACATTTAAGAAGCTGCAACCAGCATGTTCGCCTAATAAACGACGACACAGAACTCAGAGCTGAAACTTTTTACCTGAAAGTAAAACGACAGGAAGTTCAGCAGCAACATGAGCTCAACTAAATGGCTCCTGTCAGTGTCACATTATTATATTATTGGATCAATATTATTGATGGATTATCTTTAATGTTTTAGCTGGATCTGATTTTACAACAATTCATCATATTTTATAAACTGATCACATTCAACAACTTCTCGGCGCTCGGCACCAAAAAAAAAGGATGTGATGTCGTGTTTCTGATGCGGATGATTAATAAATATTGATCAGAGCGGATCGCAGGCTGTGAACAGTGAATGAGAGCGACGCTAGTTTGTAGTCTAGTGGTGAGATAATGGAGTAAAAACGGTGACGATACACGTTCGGATAAGAACTTCTGATATTTCGACAAGGACGTCCACTTGGTTGAAGCCAAAATGGGAAACACGACAAATATTGTGATAATCGTTTTTAGCAGAAATACCAAATATTTGCTGGTTTCAGCTTCTTTGGTTTTGGACTGTTGGTTGGACGAAACAAAACAAGACACGAAGGCGCCAACGTTCGACTCTGGAAAGTCAATTTAGAGACAAAACGTTGAGTCAGTTAACTGATAATGAAGATCATCGTTGGTGTCAGACATACATGCCTGAATTTCTGCGTGAAGGTAGATATTTATAGGACAGAACTTTACCTTTAAGGCCGAAGCACGGAGTCGATCAATCGATTGAGTTTACTGACAGAAAAAAAACGTATTCATTGAGTCATTTTTCAAGCAAAAATTTGAAACACTGACTTTTCGTTCAACGTTGGACTCAATGAAATTATAAAATCTTCCAAAAACATCAAAGATCCAGTTTGGAGTCGTTTCCATCGTGGTGGAGAAAAACATTTAAAAGCTTTTTTGCCAAACTGTTTTGAAATTTGGGAATTTCTAGAACAAATTGGCAGAAGCTGTAGAATAGATGTGAGATATCTGGACTCTTATTACTGCTGGAAAGTAACATTAGTACTCCAGTATTTCAGGTTAAGATAATATAACAAGCTTTTAAAATACAACACATTGTTAAAGATGAAGCCAGTGGTTTCCAACCTTTTTGGGCTTTTGACGTCTTACAAAAAGCAGTGTGTAGTCGGGGTCACATTTCGCATGTCTATGAGTTGTTAACAGCTCCACCAAATAGTGATTTTTCCCTCTAAACTTCTCACATGCTTTCATTTCAATAAATGTTCAAATGATCCAATATTTCAGTAAAAATCAAAGATTAGATTCTGCGTATCAGAACTTTGTTTGTTCTTCTTTGCTCCAGCATTGGTAAATTATTAGTTAGCCACTAATAAATCCATTAATTAATACTTATAAAGCTTTAATTCATCATAAAGTGGTACTGAAAAGCCCTCAGATACAATCCTGAACAGTTAAAAATCAATTTTGCTCTTAAAATGAATGAAAGGAACCAAACAAAACATCCTGTTTTTCAAACTGGGCCATGGTTGAACCTACTCGCTGACCCCTGAGGAGCATATGCTTTACAGTTGCTCACACACACACACACACACACATACAGTTTGTGACCCAGCAGCTGTCTCTCAAGGTAATAAAGACCATCTTCAGTTTAGCTCCACACAACAACAAGAGCTTGTTCCTGACAGCGGAATCCACCGCGGTGCAAAATCGAGACGACGTGCTGCTTAGTCGCAGTCTTCACCCCTCATAACATCCTTCAGTGCACTTATGAGATGACTGTATTGTGCGGAAATATACAGCTTAACTTGTTTTCTGACTCTTGGTTTGAGGAGCAGAAAAAGGGGGGGGTGGGGGGAGAGAGAGAAGAGACTTCAGGGTAATTTGATTCCCCTCGTCTCCTCCCCTCGTTGCAGCCAGCCTGTCCCGCCACCTCTTCTTCTCCTTCTCCTCCTCACTCTGTAAATTTGGCAGCTGTTAGGCACCCATGCGTTTCGCTATGAGGGTGTGCTGACAGAGCATGCTGGCTATTTTAATGTGGGAGGCCTCTACAGACTTGACATTCCTGGTCAAGGAGTCAGCTGTGCCATTAGGACCTCGTCGCCCGGAGGGGTGGAGGTGGGGAGGGGAGGGGAGGAGGGGGGACACAGTAGTACAACAGTGTGATTGTGCTGAGATCTGCTCACATGTGGCACAGACAGTCTCCTCCTGTGGAAACACACTCCGCTATGTGCAGGCAGGTACAACACATGCGGCGATAAGAGATGTTTTGCTGCTCCTGGTAGGAAGCCTCGTGTCTCCTCGTTCATACTTTAAAGCACCGGCTCCCCCTAAAAACCCCGGAGGAGCCGACCCCCACTAGGGGGTCACGAAAGGCTCTCAGTCAAGCAGCAAACTTCTACGTCTTAAAAATCTGGAGCTGATGTGGAAATATGTTAAAAAGTGCAAAGCCGCCAATGGCCGCAATGAAATCGGATCCATTACAGTATTCACAGAAAATGTTAAAATTTCATCCAAATTGATAGTTTTACACAAACTTCCCCCGCAGGACAGCTGATAGTTGCACTCAAAACTGCTAGTTGTATTTCCTACTGCTGCTGAATAAAGTCCAACCCTCAGAAACTATTAAAGTCTACTATGAGAACAATATTAAACAATAAGTCGGTTGATTTTTCTTGATGTCAACAAATCCCACGAAGGGATAAAAACCAACAATGAACTGATCTACTAACAAGTATTGTGTGTGTATCCAAAGCCTGATTATATCTCATTCCTCAGTGCCAGAAATACTTACTAGAGTACCAATCCGCCGCTGAAAATAGTCCCTAACATATGCACTATTTACTCCTGTTTGAGTGACGTTTGCTAAAAACTACAGTGACCAACTGTTTTTTTGGAAATGACTGAACCCTTTTTTAAAAACATGAAACTATATATTCGTAAAGATTTGTGTCTTCAAGAGGAACTGACGGGCCAGCGAAGTTCTCTCATCAGGGAGAATATTGTGAGATGAACTAACACGAGGTCTTTTCATGAGATTTGTTGACAACAGCAAAAAATAAACTGAGATTCCCGGTCTGATCCTTTAAGACCGAGTGTTACAGACATTAGTAGGCTAACCACTTTTTTAATTAAATCTTCATCAAGGGTAGCTGGAAGTGAAGATTTTTCACTCTGTGTTCATCGAGGCTCATTAATTAGTCACACAGTCAGTGTCTTTGATGAACGTGTAATGCAGGGCGGCGACTTTTAGTCTGATGGAACGATAGCGGCTCGAATTCTCTGCGGGAGGTTTTGTTGCATGTTTGGAGGACTGTGTTGAATCACATGGATCAATAAACCTGTTGTGATTGTTGCTCAAGACTTAAGCCGAGGACTCAATTTGACTGCCAGCAGCTTTTTCTATTGGTTATTTTTCTGACCATGAAAGGGAACCTACAGCGTACGAACAAGGCACACTGACTCCAAACCACACATTCCTTTAAAGAGACGATATTTCAATCCCAGTCGGACCTTCTAATCCTCAAAGGGTGATAATAATTCAAGTAGGATACAATCAGAGAGAAGGAGCACAAAGGCAATACAAACATATCACAAATTGATCAAAAACACAGTCATTTGTTTAAAAATGTAACATTACTCGTTATTTTACCTTCGTTACTCAACTCTGTTAAAAGTTTCCTTTAAACACTTTGAAAGCCTCCAAACCCACATGTTCTATCTTCTGTTTTTAACCCGTGTAGAAGAAGAAAAGGAGACGTTTGTGGTTTTACAAAGAGCCAGTCGACAGTTCGGAGGTTTAGAGAGGTGAAGTTCCTCCTTTTCCGCTGGCCGCCATCGGACCTTATTTCAGATAAATATATGTACCAAAGTCAATGACGAGAGAGTCGTAGTCAGTTTATATCACCACAAAAAGTTCCTAATTTAAAAAAAATGGGTGTAAAAATAGTAAAATACCATTTGATTTAGTGTCAAACCGCTCAGTGAACTCATCTCACATGACGTAGGTCACCAACACCAACATGGCCGTCACCTTGGCACATTTGACCTTGTTTTGACCTTGAACGAAGGCTAACGTTTTAAAAGAGGTGAAAACGAGCTAGACCCGTTGCTAGTCTGACAACACACAGGCATCGCGTTAACGTTAGCTTCGTTGACCATGGATGTATAATAAGATCTGGATATGGCGCCTCCACTCAGCCTTGCAGACAGTGGCCACTCGTGGTATTGCAGCGAAAAATCCTTGGAACTGCAAACAAGGTCAAATATGACTCTTTCTATTATGCTTTTTTTTCCAATCTATGCAGGTTTTATATTTCTAAAACGTCCATCGAGCCAAGAAAAGCGATTTACAGATCTGTGACATCATCACAATGAACTCACAGGCGGAGTCAGTGTGCGAAACACTACCGTGCATATTCAGTGGAAGTAAACCAGGAAGATAGAAACTTTTTTGGTGTATGCGCTAGGTGAGCAACTCAAATAGGATGAATGGGCACCATTTTTGGTCCGGTATCCAACTCTTATAATGTATCCGTCATTTTCACTTCAACAGTTTTACGACAAACTGCGACTTTCTTGACTTGCAAAATTATCTTTTAAATTGACAAACATCATATGTGGATTGAAATATGATTTGTCTCTGGCTGTTGACTACTGTAGGCTTCATATTTCTTTCTGAAATAAGGTCCTATGTTGGTCCAGCAGAACCGGTTATCAACAGCTAGCGCCACGATCGCGGCAGAGACTGGATGAAGTCAGTGAATTGGTTCATCAGTTTCAAATCATAAATCTGTGACCTCTAGTTGTATCTCAGGTCTTTTTCTTGTTTCGTCTGGCGATGGCATTCTGGCCTTTGTTATCGAACAGCCAAGCCCTTATCTTCTATTTGAGAAGACAAGAGGGTACAGCTTGACATTTCCTAGTTCTGGTTACCCTTTAGTTATGGAAATATCCAGAACACTAGCAAGCCAGCTAAGTAGCCACAACATGGAAATAACACAAGTTTGGAGTTACCTCCCTGCACCAAGCTAGCATGTAGCGGACCAGTCTGTCCACCAAACTCATTCCAACAATTAGGAGATTAATTGAGTAGCTGATGGACAGAAAAAGTATTTTGAGAATCAGTTTATCATTTTGTGTAATTTTGAAAGAAAAAATGCTAAAATTCTCTAGTTTCAGCAGGTTTCTTTAGTTCTTTATGACAGTTAACGAATATCTTTGGGTTGTGAATGTTGGTCAGGACAAAACAAAACATTTTAGGTTGCATCTTGGTCAAATCAGACTAAATGAGAATATAATTGGGAGATTAATTGATAATGAAAATTATCATTAGAAGCAGCCCAAACTGATGTTAACCGTCCATCAAACTAAAGCTAAGACAGCAAACAAATCAACCGCCGAACTGTCGAAGTAATGGAGCGTTACTCGGATCTGTAACTGAAAAACGTAACCACATTACTGTGATGCGCTAAAAAGCAACGTGTCACTGCACCTCACTAGTTGTAAACTACATGAAAGGAAAACATTAAACACTGTACATGACAAAGAACAATATAATTGTGTAACTCAGGAAGTCTCCACACATGTATGCATAAAATAAAATTGACATAAAAGGACAAAGTCTGCCATCTCTACTGTTACGTATTTGTGGTTCTCTGCTTTTTTCCTCATATAGGCTGCAAATAGATTATTTATGTTCTTGGTGGAACATGAAATGATGCTTTATTTCCATTTATCTCTTTGTTGAGTCTAGACGTGTGAGAGTCTCTCCTGAAAACATCTCGACATTCAGCATCTGAAACAAACCAAAACATCAACAAATGGAAGGATTTTATTTCCTCGACACAAACATCAGCTTTAAGGTCTTTAAAGTTTTCCTCCTCATCAGGCAGACAACAGGGTTAAACCAGGTATACCTATACCTAAAAGTATTATCACCTAAAATATAAATAATTTATTAAAACAAAAACGGACGGATGAGATCAGGTTGCATGTCAGGAAGTTCAGTTTTGAGTGTAAGAACAATTCGTGCCCTGTCCGTGGAAATAACGGTACAGCTGTGCGTGCTCTAAGAGGAGCTGGAATAGCACTTCCATTAATGAGGCCCTCTGCGCATATTTAAGTAGAATCACTGCATGTAATGTCGCACGTTACAAGACAACTTCATTCCTGCAGCACAGAGGTGAGAGACCGTCTCCTCCCGCTCCTTAACGAGAGCAGACAGCCGCAGCCGAAGAGAACAAATCCTCCACAGGAGCTGCTGCTCCAACTAAGATGACATGAAGAGAGATAAATAAATAAAAGGTTTAGGAGCTAAATATTGACAGATGTGGTCTCCGTAGCCAAGTTTCCATCCAAATGTAGTGCAAATTAGAACAGAACTTCCAGAAAATTGAAAAGGAAAATGCAAATTAATGCTTGTTTCTGTCCACTGCTTTTATGTTCCCGAAGAGCTCATAGCTGCAGATCTGAGAAACACACCAATGCAAGCTCACTTTGTAACAAATCATTCATAATTAATGATCCGATTGTCTCCAACAGCTTTGGACTTTCTCTGTTTTTTTTTTTTATATTGGTTGAGCTAAGCTTTCTCATCGCATGTCCTGTTCCATCATTGTGTATTTTAGTTTATAAACCCCCAAAGTACAATAATTTTATCAAAGAATTTTCTGAACTTTTGTCTGTTGCTTCATCCAAGTATGACGGGAGTGCTTATTTTGGGTGATGTCTTAGATCTAGATGAATCATTTCAGTCGGTTAAAGGGAGCTACATATTTCCAAAGAGCTCATACCCTCGACGCGGTACTTCCTCCCGGCCTTTGCCCAGAGAACCCAGAGTTAGTGGACGTCTTTGTATCTGACCACAAAGCTCTCCTGTTTTAAAAACACCAAAACCCCCATCACACGGTCTCGCATTTTTACTGCTGACTCCGCGGCCAAATCCAGTGATGCTTTTTTCCAATTGGTCATTTCCCCATTACAACATCCCCAAACAATCCAGATGAACTATTAACCTGTTTTAACAGTCACTGTCTTTCCATTCTTGACCGCACTGCTCCGCTGAAAATCAAGCGAAGCCAAGCGATCAAACACCTCCCCCCCCACCCCCCAGGAGGCTAAAATGGTCACACTCGATTTTTGAATCAGACGGCGCAGAAAATTGGAAACCAATTGGCTGTTGGCTGTCCCAAAAACTTCAATAATAAATCTGAGGTCAAAGTCATTGGTCCCACAAATTCTATCAGCCTGCTTCACAGTACAGCTCGGTCCGGTTATGCCTTTTCTGACACACATTAAGGCCATACATGCTTTTATTTTGCCTCGACTACTGCAGTGCACTTCATGTTGGCATCAGCTCCCTTCTCCGGCTCCAACTGGTACAGAACGCCTCTGCCCGGATTTTAACTGGCACTAAGAGATATGAACATATTACTCCGGTACTTGCCAACATATACTGGCTGCCTGTTACACTCTGCATCGATTTTAACATCCAACTTATCACTTTTAAGGCATTAAATGGCCTCGCTCCAAATTACATCAAGGACTTATTGACCCCTCTATGCGCCTGGGCCTTCACTTATACAGATGGATGGGACTCTGCTGGTCTCGTCTAGAGACCAAAGGTGACCGGGCCTTCGCTGTTAGAGACACCAAACTGTGTCTGGCCAAAGAGATCAGACAGGAAACATATTTAGTGACTTTAAAAGCTCTTCCTAGAACATTTTGTTATCAGAAAGTTTATATTTTGGTGTAACTTCATTTTTATTTCCCTCTGTTTTATGATCTGTCTGTTGCTTTTTTGTCTACTCTCTGTTAAACACTTTGTAACTTTGTTGAGAAAAGTGCTATATAAATAAAGTTTATATTATTATTATTATTATTAGGGGGTAAACAGCTGGTGTTGCTAATTCTCCAGTCGGTGCCATTAAAGTATTGCAGAAAACGACGTCATTAAAAGAGCATCAGTCAAAGCTCAAATGATAGAAAACCATGTTGGAGGACATGATGGAAATGTTTAGTTTCATGTATTAATTTGAGGAAGGTTACAGTCTCCTCATTGCTGCACACAGATCTGATGTTCTCGCCTCTTCAGTGACGTTTAAGTCACATGATTCATGTACACCATGATTAAAACGCTAAATGTGCATTTGATTTTTATCCACACAACTATTTCTGGCGTTTCCAGTGTTTCTTATGTCTAAATTAAGTTTTTTTTGCATACAACAGGTGGAAAGAAATGAACTTAATGAGTAGGAGATGCAGCTTTCCATTCACTGGTTTGAAAATCAAAAGAAAAAAGTTTTTATGTTTGGCTGAGGCGGGAAAAGTAAAAGCAAAATGTGATGCAAAATGCAATGGAAACAAATTATGACACGAATCATGTCATGGGCCATGAGGAGACTGTAAATTAAATACATATTACCAATGAATACATGAATAACAAACGTTTTCCACATGGTTTTCCATCATTTGAGCTTCGACCGCCACCGTTTTTCAATGACGTCATCTCGCTGTGTCCTCTTCTTCTGCTTCTTCTTTGCTGGTTTTTAGAGGTCGTTTGCATCCAAGACGTTGCATTACCACCTTCTGCTGGATTGAATAAATTATATATAAAATTTCCTCCCACACCACTCATCCTATCCTCTAATATAAGTGATCAGTCTGGGCTCTGAGAGGGCCTGAAAGCCTCTCAGCAGGCCCTGCACTTCCTCTGCAGTAATTTCCATGATATCCAAAACCTTTCTCGCTGCATCGACAACTATCTCTGTTCTCTCAGATTTCCTTTCTGCTTCAGCGGCGGAGTTAATCACCGTGGCCAGAAATGCTAAGAACTTAATCTTGCCCTTACAAAAACAATATTCATCATGCTTCCTACCTGATTTGTCCTCCTTTTACTTCTTGAAGCTTTTTCATTCCTGGCTGCTTCCTAATGACTCAGCCTTCTCTTGGACCTGATCCTCATGACTTCCATCTCTTTTCTTTCTCTCTGGACAGTCGTCTGCTTTCCATGCTTCATGACTCCCCACCTCCCCCTTCTCCCCCTCCTCCCCTTACACTGATTACACTTGGGTTGTTTTTCACAGTTTCTCCTGCTGCACTTCTCATCTCCACGTTTATCCCCAAATCACGTCTACGCGTCCAAATTTCCAACAACGTCTGCACTGAAAGGGTTTGAAAGGGAACAAAAAATACTTTCAGGCAGGATTTTCTGTTTTCAAAATGCAACATCACACCTATATATATTCTTTAAATCTACTTCGCATCGACCACATACGATACTCCATCAACAACAACCTTCACTGGAACATTTCCACGAAGAGGGAAACACGACACTCAGTATCCATCTAACGCAGAACACCTTCTTCAGTTGCGTCTGTGATACACATCCAACAACGATCAATCCACTTCTTTTAACATCAACTAAGTGGACATTGCCAAGTTTCTCTCTCTCTCAACTTCATGTTTGTTCGACAGGAAAGGGGATTTCGCTTTCATTCTCATTATCATTGTGCTGTAACTTGAAATTTCCTCTCTTGAATTCTTCCCGCTGCTTCTCTCAAAGTCATCCACCTCCATCTCCGAGTCCCTGACAAGAGTCCATCTGCAGTCTTGTGTGTTTTTAAATAATGCTAAATAAAGATGAATTATGGAAAGCCAGTAGTTTTATAAAGAATCTCTCTCCTGTCCCTCCAAAGTAAGTTTACTAAATGAATTTTATGTATTTTAATTAACCTAAGCTGGGTTTTATTATGGCATATTTAAATGTTTTTAATCACCTTTTGTGCTCGTGCACTGTGTTTTAACCCTAACCCGAACCCTACCCACCTTCAAACCGTACAACCTGCTCCATTCGGCAGTCCCGGCTTGCACACCATGTGCTGGCTTGAGGTCTCACACGTGCGTTATGTACTGGTCACCACAGCGGGCTGCTGCTGAGGGTGACTGAAGCCACAAGTCACCAGCATCCCACTCACTGGATGCTTAAATGGCTTGGCGTAATGACAGTGTGGTGAGTCCGTATACAGATGGAGGGATTTGGTTTTGGCTCACATCCATCCGCTGTGTGTCCAGGTTGGACTGGAAGTTCACTGACTCCTGCAGGCCATGTCTCGCAAATAGAAGGTGGGTATCCTCATCCTTGGAAGTCACCCTCATTACCAGGTGTACACATTAGATTACTCTGATGCCATTGGGGTCAACAAGGTCTTAAACATCGAGTGTGTCCTGGTTACGCTGAACCAACTGGTCCAGTGTTGCAACCAACATTGTGCAAAGACTGTCGTGAGTTTGCCTTCTCACTGCCTGGTCCGGGATGTTGAAGATGAAGGGCAGATCCGCTCTCAGCACCCGTAAAGTGTCTGTGGCCAGGAGCTTGTAGAGGCCAGCTTCTTTTGGACTGGTGTTAAATTGCCTGTATCTCAGGAACAGAACTGTATCCCCAGATACGTCACTTCCTTTGACAGTAGATAGCTGTATCTCGGGTACGGAAGGTCCTACAAACCCAAATTAGGACGCCACCCATTCCCAAGTCTCTATGACCTTTCGTAGACTTTCGTGACTTTTGATAAGAAGTTCGTAGAGAGTTGGGGGTGGACGGCACACACCAGACTTGGTCCCATGTCTGTAGGACCTTCCATTCTAGATATACAGCTATTTACTGTCAAAGGAAGTGACGTATCTGGGGAACGCAAGATCATACAGACTCGAGGGTGGTAACGTTGGAAAGGCCGCAGCTGAATTAGTGGAGGTGCAGCTTGGTTCCAGGTCTCTACGACCTTCCTATAAAAAGTTAATCACAAAGAACGGACTGCACCCCGGGGCAATTTCGGCTAATCCTAAATCTAACCCTAATCCTAACCATCTCACTGCTCATGCCTAAACCTTACCAAACGGCTATGTCATGTGGTGAAGCGGGCGTGTTGTGTAGGTACTGCAAATCCGCAGATAGACCTACTTGGGCTATCTCGTTGCGTCCTCTTCTTCTTCAATGGTTTAATGGAGAATTAGCGCCACCAACTGTTTATCTACCAATATCCACACGACTTATTATAATTGGATTTTATTTTTTCAGGTCTTTATGTTTTGTTTGTGGTTGTCAATGCAAATATTCATCTGTGACTCCTGGCTGCATGGCTGAGGGTTAAATAAAGGCAGCAAACATTAATTGTTCTTTATTCTACTTAGAGGTGCACTAATCAATATTTTAAAACGAATAATGGATCAAATGACTGCGTGTAGCCAAATATAAAAGGAGCTGCTTGTAGCACCCGACTCTGAAGTTCACGAGTAAAAAATAGTGCTGCAATATTTCAGTATCAATGTCACAGACTGTACAAAGCCTCCCTGATGACATCAACACCACAGAAGACATCAATCAACGGAGCGCTCCTTTAAACCCTTTGTGCTGTTGGTATAGTGGTGGGGGGTGGGGGGAGGGGAGGGGTTGGAGGGAGTTGTTGGTACCCTACTTTTTCACATTTGCAAAAATGTGTTACGCAACCAAAGATTTCGTGCACACTTCAGTGCACAAATTATTCAAATCCATCTTTATACATTCACAGCATTAGTATTCATTTGTGTGCATCTGCCAAAACTTTACTGCTCCAACAGACTCTGGTAGTTTTGCAAACAGATCACAATGTCACATCAAAAATACTGTATTATAAGTAAAATACCTGCATTTAAAAGAATAAGTATTATCAGATTATTTTACATCCCCATATTTAACAGTTTAAATCAGCACATAAACAGTTAATAAATGGTTTATAACACACTATAATGTCATTATAAGCAGATAGAATGTATTTGGTAACAACTATGGACACAAATAAACATAATGAATGACAATATAGTCAAACACGGTTGTAATAATATAACATGTCTTCATAGCAGAAGTTATATTTGTTGACACCTAAACACTTAAAAATGTCCTTATATCTGCTTATAACTACATTTCACTGTGGTATACCATTAATTAAATGCTTATATACTGCTTATAAATGGTAAATAGGAGGATTTGAAGTGTTCATTTTGTGACATATTGGATAACAAACGGTTATTTAAATGAAACCATGTGAGGAAAATCTCTCTTTGGTGGAACGACGAACAGCAGACATCTAGACATCTAGGTAGGTAGGTTATTAACCAGATCTGGCCGTAGATCTCACATCACTCCTATTTTAGCCTCACTGTGTTTGCCTGCCCAGTGACGTTCCTGCCTACATTTCCGATCTACTAAGCCTTTACACGACCGAGCGGTCACTTAGGTCATCCAACCAAAACCTGTCGGCTGTTGTGCCAAAAACTAAGAAAACCAAAGGAAACTGCGGTCTTGCTGCCGTGGCACCCAGAGCCTGGAACAGTCTGCTTTCTCTCTTTAGATCAGCTGAGTCTAAACAACATTTTAAAAGAAAACACTTTTTTTTTTTTTTTAGGATGACCTTTCCTATAACATTTAATCTATAAGTGGCGGTGACTGGTTGCTGCTTCCTGTGTTCGTATCTGCTTCGTTTTTCTGTTCTGATTTTGATTATTTTTCATGTTGATGTAACCTGTGTTTAAAAAAAAGGCGCCATGTAAATAAAGTTTTACTTATTTATTTTATCTGAAATGCGACGAGGAGACAAGAAAAGTTTGGAAACCAGTGGTTGTATTTTGTTAATCTGCAAAGTAACTTAGCTGTCAGATAAATGTAGAGGAGTAAAAGTATAAAGTAGCTTAAAATGTAAATACTAATGTAAAGTTCCTTAAAACTGCACCTAAGCACATTACTTTGAGTCTTTGTCTCACCTCGATTGAAACGGCTAATTCTTCTGTAGTCTTTGTTTGTTTCACATTTTCCACTCTCATACTTTGGATCTGATTTTGGCTCGGACATGTTGTCGGATATATTTTAGTTAGTTTCCATTTTGAGTAAAGAATGAGAAAAAAAAAAAAAAAAGAGGGTTTGTTTACGTAGCCGAGACACAGGAGCTAAACTAGCCTGTTTTAAGACAGAGGCTGAACCGAGGGGCTTCATAAAGGGTCAGTAGAAGATAAATAAGGAGGTTTTTTTTAACTGTAAATCATGCAAAGATATTACAGTAGAGTCCAGGAATATAAATATAGAGGCTGGAAATGAGCATGATGTGTTCCCTTTAAGATTTCCATAATTAGCATTTCCTTTATTCACATGATCAGAAGTCCTCATCACATGCATTATCACTTTGTAGAGCCCTCATGCTTCCTCCTCCTACACTGTAAATATGTTCATCTTCACGCCGGAGGGCTCCGTGTCCCCGATGACCTCCCATCACCACTTTCATCCCACCGTCACCTCCCGGGCAGCGCAGCAGTAATGTGTGCAAGCATGCACATGCGAACAGTGGGACTAATGCAGCCTGTGAGCAATGTAATACCTCACTAGGCGCTGAGCCAAATCAAGCCAGGATTATACCACATGCTCCCAGCAGTCCTTTACTATCACGCTAGGATCACTCAGAGCCAACCCCATTGACTTGTATAAATGTGTGAGTCATGCCCTCACACGGCGCTGCGAGAAGAATACAGATCATTCAGGACGAGTAATGAGACAACAATGGAAGAAAAATACTCCATAAATGTCATTAAAGCAAAAGTAAAAATGTATTTTCAGCAGAATTTACACACATAAGCAATTAATAAATGGTTTATAACACACTATAGTATAATTATAAACAGATATAAGGACATTCACACATCAAATATACCCTCGTAATACATTTTGTTTATTATTATTATTATTATTATTATTTACTGTGTGATTATGTACATGCAAATCCTTTTTAATCTTTTGTAAATCAAGGTTAATTCTTTATAATGAGTAATTACATATATATATATATAGGTTATAATTATTTTACAGTGTGTTATAAAGCATTTATTATTGTTTGTAATGCCGGTTTAATTTATTGGTGTGCTTAAAATGACAGATGACAAATTATTATTATTATATAACATTAAGACATTATTATTCTGTGTTATCTAATATTAATTAACTGATATGGATGCTGCATATAAAGAGTTATAGTTGTGACAAAACCATTAATAAACACTTACAACTACATTATTATGTGCTATAAATCATTTATTAAGTGTTTATATGCTCATAAATGCTAAATAGGAGGATAAGTAGTGAAGAATGGCCCATTTATTATATATAAATCATTTTAATGCATAATTAAATTATTATCATTATCATCACTGATGTATTCATGTAAGTAGCATTCTGCTGTTGCAACAGTGCAAAAGCCACAATCTGTATATATAAAAGTCTGGCTATGATTGGGTCCTAAAAATCTTATTTTGTGAAAGAATCTTAGTGTATTAAGCAAAATTATGAATTATGCATCTTGCAACAAGAAAGTATAACTTAATAATTGACATATATATATATATATATATATAATTATGAAAAAGGAAATCTGATTACTTGAACTTGACAGAATACTTGAAACAACTCGATTTGCAGTGAAAACACTGTTAGAGATTTTACTATATTTTGTACAGTATTTAAAATCCAGTGGAGGAAAGTAACTGTTACTCAAGTGCTGTACTTAAAGCTGCAGTATGCAAGTTGAACATACTCAACACAAAACCTTATCACTCCGCCAGCAGCCTTCCCCTCCAGGCTCCCTACACTTCCTCCTGCAGCCCGATCCCCGGCACACAGTCCCACCAGCCCAGCAGCGGCTGGTGGGACTGAACAGAACCTGCAGCAGGCAGCACTTCTGGTCCTGGAGGAGAAACTCTGGCAGGTGGAGAGGGAGAAAGACTGCAGTGCCATGCTGGAGTCTCAGATACACCAACAAGCCCCATGACGCTGCGAGTGGCTAGTTATGTGCTACCTAACCCTGATTGATCCAGACCGGGTCCAGTTTTTAAAAAATGAAATACAAAGGGGAGGACGCTCACAGACATACTTGTTGCACGAAAGTAACCCTTCAATTAGATACTGTTAGTGTCATGTAATGGTAAAAATGAGTTATTTCAACCATACATGCCTACTGCAGCTTTAAGTACAAATTTGAGGTATTAAAATTAATCATCTCACGACCCCTCAGATTTATCTGCTGACCCTTTGGAGGGGCCCCGACCCCTAGGTTGGGAACCAGTGGACTAAACTAGCTAACTGTATATAAAGTAGTGTAAACTAGCTCCACCTCCAGCAGCTACAACAGTAACATGCTGCTCTAACACTGATGCTTCAGTATTAATAATCTAATGATGTCATATATAATAATATATCAGTCAGAGAGACCAAACCACTACTTTTACTGCAATAATTTAGATTTTGCAGACGATACTTTTGTACTTTTGTTTAACCTCATTAACTCCTCTGGGACTCCAGCGTCCACTAGTCGGCTCTGTCTTCTTTTCTTGCTATGTCACATGTCAGGAAGACCTTGTGTTTAGTACAATATAGACTCTCCAAATATCCTTTTTTTAAATCTGCCTAAACCTTTTTATGAAAGAATATAATCAAACTTAGTGCATTCTTCTTCTTCTTCTTCTTTGTGTGCAGATATTCACTAGTATTTAGCCTCATTCTGTCCTCAGGCAGTTGTTTATACTGAAAAATACATTTTTTATTATATTTCTGACACGTTTTCAAGACACTGTAGGAGGGTTTTTGCATGTATGCATGTAGCTGCTGTGGTTCAGGAGCTACAGCCATTTGAATTTGGATATGTCATTTTGTTTTTGCTCCAAAATAGATTCGGAGTGGAAGAGATTAAGTAAGATTAAGTAGGAGTATTTTTACACTGTTGTATCTGTACTTTCTCACTATACTATCTACTACTGCTATCTCATATTGTAAAGAATCCTCTTCCGACGCTGAGCTAAGTCTTACGGAGTAAAAAGTCAAATATTTAAACGTGTAGTAGCGTGAAATGGAAAGTATCTCAAAGCTGCACTGAAGTACTTGAGTAAATGTGTGTTTGGGTCAAAGGTGAGTTATGTGCTCGTTTATTTATAGCTGGAAAAATTAACTAAGCAAGTTGGGTTTTTTTAAAATCAGGTTGCAAAGATTATAAATAACAGAGGAGCTGCAGCTGGAATCCAGAGAGGAAGAAGTGCAAGAATATCTGGAGAGAAGGAAAATGATGGAAAGGGGGGGGGGGGGGTGACAAAGAAGGGGAAGGGAGAGCGAGTAAAGAGAAAGCAAAGCAGGAGGGAGGGAGGGAGGGAGAGAAGGAGGGAGGCGAGGGAGGGAGGCGCATGAGAGGAGGCCATGTTTGTAGGAAGCAGAGCAAGAGGGACAGAGGCAGGGAGGGATCCTACGTTAGCGAGAGGAAGCATGATCCCGCTGTGAAGCCGGGCTGCCGGGGCTATATTTAGCTTCTGTTGCCATGTGCCCGGAATGTGCATGGCAGAGGGAGACACACACACACACACACACACACACACACACACACACACACACACACACTCGATCATAGGCCTACATGCCGGTCATACACTGCTGCACATGTGAGCGTGTGTGCAGATCGATGAACTGGTTTCTGGGTTAGAGATGTTTAAATTTCTCCCATTTGCATATCAGTAAGTTTTCTAGTGTAAACATTAGATATGCGGCGATGCATGTAATATATGCACACACACACACACACACATGCACATGCACATAACAACACAACCACTCTGTGTTTTTCTCACACATACTGACACCTCATTTTTTACGTCTCAGCCAATCAGAAATATCGGAAAACAGGATTATAAAGATTTTTGTGCCGCGCGTGTCTGTAAATCATTCTGAGGAAAACGGTGTTGAGAGTAAAGCTTCAGCAGAAAAAAGACTGAATGAATTCCTTCAAAATAAATTGAAATAAGTCCTCAAAGAGACATATATAAATATATAGTGTGTGTTTTGTCGAGGACGCCAGAATGAAAGACGAAACACTGCAGCGAGCTCTTGACCTCTTCAACTCGCCTGCACTTATTTTGCCTCTTTAAAGTCAAATGCACATCACTCCATAATCTGCTTTCCGCCTCCACGATGTGGAGCAGAGCTCAGCACATCTCTGATTGGTCTGTAGTCAGTCAAGAAACAGCCCAAACTATCACCATGCAAACCCGCGCAGGCTGTACCAATGAGAGGTCAACTCTCTCTGAACTGTCTCTGATTGGCTGCGTCTCCTTAAGTCCGCTATTGTGAAGTTGAAGAAGAGATTGATGTTTAATTTGTTGGGCGCTGTATGTGTGTGTGTGTATGTGTGTGTGTGTGTGTGTGTGTATCTCTGGTATATGAGCTGTATGTTTCTGTGTCACAGGAATTCACTATCAATAAATTTATGTTACAGTCGCAGAAAGCAGTTATGTGTTGACATTTCTGACACTGCTAATTCATGTAAATTTAGATTATTACAGTATTTTATAATTACTTTGACTTAATTTTCAATTTTTTTTCAAAATTTTCAACACAAAATGCCTCTTCTTGTGGCTAGTGGTGGATTTACTCAAGTACTATACTTAAGTACAATTTTACGGCTCTTGTATTTTACTTGATTATTTCCATGTGATGCTACTTTCTACATCTCAGAGGGAAATATTGTACTTTCTACTCCACTACATTTATCTGACAGCTTTAGTTACTTTTCAGATGAAGATTTGACACAGTGGATAATAAAACAAGCTTTTAAAATACAACACATTGTTAAAGATGAAACCAGTGGTTTCCAACCTTTTTGGTTTTTGACGTCTTACAAAAAGCAGTGTGTAGTCGGGGTCACATTTCACATGTCTATGAGTTGTTAACAGCTCCACCAAATAGTGATTTTTCCCTCTAAACTTCTCACATGCTTTCATTTCAATAAATGTTCAAATGATCCAATATTTCAGCAAAAAGATATCAGAACATTGTTCTTCTTTCCTCTTGTAAACAGTAACAGTGAGTAGAAGGTAGATCTCAGCAGCTGAATAACAACAACCTGCAGGATTCAGAGGAGCAGCTGCTGCAGACTGATAAGACCTTCAGAAACGTCACATTTCCGCAAAAATCAAAGATTAGAGAAAAAGTCCAAAAACTGAAGACAGATTTGTGTATCAGAACTTTGTTTTTTCTTCTTTCCTCTCCCATTAATCATCTCACGACCCCTCAGATTTATCTGCTGACCCTTTGGAGGGGCCCCGACCCCTAGGTTGGGAACCAGTGGACTAAACTAGCTAACTGTATATAAAGTAGTGTAAACTAGCTCCACCTCCAGCAGCTACAACAGTAACATGCTGCTCTAACACTGATGCTTCAGTATTAATAATCTAATGATGTCATATATAATAATATATCAGTCAGAGGGACCAAACCACTACTTTTACTGCAACACTTTAACTACATCAAGCTCATAAATACTGATGTACTTTTACTGTAGTTTGGACTTTTACATTGTTGTACTGGTGCCTTTATTAAAGGGTCTGAGCTTTTCTTCCATCACTGCTCGTGCCTCAATATCTCACACAGCACTCAATATGCAGAGGTCTATATCAAATCAATACATCACACAGTGAGTTTATCAGAGCATCACAACATTGCAGATGTTCAGTCCAAAGCCAAAACTCTATTTATGTGCCTCTCAAAGTCTCTCAATAGCTTCAAATGTGGATAAGTTGCACATTTTCTCATTCAGAATAGCCAGAACTATTAGAAAATCAAGGAAATAGTTATTACGTGATTCATGATGGATTACAAATATGAAGAATTTATGTTCGCCTCGAGAAAATAAAAACAGACTCGTAATCAATAAAACACACAATTACTCAAACTACATTTTACTCAAGTCAAACCTGCCACTGACCTTTCTGGCTTCATAGAGGTCAAAGTGAATAATGTAAATACTTTGCTGAAGCATCATAATCAATAAATAATAACCATTTAGTGAACTCTTTACATTCACTCCGAGTGACAGTTACACGTTGCTCGCATTATCGTAACTACTTACAACGAAGGGTTAAAGCTAATTGTGATAGCTCATTTCGTTCGTTAGGATCAGGGCTATTGATCTGTTGATGGACAGTGTTGGTTTGTGTGTGTGTGACACCAGCATTCTGCAGGGATGAAAGCATCATGGTTGTAACTTACTTTTTTTATAAAAACATATCCTGCAATTTCAGTAAAGCGGCACGAGACAACTTAAAGTGATTTTAACAAGAGTCTCAGTGATGATTGAGTGATTTTTTTTTTTAATGTGTTTCTGTTTTTCTTTTGTTTTGTTTGCTTGTTTGTGGGTTGGGGTGAGGTTAGAGGGGCTAGCTGTGTACTATTGACATGCACTACATTGCATCTGTTACGTCTCTCCAGATCTGTTTGTTTTTGTGATGCATTTTGTATTTCTTTATTTATACAATAAATAATTGATCACCAAAAAAACACACACACATATCCTGCAGAGATGTTCCCTTGAATGAGAAAATATGTCCAAAACCTTTGACTGCTACTGTTTATTTCGGATCAGATTTCAGCTGCGACGTTTTGAGTAAAGACGGAGAAAAAGAAGTGAAATCCTCCAGAGCTTCATGAAGCCTGGCCTTAGAGAGACAGGAGCTAAAACTTCCTGTTTCAGACAGAGGCTGAACTGAGAGGCTGCTTAAAGGACCAGTAGAAGATAAATAAGGAGTTTTTAACTGGAAATCATACAAAGATATTCCAGTAGAGCCACAGAGTATAAATATAGACCTGGGAATGTGCATGATACGTCCCCTGTGTGAACTTAGCGTCTTGTCAGCAAGCGAGCTAGCTTGCGTTCCAACCAGTAGTTAGCTAACTGCTTATTAGCAATCCACAAGTAATGCTAACCACTGAACAACCAGTGAGTAGCCACTATAGTCATCAAGCACCACGTATGTCCTTGTTGACAAAAGTTACTCACATTCAAGTTATCCGGTTGATTATTTATTCTGCAAGACAACTGTGAGGATGTGTAATAATGAGCATCACACTGCTAGCTACTCGGCCATCTTTGCTTTAGCTTCAGAGTGACAAGATAGTAAATGATTGAATTTTGGCTAAATCTACCAACCAGTTAACTGAAGTGGTCTTAGAAGTTCTTACATATCGTTTTTTACAGTGAATTTTCAGACTGAGAATATGTCACTACAGCTATGACCCATAGCTAATGGTGGCTAATGCTAGCAAACATTTGGATAGAAATTGCTGTTTAACTGACATTACTACAACAGTTCATTGATGTCTAGCTGTGTTTAAGACAATTTTTCAAGTCTGCCAGGACCTCAAATGACCAGTGAAACCTGATCGAACAAGATCTCTTCATAATGCACGTACAATAGAAGTGATGGAGGACAAAATTCACAGTCCTCCTTCTGTTCAAAAATGTATTTAATAGTTTATCTGAAGCTAATATGAAGCTTCAGCGTCCAAATAAGTTAAATCAAGTAGATATCTTTCAACCTTACAGTCTTTTTATTGCCAAAATCCCTCTTTTTGTTACTATCGTCATTGGAAATCTTCAGATGGGCCAATAAATCTTGAGGTTACCCACAACTTAAACTCAAAATTTATCAGAGAAGAGCTGAAAAAATACACTTGAAGCGGGTAGAGTTCAGTGTGAACAGGTTTACTTTGCATAAAGAGGAATGCAAATCAAATTGAGGCCTTTATCCCAGGATTAAAAAGAAGCTAATGCAAAATCATAAAACATATTATATACTTCTCATAACCCGTCCTACTGTGGAGCTTATTTTCTAGACTCCACTTCATATTTTAATCATATTCAAAACTATTTGGTTATTATTAGTGGGTTCATGAGTGACCTTGACACTCTTAGAAATAATAATGTCTGAGCATCTTCCACATTTCTCTAAATAAAAACAGGCTGTTAATCATCTTACACAATGATTATCTGTTGTTTTAAGACACACTGGGAAAATTGTGAACTCATCCTTTAATATTACTATCACTATCATTAGTGTTTTAGCAGTTAACATTCATTTATTAGTACCCCATTATGACCACAAGAGGCGCTGCTGAGCAAGTTGCATAAGACTGCTTTAAAAGATATTGATCAAAGCAAGAAGAAGGTTAGAAGGTCAAATAAATTGGCTTTATCTTATTTTATTTATCAGCAAAGCAAATATCATCATAACAGGAAAAACAACACACAATGAAAATGGCTAAGCGTAACAGCTGATTTTTTTTTAAATACCAAATCAAGGGACAAGCCTTAACGGTTACTAAGAAATAAATTATAAAAAAAAGAAGCTTATTTTACTTTTAACTTACATGAAATCCCATAAAGGGGATCAGTTGTTTACTACAATGTTTAACTCACTATAACAATGAAAAATAATCTTCACTTTATAAAAAAAACAACAAACACAAATCACAGAACCAGGCATATTTAGCCTATTACACCTTTAAACTGCTTACATCTTAATTTTCCTGTTAGAACAAACTAACCCAATTACATTATTTATCTTAACAGACAATAGAAATAAAAACATCTTAAAAAATAAATCAGTAACTTGGAGGAATATCCTTTTACTTTCTTCATCAGATGAGATGAAGTTTGTTTGTTTTTAGAGCATTTTTTCAGCGATTAAAAACAATATAAAGTGAAACTATTCTTTAGTGGAATACACTCAATAATAATATTTCCACCTCACCAAGTAGAGATCACTGCAGACAAACTGCACCATCTACTGGCGAGGTATAAAAACTGACAATTCATGGCTGTGTCAGTGTCTTCAGCACAATACTGGATAAATTCAAACAGTGCATGGCACCTTAAACCTACTAATAATTTAATTTAATTTATGTAGCGCCACATCACAACAAAAAGGTCTGAGACCGTGCTCTCTAATTTAGGCCCTTATTACACTGAATCCCATGTTACGGCCGTCACTTCCCAGTTGACACATGTCCACAGACTGGTATTCATCCGTAGAAGTGCTGATGAACCAGCCGGGGCATTTGACGGACTCGAACTTGGTTAAATTCATTCCCACTGCTGTCTTGTAGAAGAGGAAACGGTCCATGTCTCCATCGTCGCTGATGCTCCTCATATTCTCCTCACTGTATTCCTGCCAGGAGATAAACAGAAAATGTTGGTTGTTTTGTATGGAAGACCATTTCCGACAATAAAATGGGGCGGAAAAAAAAGTAGATTTTAGTCATCATTAAAGAAAATGTGCTCATGGTGAGCATTTGGTTGGCTTGATGTGTAACACTGCATCATATTTTATAAGATAATCACTAGTCTTTTAGTGTAAAATCTGAATTTTTAACTAATAACTATTGTTGAAAAATAGAAATACAATATTTACCAAAGTATAAAGTAGCATAAAATTGAAATACTCAAGTAAAGTACCTCAAAACTGAACAATAGCTGTCCCTTATTTAGCATTTATAAGAAGTATATAAACAGTTAATAAATTGTTTATAACACTATAATGTAGTTATAAGCAGATATAAGAAGAATTTAACTGTTTATTAATGTACAGTGTGTGTTAACAATTATAACTTCTATCTATCTAACTGACTATCCATCATATTTTATATTTTATATTATTACAACTGTCATTTATTATCTTCTATATATTATTATCTCTTATCCACTTATGGAAGTCCACAGTAGAAGTTATAGTTGTTGAAAAATACATTTATAAACACTTATATCTGCTAACGACTACATTATAGTGTGTTATAAACCATTTATTAACTGTTTATGTAATAATTATGAATGATTAAGTGTTAAGTAAAGGTCATTTATTACTTTCCACTGCTGGCAATAAGAGCTTCTGTTAAAAAATTTCCCTAAATCACATGAACTGACCCGAAAAGTTCCCTCTGAACTGTTACTTCCTCATCATGACATCTTCATGTGCATAGTGTATATTATATTTCTGCTTACCTCTAGATTCAAGACGGCTTTGTTGTCCTTCAGAGAGCTTGAAATGTGCAGGTTTTTATTCATGATCGTCAGGATGACAGTCTGGGGTTTACTGCAGCGGGTGGTCGGGGTGTAAGGAACCAGCTTGAAGTTGACTGTTGTGAGAGAAACAAAGAAAAACTATGATTTAATGTTCACTGAGGAAGATTGTGGGGTTTGTATTGGAGGTTATTTGCTTTGGCGATTATAGAAGTACTCAGGGTTTTTAAGAACCAATAAGAGCCACAAAGAACTGACAAATAAAACCTTGTTTCAAGCAAAATACAAAACATTTACTGGTTCCTGCTTCTCAAACATGCTGATTTTATAGGTTTAATCTTAGATTGTGGGAAATTATAACAAGCATTTTTCCTATTTTCTGACATTTTATTGACGGAGTGACTGATCGTTTAATTGAGAAGAAATATAAAGTTGATTATTCGATAATGAAAATATAAATGCAACACTCTAATATAACAAACTTAGAATTACAAGTAAAAGTTACGCATTCAAAATCATCCTTAAGTAAAAATACACAAGTATTACAAGCAAATATCAAAGGAAAAAGTACTCGTTCTACAGGAAAATGTCCCTTTTAACGGTTATATTACTCTGCTTAACATTTTCAGATTGGTAAAACATTGGTTCGGGCCCCTCCAAAGGGTCTCCAGATAAATCTGAGGGGTCGTGAGATGATTATACACAAATGTATAATTATAGCATGAATTTAATCTGCAGTGTCAGTGAAAGTAATTTTACTAAAAGTGTAAACTTAATAATATTTCATTACAAGTTACAAAGTCCTGCAATTTAAACTAGTACAGAAGTATTATCAGTAAAACTTTAGGTATCAAAAGCTATATAATGTCCCCTGAGAGATGATTAATGTGAGACCAAAGAAGAAGATACAGTTTGGATAAACTTGTTTTCTTTTTTGCTTTTTGTCTTCACAGCAGCCCTTCATATTGATCTGAGGAGAGTTTCATTTCCTGTAAAGCGTGTCCTCGACATAATGTAAGGGACGTAGGACTACTGTGCATTTTAGAAAACCCCAGAGTTCAGTGGGCGGAGAGATCTGATTGTCTGATATCGCAAGACTAAAAGGGACCCAGACAAGACGCTGCTGTTTGTGAGCCAAGACAGTTGGGAACCACTAGTTTAATCTTTAAAAATCTATATTTTATCAGCTTATCATATGTTTTTTTATTTGAAAGTAACTACAGCTGTCAGATATATGCACTGAGAGTAAATAGTAGTAGTAAATATTGTGTAGTATGAGTATAAAGTGGTCGTACCTTTGTGCTCATGGTTTCCTCCTTTCAGACTGACGGCCTGCAGCTTCAACTGTCCTGAAATCTGGCAGAGGTTTTTCTGCGAGCTGTCGCACAGAGTGAACTGCTTGAAGCTGTTGCCGCGCTGGTATGTGTGTCTGCTCTTTCCTGTGGTGCAGCTCCCCTCGATCTTCACGATTGTTTCTGCGGAGAGGCGGAGGGAGAAGACAACAGTGTGAAGTGGCGGCAAAAAGCATCGGGCGGCTTTTAATGAGCTTATAATGATTAATGAAATTGCGCCCCTGTGTCGTTACTCACCCTCCACCAGGTTGGCCATGATCTCGCTGCAGAGCTGATCGTCGCTGAGCTCGTGACAGCAAGCCAGAGGCCTTTTCATCCTGTTCATGGCGATCACCACGGTGGCTAAACACTGCATGGACTTGGGTCTGTGGGAGACCACCAGGGTCAGCCCCTCATCGAGGGCGAAGGTGTCTTCCTCGCCGTCCTACGGTGCGACACAGAAACAGAAACCATGTCACGCCACGCTGCAGGTGTTTCAATCTGAATCACACAAAGCTCATTATGTAACTGAGATGAATTTAATTCAAATATTGAATCAGTGTAGCTCACATTGCATTGTTTTTTTTTGGCCTCTTTGTTTGTTTGTTTGTACACACAGACCAGAAATTGTCTCTCAAACCACAAAAACCACATCCGACCCACCTTCTAATAAGGCAAAAAGCTTTAGAAGTCGTCACTAATGGATTATAAAATGGTTAATAAATCATAAAACAGTTATCAAGCCGATAATAACAACAACTTTTGGGTTGCTAGACTGTGGATGGTGTTTCTCCAGCATCACATTTGGTCTGTTTTTGTTTCAGTAAAACTCCTCCAACGGGGTGATTGACCCTTGACCTTTATGAAAAAGGGCATCTAGAAATTCCTTCATTAACATATTGTTATTATTACCCTTCTTTAAGGCCTCTTTAATGACTCAACAGCCAAAAAACGATTCATGAAGCATTAATAAAGCAGCTTGAAACGGTGACTCATTGATAAAAAGTGGCACCGTAGATCAGCTCAGCTTGTTAAACTTAATGTTGCACAGCTGTAGAATAGCATTTCTCTGCAGTGATCGTATTAAAGGGGACATATCATGCACATCTCCATGTTTATATTTATATTCTTAGGCTCTACTGGAATATCTTTGCATGATAAACAGTTAAAAAGTTCAGTCTCTGTCTCTTTAGGGCCCCGCCTCCTGCTGTGCCCGCTCTGCTCTGATTGGTCAGCTTCAGGCTAAACTTAATACAGTAGAGTCAGGTCGGAAATATGACACGTGGGAACAAATATTACGAGACGGATGGTTGGTTTGGTTTGTACATCGCCACGGTGTCATCACGAGGAGGAAGCGGAGGTTAGATGTGAAGTGAAAGGTTCAGAGAAGGCTGAAGCCGAAAGCAGAATTAAAGGACCAGTGTGTAGATTTTAGTGTTTTAATTAGTGTATAATAACATAAAAATAAGAATAATGTTTTCATTACCCTATAATGAGCCCTTAATATCTACATATATATGTTTTTTACAGGAGCCCTGAACACACAAATCAAACCCTCGCTCTACAAAGGGACTTTTTTTTAATGTTTTGTGGTCACCATGGGTTCCCCCCTCATGATTGGAGGTGTATTCAGTTGGTTGCAGTCTGAAACTTCACCACTAGATGCCACTAATCCTTCACACTGGTCCTTTATAATAATGTAGGTGAGATGCTCCAGAAGCCTCACATAAATAAATAAATAAATAAATAAAAAATCATCTTACCGACATCTCGAAGCAGCGAGGTACGATTTCTGTCTCATCGGACTCGGACGAGCTGAAATATAAAACAGATAAATGTCAAATAAACCATTTTAAAAGCAGCAGTTTCAAATCTTACAGAGGACGAGTTGAACTATTTAAATGCACGCTAATTTAATTAATGACATCCTCCTGTGATTTATCAATTTTGTGATTGATTGAGCAGCATATCGAGCCTCAAGTTACACAGAGATGTGACAGGTTGCTGCGAGAGAGGGAAGTAGAATTCATCGCGAAACAGACTGGAGCGTTTCCCTTTTTAGTGGCGGGAATTTAGGATGTGCGGCTGCCTAAAAATGGTTTTCAGGAACTTCTGATTTTAAGGTTTACTACCAGTGACTTGACTCAGTGTTAAAATACGTCACTTTAACACACATTTCATGCTCTGAGTCCTCCATAAACACATCAAGTATCACCTAAAATCCCAAATCCGAAAGTTTCCAGTGTAGACACATCACAAACGCTGTATGTTTAAGCACAAACAGAACATTATAGATATATATTATAGATTAAACGTACCTGTCCAGAGCTTGATGCAGATCAAAGTCGCACATCGTCTTAGGTATGAGCTTTTAAAATGACAGGTTCAGGTGTAAGTAAGTGTCTTCAGCTCTCCAGTTGACAGCCACGTGTTGCTTTATGTGCTGCAAGTTTGACTGAGAGAGAGAGAGTCTGAGCTCCTCTTTATGAACACAACTCTCTTCCTGGTTTTACGTGGCTTCCCATGGTACTTTCTCTCGTGACGACACAAACCACACTTTATATTTTCAACCGGTGGAAAGGGAAAAGGAAAAAGGAACAGACTACAAAGTGAAGCTTATAAAATATGTCAATCCTGCCGTGATGATGTGTTCATTTTGGTGCAAGTGTTTTTTTTTTTTGTTTGTTTTTATTCATTTCCTGAAATGGGATGAAATAAGAAATCAAGAGTGGAAAGAGTGCATTTCAAAATTCACAGATGTTTCTGAAACATTAATTTAAAGGAGGGATTCTGTCTTCAGTGGTGGAGGAAGTATTGACAACACTACAGAAAAGGACGCATGTGAAAAAGTCAGATTTCTGAGAATAAAGTTGTGATTCTGAGATTAGAGTCTCGCAGATTTCCTCGGGTTATAATTCTGAGAATAATTCGATTAAAAGGTAGACACAATCATTCTGGAGGAAGCTGTGGCTGCCACCTCTGCTCCTTTCACACTCTTTACCAAACAGGGTGTGTGTGGGGGGGGGGGGGAATCATCTCATGTCACGTCAGAGCTGAGAGGTGAGCAGTCGGACAAACTGTCATCACCACGCTGACTGACTAACTGACTAGGAATCAACTGAACAAAAAAAATACTTTGCATGTCGGCTCTATGGAAAGAAAATCAACGGTGTTTGATACGGTTGAAAGCACGTATACGGAGGGATATTTGTGTGATTTAAAAAGTTTGACCGCTCAGATTACGCTTCACTAAATGCAACAGAGCGTAAAAAAACATCTCTGTAGGAAATGAATCTGTTCTGTGAGTAAAACAAACACTTTATGTGAACTGGCCACAGCCGAGTCCTCGCTAAGACCAAGAAAGTGGATCATATCAGTCCAGTTCTCAACATTGACTTATCTTGCCTTACCTCTCTCTCTCTCCAGTTTACCATCAGTGACTGGGGGCTTCTGGAGACGGGAGGTCATGTCCGCACACAGACAGCTGCTCTCATGACTTCCTCCTGTCCTGCAAATAAAGAAAGTAAAATCTATTTATACAGAGCTTTTCACAGACAATCGTCATTAAGTGCTTTACGTGAGCCTCACGCCACAAAGAAATACGGAAAGACATTAAAAAAAAGTGCACAGAAAAAAAAACACAATAAAACATGAAAATATTAAGTATATACATAACTACTACTACTACAGGAAATACTCAAATGCCCGTCTAAAAGGATGCTTTTTAAATGAGTAAGCAGAATCAGCAGACCACAACGGTGCAGACAGAGCACACCACAGTTTAGGCGCCACCTAAGCTAGAAAACCACGGGTCTTAAGGCGAGTATGTGGAGCAGATTTTGCGTGTTTGGTTTGACCTAAAAAGAAAAAACAGAGAGCTATACAGCACCGTGTTTCCGCTAGGTTGAGTGGTCTGGCCCGGTGGAAGGGGGGGGGGGGGTTGGGGGGAATTAGCAGGCAGCTACGTTACACACTTCTCCGTTTTATATTTAAATGTTTAGCATCGTCAGGCTAGGCTAACCCACTGTTGCTAACTTTGGAGCTAACTCCTTCACTTTTCCAGCAGTTGGGAAACAACAGACGTGACTTTTCATGGTGTTGATAAGCTGCAGCGTTTATTAACTGACACACTGTAGTCTGTACTGTACATTTACTGCCAGACTGACAAATTACTGCTGCTGCTAACCCTTTCCTGCTTCGTTAGCATTAACCGTTATTTCAGACGCTCTCTCTCTCTCTTAACCACTCACTCGCTAAAGAGCTACGTTACCTGCAGATTCCATGGCAACGACACAGCCGTTAACTCCCATTAGCAGACAGCGCTGCTCAACGGCTCTCAAACGCTATTGTTTTACAAATTAATGTATATTTGGCGTTATTTTTGACATCTCAAAAAATATCTTTGGCCTGGCGGCGGTCCTCGTTAGCCTGTACTATTATAGGGGAAACACTGCAGCAATATTTGCGCTGAATCCTAAAAGCAACAGGAAGCCAATGAGGAGTTTTCAGCACCTGTTTGACCTGATCAGTCCCGGGCACCATGAACGCCCCCTCCCCCGCTGCTGATTGGCCGGAGCAGTGTCACGTCGCTCGCTCCCAGCCGCTGTGGTTAACAAGCTCATTTAAAGAGCCATGACTGTGTATGAACGCTTTTTACAGCACACACAGAACCGACAGTTAGCGGACTGTGAGGAGAGATTTGATTAATTTGACAAAAAGAAAAGTGTGTTGGATTAGAATTGCTGACTTCTCCTTTTAGTTTGAGGGGAAAGTTGAAGAGAAAGTGTTTTCAGTTTCAGGACTTTTCCCTCTAATGTTTGATTTGAACGTTTATTGAAATGAAACCATTTGAGAGGTTTAGAGGGGAACTTCATGGGCGAAATAGAGGGGAAGATTAAAAGACCTTTAACCTTTGTGCATCTGGGTTTTTGCCAAGCGGCAACCTTTGGGGCTCTGCAATGAAGCCAATGCAGTTCCTCTAACGGCCACTAGAGGCTCCAAAAGCAAGTCATTCCCCACAGACCTCCATGTTAAAATGCCCAACTTTACAGCAGAAATAAAGATGTTTACAGCCTGGTACAGAAAACAGTTTTGGTCTCTAAAGCTAATTTCTCCTTTCATGACGACTGTATGGAGATTAATTTTTTTTATAACTCACCCGTTTAAATTTTATCACGCCGTAAAGTTCTGTATATGGCTGCTTTGAGTGACAGGTCCGCCAGCCGCTAGGTGGCTTGTTTCAGCCATTCAGCACCACCTCTTTGCTCGTTTTTGATTGGCTGGGAGTTGGGTAGCGTCACGCACTGCCAAGATGGCGATGGCTGGAGCGGCTAACTTTGAGCTTCACAACCGCTCTTCAGAAACGAACGAGTGACGTTGCGGTAACTACGTCCATATTTTTATACAGTCTATGGTTTTTGCTGTGATGAATAATTTACACTGCTTTGTTCATTTTAATTGGACTATGGCCTCTTTAATAGATTTCAGTCTCCCTCTGATGAGCTTTTTGAATGTTGTACTGAAGATCAACTTGTAAAGATCTCTGAGCAAAAAAAAAAAAAAAAAAAACTGATGGAAAAATTGCTGCATCAAATGTCTAAAAGCAGAAATATCGGGTTACTGACGATATGAAAAAGAAACCTGTAAGTTGAGCAGTTATCACTGCTGTAGCTTTCACATTCGATAAACAAAGAGAACTTGGTGCAGTTGGGACATGAAAGAAATTGACGAATAAAAAGGAAGTGGAAACAAAAAGCTGAACTGCACCAAAGTGGAACTGCCGCGGGAACCTTCTGGTAAGGTTTCCATTCCCCATAAATGTGAATTTGATGTTGTATATAATATGCGTTTGGTTTTTCACAGAGAAGTATCCAGAACTCTTTTTCTCTCTTTGTCTGAGAGAGAGCGGCAGAGCTGGTCAAGGCAGCGGTTTGACCCACATACATCACTGATGTTACTCATTCTGCTTCACGTCTTATTTATTTGTTTTTTGTTGACATCCAATCTTCCGTGTGCTCACCTTCCTTCTTTGTCTGAATCATGAATGAGAGCGGAAGAAGTATTCAGATACTTAAAATAGTGCAAAATGGAAATACTCAAGTAAAGTGCCTGAAAATTGTATAAAAAGTACAGTAAACCAGTAAATATACTGGTTCACCACACTAGAAACCACTAGAAAATATGTTGTTATTTGAGCAAAACATTTTAAATAGTTTTGTTTTCAATGGAAATACATTGGATTAAATGCCAAATTGCCAAAATGCCAAAGTGATGCAATATCCATATTAGAGACAATGTTTCCATACTGTGGGGAATATTACTCATCTTTACCTTTCTGAGGTTTGCCTTATGGTGTTTGAAAGATCTAAACAGGTGCCTAAACACTCTGAACGCCTATATGTTTGTGTGTTTGCTTCATATTGAAACTGAACACACACACATACACACACCAAAATTTTAGTTGGTGTTTTGGTGAAAGTTTTTATTTCCTGTTGCCCTACGTGACCTTCATATCTAGGAGTATAGGAGTTTCCGTGGTTTGAATCTGAAGTCTCCCCCGTTAACCCACACTGCACACTTTCAGCACTTTCATCTGACCCACATACTGCGTGATGCGATGGCACTCGGGCTTCTGTTTCCCCGGATCTGGATCACGAGGCACATGTATGTGAAAGTAAACGAAACTGAATAAACCAAGAACTGGCAGCACATCTAGAATACACGTATCTGAGAGCACCACCCCAAAAAAAATGATCCACATTTGATTTGGGATATATTTGCTATTTGACACGTGGTGCCATTTCAGGCTCACGTCCATTTTGAAGCCAGAAGAAGAAGACCAGCAGTGTTGCATCATTGTCTGGGCTCCTTTCTACATGTCACTCATTTATGTGATGCCTGTAGAGGTTGAATAAATTGCTGATTGATTAGCAAGAATATTGTTCAGTTATGTCATGTTCAGTGTGTCGTTTAGCGCCAGCAATCACAGCAGATGCACTGTATCTCATATTGAAAGATCATTATAACTACAATATTTCCATCAACGTGTGGCGTCGGTTTATATGCACTGACCTGAGGACTGAACGTGACTGAACTACAGAACGCTTTTTAAGTCAGACATAGCTGATCGTGTTTTGGTCTTAACGACTTCGCAGTTCTGGGAAAGTTTTCTTTCTGGGTCGAATGAGCTCATATTTCCCGTAGAGATTCATTTACATTAAAACCACATAGATGAAGCCAGTCATCTATAGACAAGGATGTAAAATACTGAAACTAGCAGCCAAAGACTAACTGCCAGATTGTTTCTAAATATAAGTATGTTGCAAACAGCATAATTAACCCCTTCACTTCCATGTTGTGCAAACTCACAGAGCTTCAAATTAAAGGACAGGTTCACAATTGTTCAAGTGTGTCTTAAACCAGCAGTCAGGTGTCTGGATATTAAAAGATCTCCTTCAAACGTGCATTGAAGCTGAAGCTTCAACATCCAAATGAGTCAAATTAGATTTTATTAGACATTATTAGAATGTTAGTCAGTTAAATCAGTCGTGGATGCAATATATGGATGAGTGAAGTATGTGGTGTGTGTGCAAGCAAACCAAAGCAAAGTCTAACCATCTGGCTGGTGGAGGCCTGGAAGGGAGAAAGAGGTTTACAAGGAGGCACCTGCTGGAAGCCTAAACTACCCAGGTACAGGTAGTTCCAACGTCCTCTCCAACTCCGTCCACTGGCTCCTGAGCCAAGAGGCCAAAGCAACCTCTTAAGCAAAAGGCAGATGGGACGTCACACAAGCTTTTAAAATACAACACATTGTTAAAGATGAAACCAGTGGTTTCCAACCTTTTTGGTTTTTGACGTCTTACAAAAAGCAGTGTGTAGTCGGGGTCACATTTCACATGTCTATGAGTTGTTAACAGCTCCACCAAATAGTGATTTTTCCCTCTAAACTTCTCACATGCTTTCATTTCAATAAATGTTCAAATGATCCAATATTTCAGCAAAAATCAAAGATATCAGAACGTTGTTTCTTCTTCTTTCCTCTTGTAAACAGTAACAGTGAGGAGAGGGTAGATCTCAGCAGCTGAATAACAACAACCTGCAGGATTCAGAGGAGCAGCTGCTGCAGACCAAATACTGAAGCCAAAAAAAAGTCCAAAAACTGAAAACAGATTTGTGTATCAGAACCTTGTTTTTTCTTCTTTCCTCTCCCATTAATCATCTCACGATCCCTCAGATTTATCTGCTGACCCTTTGGAGGGGCCCCGACCCCTAGGTTGGGAACCAGTGGACTAAACTAGCTAACTGTATATAAAGTAGTGTAAACTAGCTCCACCTCCAGCAGCTACAACAGTAACATGCTGCTCTAACACTGATGCTTCACTATTAATAATCTAATGATGTCATATATAATAATATATCAGTCAGAGGGACCAAACCACTACTTTTACTGCAATACTTTAACTACATCAAGCTCATAATACTTAGGTACTTTTTACATTGCTGTATTGGTACTTTTACTATGTAAAGGACCTGAATATTTCTTCCATCACTGAAACTTTGAGCCAGAAATCTCTCTCTCTGTCTCTAATATTGGCACTGCTTTGGTCTGTTGAATTGAAATTTATGCTGATGAAGAGTTTACAAATCTGCCGAATTTGTAAACTCCCTTTTGTTGAGGACACGTGCACCCCTGTTAACCCTGTTTAGAGGGGAATACCGTGTTATTTCCCTGCCACACAGTCACAGATATCACAAGAGGGCATGACATACTCCAACTTTATATATATGTATATATATATCTAGTAATAAAAGTGTGTTAATTTCCCTCAGCTTCATCTGTAGAGTTTGGTCAGTTCAGAACTTTCTATGTAGAAAGTTCACATATAATACAACATTTTAAAGCTTATGATGGACCTTCATACTCTCTAGTATGCTGGTATTTGTCTGAAAAGAAGGCGACCACCACATAGATTGCTTAGATTTGCAAATGTGAGGCAGGAAATGGTGTTGTGGTCTCAAATACCAAAGAAACACAAACCTACAGGCAGGTTGAGTGCACATGAAAGAAATGTGATACTGCCTACAAGTGTTGAGGTTGTTTCATGTGACCCAGTTGTCATTTGTGTGTAACGGAGTAGCACTTTTTGATTTATGAAATTCGCATGAATGTTTTTAGGAAATCAATGAGAAATAATGACAACAGGACTTCTGCTGAAATAAATCGACACTTTATTCTGTTCTGGCAACTTGGAAATGTATTTATATGGCACATTTCATACACTGTGGCTTGAATTTGAAGCCAGTGCAAAGGTACCATAAAGTGCAATACCACTGGCTCCAAAACATCTCCGGCTCCAACTGACTCCGACTCAAAAATCATTAACTTCTCTCATGAAATACTGATTCATTTCATTCTTTAAGCGAGGCATTATGGTCTCCTCCTCTAAATTCAGGCTCTCTAATAAGTGTGCTGGTGGTCATTTTGGAAATTAAGCTCCAACCAACAGGTGATGTCACACCTCGCATGGATGTAGTGAGGTCTGATGTCAACTGCTGGTTTGCATTGGAGCCGGTCTGGAGGGATAATTTGTGCCCTAACCCTAACCATATTCTCCTATCCATCCAATCTAGCATTTACTGAGTGGCAGCTCATGGTAGGTGCAGTTAGGACCTTCCAAATAAGGAGTGTTGCCTTTCCCGCTATGGAAACAAGCCCTGCTACGTTGGATAATTTAGCTAAATTCTGCTAACAGGGCAGTTATCATAACAATAAACCTTAAAAGTCAAATATTGTGACAATAATCCGCTGCAAAGAGCAGCAGGTGAGCCAACTGTCAATGACAACTGTCAATCAACGCCCAAACGGCAGACATCGAAGCTACTATGAGTCTTCAAGTCTTATTAATGGAGAAATAATTTTCCAAAATGACCACCAACGCACTTATTAGAGAGCCTGAATTTAGAGATTGAGACCACGTGGCCCCTTTCTGTCCACCTGGTGAATGTAAGTAAGTGTTTCTGCTCTCTACCAACTCCTGAGGGAAATATCTGACTCTTTAGCTGCTAAATGCTCCAATATGCTCACCAGCTAGTCTACAGCTAACTGTCTGTTTGCCATTTGGTGCTGAGCAGGTAGTGTACAGCGGCTTTTTAGAGCTTTACAGCGGCCCAAAAAAGACGCTGAGAATGAATCAAAACAATGAGCTTGAAAGACGCTAAAACGCTCCGTAGAGTTGAGGGGAAATGTCAATAATGGACATTTTACTACCTAACATGCTTTATTAGGACCGACTTATCGGTGTAGTTTGATCAGATTTGACTGCGGCCTCACACATAAGCAGACAACCTCACAACTGTGATCTGCTCTGATCCGACTGAAGTGTTGCTAAACTGTGATTTGTGCATAAACATCACCCTTTTTTTTTCTAACTGTGCCCAACTTAAAACCAGTAAAGAAGAGCGATAGACAACCAAATTACTACTATTATAATAAGAAGCTGGTTGAGCAAATGTGTGCCAATCTTGTAAAGTATTAACCTATACACAAGTGTAGGTGGGCAATGATTACGAAACTACCTGCAGAAAAACATCTACACCACACACGTCCTGTTAAACGTGTGGTTAAGCACCCTTTTTTTTTTTTTTGGTGTTCAAACCCCAGTAGAGATGTTCTTCCGATGATGTCATCAAAGGTTTTGTTTGACACCTTGTGCCACAACAACACATTTTCCCTCCTAAATATATATACAAGCGGTGTTTACCCCTCAGTGGTTCTCAAATCCTTAGAATGACTGTGTCCATCAATCAACATGTATTCATAAGTGTATAATGAATTTATAAGCAGACAAGTGTTTATTAATGGACCTAGCCTGCTTGCGCAATCTTGGTGTAATTTTTTCGACCGATCCGTGAGTTTTGAATCAAATCAAATCAAATCAAATTTATTTATAAAGCACATTTGAAAACAACCACCGTTGACCAAAGTGCTGCACAGTGAACTTTTGTGTGAGCGGCATTTCTCCCTAATTTGTTTTGTGGTTTTCAAACCTGTTTGCTTTTGTCTAAATTTAAGATCTGAGAACGTTTTTGCTGCTCATAAATCATCACCACATTCCTCCAGTTTGTAGTAACCGAGCTTAAAGCAGCTCAGTGAGTGTGTCAGAGTTCACTACTATAGATCAGAGACTCTAACTAATGATGATGATGATGATGATGATGGTAATAATGATCATCGACACTTAAATGAATAAATTAAAATGAATAAATAAAGAAAAGACCCAAAAATGTTCCTTCAGCTTCAGGCTTCGTCTCCTCCCTTCCCTTCATTTCTTATTGCATCATAATCAGATTCACAGGGAATTATATTTTTTAAAAAAAGGACATGAAACTGCAAAAATATGTTAAATAAAAAGGTTGGAAAAGAACTTTCACAATAAATGGAGACGTGAAACTATTTTTAGGGAACAATGGACTCGATGAACAAAGACGACTGGAAGCCATCGACGGCTTCAGTTCATGTTTTTTCAAACAATCATGAGTTTCATCTTTAGTTGAATTGTTGTGTTGTGTGATTTTCAGCCACAGCAGATTATTTGTTCATGTTTTAAGTGTGTTTTTTTTCACTTTAGATGTTTGACCTTCAAAACTTTCATATCTTAAAACGTGTCTGGAGACGATCTTGAAATGATCTCCTTCACAATGTCTAGATTTATGCAGATGATGTCACTCTGTCCTGTCACATCATGTCATATTCTGATTGGTTGGTTTGTATATTTGTGGTTTCAGATGTGGTTTGTAGACATTTGGTCTTTATGACTGTGTCTCCAAATGAGTCATCAGTAGACGAGTGTCACAGAAAGATTTCATCAAGTTTCTCTGATGATGGTCAACGGACGGTTTCACAGTTTTTTTTCAAAGTGTGTCTTAAACGAACCCGAATGAACATTGAAACCTGTTTTTTTCTTGCTGTAATCATTCCTCCAGTTCATAATCACCATTAGAAGATCCCTTCATGATGGAAGAGTGTATTAAAAGGTTCATCTGAAGCTTCAGAAACATCCAAATGAGTCAAATCAAGTAGATATCTTTCAACGTTTCAGTCTTTTTAGCGCCAAAGTCCCTCTTTTTGTTTCTATACTTCCACCTGCAGCTCAACAGGGAAACACCAAGATAGATAGATAGATAGATAGATAGATACTTTATTAATCCCCGAAGGAAAATAAGCATCTTTGACATCGAGCGTATAGCAGATCAAGTGTTTTTCTTTCTCTGGTAGGACAATTAACAAACTGTGTAAATCCAGTCAGGTGATTGAAATCTTCAGATATTAATACAAGTGTCTCAGGATGTTTAGTCTGTATCCTAGCAACAGTTTCATGGATAACTTCACATGGAACTTCAGCAGTATTGTTATGATATGACTGGTACATAGTATGGTCTCACACCAACCGCCAACAATTCAATATCTGGACAGCACATCCTCTCCTTGACAGTAATATGTGAGGAATCACACCATCTCTGATTCACAAATAAAGCCACACCTCCTCCTCCTTCCTTCCTTCTTTCCACTAGCTTTAGTGTCTCTGTAGTTCCATGATTACAGCTCATACTGACACCTGACTGCTGTTTTAAAGACACACTTAAAGAAACTGTGACCCTGTTCTTTAATATAAACATGGAGGCCACTGACCAATCAGACGCCTGGAAACATCAAGTCATCATTCTTACACTGAAACAAATGAAACAGAATGTAGAAAACATGACGGAAATACAACATTTCTGTTCATTTCATGTATTAATTTAACTTTTTTTGCAACATTTCAACATTTTTGTCAAATTCAAGGCATTTTTTTTGTGGTAATTCACCTACAGGAGATATCACTCCTAGTTTATTTGACTTTCTGTGCTGTGGGAGCAGAGAAAAAAGAAAACAAAAAGACAACACATTTAGAACAGGATCGAGTTTATTTCCTAAGAAACTTAATTATTGAAAGTGTTAAATGCAATGGAGTCTCAACGCACCCAAAAAAAGTCTTTTTTTTTGTTTTTTGAGAAAGTCTATACAAATGTAACCTGGACAGAAAGAGGAATTGATTAAACTTCAGTTCTCAATAACTCTTGTGGTAACAGTGTTGTACCTGAAAACTGAGACCGATTAGCTATAAACTACACCCTCCGAATGATCTCCTACCTAAAGCAGTCATATATTAACACGCAGCTCTCCGAACCCTCACACACTCCATCAGTATAAGTAGCACAAAGTAATGATTATCTTTTTATCTTGGTTTTTTTTTTTTCTTTTTTACATTCAGTCTTTTGATACCAAAGAAATGAAATTATTACAACAATGAAATAAAAACAAAAGCTAAAAAATATTTACTCAGAATCACACAAGTCAACAATTTCTCCTGGAATAAAATGGCATAAACGCTCGCGAGTGATAACACTGAATGAATCAAACATTACACATGTATGGAATTAAGATGCAAAGAGACAGAGATAGTGCTAATATAACACTGTAACACAGCCCACTCCTACTTTAAAAAAAATAAGATAAAAAGGACAGGTTCGGAGTTTTTCCCCAAAGTCTACCGTCAAACAGTTCTCTGATATGATGGATGTACAGATGCTGGATTTATTTCTCCTCCGCTAGTCCAGCTAAAGCTAATACGAGGCTTTAGTTTCACTCATTTGCATTTCTCTGTTCTCTCTGTCCGAGTTGACATTTAGAGGTGTTATAGCACCTTTGTTCTGATCTTTATCTGCTTCGGGGAAGTTCAGCACGTCAGTTATTTATTAATAACACTCGACAAGCTGCTTCTTTCCGGTGATGAAGGTGACCTCTTAACCCCCCCCCCCCCCCCCCCGAGACCTTTCACACTTCATTGTTTGGTCTGTAAAAACAGTAAAAACTGATTTCCCAGAGCTCATTTTGACGTCTTGAAATGTTTTGGAGCGGATTTAGTGATTTATTTCACTGACTGGGAACGCTGGTATTGGCACTTTTGTAAATAATAATAATAATAATATTAACACGTTTAATTTGTACCACACTCTTCATTCAAAGTGTTTCAGTGTTAATAACATAGAAACACAACATTAAAAAGGAGTAAAACTATTAATACAGCACATTAGAAATACTTTAAAAGATTAAAAGTGACGTTATTATCAGCACAATGTACTTTTAAAAGGTGGAGCTTTTAATTGTTACATGACGCTGCATAGTTTTAATTTTATTTTAACTGTTATATATTTTAACCAGTGACGTTTATGTGTCTTTTTTTTTTTTATATATATATACAAACATTTGAGTACTGCATTACAGATGAACTTTAAAAAAAAAGATCCGAACCCGTCCTTTTCTAAAAAACACTGGTTTTGCTTATCCTGTCACACGTCTTTGAACGCATCACGGAGAGAGAGAGTCGACCTCATCGAACAGTTTTCCTCCTTATTAATCATTAATATATTTATATATATATATTAATATACAGACACAAGGGGACACAGAGGGGGTTATTTAGAGGCCGTTCCTGACAGTTTCCACATGTTTACACACACACACACACACACACACACACACACACACACGCACAACGATGACTGACAGGTGCTTAATATGCATCAAACATACAGTATGAGTGATGGAGTTAAGATGGAGACTGAATGCTTACTTGCTGACATGTACTATTGGAATATTGTTTGTCTCTCTCTCTCTCACACACACACACACACACACACACACACACACACACACACACACACACACACACAGATGAAACGGGTCGGGCTGCAACTAATGATTTTTTTTTTCCTCCATTTAAAATCGATTAATCGCTTTGTCTATAAAAACGTCATAAAACAGTGAAAAATGTCTCGTAATGTAATTTCTTGGTGACGGCTCCAGCTTGTCTTTGTTTTGTTTGTTCCAACAGTCCAAAACACACACACACACACACACACACACAAATAGTCAGTTAACAGAAAAGCCTCAAAAAAATCCTCAAATCTGATGAGCAAATATTTGGTTTCTGCTTTTAAAAAGTGACTGAAACGATTGTTCAGGACATCAAAGTAGTTGCGGGTTGAAATCTTCTGACTGTTGCGGATGTGAATATTTGAATATTTATGATATTTATGCTGCTGGAGCTCAAATCTGTGGAGCAACACGGACATGAAGGTGCTTCAGGTTTAATCTACAGCTGAATGTGACAGCGTGTTACTGTTAATCTGACCTGCAGTTCTTTAGAAGGGGGGGGGGGTTAAATATTACACACAGTGAGATCAGACTCATAGCGCCCTCTGCTGGAGCGTCAGGGATAAAAACTGCAGGATTGTATCATCAACATGACAATCTTTGTTGAAATGACTGGTCACATGATCGGTATTCTACCTTTTTCCTTATTGTTGTATGAAAAGCAGCCAAAACCGACTGATTTACTGACATGATACACACACGGAAATATTCATCCGCTGCTGAAAATAGTCCTCAAGAAACGCTGCATCTCCTCCAGTTTGAGTGACGTTTGATTAAACTACATTATCCAGCTGTTTTAGTTTGGTTTTGGTCTTTTCTTTTTAATTTTTAACAACCTTTTTTCTTTAAATCATCCCAGAATATGAACATGGTAAGAATCTGCAATTATTCATTAACGTCCCTTCTTTTTTTTATTTTTTTTTTATTTATGATGAATTGATTTGATTGTTCCACCTATAAAAAGGCCAGAAAATAGTGAACCATAGTCTATATTTCCTGAAGCCTCAAGGTGAAGTCTTATTTTTTCTAACCAGCGTTCCAAAAACACAAATAAATTCAATTTATAATGAAGTAAAACTGAGAAAAGCAGCAACTCCTGAGAGGAAATATCTGACTCTGTAGCTGCTAAATGCTCCACTAATGTTCACCAGCTAGTCTGCAGATAACTGTGTCGTGTACAGCGGCTTTTTTTTTTACAGCTTTTTCCTCAGAAAACGAACCAGAACAGTAAAAGTTGCAGCTAAACAGATAAACGACGAGGCTGAAACTCAACTATAAAGCTCCATAAAGCCGAGAGGAGCTGCAGATAATTCTCTGTAGGTTCATCGTTAGGAGCCACGACGCCGTCAGCTCAGACATCATCATTATTATTATTATTATTATTATTATTATTATTATTATTATTATAATAAAAATATTGATTGCATCCATAATAAACTGTCGTTCTTTGTTGTTTTTTAACTTTAGGTTACATCCTGGGTCACGCTAGAAGTCCTTTCCCTCTGACTTTCTTAACAGGAAAATGATTTTTTTTTTTTTGTCTATAAACACAGATCTACTGTATTTATTACAGCAATAACGTCACGTAAGGTCTGGAGACACTTTACAGCTCGTAAAACATCTTAAAAACGATCAAAACGATGCACAGATTTAACGCGCAAAACCTGCTTTTAACCTTAAACCTTAAAACTGTTTAGTGTCTCGAATGGACGGATGATTCAGTACACACACACACACACACACACACACACAAACACACACACACACACACACACACACACATAAACAAACATAAACATGTAGCTTTGGCACCCAGACATAAAAGTGAGGAATGGCAATGCAGAGTTTAGTATGGAAGGCTAAACCTGGAAGAAAGGCACCACCAAATCAACATATATATATATATGTATATATATATGCACACACACACACACACACACACACACAGATATTTGTCCAAAGTGTATAAAACAGCATAAAATAATAATAATTGCAATGAGAAGTATATAAAGGAATGATGAGGGGATGCAGATGAGAATGCAGCGGATGTACAGACGACAACATTAAATCACTCCAGTCATGTCCAATTACTACGTTCCAGCCATAGATGATTCATCAAGAAAAACTAACACAGGAAACAAGAAAAATCTGCACTCGGTGCAAGTTTGTTTGTTTTTTTTCCTTCTTCTTCTTCTTCTTTTCTTGTGTGTATGTTTTAAAAAAAAAAACAAAACAAAAACAAAACAACAGCAGGCGGACAGAGCTGCACTACCCACGAGCCTCCTCTTCTGTGGAGCTCTCCTGGGCTGTACTGCTACCTGTGGAACCATCGACCAATGAGAGGAGAGCTGAGGTGAGCGAGGGGGGCGGGGGGGATGATGATGATGATGATGTCACAAAGGGTTTAAAAGGTGATGCAAGGCAACAACAACAAAAAAAAAGGAAGGAAGGAAGGAAGGAAGCTGACGGGAAAGAGACGGCGCAGGAGAGACGGAGAAGAGCCAGAGTTTAAGAAAGAAAACATGCGTGTTTGTTTAAAGTTTCACAGATTAAATGGAATATTTTTTTATTTATTATTATTTTTATTTTCTTTCTTCCTGTTCTCGGGCTGATCTCGTCACTTTTGCGCCATCTTGTCTTGAATTTTTTGGGTGATGTGACACCCTCAGGCAGCCATACTGGAGGCTCTTTTACTCTAATATCTTATTTTATTACTGCATGAATTAACATTTAGAGATTATTTTCTGCTCTTTTTTTTAACGGGGAACTGTTTTTTTAAAACCTATTCATCATGTATAAGCAGCAAAACACTCTCACAGTTTAAAACACACTATAATGTAGTTTATAAGCAGATAAAGAAACATTTTAATTGTTTATTAACGTATAAAATTAGTCAAAAATCTCCCATGCAGACACGTTTTATATCCGTATTTTACTTTATTATCATTCATTCTGTTTGTGTGTGTCCAGAGGAGGAGAATAATATATTAATAATCACTTATATTTGCTTATAACTACATTATAATGTGTTATACTGCTTATAGATGCTAAATAGGAGCCTTATAGTAAAATGTTACCAGGAAGTTTCATCCCAACAATAATCTCACCCATTAAAAAAAAAGAGAATCCATTAAAATCTCTTTAATTTTTAATGTTCAAGTCATTAATTTACCCCAGATTTAAATAAATACCTGAATTTGAACCTTAATTCCTTAAAAAAATTAAGGAATTTAAAATTAAGGTATTTAAAATGTTATTTTCTGAACCCTTGAAAAACCCCTTAGTCCACACATTATTATTTAATTAATTAAAACTCCTTAATATAGTAGAATCTGTTAAGTTAGCCCCATTAAATATATAAATACAGACTAAAATATCATTCATTTTCATCTGAAAATACTTTATTGATAATTAATGGATTTGTCAAATATTTAAAATAAATGCATAAATTAATTTAATCCTTAAAAAGTGAATTAAATTGTTAATAAAAGGATTTAAAAATGTTTTTTATAATGAAATGAAAGGTCAGATTAAATGACCTCTGGCTACCAAACACATTTATTCAAATAAAGATGTTTGGTGTTTCATCGTTCATATTAATAAAGAAAACTAATAATCTGATTAATGTCGTCTCCTGCAGGATGTGAAAAGTAGTCTGAGTAGAAAGTTGGACGCCGGCGGACACGTTTGACCTTCAGGTCGTCACACATGGTTACATAACAACAGAGATTCTTTCTTGTCATTTCTGCGTCTCGTGGACGGAAATGAAGAGTCGGAACAGATCAGACGTGCAGTTTTGTGAGAGGACACGACATGAGAGATGAAACCAGGCGCTCGTATTTATCAAACCTCACAGAGAAATCACTCCTGAAATGAATATATGAAGCGTCCTGTTATATATTTACACCGTTCAGACTGTAAACAAAGCTTCTCTCATGACTTTAAAACAATAAATGTGGCCTGTTAAGTGAATTAAAGCAGCAGGTTGGTTTAATATGAGTCTGCTGTGTGAAATCAGCCCCATTTAACCCTTTATATTCCAATTTATTCCCATAATACTGCATATATATATCACACATACTGCAAACCATCACTCTTTAACTTCTGCTCCCGACATGAGGGTAAAAATATTATCTCTGTGATGTCACACAGCCTCTCTGGCATAAATAAGATTTATCGACCTTATAAAAAAATATCTGACCTGTTGTTATGACGCCGGGATCGATTATCCATCTGTAAAAAGTTTCATCGCTGTTGAAAAGCGTAAAAGTTAATAAAACGCTCTTTTTACTTAAAAGTGGGAGCGACAGCGGGAGTTTTCCGGCCACCTCGGAGTGAAGCTTGATAAATACGACCACCTCTAGGAAACAGATCGGTGAGATGACGTCAGGGGGAAGAGCAGAAATGAGGAGCACAGAGCGAAGAAACAGAAAAAAACAGACATCCTGATATTTAAACCAGACAAGAACATGTGTCTCATAAAGATTAAAAAAAAAAAAAAAAAACACACCCAGTGGGACTCGTTGGTTGTTTTTTTTTTTTACAAGATGAAGGATAAAAAGAGTCTGGTTACACTTTCAGGAAGAGACGTTAATTCACGGATCGGTTTGTGTTTTGTGGTGAACTGTATGTACAGTCTGTGTCTGTTTTCATGCCGCAGACGGGCTGCATTTCATTTACCTCATGCAAAAGAAACACTAACAGTAGTTCTCAATGGTATCAAAGAATGAAAAGTCTACAGGAAACTCTGGACGAGGCCAGAGAGGAGAGAAGGAGAGAGGAGAGGAGAGGAGGAGGCACGCAAGGAGGGAAGGAAAAAAAAGAGAAAAGAGAAATTAGTTCAGCTGAAGGCAAACAGGAAAGTACATTATCAGACATACTAGAGAGGTGTTTGCAAAGCAGGTTTTAAAAAGTTATAGCACGAGTTTCATCAACGTAAATGTTAGTTTTTGAGATCATAAAAGGCGGCGGTAGAGGCGGCAGCGGCGGTGACAAAAAACAAACAAAAAAAACTACCTTGTGTGGTGTTTCTGTCGTTGAGCAGCTTGGTCTGACTGTTGGGCAGGATCTTAATCTCAGGAGGATCTGGACTCTGACCCGAGCGGGACGCCATGAGAGCGTTCAAATACTGGAGACGTGTCACCTGCAGCACGCAGAAATACAAAAGTCAGAATCTGAAAATGCTAAAAAATATTTTTAAAAAAGGCATCCAGGGTTTCTGGAGCAGTCACCAAAATAAAATGCATGAAATTGAATACATTTTTACAGTCATACTATAATTATTTATTATAAGCACATGAAATTGTTGACATTTATATCACGTTTGTCATTACTTCCCATCTGTATACAACAATAATTCCTTCCTGTTACATTGATTACCGTATTTTCCGGACTATAAAGGCGCACTTAAAAGCCTTTAATTTTCTCAAAGAACGACAGAGCGCCTTATATATGGATTAATTCTGGTTGTGTTTACTGACCTCGAAGCGATTTTGTGTGGTACACGGCGCTCTGTCAAAATGTTTTAGTACGACAGGATTAGCAGGCAGCTACACATTTCTCCGTTTTCTATTTATCAGTTTAGCGTCGCTAAGCTAGGCTAACCCACTGTTGCTAACTTTGGAGCTAACCTTCACTTTTCCAGCAGTTGGGGAAACAACAGACGTGACTTTTCATGGTGTTGACAAGCTGCAGCGTTTATTAACTGACACACTGTAGTCTGTACTGTACATTTACTGCCAGACTGACAACTTACTGCTGCTGCTAACCGTTTCCTCTGCTCCGTTAGCATTAGCCGTTATTTCAGACGCTCTCTCTCTCTCTCGCTTCACCACTCACTGACGCTACCTGCAGTTTCCATGGCAACGACACAGACGTTAACTCCCGTTAGGAGACAGCGCTGCTCAACGGCTAAAAAAATGAATGAATATTTATTAGTTTATTAGTTTATTATAGTTATTTTTGATATTTAAAAAATATTTTTGGCCTGGAGGGGGTTCTCATTGTGCTATTATGGGGGAAACACTGGCTAACGTTTGATTTAGTGGTATCAGACTGTGTTTTTTACGTGTTACAACTAAATAATATTGAGAGTTATTGTGAACGCGTTTAATAAAGTTTGACTGATTTATCTGACTGTTTTGTTTCGGTTCCCTTTTATATATGGAAAAAGTTCGAAAATAGACCATTCATTGACAGTTATAATCCAGTGCACCCTATAGTGCGGAAAATACGGTATATTATAAATATTACACACGTACTTGTGCGTGAATTAAACGTGACAGAGCATTGTTCACTGGCTGTAAATCTTTATTTTCTTCTTATGTAGCTTGGTTATTTTCTCTACTGCACGCTTCTTCTTCTCTGTAATGGACAGTCAGTATTTAATATTTGTGGACATGACTGTCAGTGGCGCTGGAGTGTTATATGTCTGAGGCCTATAATAAGTTTACTTCAGTGGTTTGATTCAATAAAATATAACATTTAACATTAATGCTTTGTGTTTCTACGACAACGAACAGAGAAGAGCTCAGAGAGACTCTGTCATGTTGGAGTTTTTAGCCCGTTCAAGGCATTAAAAATATTCTACAGAGATAAAACTGACGACCTTCTGAGGCCTTTTTTGGGGAGAACAGACTTTCCAAGACCTGCAGAAACTCTGTCACTGCTTTTCACACTGTGTAAGATCAGTCTAATAAAACATTGGTCACAGTCTGTGTCAGATCATCTTCTACCGTACACACGATCCAGCCGCCTCACACTGACCTTCTATAACAGCCGACATGAGTCTCATGTTTCCCGTAAGTCTCGTCTTTTAACGTCGTTCATCATCCGTGATGTGAAAACCTCAGATTTCCACAGTCAGAGAAAAAAAACGTCTGGGTTCACTTATTAAATCTCAGCGTTTCTCCTGATTGGCTGCTGACAGAGCCGTCAGCTGGAGAGTCGATCAGATGAGGACTTTTTTTTTTATATATATCAGAAGCACTTTAGCCGACTTCACTAACATTTGAACGCCAGAGCTGAGGAGAGCGTCTCTGCATCACGCCGTCCTGCTTCCATCATACTTATGTATTCGGGTCATTTAGAGACGAGAATCTATAAAACTTCACGGCCTGTCAAGCTGTCAGCCTGCGTCGCTCTGTAAACGATGATGCAGCTAAAAGTAAAAACACACAGGCAGTGAGTCGACTGACATGACGCGAGCTGACTCAGCAGCTTTAAAACCACTGATGTTTAGGTGGAAACCCGACTTTTAATACGTCCACGTGAAAGATCAACAACCATAGATTATAAATTTCCATTGCTGTTGTGGTGACTGATGAAAACACACACACACACACACACACACACACACACACACACACACACCCGTATGAGCTGCAGGTCAGTGAGAGCTCGGACGGTGTAGTCAGGACAGTAGCTGGACGGGCTTGTAGCGTCTGATGCCTCGAAGGGATCCCTGGGAGAATGACGCTGGGTCGACACTGGAGACTGGTGCACTGTAATATCACACACACACACACACACACACACACACACACACACACACACACACACACACACACACAAACAGAGTCAGCATAATATTTGCAATCCTGCAGATTTGAGCTGCGGTGCCGTCTTTCTTTTTAAAGCCATGTGCCCTGTGTTATGTCCTCTATATATATATATATATATATTATATATAATCTCAGTTATATAAACACACTAAACACTAAAATATGATGCAGCAGATTTTAAGCAATAAAAAAAAAGGTTGGAATATAAATAATTACTTAGAAGAACAGTGATTGCTTCAGCCTCGGATACTGAACGATAAATATTGAATGTAAAGGAAAAATCCAACCTAAAGCTGACTTCATGTGTTATTCCCTTATATTATATTATATATATGTGTGTGTGTGTGTGTGTGTGTTAGTATTTTGCAGGGCATTTAAAGTGTTGTGATGATGTCATTTAGAGACAAATCATGGAGCTGTGTGATGAAACTATGGGCAACAATTTTGATAATCAATTAAGAGTTTAAGTCGTTTATAGAGCAAAAAATCATCAATGACATCACTGATAATCAAACAGATGTTGGTTTTTGTCTAAAATTACTAAAAAAAAAAGCACAAAGTCTGTTTTAAGGTGGATTGTGTCTTTAAAAAGGATAAAGCTGGTGATTTTCTATATTTTTTGTTATTGTCAGTAAGATCTACTAACAAGTACTGTATGTTTATCTAAAGTCTGATTTTTCTTATTCCTCTGTTGTTGTTCAAAAACGATTAAAAACACGTCAGTAAGCCACTTTAGAGACGACTTTAAAGATGAATAACAGTGTTTCCAGTCCTTGTAGAGCAGTTCTGTGTAAAGCAGACATGTCACACAGCGCAGCGATGTCACTCACTGACGTGTTTTTAATAGTTTTTGGAACAACAACGGAGGTCTACGGCACAGAGGAATAAAATATATCAGACTTTAGACACACACACGATACTTGTTAGAAGGATGAGTTCATTTGTTGACAGTAAAAAAAACAAACAAACAAACACATAAAATCTCTAAATGCTTTAAATGAAGTCGAACATGTTGCTGCAGTTCTTCATCTCACCTGAAGATGGCAGCGTGAGAGCAGACACACCGTAGTATGTAAACGCCCCGTTCTCAAACTTCAGCCCCTCTTTGCCGATCTCCACCTCCACACGACCCTGACAACAAACAAACAAACAAACAAACTGTCACTTTAATATCATTCTCTTCTCAACAGTAATTTAAACCTTGAACGTGACTTCCTGTGCGGCGGGAGGACGGCGTGGAGTCGATGCGGTCGCGTCTGAACCGGAGCACAAACCTGCAGCAGCAGGATGAAATAGTCCACCGGGTGGTTGCGTGTGTACAGATAGTGGCCTGGGCTCAGCCGGTTGCCGGGGTCAAAGTGCACTTCCTGGTTGACACTGGGGTGACGGAGAAGGTGGAACAAGACCTTCTCCGACACACGTCCGGGGTTGAAGTGCTCCACTTCTACAAAAAAAAGGGGGGGAGGGGGGTGGGAGAGAGGAGGGGTTAAAGGTCAGAGACACTGAACTCACTGTCAGATATGTCTAGACGCACACAATCTGCCGACCTGAAATAACCCACAACAGTTTGATTTCAGACCGAACGCATCAATACTGAGCCTGAAGCTGAACTACAGATACAACAGTAACATAATCATTACATACGCTGCGTTACACTGTGACCTATTTACACAGCGTGAGCGACACCAGAGTCCACCAGAACCAGATCGTCTTCTGTCACATCCACAAGGTTCACATAGAAATATGATGGAAATCTGAGTGTTTTTAGTCCAACTGATGACGTTCATGATACTTTCTGATAATGTTTCATTTGCATCTTTACTACAAAGAAGTTTCTGTCTTATATTTGACTGATTCAGTTCAGTTCAGCCGTCTGTCAGTAACATAAGATTTAAATAAAGAATATTATAATATTAATACTCTTTAAAAAAAAGGGTCTATTTAGGTATTTTTGCTCCTACGTTCACAGCCAGATGTGGTGTTGTTGGTTTATGACACAATTGTGTAATTATGATTAATGTAACATAAACAATTTTTTAAAAAAGGAAATAGAAAAATGACAGAAATATTATTTAAAATTATTTTTTTAACCTGCTTTTTTTAAATAGTTATTTTCATTATCAATTAATCTGTCCATTGTCTCGATTTGTTTATAAAAATGTCCAAAAAATGGTGAAAAATATAAATCACTGTTTCCTAAAAGCGACATCCTAAAGTGTCTTTTGTCCTGAACAACAGTCCTCATCCTAAAAATATTCAATTTCCTGTCATAGAGGACAAATATTTTTTTAAAAATAAAAGCTGGAATCAGAGAATTTGGACAAAAAATGGTTAACAGATTATCAAAATAGTCTGCAATTAACCGACTAATTGATTAATTGTTGCAGGCGTTCCTTTAAGGCAGAACAGCCGTCACCAGTGAAGAAGAAGAAGAAGAGCGGCGTGTTCGCAGCCTGAGCCATTAGAGAAGAAGAAGAAGAAGACGTTCAGTCGCTGCTGATCGAGTTCATTGCTTAACCGAAGGCGACTCAGTACATTTTTTATCAGCTCACATCTTCCCTTATCTGCCCTTTAGTGGACGGACAGTGAGAGTGCAATGTTCAGTGTGAGGAAAACCAACACACACACACAAATAAACACACACACACACATACACACACACCTCTGGACAGGAAGCGGTGCGTAGCCAGCAGGAGTTGCGGTGACGTTCGGATCTTGGGTTCTCCCTCCGGTGGCTTGAAGAGAGAAAACTCCTCGTGGACGCTGCGAGGCTCCAGAGGAATCTCCAGCGGGGCGAGAGGACGCTTCACCTTCCTGTCCACTGCGGGAGGAGGCGGGAGGTCACGGGATGAAAGACCAAAGAGAGATATTAAAGCAACTTTCCTCAATAAGCTTTGATGCACGTCTCGTTAGATTCAGCGACACTTTTCACGGATAAGATAAGAGATAAACGTCTATAAACTGACCCAACGTGTTCTGACAGTAAAGCGACCTTGCGAGTTAAAGTCTCGGGGGTTCAAAGGGTTCAAAGGGTTAAATTAACGTCTGGCTTACAGAAGCCGTCGGACTCATCCAGGATCTCCGATTTGATGATCTCCTCGATGACGTCCTCCAAGGTGACCAACCCCAGCACCTCGTAGAAAGGGTCTCCCTCCCCCTCGTTGTTCACCTTGTGGACGATGGCCATGTGAGAGTTGCCTGACAGGAGGAAGAAGAGGTCAAAGGTCAACACATTCTCTTTTGAAATTGTGTCCTCTAGTTTTTAATGCTGTTTGGTGAGAAATATCGATACCAGATGATGTATTTATTCGCACTATCAGATATTTCTTCGGCGGTGTTTTGCGTTACGGTTTGTTTGTAGCCTTGGTGTTGCTACGCTAGCCAGTTTCTTCCAGCTTCTGTTTAAAGTTTTTATACGTAGTCGGCCCCTTAAAGTGAAAGAAAATCATTTTAATGTTTCCAAGAGGCTCACCAGAGAGTGTGAATGATATCCAAGATGCACAAATGTGATGTATGATCTGTTTTTATAGTGCTATTTCACTTTAACCCTTCTATTATGTGATGGGTCAAATTTGACCCGGTTGTAATTTTGGGGTTTTTATGCAGAGAAATACATATTAAATGATGTCAAACCATCATTAATAACAAAAAAAATAAATATAGTAGTACCAAAATCCTTAAAAAGCAATAAAACAGATCAATTTAGCTTATTTTAAACTAAAAAACGATTCATACATTGTAAGTTAAATGTGATCTAAGATACATAAAATATCAAAGTAAGTATAAATATATTATGTTTATGGTTGAATAACAAGTCACTGAGCAGATAAAACATGTTTCTGGATGATAATTAGTTTTTTTTCAGTGCTTGTTAATGAATTCAAACACGGGTCAAATTTGACCCGCTGACACTAAAGGTGCAAACTTTTCTAAACACATTAGAAGGGTTTAAAAAAAAAAGGACAGACAGTCATTTAAAGTGTGTGTGAAGCTTCTGTTCAGCTGCATCAGTCTGAGTTTAGTCATATCAAGTGGATATCTGACACATTTACAGTCTTTTCAGCATCAAATTCTCCTCTTTGTGTTTCCCTGTTGAGCTGCAGGTGGAAGTATAGAAACAAAAAGAGGAACTTTGGTACTAAAAAGGCTGTAACGATGAAAGATATCTACTTGATTTGACTCATCTGGACGTTTCTGACTCCTCAGTAAACCCCGCTGCTCATGGAGATGCAGATTTTCAAACTTCTGCACACAGCGATCGTGTTCCTCCGGGCTTTTAACACAGCAGGGATCATAAACGAGCGGCTCGTTTTCACTGCAACCAGTGGG